>JAUESR010000197.1:11221500-12429500 GCA_030914345.1 Drosophila koepferae | reverse complement strand
GGAATATAAACCAGCTCCAAAACGATAATTCTAGTGTAGCACAAAATTCAACAATAATTTCCAGCGGCAGTACAACCAAATCATTCTTTTCTGTACAATTATTTAATAAATAATATCAAAAGCATATAATTTGTATAACATTGAATGAACTATTTTTTGTGTACGAACGTTTTTGCCAGTGTTTTTTCTAAGTGTAGCTTAATGAGTGTGCGTTAGATTAATGGCTTTTCCAATTAAAATAAAAATAGTTAGTGTTGCTTAATTAAATATATATAATATACAACTCAATATACCACATATACGTACACAGCAATTTGGTGTGCAAATATTTTTGCTAATTTCATCGTAAATGTATACACTTTAGGTGATAATTAATTAAGCTTATAATTGAAATTAACGTATTTTCAAAGCAGAGCAACAGCACAATAACTGTCGAAAAATAACGGAAGGCGTGACTGTATGCGTATATGGTGTGCGTGTTTGTGTGTGTGTGAGTTGCTCAAACTGTGTGTATATATGTGTGTGTGAGTGGACTTTTACATAAGCAGCGCAGCATGGCAAGCAGCATCAGCGTCTGCAGCAGTGGCGGCGGCGACAGCAGCAGCTCAAACGGCCACCTGCGGCTACTTGGCGGATACCCCACAAAGGGTTCTACTTTTATATAACTATACTGAGCTCCGCAACGTGACAACTAAAACGTTGAGCGTTAACGTGAAACTTGCCTCGCAGCAGCACCAGCATCAGCAGCAGCAACAACAACAACAACAGAAACAAAAGCAGCAACTACAAAGCGAAAGTTAAACGACAGCCCTTAACAATGGCTAACTTAAAACCCAATACGCTGCACGTGGACAACTTGAGCCCGCGACAGCGCAGTTTGAGCAGCGGACTGAGCAGCGCCTGCAGCTCGGGCAGCGTATCCCCCGTGCCCATCATACCGATCATTTCGATAAGTCGCGATGGCGAGGAGTCGGAGACGGAGTCCGAAATTGAAACGGAGCCGGCGCGCATATTTCATCGACGCATGTCCACCCATAGCAAGCGCAACAACAATCTGGTGAGTATCCCATTAAGCTCTCCATCTTCTTCTTCTCGTTGTTTATTATCCTTTGCGCTGCAGTCGATGCGGCACGTCAGCATTCAAGTTTCTGGAGCGGAAGTTACATGCCCTCCCATGCAGACGCACTCTGATGTACTACATATATGAACTAGATGAGAGAAGTGGTTGAGAGTGTAGGAGGTTGCAGGAGAGGTATGATAGGGTGGATGCCAGGTCGGCAAGCGCTACATTGCAGTGTTTGTGCTCCAGCTAAAGGTCAGCACACAGTTGTTGGGTTCAAGTGGTTAGTAAATATTTTAATGGTCGCAAAAGCAAACGTGCTTTGAGAGTTAGTGTATAAACATTTCATCGCATGAGAGACTATCGCGTCAATTGCATTGCCAGCGTGAATTATGAGAACTTAGGTCAAGGGTCACAAAAACCAAAATAAAAAATAAAAAAACAACATTCGTACGAAATGATAAAAAAAAATATGAGTTCATTTAATCATGAATGAAATGCATATAAATATAAAATAATATTATAGTATAATGTGAGATACCTGTTATATCTGTCCTTGTCAAATATTCATTACTGAAAGATCAAAACTCTAGTATGATTATAGCAAATATTGCTTATATAATTTTTAAGAACTTTATTTGTACTTTCAACATTTTGTTCTCTACTAAATTTTCTATTTTCATATTCTTCATTTGAATATTAATATTAACAAATTTTTAATTCATAATATAATATATTTGTTTATATTTTTTTTAAAGATAATTATGAACGTAATAGCAATATTTGCTTTTAAAGTTGTTATCAACTACGTTTATTATCGTAACAATTTTTGTTCTTGTTTTCTTTTTTTCGTAGATATTATATTTAAATTAATTATATAAATGTGTATACGTAAAAATGGTGCAATTAATTATAATATTAATTACACCTTAAATATACGTTTTCTATTTATTTTGCATGAATTACTTTGCTCATAATTTGCTTCAAATTACATTTTTTCACATGGTTTCGTCGCTAAGCCCGGCAAAAAAAGAAACAAAATGAACGCGTAGAAATTAATTTTGTGCGTCAAGAAACCGGACTTTTAAATCTGGCCTTTACATATTTTAATTAAAAGTTGGCATAGTTGCAGAGTAAAAGCCGTAAAGGAAAAGAAGGCAAAATGCGAAAACCTCAAAATGCAACAGGGCGGCATTCAAAACCAAACGAGCGTCTTAATTAAGTTGGGCCTGTTGCCCATATATTAAATAGATATACATTGTATATATATACATATTTATACCTACATAGACACACATACATATATATTTATATATAGTATATATTCGTTTTTCATTCCTTTATTCATTGCCCTTCGCGTTGGGGGCTCAGGCGGCCAGCGCGTTGTATGAATAATATGACCATTTTGTGTTAATCATACGCATCGTTGCACCCGCTGAAGCGGGTTAAGGGTTGCTTTTCCTAACCCAGATGGTATTGCAAATATTTATAGCTCCACTTGAACTGAACAGCAGAGCAAAAGATATATATCTATAATTATTAATTGGCCTATATGCAATATTTATTGTAGCATAATGAAGACTTTTCTGCTAACTT
The DNA here is from genome assembly GCA_030914345.1 of Drosophila koepferae. Classification (NCBI taxonomy): domain Eukaryota; kingdom Metazoa; phylum Arthropoda; class Insecta; order Diptera; family Drosophilidae; genus Drosophila; species Drosophila koepferae. The sequence goes on along the minus strand of JAUESR010000197.1, from coordinate 12,426,844 downwards.
CTATGACTCATACATATTTTTTTCCTGTTCTTTTTTTTCCGACACAATTTGTTTCGAAAGTGAGCGCATTTGTCGTTTGCCTGCAAAGCAATGCTGGTTATTTATTTGTTTTCAACTTGCTGTTTTTTGTAGCCACAAAATACATTAGCCTGATTGTGACAAGCTGCAGTCAAGTGCTTCATCATATAAGCAGGCGAAGCGTTGTGGGAGGTGAAAGGCGTGCGGTCGCATGGCATATGTGGGCTTTACATATGTCAAATCAGAAAACAATAGGTAACGCTCAACAAAAGCTCCTTAATGCCAGTTGGTCGCGAACTCGACGGCACAAAACAAAACTCATTCCGGGATCTATGGCATGCCAGCATGCATGTCAATATATGTATGTGTATGTGTAAATATATGCACACATATCTTTGTGTATATAATACATATATGTATAGGAATAACAATGGATCTTAATTGCGTTCGTAGGTGGCAGAAATTAACTTAACAAAGCTTCTATTCAATTGCTGCACAACAGCACGCACAATTAGACTAATTCTTATCAAGTTGTCTTTTTATTGTTTTTGGAAGTGAAATGAGAGAAATGCAAATAAAATAATAAATTTACGTATAATAGATACATATATGAAATGAAATTTGTGGAGGATTGCTTTAAAATTAGCTTGTGCATCGGTTACGACTGTTTTAATTTAAAACACATTTTTATTAGTTTATTATTGCTATATTTGAATTATTGTGTACTATCGATAGTTTTACAACTCCAGTGTATATAGTGTATATATTTTGCCTAGATATTAAATATAAATAAAGATAAGTCTTGTCCATTAGTAGACAAAATATCGACAAGTCAGATTCACACAGTTTAGGAGCATTTTCTTGACTGTCAGAGGCCCAAGACAATCAAGCCAAAAGCTGATCGTATTGAGCCAAAAATCATTGATTTTTATGAAAAAAAAAAAAGTTGGCCGAACAAATTTATAAATTTTTAAATACGTTGTAAATATATATTGGAATATGCCGTTATTTTTATTATTTTTATAAATATATATCAAGTATAAAAGTAGGAAATTTTTCACGAATATGAAAGCCCAATGGCAGGAAGTTGTCCTAAACTATTTAAGTACTCAACCATAATTTCCACTTTTGACTTCGCATCTTTTATCTAAACAGAAACATAATTTATAAGTATCATAATATTTTGGGCCTAGCTTTAATAATAGATAAATTGTTTTCTAAAAGTTTCGATTGATACTTAATAAATTACCACCACCATCTAGCTAGACAAAAGCCTGCGCTGAATTTTAACTCAACGGCGACCAGCTCGTCTCGCTCATGCTCCTGCTCTTAGCCCTCTTTTGGGCTGTGGCTCACAGCCAAGAAGCACAAAATAAAAACCAAAAAAAAAAAAAAAAACAGCTCACTCAGCGACGCTTTGTTATTGTTTGTGGCACACAGTCGCTACCACTTGTGGACTTGCCGCAGTATCTTCAAGACAAGACACACGAGACTCTCAGACACACTACCAAGATATATGCTATGTGTGCGTGTGTGTTGCATGTAAACTTTGGCGCCGGCTAAAATATTTACGACTATTTACACAGCCAATTGGCTGCTGCTCAGCCTCACGTGACTGCAAAAAGCAATTACATACATACATATATATATATATATACATATATATATATATATATCTATATAATTTTGGCTCAGATGTAATTTAATGTTGCTCTTTGTGCTCGACGTTCGTAAATAAAGTCAAAGTCCCGGCAAAGTCGAATACAATAAATAACGCAGCAAAGCGTGAACTGAAATAATCAAAGTGAGCCGCAAAGTCGACTGAAAAGCTTTCGTTAAATTTACGCAATCTCTGTGTGTGTTTGTGATGGTGTGTGTGTGTTTGTAAAAAAAAATAAATAAATAAATAAATAAACAACACTTCATTGTGGCCGTATCTATTATCTGTGAATCTGTATCTATCTCTGTGTGTGTGTTTTTTTTTTAACTTAAAATCAATAACCGGCTAACGAAAATTTCAAATACGTTTATCATCATAAGGCTCGTTGCCCTGACGATGGTTGTTGTTGTTGCTATTCTCTGTTGGCAACTTGGCGTATACGTGATATGCTGCCTGATTTACCACATGATAGGCATTGTGGCCAATGAAAATAATGATTGATTGATGTGAGCTGATCTGAATTGAAAGCCGGAAAACTTTGACTTTTAGTTAAACCAAACAGGGGCAAAGATAAGCAAACGAAGAACGAATTCGGACAGCAACAAGCCAGAAGGTTTACATTAATATCGAGTTTTCAATTTTGGGCATTGAAGGACGCCGGCTGTGAAGTTCATTCAACCCTGCTATGAGTGAGCTCTGCTGACATCCGGCAATCTGATGGAATAGCATAATAAGTCAAATTCATATTTTTATTATTAAACACAACAATATATCAACAAAATTGAATTCAACTCCCTAATAAATAAATATTAAGTGCCCTGAGACCTAAAGCAAAATATGTATTCAAGATAATATTGTAAAGCCCTCACATTTGTCTGCCATAAATTGTTTATGTATAAAAGTATAAAACATACTGAATTATTTTGCGTTAGAAATAACAAGCATTCCATCAAAGAACAAAGCAGAAAAAAGTTTGTCTATGTTAAGGAGAATAAAGAGAATGAAACTTTGAAGCTGCTATCATTGTCAGCTACTCAAAAAAAAAAAAAAAAAAAAACTTTTTTAAAGTTTAATTCAACATTTTTCAATAGAAACTATTAAACTTTTTTGTGTTATCCTCGCTTAGCCCTAAAGTACTTAAGAAAGCGATTGAAAATTAAATCGAAGCTTGTGAAAAGGGCTTAAAATAAAAACAGATTGGAAATGATTCTAGAGTAAAAATTAGTTTTTTTTTGTTAAACAAATATCGGCTATTCGTATATATATGCGACGAAATGCTTTTTGTACTCTAAAGCAATGGGATTTTTTACTTTGGAAATATTTGTATGATATTTTAAGCAGTATACGGAGCACCACAATATTTTTTGAAGAATATAGTTTAGTGTACTTAAAAATTGGTTGGGGAAAAAATATAAGTTATTTTATGCAATAACAGGATAAGCATTTCTTTGCACTTTTTTATTAAATTTTGTTCTATTATTATCGAAAATTGCTTTAAATAATAAAAATAAAAAATAATTACTACACATCAATTGTATATAAAAATCAAATTAAAACTTTATTTTTAATTGTATGTAAGCTATTAAGCTAGAAGTCATCAACTCGGTTTGGCAACAGGTTTTAATTTATTTCACAGTAGAAATTGTCGCAAGATAATAATAACTGATGGCTCGATGCCAATATCTTTTGCCTTCACTATGGAAGTGAAGAAACGTAAGTATAGTGCGAGTTTAATCCTCCCATTTCCAATGTGCTCAAGCTATACAAATATATATTCAAGGTCGTTGCAAATTGAAAAGCAATAATATTTTTATAGTTTTCCTAATATAGTGTCTACACTATATACATATGCCTTCCATAGTTTATAATTGATGACAGTGGACGAGCTCTACAAATAGACCTATATATTATATGCTCCGCCAGTAATTCTAAAATATACTGCATTCAGCTGCCACGATTCTGAAATTCATACAAGTAAAATAATTGATGTGCTGGCTTAGATTGACAGTCTGTGAAGGTTAATTAGCAATGCATTCTATTGATTGTCATTCATTTTTAGCAATGCTTGCAACTGACAGCTGTGCATTCTCTATTGGAACAAGAAATGTTTTCAAATCCTAGTTTGAAATTGTTTTGGATAATCTTCAAAGAAACATCAACTTTTCTCATGGTCAAAGCACTTGGTGAAGCCATAAAGTTAAGCTGGGGAATAAGTTGTCGAGTCAAGGTCAGGCCAATAAATCAAATGCAGCTAGGCAAACATTTCCGTTTCCGCTTTGAGCGTCACAAAAAAAAAAGGAGGCGAAGCTAGGGAAACGGATAAGAAATAAAATTGTGTTGAAACTGCAATTGCACAAGTTTCCGCTTAGCCGGGGCCAAATTGCATTGCCTTCTTCACCGGGGACTGCGTTGAAGTTGAATTGCGTTTTGATTGCCAAGCTAAAATTCTAATCAATTGATTTATATTTGTCAATATAATCGAATGCGCTTATTGCGACTTTGTGAAAGCTGTTTGGCCAACGTTTATTCACACTTGCACAGTCAGCGCACAAATAAAAGTCCACTCAACGAGCTGTGCGTGTGCTTGTGCGAGACTTTGTCCTTTGCTTGCACAATTGATTGCCGGCCACAACCAGCTGCCTTTGTTGTCCTGCAGTCAATTAATATTGACAGAGCTCAGGGAATTGCTTGGCGTGTTCCGTGACCGCCTGTTCTGTGACTCGTTACATGTCACTGCACTCGTTATCCTCGATGGCCAATGACTTCCAGCTGCATTCTAATTGCTTTTCTAATTTAATAGACTATTCATATTGCCTGCCACTTTGCTCACTTTGATTATCGTTCTCTTTATGTATTCCTCTCCCATATGCAGGCTGCCATCATCAGAGAGGGCTATCTAATGAAGCACACTTGGTCCTTTCAACGCTGGCGTCGTCGATATTTCCGTCTCAAGCGCAGTCATTTATATTATGCTAAGGATGCCAAGGTAAGACAGTAACACATTTCTCATTGAAACGAAAGAATTCCGATATGATTCAATTATCAAGAATTCAAATTGTATCACATTTTCTATATATATATATTTTACTTTAGTTTATAAATCAAAACCTTTTTTAGTCTGACTATCAATTTTAGTGATTAAGTTCTGAATATATAGATGCTACAAATAATATATATAAATTACAAATTATATTACAAATTAATATATATAAATAATTTTCTAAAATTGCTTGTTTTAGCTTTAGCATTTTTTATTTATTCTATTTTTGTGAATTTTGTATTTATATTTGTGACTGAGGTAGATAAAAATGCACGCAAATAATAGTTATTCGCGTCGATTCTCTCTCAGATCGTTGCTGTACGAGTGTGAGTGAGAGCGTTGAGAATAGTTGCAATCTGTTACTCTTTGAAAACTGCTCAAAGGATTCTTGCGAGCTCTGTTTATACACCTTCTGGTGTCTTATACTACTTAACTGGTGATGTATTAAATCACCTTTTCTTCGAGCAGCCTTTCACTATGCAGCCTTCAAGGCTAAGCCCTGGTATATGCTCTGACTAAGCATTGCCATCTGGTTGCTGCATTTATTTATTTATTTATACCGCCACAGCACATTTTTTGGTGCATCTTTTTTCCAGGCATCTATGCTGTTGCACATTTTGTGCATTAGAGTCTCTACCTGGACTTCATCGAAAGTTTCCTCCAAGCCGGTTCGTTCCCACTGACCACTTTTATAGTTAGAGAAATTGTATTATTCTGCATCATCTAATGCATTTTCGCAGTAATTACAACTGGATTTTTCTCTTATCTTATTTAGATAATTTCGCATCTGCTTCGAATACAAATAAGTTTCAACGTGTATTCAATTTATCCACTGCTCTAGATCGGGGATGATATTTTAATGCGAGGTTGCTAAACTCTATTACTTTTTTTTTATATTAGATTATATTAACTCAAGTTGTATATATATTATTTTCATTACTTTTTATAATACTTTTTTGCTTTTTAATATTCAAAATTTTGTTATTTATGAAAGATAAATAAATAGTTTTACATTATGCTAAATATGATACTACTTAATGTCTACATAGATTTTATTTGAAATCAGAAGCTACATTAGGCCACGTGCCTTGCAGCTCGTTGCGATGGCAACAAAGTAGGTCAAAACACAACAATCGCTGTAACCTGCCTGGCGAATGTCCTTCGAAATATGAAACAACAGTGGCATTTGCTAGCTGCATAGAAAAATAATCAAATTGCATCGTAGCACTCACATTAATTCTGCCTAATTGGCAATTGAACAGCTGCGCTCTGATACGCTGCGTATACGTAATGCAGCAACCGGATGCTGCACAGGAAATGGGCCAGAGGTCGGGGTACTTAAAATTCGTTATTTGTGGCACATGCAATTTCCTGGCAATTAGAAAACGCAGCAACAACAACGAACAAAAAAAAAAGCAGTAGCTGGCACTGATTGGTGCTGCGAAGGCATTGGGAGAGACAGAGACAGAGAGAGAGAGAGAGAGAGAGAGAGAGAGAGAGAGAGAGAGAGAGAGAGAGAGAGAGAGAGAGAGAGCTGACCTTTTGCGTTTGCCAGCTTCAGTTTTTATTGTACGCCTGAAATTGGCCGCGTCTACAATTACGAAATGAAATTACCGCGACTTGAAAGCAAACAATGACAAAATGCCAAAGAGCGAGCCAGAAATTAGATTAGGGACGGGGTTGGGGCTGGTGTTGGGCTACCAACCGACCATGACAGGTGACAGATGTTCTGGCAGGCAGCCAAATTGTCTCATAGCGTGCACTCTGTGTGTATCGATAAGAAACGACTGACAACGTAATTCAATCAACAGGCCACAGGCTGTTTCTCCACTAAAAAATGTCGACACACATATATTATATACTACAAAATACATTTTCATGGCATTAGGTTAACCCAAACGACGCCTAATTATCAATTTGTTTGCCCAGGACATTAATCAACATAACGAAGCTAATTAGCAGACAAATCTACTTTTGTAATGACATCCAGCTACCAGTTGCCAGTTGCCTGTTGCCCGTTGCCCGTTGCCATTTGGCAGTTGAACGCAGTTAAATACAAGTGTTGCCCAAATGGGGCCATCAGTGCAGTGCTCAAGGTCTTGCAGCTTGGGTTGAGCAGGACATGTCTAGCTAATTGCGCAAGGATAACAGAGAATACAACATTTTGGCAGTGACTGTCTAGCATCTAGAAATTGAAAGAAAATGAAAGCAACTTCAACTACATTTATCAGAAGATAGATAAATTGTGCCAAAAATAAAAAATTACCAAAATTAAAAATTAGTTTTTAGTAATAATTATAGTGGCTTTTCGAGGGCATATAATTATATAAAGAGCTTAAGTTATATATTTACATGACACATTTAAATAAAATTTAATTAAATACACAAACTTATTAATGTAAACAAATATTGAATACTTCTTTTAATTCAGATAAGCATATATTAAAATTCTAATCAATGAATCTATAATATATATAAATATAATGCGATACGTAAGATTCATCCTTATATGAATATATTTAAAATACTTGAAATATATCCTCCTACCAAAGATCAATCAAATATAAATTGATTAAAATTAAATATATATATGCAATCACGTTTCCCGAAGCATATTTCCTAAGAGTTATCTGACACAGGAGCTTTAAACTCCCAGGCATATCTCTTTAATTGACGTTTCACCTTTCATGTGAATTGCCTGTGACGAATTTTAATTTGATTGCTGTGGATGACAATGGCAAAGTTATTTTTGAAATTGCATTGAACCGAAAATAAGTGCTTGTGCTTATGTCAAACATTTGTGCGTCATCTGCTGAAGAATAGTTTATGAAACTGCAATAAAAATATTACGCATACGTCATGTGAATAGAACTGCAATAGCAGCAGCAGCAGCAGCTGACGTTGGCCAAGTTGAATGCGTATTGCTGCTTTTACCACTTAATTCTGAGTCACGTTATGCACTCAATTGTTATGTAGATATTTAAAAATAAACTATTGACTGAAGCAAATAATATGTAATACAGGTGAGGAGATAATATTCGTTATATAAATTCTGCATATCATGAGTATAGCCGTAAATATAGTATGCCAGAGAAGATTAACAGATAAGTTCGAAATACGATTAACTCAAAATTAATTAGGTCCCAAACAACTCTCGTTATATGCTCTAACTAAGCTGATTTGCAAAGAGGCTTTTTCGAGTGCTTAGCTTTCTCTTTCAGCACTTGTCATTCGAGCAGAGCCCAGCAGATAAAAGTACTTTCACGCTTGACAAATAGATTTGGGGCTACATTAAAAGGTTAATATTGTGTAGCAAATAACAATTTGTAAAGAAGTCGCAACAGTTGTTGGCGATAGCCATGACGCTGGCGCTGGCGATGACGGTGGCTTGGCACTTAGAAACTCATTAAACGTTGCCGCGAATTTTTCAATTATAATTACGTATTCGCCTCGTTGTGCCGAGTGGCTTAACTGCTTGGTAATTTGTTGCGTAGCGAGCCAAAACTGTACAAACAAAGCCAAAATACGGGCAATAGTCGAGCCTTCGCATTCGCCTTTGCCATTGCCTAAGCCTAAGCGCCACGACCCACATAAAGGCTAAGAAACAGAGCAAAAAGATAACGCTCACAACTCACAAACGATGACAATGATGAGGTATGCCAGTTCCCGTTGAAATGACGCCGATGTTAATGATGGCGTTTACCATCGTAAAAGCGCAAATTTTTGTTTGCATTCTTTTCGTCGTTCCTTTCTTGCACGTTGTTGTGCCTAAAGCTGTGGCTGCCGCTGCTACTGCTGCTTTGCTTTTGCTTTGTTCTCCCTTTTCTCATGATTTTCTTACTACAATACTTGCTTGTGTTCCTCACACGCGACACGCGGCCGGAGCAGAAACAGCAACATTTCCTTATTCACCACAGTTGTAAATCGTAGTGAAACCCACCTAAGCGGCATTGACATGTGCTCGCTTCTGGCAAGTGTGTGCGTGTACACGTGTGTGTGCGTTTTTGTTTTGATACGCAAAAGCTCTGCTTGAATGAGAGAGAGCCCAAGGAATGTAAGCTTTCAAGTGGCGTTGCCAGACTGCGATAGCATGCGTTCAATTTAAAAGAACTAACAGTTACGTACAAAATGTTTTTGCAATAAGTGAAAAAATGTTAATTAAAAAATTATAAACAAATTTTGATCAGAGGTAAAATTAAAATAAAGGAAATACATATTCAGAAGCAGCAAGCCAAATAATGCAATCAGTTTGTATTCAATAATTTATTAAAAAAAAAAATTATTATTATTATTATTATTGTTAATTTTTAATAAATATAAAATTCTTAAAATAAATAGATATTTGGAATTCGATATCAATTTTAATGTTATAATATCCCTTGTAATAGTTTATTCAATAGAATTGAAACTCGTAGTTTCATCAAGTTTTGCTCACAGTGTACGCCACTTTAGTGGTGCAAGCTTTTTTTCGGCTACTTTGGAGTCACCCCGCTGCGCATACCTGTAAATATTTGTGTCCTGCCAACACCCTTAGCCTACATTTTGGGGGGACAGCTCAGCCGCTACTCAGCCAGTCTGTCTGTGGTGAGTTTCGTTTGGCGGCCAATAAAAGCAACCGCCATGCCGAAGACGAGCTCAGTGCAAACTCAACGAAGCAACGTGGAACAACAAAAATCAACTGGCAGCCAAACCAGGACTCAAAACAACAATGAACAAAAATCATACAACCAATACAACAACAACAAAATAAAACATAAACTACCAACAAATTCTCGACACAACTATATACACATAGAAACCAGTACTCATAGTAAAAGCTATTAAATATTTCGTGAAACCGTAGGAAACCCCTGTCAATAATACTAAACGACTTTAACTTCATGTGTGTGCCAAAATAAATATTTCTTTGACTTTAAAGCTGACCGTTTATTCTGTGTAGGACACAAGCCGTAATCCCTAAAAACTAACCAAGAATACAAAGTGTTTTACGCATCGTAAACTGAAGCAACAGCATAAATCGCTGGCTCAAAGTTATAGCTAGCCACAAATCCGATTTTTGTCATTTTTTTGGGTAAGTTCCAAAACAGTTATTCTTTTTATACCTATTTAAATAAGTTGATTTATAAAATGTTAAACATACTTTCACTGTTTATGGCTGTATTTGGATCACTGTCCTTAGACCCGAAATGCAGCATCGGCTGACTAAATGAACCATGAAATCGACTAAATTTCTTCTTCGAATCTTCCCGAAAGTTTTAATTGACCTGTTAAGGAACTTGTTCCTGCGCTGTTCCGAAAATGTTGCATCTAATCAATGTTCAGCTTGTGCTCTTGTAACGAATAATTGATTTAGATCCAAATCTTGTTAGCAATTAATTGTATTAAAAAAGTGCAAAATTTTAAAAGCCTAAAATAAAATTGAATTAAAATTAAAAGTCAGAGGTTCATATATTTTGTAATATGAATTTGTTTGCCGTCGGAGTTTATTAGTGCTGCAACAGCAGTAGAATGTTGAGTAGAAAATTTTTACAAAAGTTGTAATTAAATAAAATGACGTTGAAATGTAGAGTTTCAGTGTAAAATAATAATGTAGTGAGAATTTCTAAAAAAAAATGTTGGTGTCAAAATGGTTCAAATTATCAAATGAAGAATAATAATATTATCAATAAAGAATAATAATAATAAAATAATTAAAGTGGTATGAAAAAGTAGTTTATAATTCGTGAGAATGATCTAATAATTAAAAATTTGAAGTACGCAATTTAGACAGTTATTTCGACAGACGAAAACTGAACCGCTTGACTATGCTCTCATATGATTTAATCACAATAATAATAGGACATACTAGTAGAATAATAATAGTAAGATATTTTAAATAATAATTAAATATATGAAATGGCATTAATAAATCTGGAATGTCGTAGTAGCATAATATAATAGTAGTAGGAGAAAGTGGATGTACATTCTTTTGAATTTACTAATGTGAAACTATTTTTTTAAGTTCTTCAATTAAGACAAAACTTTACATGAATTCCCGTACAGCAACCGAACACGTTTTCTCTACGTTCACATATAGTAATATATAAATATAATAAGGTAGTTCGATCTACATATATCCCCCTTATTATATATTAAAAGAAAGAGAAAACTATTTTGATGACTTAGGGAATGAATTGAAACTTTAATGCTACATTAAGCTTATTTTCAAGATCATTTCCTCGATCAAGCATAGCAATAAGCACTTATACAAATCCATAGCGCACCCACTTACCTTTGATGCTCTTCATGTGTTCATATGCAGACTTAAATGAGCCCAACCAGATCGTATATTTCCTTACGAATTCACTGCATTCTTCAATAGTTCACTTTGAAGTAAAAGATTAAAAAAAAAAAAAAAATAATAATAATAATAATAATAGAAATAAGTAAATAATAATAAATAAATAAATAATAAAAATAGAAAAAAAATGAAAGTAGTTAAATCATCATTAAATCAGTCTTGTCGCAGACGGCAAGAAAATAAAATGTAAGAAAATATATTATTTAAATGGTTTACACATACTCAGACATTATCCTAATATATTGTGTCTGGTCTGTCAAAAGACATATATATATATATATATTGGCAGCAGCCAGTACAGTAGTCTGTGAGTAATTATGGCGAAACAAAAACACAACACCACAAGGAAAACAATAGAGAGACAGAGAGACAGAGAGACAGAGAGAGAGAGAGAGAGAGAGAGAGAGAGAGAGAGAGAGAGAGACAGCATGACTGCCTAACTAGGATAGGAAGAATACGTTTGTCTGGCTGCAAAGAAAACAAGTAAGAACGTTGCAGTTAGGCGCCACTAACTGCGATATACTTTGTTCCCATAGGTGCATCTTATTTATTTAATAAACATTTAATTAACGAAATATTTCGGCAATTAGAAAACGTACATGGCAAGCAACAAACGTTTTTCCTACACATACATACAGATTTACACATGTACACACTATACGAGTATACACAATTTTCTAAGTATACATACAAAAGTTTGCATGCCAGAATATTCTAAGAATTGTGACTGAATTGGGAATTTTTCGATCGTTACTTTAGTTTTGTCAAAAGGCGCTCTAGCAATGCATTACAATGTCTTATTTGGTTTTAGTTAATGAAGTGCAGCTCAGGGCAGTGGCGCTGGTGGTAAGCACTATGCAAGCTATACTTAGGTGCGTGGGTTCGAATCCCGCAGAAACCTTTTTTTCAAAAATTATTTATTTTTTATTTTTTTATATTTGTATATTTATTATAAAATGCTTGCTGCCAATTGATGATAATTTATAAACATACGCATATGAATTTTGCATTTAAGCAAAAACTAAAACAATTTTTCCGATTTGCCACGCTGTGTGGCAAGCAGTTTTTCTATGCATGCGTATATGTATTTATGTGTAAGTGTATACACATCCAAAAGTATATACATATTGCAAGAATTGCGATTGTATTGTTTTGTTTCGTCACAAGCTGCTGATCAGCTGGTCAGCTGATCAGCTGTGAATTGATTTAGGTTTAGCTAACGATTACATGTTGTTTTCAAAAGACCTAGGTTCGAATCCCGGTGGAAACTTTTTATTTATTAATCAAAAACTTATCAATTTTATTTTTTTAAATTTATTAATATTATTAAATTTATGTTAAAATGCTTTTTGCCATCTTAGCAATTGCTACTAAGCTATTATATGCATGAATTATGCAGTTGGCCACAACAAACTTCTTTGCCGATTTGCCACGCCCCCAGTGGGCGTAGATGCATAATTTTTTGCCAGTTCTTAGAAAAGGCCGAGGCTAACACGACTGCAAAGTTTGGTTGCTTACATTCCAAAAATGCGAAAATTACAGGGTATTTTTCGATATGCCACGCCCCCAAAGAGGCTGAAAAATTATTTTTGTGGCATCGATAGAGGAGAACATTAGTAACTCAGCCATCCAATTTTCAAGCTTCTAGCTCTAAAACTGTAGGAGATATAAACTTTTGCGGTTTGCCACGCCCCCTGTGGGCGTAGATATATCTACCATAGCTTATTAGTCTTGGGTTGTCAACCCGAGTATACATGCAAAATTTCAAGTCTCTAGTGTCAATAGTGTTCAAAATATAGCACAATTTGAAAAATCACTATATATTCAGGTCCGATTTGCCACGCCCCCAATGGGCGTAGACATATAACTTTTGATCGATCTTCTTAGAATCATAACATTAACTCACATGCAAAATTTCAGCGTTCTAGCTTTAACGGTGTAGAAGATACGTATTTCCCGATTTGCCACGCCCCCAATGGGCGTAGATATATCCGCCATAGCTTTTTGAACTTGGGTTGTCACCCCGAGTATACATTTCAAATTGCAACTCTCTAGCTCATCATCTAGTATGATAACTTAACTATGGGCGGAAGAGTTTTCCGATTTGCCACGCCCCTAGTGGGCGGATCGGGAAAATTTTTACACTTTATAATTCGGGAGCATATATGAGTATATGTTTAAAATTTCAAGTCTCTAGCTCTAATAGCGCCGAAAAATATTGCGTTCATACGGACAGACGGACAGACGGACAGACGGACGGACAGCAAGACGGACATTGCACAAAACCAATATACTTTTTTCCCTTTGGGAACAAAGTATAAAAAAAAAGGGCGGAGCTGCCAAACAATCAGCTAAAGTGACATTTATACCGAGATAATTACCCGAAATAGTAGCCACATAGCTACACACACACACACACACAGTTGAATGAAACCATAGCTAAATATACGAAAGAGGAACACGAATTGCAAAGATGAGCAAATGCTGCAGGGCAATAAAAACACGAACAAGAAAACAAAAAATACACGTGTTTGAGCAGCAGGTGCGACAGACTAACAGACAGCGACAATAAGCCGTATAATTGCAGCGAGCCCTGCATGTTCTGTATGCCGCGTGCACCCTGTATATATGTATGCTGATAATAGACTACAGCGCCAACACTAAATGTCCTTTGTATATAGGCGATGTTATATGTGCAATTGTAGCGTGTGTTGAATGGGGAACAGCGTGGCTTGTTGTCCTGCCTTTGTCCTGCAATATACATGTTGTTATCCTGCGCATGTTTATTGTGTTTACACTGTGCCTGCGTATAAACACACAAACACTCACGTACAAACACTGCAGCTTGTCCATTAACATATCCGTGCTAAGGTATTTTGTTTGTTTTTTGTAGCCTTTGTTCTCTTTTTGAAAAAGCGATTAAACGTTCATTTTATGGCCGCTCCCTTTGCTGTGCATGTGTGAGTGTGAGTGTGTGTTTTATATAGGTAACTTTGCTGGTATCTGAAAAATTAACAAAACTCACTCCAAACGCTTACATTTTCATTCTCGTTCCGGGAATGAAAGAGTATATACGCTTCATGCAAAGTCTATCTCTCAGACGAACAGGCGAATGAATCTGTTTGCCCGCTACTTAAGCTAAAAACTTTAAATTTAGAATATGTACTAATAAGTCACATAGTCTTCTATAATGTTGAGAATTTTGCGATACTCGCAATAGGAAATGAAAGGAAAATTGACAAATACTTTATCTCGTATTTTAGAGAATTACAATTAATAATCACGCTGGCAATCCATGATTATAAGTTAATTAGTAGAAAACTATATAACAATCGGTAATACCGATATCAAAGCTTTAAGTTTTGAGCTCTGAGCTCAAAATGATCACAGCTAATTTACTGCACACCTGATTGCTTTTCCAACAATGATTTCAATGCATTTGACCGTGAACAAGCATCATGCAGTCGGTGTTGCCCTTCACCAACACTCACTTGTTTTATTGTTGTGCTGCACGTAGCGCCTTGCTTTAGGCTCAAAGTCAGTGCCCAAAGTACACATAAACCATCAGCAAAGAGAAATTAAACAATTCCAGATTAAAGCTGAGAAGAAAAACCAGAGAACTCTGAAGCCAAATTGGTAGCATAGCTGCGGTACTCACAGATTACGCGAGCTCATAAAAAAGTTGTTATTTTAATGTGAAATTTAACATAAATACTAAGCATGTCAATATATAAACGAAAACACAATTATATGCATGCACACATACGACTCGTAATTAGCATTTAGGTCATTTGAATAAATATTGAACTTCCAATCAAATTGGTTTACACGCAGCATTCCACAGTGTTTATTTTGTACTTTTTTTTTCTTTTTAAAAACCAATCAGTTGAGGCACAAAAGCTAAGCTAATTTTATGCAAATATCGACTGCCACATATAATAATCATGAATTCCCCAAATTACAATTGCACTTAACATGACCTGAAAGGTTGGTGAAATACACGATTCTCTAATTGGCATTCGATATGCAGACACATTTTACTAATTTCGCTCACAATGTCAGCTCTGACGTCACAGCTTATAGTGTGCATGGGATTGTGCTGTGTGTTCACTTTCATGTTGTGAATTATTAAGTTGACAATTAGATGTGAGGTATTAAATGTCAGCAGACCATATAAAGGGCATACATGTAAAAGAATATTTCTATATGTCAATGTTAAAATATTTGTATTATTTATTATGCACATATTACATACATGTAGAAAAGTCTAGAAGTTAACAAAAATTATGATTTGAATATTTTTTTTTTTTTTTTTTTATAAATTTAAAATTTGTATGTGTTTTCTTTTTAATATAAATTAAATATTTTGTATGCACATTTTCTACTTCAATTTAATAATGAGGATTTTTTAAAACCTAAAACTAATATACCCATTTGGGAACGAGCCATATCCGAACATGTTGACACATGAGTATGGCCAGTAAGGCATTAAAATTGCATTTAGACAACCGAAAATTGGTTTGACTTTCTCTGGATTTGCAAGCTATAAAGGTCGAATTAGAGTATGTAATAAAGGCCAATGTTAAACACAAATGCAGAGACCATAAAAAATAATTAATTGAATATATACAAGGTATGACATAAACTGAGACAGTCGACAGTTAGATAAGCAGAGATGAGCGGATCATGCAGAGGAAAATGCACTTAAAGGTAGACAAAGTCCTTGAAAGATGAAGGCATGAGTGCATAGCTAGGTAAATAAAAATAAAAAGAATAAAAATTGAATGCGAATGCGAATGCGAATGCCAAGCAGCTAAGTATCGAATCAAGCGAATCATGCTTGAAACTTAGAAACCAAACAAATATATTATTTTATATTTTGTATATAGATAAAATTTCATTACAATCGTAACGTAAACGTATTGTAACGTGAACCAGATAATTATGCAAAAGAATCAAGCTCAAGATTTAAGCGAGATATACAAGCATAAATAAAACAAATGAAAATAATAAATTATTCGAGTTGCTTATATTATTTTCAATTATTAATTAAATTATTTGCAGCTTACATTTCATACATACATTTCATTACTCTTATTATTTTATGACTCGAGCCGTAGAATTCCCTTAAGCAAATAATGTTCAATTATTTACCTTATACATTAATCAAGGGCTACAAAATGTGAGTACAGTTGAGTGTCTAGTCTCTAGTCAATTGGGCTGATTGCAGGAGCCTAAATTCCTGATTGCGAGGCTCTTTTTATTGCATAAGCCGAGTCGTAATTGCGTTACATAAAAACCAGACCAAGCACACGTGTAAACAAACACATTGCCTGACACACTGCCGACGCACACACAGTAGCTCAGCACACAGTGCGTATGAGCAACGTGCCTTAATGCCTAACTAGCAGCAGACGCACTCAACTGTGAGTGCAGCATCATGGGTCTGAAGGGTCTGAACTGGAGCGGATGCTTACATAAAACTTGGTCAAACAGTTGACTTCTTGCTGACAATGCATTTTGCCACTGTGTGTGCGAAAATATTTACAAACGAATTTTAAATGTTTTTCCAAGTAAAATGTGAATTTGCGAATTACTAAAATGCTGATTTTATGAGCACACATAACTCTACAGATATATATATGTATATATGTATGTATGTGTATATAAATATATATATATATATATATGTATGTATACAGTATATATATTTGTATATATAAATTCCGAGCCAAGTCACAGCTGTGTAATATTTTTTTTGGCTACTTTCACTTTTGTGTGCCAGGGCTTTTCCGTCCTAATTTATGGCCAACAATGCCACATGAGGTCGCTGCCACGACAGTCACGTGCCACAGAAAGGGCTCAACATTTTGTTGATTTTGTTTTTTCATACTATTTGGGGTTTTTTTGTTTTTCGGCAGTGGGTAAAATCGATGGCATAGCCTTGACGTGGGTGCCAGGTCACTTGGCAGCAGCAGATGCATTGATTTAAAACAAAAGAGCATAACCACAAGCACACACATGCATGCACACATACACATACACACATACAAACACATGTGTGTATATGCATACATTCGTAACGCTTATTCACACCAATTGTTGATTATTGTTGCTGTTGCTGTTGCTGTGTATATAGAGCGTAAACAATTGCAAATTGTTGCAAATGCGTTACAAAGTTCATTGAACTTGTCTAAAATGTCCTGTCTGTCTTGCTGTTGAGCAAATAATAAACAGGCTTAGCTCACTTACATATAACTAAGCCTAATTGCATTCTATACTGTATACGAAGACAAAGTGACAGAGACTTAATGTTTTCGATATATGAAATGGGCTAATATTAGATCGAAAATATCGTATTGATGTGATTATTGTTATATTTAAAATTAAATACATATTTGCAGTGAAAATTGATTTTTATGAACAAATGAGTATTGTTTATAAATGTAGCATATAGACTTCTCTCTGGATATTTTAAATGATATTTTTTAAACAATGTCGTAGTGGCTTATTTTCATTATCAGCCAGCCAGCGCTTACAAATCTACCTTTTGGCGACTTTATATTCAGTCAATAGACTATATAACATACTATAACAATTTCTGATAACTAATGAATTGATTAAACTAACTATAAAATGCTGATATAAGAAACGACATGCCTCGTAGCATATAAACAGAGTCATTATCCCAGCAGATGCTACTCTTGCTTTGCTGCATAAAGATGTAAACGATTCTGAGTGTTTAGGGAATATTACATATAAATACATGCACATACAACTGCATAAATATATATATAAGATATTCACTTATTAATATAAACGCTTTCCAGAAAGTTTCCTTCATAGTGGCAAAGTTATTATTGGCGACGCTGCCTGCCAACAGATGGCGCTAGTTTAATCAGCATAAACATTGACAACACATGTTGTCTGGTGGCCTGCTTTGCATATGCCTTGTGCTTGTTGTCTCTTTATTAAGTTTTAGTGCCAAACATGGGCATAATTTGGGCCTAAATTGCACGCCCCTTGACTTGCCTAATGAACTTGTTTATTTGCAGCACGTGTACTGAATGAAAAGCCTTGAGAGTGAGTTTCGCACAACAAATATCTACCCACACACACACACACACACAGAGACACACAAATGCGAGTGTATAACTAGTAGATATGTCATGTATGCGTGACAGTTTCAACTCATATCTCTATATAGCTGCAGCTATTGAATACGACGTGACGGGTCTCAAACAGGCCTAGAAAAAAAAAACACACACACACACACACATACAAACACACGCACAAACACTCACAGAAATACTTACTCGACTTGATGATGTTGCTCAAGAGAGATGCGCACGTAGCTGACATTGAAAACAATTTTTTCATTTGACTGCCTTCTTTGTTTCTGTTTTTCGTGTAAATTTTCATATTTCTATGTTTGAATAGGAGTGAAACAAACTATCATGTGGTTTTGAGAGCAGCATGGAACAGTTTAAATTAATGCTGTCATTCCTTCCACGAGGTGTTTCAGCTAAGGCGCACCTTGGGTTTGCTGCTAGAGATAAATTGGAGTCAGCACAATTTTGAATTAATATAATTTATCATGCTTATGTTTATGCTGATCTATTATTAATTTTAATACCTCAGGATAGATGCGCATTCTGTATATAGAAGAAGCGAAAAATACGTACATTCCATTTAGTGTGGCTTCGGGCATGTTGACAGCAAGATGTATCCCAGTGTCCTCGTCATTGTCATAACTATCACGCACACACACACTCGCACACACACTAACATCCTGTGGGTGGAAGAGACACGTTAGCAGCTAGCTTGTTCCGCTTTATGCTTCCGCCTGTCTAGGCAAAAAGAATCGTAGCTACCGTTTTATGTGTCCCTCTACGGATCGAACTGTTTTGCGTGCTGCATACAAACGACAGATTAGTTGAGCGCCCCAAGCGTTAACACGACGGAGGTCTCGTGGTTGGAGCTGTGGCTAAGACCTTGTAGATATTGTCGAGGGCGCAGGTTAAGCAGGAGCGTGCCCAGGGCAGGACAATTGACCAGCTATGCTTGCTGTGTGTGTGTGTGTGTATGTGTGTGTGGGTGTGTGCGTGTGAATGCCCCCCATTGTGATGTATATCAATAAGTATACTTATTCGGTTATTGGCAGTTGACAACGCGTGGTATGCGTAATATTTCGCTTGAGCTATTAAATTGCTGTCAGACTGCTACGCCAAGAAGTTTGCCTTGTTTGCGTGTTTTCCACAATAGCCTGTTAGGTTTATTGTGCACAATTATTTATCTGATGCCAATCACATTTGAGCATATGACAACTGTGAGCCTGACATCCACAGACAAAGTCTTGTCTTTAACTTTTATTAACATTCCCTTTCACTTCTGTCATTCGAGCAGGGATAAAAGCGTGTCCAGATCTCCAGCTGGTCTGGTCTTTAGAATGTGAACCTGAGTTCTTGGAAGTAGTAAATGCGTATTTTATCTTTAAGCCTTTGTGACACTTAATTAATTTTTACACTTTGCTCAATAAGAGCTCAGTCAAAATACAACAGCGGGACTTCTTGGAATGCCAAGGCACGTGGCTGTCATGCACAGTTGCTTAGCCAGTACTTCTCACATTATGCAGCACTTTGGTTATCAGAATTTGCATTTTGATTGCAATTCATATTGTATACATACATTGGGGGCGGCTGCATCTGTGGGCGAAGCGCATCTTGCATATCCGTTCAAGAGTATTCCATCTATGACTTTCATATTTTATTATAAATATAAATAAATATGCAAATGCAAAGAGCTGACAATCAACTAAGTAAACTAACGCTCAGCGGTGATGCAGATGAATTTCATAAATTATACATATGCGACATGAGCAGCAGATCAGCCGCAGCTCGGCTGCAGCGCCAGTTGCCGACGTGAATTAATTTTATGAATCGTACAAGTATTTGCTTATATAAGTGCTGTAGGCATATACAGAAGGAGGAAAAACGAAAAGCCATTTCACATGCACACATGGCCTCAAGGGTACATTTGGCTAACAAGCGTACTAAATGTACTACAAAAGCGTTGACGGTTAACAGTTGACGGTTGACGTTGACAGTTGAAGTGTTCCACAACACAAGTGAAGAGCCATATGCATGTAAGCGTATGCATGTGTGTGTTTGTGTGTGTGACACAACTTGTGCGACGTTCAGATGCCATAAAAAAATGTCAACATTTGACATTCCGAAAAACTATTTCCACCTCACATTCGACTTTAAGCAAATTATGCAGCAGAGAGACTAAAACTAAAAATAGGCGAATTTTGAAAACACTGATAAATTCACAATGCAATAGACTTGAAGAGGTTTCCATAATTTGGAATTTACATTGCACTGAGAGTAGATGCCCTCAACTGGTTTACCAGCTACCTGCTGGTCCAATGGGCAGTTGCCTTTCAATGCGAATGTTGTTTGTGCATTGGGCGCCCGCATGCAGGAAATGAAAATGCGGCGCTTAAATTGCGGCATGTGGCAACATCCCACAGCGCTCAAGGCACACATTCAAGGCCATTCTTGTAGCATACATTTGCGGGCCGACTAACATTGCCAACATGGCGCAGCCACATAACGACAGCCGAGGCTAAGCAATCTAATTGTGAGTTATGGGCCATCAAATTGACATTTCACCTTGATGAATGGTCGGCTGGGACATAAGCTAGCCGCCGGTAAAACAAATATGCAAACACACTCATGCTCAATCATATTCAGTCCCGAAAATTCTTCTTCATCTGAACACTCTTCAAATGTCATGTAGCTTTATTTATACATAGTCTCATAATTTGTAATAAATATTTCTACGAACTGCATTTAGCAATTTAATAAGCTTTTGAGCACAATAGCTTACCAAGTTTGTGAAAGCATTCTTAAAATAACAATATTATTCTCAACAATGGCGGGTCAGCTAGTCTCAAATTGTAGCTGGAATTCTGCCTTTGTGCCTGACGCTGCGGGTGGGATGGAGGCGAATCTCCTTGAGACAGAAGCTTACAGTCTAATCAAAACTATTTAATTTAGTTAATTAACTTCTATAGACACTCCAGCCAGCTATTGTAGTTTGCCTTTAATTAATTCTATGGCCATGGTAACTACTAAGAAATATTTATATACATAAATTCCCTTTTTTTTTAATAATCTATATTATATTATATTATATTTATGAGCACTTTAATTTATTGAAAAAGTTTTCGAACTCATTCAAGCTGTAAGCACATTCAAAGCACAAAATGAAAATTTAAATAATACACAATAAGCTCACGAAAGCGCAAAGAAGCAGAAATTTCTTTTGACGCCCAAGCAGACGATGGAAAAAAGGTTGAAAGAACTTTGTAGCCTTAATTTGTTTTACCTGGGCCAAATGAATCGCTCGTGCGACAAGAGAATGGTTAGGCCTCGGAGGAAAGGCAAATGCAGCCCATTTGGCTAACGGAAAACGTTGCTTTATTTTCGCATTATTACGTTCGATACGTAATAAGGGAAATGGGAAATGACAAAAACGTTTGTGCAGGGAAAAGCTATGTGAGTTAGGAGGCGGGAAGTGGTAGGTGGGTGGGGGCAAGAAGGCGAAACCTGAATCATTGACAGCCCAAAATGGGCGTCGAGTGACGCAGTCGGAGGGTGTCGCATGGTCAGCTTTCAATTATACGGCTATTTAGTAGAAGTCTGTGTCCTGACAGGCTCGTTGACAAGACAAACATCCCTCCGACTCAGCCGAAATTGATTTATTTACTAAAGTATATTCTCCTCTTACGAGTGTCACTTTTTATAAAGCAGCGTAAATCAATCAAAAGTGTTTTTTGCTGCAAATTAGATCAACAATTTTATTTTTATTATTACTTTTCTCGTTGAACTTGATATGTGTTTCATCATATTTCAAGTGTCCCGAATCAAATTATATCAACAGCATTCGATTTTTAATTCAAATTTAATAAACTACGTCGATCGCTCATAATGGCAACAGTTTATTAGAGAATCAAATTTAATAAAACTCACTTGACGCGCGCTCAAAGCGAGGAAATAGGAAAAGTTGACATGGCACAAGGTAAAACCAAAATAGAAACAACTATTAAATGAATCCTGTAAACTTTTTCATTTGCATGTAGAACAAAAACTGAACAGCATTTATTAGAAAGCCTCAAGAACTTGAGCAGAGGGCTTGTAAAGAGCTCAGCTTGTAGGATAGCTAACCATGAAAACTAAAAATAACATTGGCGTTGCAATTTAATTAAATAGTTTTTATACTTTGCAAGAATACCGCATATAGAACAGCGTTTCACAGAGTCCATATATTATTGAAGAGAAAGGTAGAGAAAAACGTTAGATTATATACATTAAATGGGTATCTCATAATATTAGAATAAGTAATTACTTAATATATATAATATATAAACTTAATATTTGTAATAATCAGGTATTCTCATATGCAACAAATGTTAATCTTTTTTTTTAGTATGCAGAAAAATTTTGAATCGACATATGCTGATTAATTAAAACTCAATTCTGACATATGATTTAGTCATCTGACATCTACTAATCTAGTAGAAATTGAATATTTGAAATTAAAATGGAAATTCACTAATATTCATGCATTTGCTCAGGCTTCCATTCACTTTCCCTTCATCACTCTAATATATGTGCTGTGTATTCTCAAGCCCAGTGCATATTGATTGAAAGTTTTGTTGGAATAATAAACATTTTCGAAGCGCATGAGAAAGTTTGCACACCTCTCACTCACGGGCGAAATAAGTTAGAAGTATATGATGAAATGTAAAGAGAGAGAGAGAGAGAGAGAGAGAGAGAGAGAGAGAGAGAGAGAGAGAAGGAGGTAGCTTGTGCAAACTCTGCATAGGTATTATAGACGCGTAATCATTAACAGCTCGTTGATCTAGCGTGTGACCCGAAATCTCAAATGCTTTTAAAACTGTTTGCATAGACCGCATACTTCTTCCACATCACGAACTGAAACCTGTGCCTAAAGCTCCTGCAGCTACACTTCGGCTGCCTTGCCCCACTTGGCCAACAAGGTGTTGGCAGACAGACTTTGGCTAAAGGCGACTAAGACTCGCATTGACGTGTTACGTTAAAGTTTACGTCTCTTACGTCGTTGTGGCCTGTTACGTGGCCTTAAAATTTATGCACGGCTTTATGATAAACATAAATCTTTCAGACGCCTTAAGATGATGCGTGCTGGTAACAGCTTGTGCAGCCATTAGTTGAAGGCCTTAAAGGATTTGTATATAATTTGGTTTATGTAGTTTTGATAAGGCGACTTTTATGAATATTAATTTTGTGGGCAACGTTAACGGAAATCAGATAAACAATTTATGACCAGCCTAAAAACTTGGTGAATATTTGTCTACGTTAGCAAGAAATGAATTAGAGCAAATTCAGCCACTGTAAGCCACACACAGGAGTTGTAATTATATGTGACCTACATAGCAGGATAAGGATCTTGTCAAATTGCTATTTAATACCAGAGAAAGCTACAATATTAATATACTAGTCATAAATATTGGTATATCAAATGTAATTTGATTGAATATAGGTCTTAAAATGTTGTAAATGGGAAAGATAGTAAAACTTGGATTGGACAAACTAATCTATTAATAATCGATACAACTAGAATTTTATTTAATATACTGATGCACAAGTCATACAAAAACTAGTTATAAAATAATTGTCAATTACAAACAAATAATAAAAATAAATTTAAAGCTTACAAAATCGCCTGAGCTGAGCCATGCAAGTTTCAATTTACAAATAGTCAGACATAAATGCCTTTAATAATGCTCACAACATACATAGCTCTAAATTTATCATTAGGCGCGAAGCCTTCCCCAGTCTTTCTAAAAAAAAAAGGAACGTTTAACGTTTGAGTTGAATTTATAATGAGTTTATAATTTGAGATAGAAGGCCTATAAGGCAGCAACTTTTACCCTTTATGCAAAATTAATGCGTATGTTTCAGGCATTTGGGAGCGGCCGCCAGACACTCCAAAAATATATGACTACTGGCAATAGAAGGCACTGTCTGAATAGGATACCCATACACACATGGCCAAGTTTTGCGGGCTGTCAACTGCCATGGCATGGCCTGATCGCTCCTGGTCGGATTTCCGGCAACGTTTTCTGCCTTTTATCGAGCAGCACAGGCAGTTGAGGCAGACTGTGAAGGCTGAGGAGGGGTGGTGAGAGCGGGAGCCGTTGACTGGATGGATGTATGGAAGCTAAAACATCATTTTATCAAACGCAAAAAGAGGTCATGTGTATTTTGTGTCGCTGCTCGGGAAATGTTATTTGAAAAATTGTTATGCTGCGAGTAGGGAAACTCGTTCTGACTTCGTTTGCTGCCACAAAATGAGACTCATAAATTATGTTGCATAAATCACGGTGCAGCCGTCTCTACGTATGTCTGTGTGTGCGTATGTTAGTATATTGTTTATAGAAATATGAGCGTGATTAAGTAATTAAGGTTAGACGTTTAGATGGGCGAAAATGTGCTAAATTTATGCAATTAATTGTGCTTCGTAACAAAGCGAAAATAAAGTAAGAAACAAAATAAATATATATATTGTATATACACTAGTTCATGACGAATATATGATTGA
Source organism: Drosophila koepferae (assembly GCA_030914345.1). Taxonomy (NCBI): domain Eukaryota; kingdom Metazoa; phylum Arthropoda; class Insecta; order Diptera; family Drosophilidae; genus Drosophila; species Drosophila koepferae. The sequence goes on along the minus strand of JAUESR010000197.1, from coordinate 12,402,136 downwards.
ATAGGGAATAAACAGAAAAAGTAGATTGATATTAAGATAGATATTCAGATATGTATTAGGGTTAGAGTTAATCTGGAAGTTATACAAATAATTGATGTATGTATGATGTGATATAGAAATATAAACTCTGGACTTCATATGCAGGCTTGAATTTGATTAATCTTTACTTAAAAAAGAAAAATGATTGAAGCCCCCTATTTATATTTCAAGTTGCTTTATAAATGCCTCAAATTTTATATAGTTTTCGACTTTATTTCTATGCAACTAAACAAAAAAGTTGTATAGCTTTTCAACGAATTTAGTGAATTTCACGGGCTTACATTTTTTATTGAGTGAAAAATACATTTTGAGTGCTTACAAAATGTAAAATGAAAAGTCTCAAATGCCATTCAAATGGCGTCAAAATAAAAACTTCAAAGCAGCTCTCCAGGAGGTGAAACCCTCGTGCTGTGCAGCAGGAGTCGGGGAGCCAGAGCAAGGCCATTTCCATTTCACAGAACAAAGCACAGAAAGCCAAAAATCATCGGCCACACTTTGCCCAATCAAAGTTGGCTTAAAAGCGTTCGCAACGTCCCAAAGTTGCCAATGTTGCTGCTGTTGCTGCTGTCGCTGCTGCTCTTGTTGAGCCCAAGGGCTGAAAACATGCGAGCAGGCGAGCCAAGAGCATATTTCTTTGTTAGCTGCCACTACTTAAGTGTTATTTATGGATTTTTATTCTCTGACTAATACACACACTCACACACATCCACATGCAGTTCCGTGCAAAGGGTAAAGTTGAATGTACGCGCGGCTTATACGAAAGGTCCTTTAGACAAGAGCAAACACACACTCGACCCGCATAATACTAACAGTGTCGGCGACGGCGAATGTGTCTAAAATCTGAAGCGTGGTCTATATATAAAATTCGGGACAATCAGAAAATTACACAAACAAAAAAATGTGTATATTTCAGCTATAGATATATAATGGGCTGCAACATTTTGGAGCGCTGCCTCGGGCTTTTTTCTTATTTTCATTAATTCTTTTTATTATTTTCTGTACGGCTCGGCATGGCTTATACTCAATAATGCATTTGTCTCGGGCGCGACATACTTGCATCAATATGGCGCAACGGTCGAAACAAATTTATCACAATTATTGTCAGCAAATCGGCCTGAATATCGACATCGCCAGATGTGTCCCCAATCCCAGACAGAGCCGCACTCCCGACAGGGCATTAAGGCTCGCCAGCGCCCCACTGCGCATTGCTAATTGACGTTGGTTTATATTTTTTCGTTTATGTCAGTTTCCATTATTTTTGTTTTTATTTATTTATTTATTTTTTTTCAAACGCATGAGCTGTCCATCACTGTATCGATTGACATGTTAATAATTTATTTACAAATTTCATTCAATTATCCACTTACTTTAATGCCGAAAGAATTTCTGATAACTGTAAATATATATATGCTTCATATATTATTCCAAAATATTATTTATTATTTATTATGGAAGGACACAAAAATATGCTGAGCTTTAGAAATTAATAGAATATTGAAAAAAAAAATGCGCAGGCTTTCATAATATGCACTCAATTATTATTTAAGCTCTTATTATATTTGTTCTATTTGTACAGTATTTTTTAAGCAACCCAATGAACATATAATATCATTAATTTCTAATATTTTGAATACTGTAAATTTTCACCAGAAACTTCATCTTACTTAAGTATCATTCAGTTTTAGATTTATATTCACTCTTCATTATTTATAAAAGAAATTGTTCTCTTTGTTTCACGCTTGTCCTTTTAGCTATACAAATAAATTTATCTGCGCTCAGAACTCTTTCAAAGGGTCCAATTTAGCATTAAACGCATTTCTAGACGGCCATGTGCTTAATATAGAAATTATAATTTGAAATGGTATTCAAAAGGTGCACAGTCATTAGAGTTTTCTATGCGTATTTAAATTGAACGCACACAGGCAGGAGTGGGCACAGGGTGTTCACGCTCATTGCAAACAGGGTGCGGCAAATTCAAATATATATATACATAAATATTATGGCACATTAATAACTTGCTTGAGGGCCACATTTAAGTGCTGGCCATTATAATGTAATGCCATTAAAATGCCAACAATTTGTAGCCACGCGATTTTCGACACGCCAAATGAAATGTGACACGCTCAACGGGAACCACCTCTTTGACAGGCCGTTCCAGCAGCTTGACTACTCTCGACAACATCTTCTTGTCTCTTGTTATCTGGCTGCTGCAAATTAAGCCCGAAATACCTATCGATTCCATGAGGTATGTTGCCTCCACACCGGCAGCCACGGACTGCCATGCCATTTTAGATTGTTCCTCTTGGTAAGCTGCTAAATGGCAAAAATGTACAACTTTTGTGCCACTTCTCGAGCAACATGCTGCTCTGCTAGTTCTACGAAAGTTTCTGCTGTAGCCAACTATCTTTTTCATCGAAGAATTACGAAGAGTGTTTTTAAATGTTTTCTTCTTGTATGTATTTTCTTCTTGTTTTATTTATGATATCGTTGACATACAAAAAATAAATAAATAAATAAAATAAACTATAAACTAAATCTTTCACAGAGTTTTTCGAACTTTGAGTATTTCTTGGCGGTCAACTCGCAGCTGAATAGTAAACAAATGTGTTTACTAATAGTCGCATTTATAGAGAAGAATAAATATATTGAGACGAGTGTAAGAATTTATGTGAAGTACTTAGCTTGAATTATTATAAGGACATCCAACCCTCATTTCGACTTTTGAATATTTTGGTACAGCAATTAAATGGGAGGACCTTTGGCTTAAATTCAAGATAAGGTATTTAAGTGTAGCTCGACTTCTTCTATTGTATGTCATTTTGAATATATTATGCTCAATTAGTTTGCTCGCAGCACTCAACTGGCGGGTCAGCACTTTTCTTTTGCCCTCACTCGATTCGAATAGGTTTTCGGCCAGCCATTTCGTACTTCTTGCCCACCCTTCCACGCTGATTTTCCGCTGAAATGTGTGCGCCATTAAGTGATTTCGCAAAAAAAAAAAAAAAAAAAGAAGCAAAAAGGAGAAAAATAAAAACGAAAAAAGTCTGCCCGAAAAGTAATGCAAAGAAATTGATATGAATGAGCAAAAGTTTTCTGCAAGCTGTGGCAAAGTCGAAGCCAACAAAAAGGGACGAAAATAAGTGGAAAATGTTGCTTCATTTTCGTCTTCTTCTTATAAATCTACATCTGGGCTGGCCGGCCGGTGGCTGGCGGACTGGCCGTCGAAAAGTACGCAAATTAATGATTATGCCACACAGTTTAGCCCTCGTCTGAGGTGTGTACGTGTGTGTGAGGAAATCTCGGCATAATGCAATCAAAGTTTTTCACCTCCAGGGCTTATTGCCTTGCCAAAAAAAAGAAGTAATGTACCAATTTGCTTAATGTGTTTGTGATTGACCTGCGAGAAAATCCCAAACAATTCCGAAGAAATTTCCAACATTGAGTTCATGTCCAGTTCCCAAAGGTCAAAAGGGATCTGCCAATCCAAGCGAAGCAAAAAAGTAACTACAATGAACAAAGTTTAACTAGTTAATACCCTGAAGAGTGATGAAACGCACATCAATAGTATGTTGTTCAATGATATATTTTAGAATTCCTTTTTCTCATCTCGAAAATTGCTTAAAGCAGAGGAGGAGGAGAATAGATGTGCGCATTCATGTTAGTATAGCTCTTAGAGAATCTAGATTTATATCTATTGAAGTAAGGCAAATTTAAAGAATACTTATGCATCTAATATAGTTTATTAATATGATGGTTATAGAGTGTACATAAATTCAATTCTATATATACAGTGTATATTCGCATAGTGTGACTAAAAATCTATATGCTTCAAGCATCTTCTCAGATTACAGGGTATATTTCGTAAATATATTTTTGTCTGTATTTATTAGTCTCAATAGGCTACTGTGCATAAAAACGACTCTATTACTCAATCTCTTTATTTATGTATAAATATGTATAAATAAAATCAATTCTCATTATGTTTAATTATAAATAATAATAGAAATATAAATAATAAAATATGAAATATAATATCTGTATATATATTTTAGATATTTAGTTATAAAAAAATATCTCTGAAATTGAATTCCTTATATATATATCCCCACTCTGGATTTTGATTGTGTATAAGGTGATTTCTTTTATTTAAATTGGCATTTCATGCCTGCGTCTGGGACGCTTAAACAGTTCGTTTACTTTTTAATTACGCGTATTTATTTATTGATTTCTTTTTCATTTTACGCTTGAGCCGTAGCTGCCGTACACACAACAAAGGCAAACAAACACACCGGGGCATATTTGCTGTGGGTTCTCATAATGATGCCAACGCGAACTCCAATAGAGCCTGGCAAAGATTTGTGTAAACCATTCGAGTGGAAAATGTCTGAGCTCAAGGCAGCATCATGAGCAAATGGCTATCAAAAATTTGTTGGGCACAAAATGCTTTCAGAAATTAAAGCTGCAATACAATGTCAATGGCAAAGAGGAAAAGCAAACTCTCCCACTTTGCTCAGTGCATGTGAAGAGCGCTTGAAATCCTTGCTGATTTTTAACGATTTTCCCGTCATCAGGCGAAGCGTTTAACGATTCACTCAGCCAACTCCTTGCTGACTGCTTGACTGACACTGACAGTTTGCTGCTTCGCACTTTTTCCTGCAATTTTCCAAATTGCTATCCATTACACACACACACACATACATACATACATATACACGCACATATGTATTCGTATAATTATTATAATGCTCACTCTGTTGGATTAAGCTGCTTTTTCTGTTGCTTTGCTTCTCCTTCTGTGTTTTTGCCCCGGGGAATCCAGGCATCCACGGTTTGAGCGATTGCTGAGTTTTCAATCAATTATGTTCATTAGGATATCCGTTTACATTGCCATTTATTGATGCAGCACATTTAATGCTCAGCTTATAGCTGAAGCAAAACAGCTCAAAAGCAATAATAATCCAGAGTGTGGGAGTTGATTGTAATTATAGTGTTTATTAATATTTAATAAACATATTTAATTGCTGGTGCTACCTCGAGTCAGAACAGAAATAAAAAGCAATCAGCAAAAAGCGAAAACTTAATTTATAATTATATTTTTATGCAATTTCCTGCTTTTGACAGGTTTTATAAAAAGGGTTGGGGCACGATAACGAATACCGTGTTACGCAAAGAAAATAAAAAATAAAAAGCAAATTGAACTCTGCTCAGCGGCAGCATCGACTGAAAATGTTTTAAAATAACTAAAGATTTAATTTGTAAGTCAACATTATTTTCCTGATCTTACCTTACTTACTTCCACTACTAAGAACTGCAGTTGACTCTAGTTAAGGTATATTCACACAGCTCAGAAAAAGTCAGTCCCTTTAAATTATGAAATGTTTGCATATACACCGAAAGCCTTAAAGTCACAAATTCTTTTGAAACTTTCCAGAATTGTCCATTAAAAAATACCAATAGAAATAATGTATGCAAAGCCTGCGAGCTGTTACCAAAAAGTATAAACCAAAAGGGACAAATACAGGGCAGAAGGGAAAAAAATAATAAATATATACATATATATTTATCTATATATATATTTATCTATATATATTTATATATAGATATATATAGAGGCCCAAATACACATGGCGTATACGCAATATTCTATTCAACCAGCCGCAAAAAGTTGACAAAGCAAATACTCGAAGTAAATAAAAGTGAGCACAATGAAAACTTTAATTTGACAACAAGTTAAAAAGCAAACAAGACTCAAGTATTAATCAAAATGAAATAAATTGAAAAAAAAAAAAAAAAAAGAATGGAATGGACTTGTGCTAAGGCAAAAGTTTGCATGCTTTAGTGCGATTGTTGAAGAGGTGTGGAAAACTTTTGAAGAAAACAAATTTCCATTGGAAAAACGGTTTTGTGTATATAATCCTTGGCATAAGTTGTTCGATTCACTTTTCCATTGTCACACTTCCTCTATTATATGCCATAAAAAAAAGAGTTGCTCTTGGGTTTTGTTGTCACGCAAATGCGCGCGTTTATATGTTTGTATATGCGAATGTGTAATACATTTCAATTTCCGTAAGGACTGCCAAGTATGCGTATCCTTCACATATATGTATACATATATTTATATGTATATACATATTTATATGTATTTATACAACAAGGCCAGCAAGCGAGAGAGAAAAATAACAAACAATTTGCCGCTGGCTCCTCTTTTGTGTATTTCATTAGGCAACAACGCAACGTCCAGAAAGCAAAAAAGAAAGACCAAAACAGGACAGACAACAAAAGATAAAAAAAAAAAAACAATCTCGAAAGGAAAATGGAAAAGAGTAGACTTAGGCACGTTGCCAAGTAACATTTATGCGGTCATTTCCACAGCAGATTGCAATCCTCAGCAAAGGGCGTACAAAATGTTGCAGATTAAATAATATTTTACATTTTATTTGAATACAATATTTTAAATAATGTCAATTGACTTACGAAAAAAGTAATTTCATTAATTAAAGTCAATGTATTTTAATTAATATAATCTAAATATATTTTAACGTTCTTTTGCATATTTTCTGCTATTTGCAGTGCGATGTATTCGATGAGATTGATTTATCGGAACTGTGTTATTTCGAGTGCAGCATCAAGAACGTAAATCACAGCTTTCAGGTAAGTTTTATATTTAGTGCAACTGATTATACAAATATGAATTATATATAGTTTTCAAATATTTATTCACTCTGTTTCAAAAATGATATTCAAAACAACAGTGTGAGACCGGAATTATAACATATATTATATCCAGATGAAACTCGTATATAAATTAAACGTAATTTTTATTGTCATAGTAACAACTTTTATAGGTTACAATGTAAGCCGATAATTCAGGGTATAAATATATATAATCTCATATTCTGTACGTTTCGCTAACTGCGCCTGTTCAAATATAAGAAAATCAATAGATCCAACAATTTTTCCATTCCATTCATTCCCAAAATTGATGGCAGCTATAAATTGATTTATTTTCTTACTTATTACAAATTCCTGACTATGTAGTTAAACAGCACCTGCGCTTGGTATTCACCTTTCCAGCGCAAATTATCGTCTTATGAAACCTTAGGCGGTAATAAAAATTTAATTCGTAAACTTTTGCCACTTGCGTTACATATATATTTTATTATCAACTTCTGGCCGCAATAAAATGTTAGACTTACTTTTATGAATCCAACAGTTGTAGCCATTGCACAAATGAAAGATTCAAGAGCCAAGTGCGAGATTCTCACCATATACGCAACTTGTGCTCATATCGCTATGAAGTGTGAAGAGATGAAAGGCATGAGTAAATAAAGCTACATACCTTGGAGAGTATATAGACTGTCTCGGCAAACATAGAATAACCAAGCTCATTTCCTGTTTGCCGTTGTCTGGGCGCCATGCAAAAATTTTTTGCTGTTGTTTTTGTCTTTCTTTGCGATAGAAAAGCATGCCCCAATGCCATCTTATCCCTTTATACACCCAATTACAGACGGCGAAGACCCTTATACCCACACTGCTACTGTAAGGGCAAAACCAAATACCAAATACCAAATACAAACACAAATGCAAATACCATCGATATTAGTTGTCAGAAACAAAGCAAAATGTTTACATTAGACGCGCTCTGCATGCCAAATTAGCATAAGCAACACAATGCCCTTTAGTCAGCTACTTATTTCTGCATATACATATAAACGAGCCAGACAGACCAAACCTCTATAAACCTATGCTCAAGCAGCATATCGAGCCTAAATATTTAAATTTATATTATATTATACACGAATGCGCAGCTTTTGATGCGCAAAATTAACGCATTTATTTGTCGGGCTTTCGGCAAATGCCTTCCATGGTTGACTACAGAACTCTAGTACCCTGTAAAAATGAAGAATGTACTGTGAAGATGAGATTTGAGTAGAAAAATATTTATTTTAGATTTTTATATTAGTATTAGTAAATACATACATATATGTCATCTTAATAGTTTTAATTACAGTTAAAATATCAGGTTTCTTTCTCATTGTCAATCTCTCTATCTATAGGGTATTACCAATTCAGGCCCACTCATTTACATTTGTTTCACTAGTTGTAGTTCCTGTTTCGTTCACGTATACCATGATAAAAGCTTGAACAGGCATATACGAGATTAATCATAGATTTTCTAACCTGCGCTCAGGATATATAACCGCAAGCCTTTGCGCCGACAAAAGGCATTAGCCGCAATTTATTATTCTCTTTTATTTGCTTTATGGTAAAGTAACTTTTGCGCGGCAAATTCCAGCGCTCAGCGAATATACTTGTAGGTGCGAGAACTTAAAGAGGAAGAGCTTTAAGATTCAACAGATTTTCAGTATTCTTGCCAAAAACGAAATGCTTAGTGTTTATGCATAGATAAATCAAAGATTTCTCCCACAAACAGAATGGTGGAATATGTTTGGCTATAAAATATTTGAAGGGAAAGTAAAGAAATGTATGTATTTATTATGTAATTTATGTTGTTTACACTACATGAATATCATAAACATGCACTTTACAAAAGTAAAACTAAACTTATATCTCAATTAATAAATATGCAGCAACTCAATGTAATATTTATTGATGGCTTTATTTGAATATATGAAAATTACATTCATACACACATTTATTGCAAAAAATAGCAATCAATGTGTTACAAGATGTCATTGGTTATCAATAATAAAAATACTCTTTGGAAAATAAAGCAAAAATTAAACTTCAATGAAAACGCTTTACATGTCATCCCCCTGTCGACATGTAAATATAAAAACAATTAAAATGAAAGAAACTGAATGAAATTTACTGTACCGTGAAATGAAATATTCAAATAAAATATATTCATATTTTGGGCTTCATTTATTGCGAACATTTTTTTTAATATTACAAATTCTCACATACTCACTGTTGATATATTTTGAATGCTACTAAAATGTCATAAATTCTTAAAATGTGTTTAAATGAAAATGTTATTGCGCACATTGCAAAACTCTTTAAATTGAAGCTTTAAATTTGTGACAAGTTAGCTTGAACTTGGTACTTGCTAACAGCATTAAGCTGCAAGCTTTGTGAAACATAGTATAAATAAAGTATGTTTGCGTGTTTGTGTTGTTGTTGTGTTAAGTTCTCTGTTAACAGGCTCTTTGCGGTCTCTGATTGCCAGCTGTTCAAATGGGAGACTCTGCACAATGTGACCTAAGACCCTGCAGGTGGTCGTATTTGTTGAATGCTGTATCACTTATTTGTCTGCAGTCGTGTGTGAGTGCAGTTGTGCCTGCAGGTGCTTATTGCATGAGCTTATGTTTACAATTTTCCTTTTTTTCTCAGCTTAAAAAAAACTTGAACTTGAGCATATATAAGCAAAATAGTTTTGTTAACGGACATGCTTGATGTTTGGCAGCAGTTGTGAAGGGCCATAATGGATACGTTTGAAGTAAAGTTGTTTAAAGTTACTATTGAGTTATTATTTCCATTAGTATTTTATGACATACATTTTGCATTATATTACGTTATTTACCTCTTTTTTTATTGAAGTATCACAAAAATTTGATAGTGTATGTAGGAAATAATTGTCTAGGTATTTCTGTTTACTGAATCGACCTATAATGCCAAGTCGTTTGCTTCTCTATCAGCATAACAAAGTCAATCATAACCAATAAAAAAGTGGGGTATATTTATATGCTTTTAAAGAATTTCTTTTTTTTTTTAATTTATCAAAATCAAACAAATCAGTATCCTTGGATTATGACAAACGGCTGTTTACGACATTTGACTTGCAACAACTATTTAAAGCCAAGGCAAAACCAATTTAAAATTGTTTCTCTCACTCAACTGATCCGTAATTAACAAAAGCCCAATTTTGACAAAGTTCGGGCCAAACTTTGAGGCGTGAGGGTCCTCTTCTTGTCGCTGTTGTTGTTTTTGTTGATTTGAACTTTTTGGCAGACATGTTGTTGCTGCTGACGCTCAATTAGAAGTTTAACAAATATTGCGCATTACGCATACGCCATGTTGTGCGGCGGCGCAATTAACAGACGTCGCTCTTATTTTATTGTTACCCAGCAGCTGCCATCGCCCTCCATAATTGATGTAGGCGCCTTTGGCAGTCATTCGCATCAGTCTCGTACACGCTGGCATTTTGTATGCAAAGGCAATCAATCAGCTTGATTGACTCAGACAAATTCTCATACTTCAGTGCGGCGCACATATGTATATGCCCTTGTACTTGAAATTCGCACATTAAGTGCTGGTTGTAAATTATATTTTAATCAAGGGCCTCAGCTGTGGCATCTTACAGCTGATTGACAGCCAAACCAAATAGTTCCGCTCGCAAATACTTGGAATTTCAATTCCACATAATTAAAGTCATCAAATATTTGCTGTCTGCATATTAGCTGGATTATATCATGCCATAATGTAGTTGACAGGCCAAAATTATAATACCCTTCAAATTATTTAATTGAACAAAGCAAACAAACAGCAACAACACAACACTGGCAATGGGGACCAAACGAAAGCCAATTTCCAGCAGCTGAGCACATTTTAGGGTCTGTTCGCCTTTTCTAGATGAATGTAGAAAAGTGAAAAACTTGTGCACAATAAGAGATTTGTTAGGTTGATAAAAGGAAATTTGTTAGATTTGGCAGAGAGCAGAGAGCGGGGCTCCCAAAAAAAGGAGGTTTAGAAATTTGATTCATGAATGTAAAGGCTTACATTTTATAAAAGCTTTTATTCTAATGAATAACTTCATTCAACGCAAAGTGAAAACAAATTTTTAATAAATTAATGTGATGGAAAAAAAAAATTTTCTAAAATAAGTTTTTTTGCACTTTTATGCTTATTATCTCACAGTATATTTATACTTTTACTACCTTAACCCACACAACAAAAAGAAAACAATATTTGATATAAATAAATTATTAATTAATTGAAACATAAATCAATATTATGATGAATAAACTTTATATTTTCACCCTCTATGTGCTTCAAAAATATGAAAAATATATTGGTTTATATTTTTAAATTATTTTTTTTGTTCACCATCTTTATTCACTTGATAAATTTTTCTAACGAACTCTGAAATCTCACATTGAAATTTATTATTTTCAATATATTGTGCCATAAATTTCATTTTCGATGTGCTCAAGTTCATGCATCTATATATTGCCCCCACTTATATACAAGAGCGTGTTCACGTGCTGATTTCCATGAAATTTGTTGAGAACAAAGCGCTGGAATTATTAGTTCCTTAAACGATTGGCTTGGAGCAATTGACCTGCGGCGCCGACAGCAGCTGGTTTATATGAAATTTGAAACAATCATACCAAGTGAGACGTAGGTACTCCTTCTTTACGAGCTTAGAACGGTGCCAGGTAACGCAGACACACACAAGAGCACATACCCTCGTGTCCTTGAACTTTGAAATTTAGCTGAAATTCATATAAAAAATGTATACAAAATGTTGTCATGTGCTTGAAAAAGTTGTGGATACTGCGGCACAAGGACTGGCACGCCGCTTTTTTTTTCTCTCATTCGCTTTTGATACTTGGTCTACGCTTTGATACTTAGCTCAAGTTGAGCTTTTAAAATTCGTTTGTTTTACTTTTAAAAACTTAGACTGGCAAATGCAAATCGAGCTTTTAGCTTGAATCTTGTAAATATTTCAGCATGTAACTCATACGCCACGTGTTACATTTTGACAGCCTCTTCCGTTGCGTCATAAAAAGTTGTTATACCAATCTGTATTATATATACATACACATATATATGTACATACATATGTATCTTATGCGCCTGTGTGTATGTATTTTGGCGAAATAGCCGACGGCCATTAAAATTTCAAAAGTAATTTCAACATTGCGCTGGGCGGCTCAGCGCGATAATGAAAAAAAGTATATATAAAGATATATATATATATATATTTATGTGTGTACATGCAGGAAACGTGTGCGTACACTTGGGGATACAGCAAACAGATACAGAGAGATGTGTTCATCAATGCTCAGATGTGGGCTAAAGTATTCCAATACGATTTCGTTTGGCCTGCCTGTCCACAGCCAACCACCGCCGCTTCTCAGTCGCTCTTCGGGGACAACGCGGCGTATGCGTAATGTGGCTGTTGGTTCTGTTCCGTCTGCTGCTGCTACTTCTTCAGCTGAGACTGAGACTCCAATTCATGAATATTTTGAGGCAAAATGATGCGTGGCATCCACGACTGTACTCCCCGTTTTCGTTGTAATGAATTCTGACAGCAGCTCCAGCTCCGCCATGTTTTTGTTTGTTTTTTTGATTGGAGTGCACAGCGAGTGGCGCGTACCAGGTCTTGTGTCTGTAGCCCGAAGCTAAATACAGTTATACTAACATTTACTGCCACAAAGGGGCTATGCATATACACACGCTCGATCTTAATGCCTTGTCGTCTGAGTCGGATTTTGCCCAAATCGAAATACTTTAAAATCACAAATTATTTTCAATTCAGCTGTGAACAAGAATAATATTTAGATACTGTTGATTTATCTTGCACAGATATACTTAAATCGCAATTTAAATTACAATACATTAGAGCTTCCCTAAAAACATTGTGGAATTGCTTTTCCCTGAGTGCTACAAAACCTCATAAATACTCCAGTCGAAACTCATTAAAAACAAATATGTTGCGCAACTTTGTACATAAATTATTGTTGTCTTTGTAAATCATAAAAACAGAGTCCATTGCTCTCATTCATAAAAGGTTATAGTATTTCTAATTTAAAAATTTCATTTGACACGCTGACCTTAATTCTATATTTATTTCAATTGATCAGTAATTATACCCAGATTATGATTTGAAATTACGATGGGTAATATGGGTATAAAGATTTTCATAAATCTATCACGTAGAAGGAGGCGTGGGCGACAAGCTGAATTTATTATTATTATTATTATTATTATTATTATTATTATAGACTAGACTGACAGACGGCTTAAGCAGTGCATTCAGCACGTTACCGATTTATTCCGCCCAATTATATAATATCAAATACGAATTCATCCCTCATCTTTGATATTTTTGAATTATCTGAGCATATTCTTTCAATTCGCCTTTTCAAATGCTTTGCTCCTCCTTTCATTCTCCATATCTATCAAAGAAACTTAATTTTCCGTGCATTTTCATAGAATTAAATTAGCTGATATATAAATGTTTAAATGTTGCCTACATAATTATACAATAGGTATAGCTTAAAATAAACAATTAATTATTTATCAATTTAATATCCTAGCCACAATTTAATATCTCGTCCACATTTAATTAACTTTGTTAAAACTATTCTGAAAGGGCAAATGGGTTTCCATTACAAAGATAAATTCAAAATGTTCAGAAAATTAAATTTAACGTCGTTCCCGAGCTAATGGATGAAAGTTTAAAGGTAATTGAATACTGTGAAATAATGCATTGCTGCCACTGCTGGTCAGCGGCCAAAAAGCAAATAATTTCCGCCCCATTGAAAGGCGAGCTGGGCGAGGCTTTTGGGGCGATGCAGGTAGCCAGGCAACCTGGCAACCAAGTAACCAGGCTGCCATACGGACAAAGAGAATGTGAGTGAGTGACAAGTAAAACCGCAGGCGCCAGCCAACCATGAAAGCATATTCATGTTGCAAGTGCCGCAGACAGGTGGCAGGAGCAAAGGCACGTGCAGCGTGGCTTTAATTGAATAGCTAAAGCCCACAGACAGAGCCAGGGCGAGTGCGCATCACACAGGAGCTTACTGAGAGAAGCGATTTGGGTGATGCAAATGTCTGTTCATGCGGTTAGATTGTGGCATTGGTTGCACTAATTGCAATATTGCAACATTTTAAGCAAACCTCAAACAGTCAAAGCTGTTTTCAATTGCAAAAGTCAGCTGGCGAATTAAACTCAATTAATACCTCAGAATGTAATTAGTGACGAGGCTATCTTGTCTCTGGCTCTTGGAAGCTAGTCAACCGTCTAAATTGCATTCTAATGCCGTAATCAAAACTCACACCTGACCCCTGACACTTGAAGCGAACTAACGATGTGCACGTATCGCTGAACATCGCATCGTATACGACAAAAGTATATTCCGATGTATGCGTGTTGCGCTTTTTCCTTTGATTTATTAAGGCTGTGTCGATTCGTAATATGCCATAAGCTATTGCTAAATCGTGTTAGGTCGTGCTAAGTCGTGCTTAGTCGAGTTTAGCCTAACCAATTCGTGACGCAGTTGTGTCACGCGCTCAACCTTCTTAATAGTTCTGTCTCATCTTTAATTTTCGATTCGCACACTTGCAGCTGGACGCTTTCAGCTCAATGAGCTTTTAAGGTAAACCACACTGCTTTCAGTCGAGCTTCGGATTAGCCCCTGCGCCATCCGCTCGGCCCCAGGACGTTAACTGGCATCCGCTTATTTCATTTTCACTTTCTGTTGGACGACAGACGGACTCTGGGCTGGCCCATGGAAGTGGATTATAATGTTGACGTGGTCATAGCCTTTTTGCACATATCCATTATGCGCTGCATGCAATGCACGATACAGTCAATGTGAGTCTGCCATCTATGACATTGGCATGTGGCATGTGGCATGTGGCATGTCAACTGCTGTTAAATGGGTCAACTGCAGCTATTGAACTGCGGCTTTTAAAGGGCGTATTATTGTTACAGATTCTTTTTGCATGCTTAAGATTGAATTTCTGTGTATATTAGAGTTAAAGTATCTTCTATACAGTATCTCTTCAATGCTTGCTTAGCCAATAAAACTACTACTTATTCACAAGTTCTAGACATGACCAGGGCTTGGTCAAGGTCCGTAGCTAGACAGTCATGTTAACTCATTAATTTAATAATACAACAAAAACTAAGAAACTTTGTAACATCAATTACCCGAATGAGCTCGGCCACTAAAGGAGCAGCAGCAACAGCAACAGCAACAGCGTTTAGCGCTGGCCAAGGATATGTTCGGTGAAGGACATGTGTGCCATAAATTAGGTAACATGACAAGCAAATCATAATCAGGTAGCTGGCGTGCTTCAGTTAGCCTTGTTATTATATTTGCTGTTGCGTATGCCATAGTAGAGCCCGCATTAATTGTGACTGTTATGAAATGAGGGGGGGCAAGGCGTATAATGATACGCCCCACACAGCTTTTGTTGTACTTTGAGGGCTTGGCGCATTGTTTTGCACATTCCGCTCTATTGAAAAGGCGTGGCGGGCGCTCCTGTCTGCAGATTAACATAAATATGAGAGTTATTTGCATGTTAATGAGGCCATAGAAACTAATAGACCCATCTTTGATTACACAACTAATAAGCACGTCTCGTATGTGGTGAATATGTATGTGTATGTGAATATATGTATGTATATGTGTGTGTCGGTGTTTCATTATAAGCATATGTGTGCACAGCTTAACCAAGTGCAACTGTTTCCTATTGTACATATTAAATAGAAATGATTATTCATAATAAAAATAAAAAAAGAACATGTTTATTCTCTTTTTATAAATCAAATCGTACACAGTTCGCCTGAAATGTTATTTCCAAATGTAGTAAAAAATGTTCCCCTATTCCAAGCGCCACAAAATGCTTATACTTTGATGCTACGCTCGATACAGGATTGAGCGTGGTCATATCAAGGGGCAAAGTCAAACTACAAAATTTAGATTTAATGAATGAGCGCAAACAGCAAACTGTCATATATCAGAAAAGCCCGTCATCTACAGTCAAAACTTTCCTAAACGGAATGAAAAACTGAGATGGACTGGAGCTAACTGATATCTGAGAAACTGAGTGCTACATTGAGATTTGGCAATTCGCAGAACTTATTGACACAATTCCATATATGCAGACAGACAAATCATCAGCTATTAATCTAAATAACAACCACAGGTGAAGGCTCAAAAGAATTTATTCTCTGAGCCATACTGTAATAATAAAAAGAAAAACATGAAAGTAGTAAAATATCTTAAGTTACGATCAAAGCTCTCAAATAATACTTGACAGTTTCATTATTTACGCACTATTCACGAAATCAATTATAAAATGAAAAAATGAAATAAATAAATAAATAAATCATATTCACTTACTCTCGCTTCAAGCAAGAGCTTCGGTTCTTTCCGTTCTGGTTCTCATTGCGCCTTGCAATTGATCTATACGTTCTAGTTAAAATCGTTTAGATAGCGATACGATTGACGCTTGCACAATGAGGCTCAGCAAATAACACAAAATTCACATACAAATGCACGCAGTCAATTCAATGCAATCAATGTGTTCACCAAACTCAGCCCAAAATACCAATATACAACAGATTTCTTGCTTAAAAAAAACTCAACCAAGCGTGAGATGAAAGACCAAAGCGAAAAAAAAAAAAAACAAGAGATTTCGGTTGCTCTCTGATTTTTTTTTATGTAAGTGAAAGGCACTAACTTGCAGACATCGACAAATGGTCAGCAGTTATTTGCGAGCTATTTTTAATGTGTACTTTTTTCCGATTATTTAAGATTAAGAGCTTAATGCGCCATCGATTCTAAGACTCTAAGATACTTGTAGGAGATACCTGACTAGGAGTATGTTCCCTTAGCTTATATCTTGCACAAACTTATTAAATTTAAATAATTAACCAAATATAATAATAAACACAAAATACAAATAAAATGAGTGTAATCTACTTCTTTGTTTCAGATAATAACACCTACCCGCTCGCTGGTGCTGTGCGCCGAGTCAAGACGCGACATGGAGGATTGGCTGGGATCACTGAAGACAGCGACGGCGCCGCAGCGTCCGCGTGGCGATAGCTTTCTTATCGATCAGCACGACATACTCTCAAATCATCATCACTGGTATGCAACCTCCCATGCGCGACCCACCTACTGCAATGTGTGCCGCGATGCGCTCTCTGGCGTCACCTCGCACGGTCTGAGCTGTGAGGTGTGCAAGTGCAAGGTGCACAAGCGATGTGCGGCCAAGGCGATTGCCAACTGCAAGTGGACAACGTTGGCAACGGTCGGCAAGGATATCATCGAACAGCCCGATGGCAGCATCATTATGCCGCATCAGTGGATGGAGGGCAATCTGCCCGTTTCGGCCATTTGTGCGGTTTGCAAAAAGACCTGCGGTTCGGTGTTGCGATTGCAGGATTGGCGCTGCCTATGGTGCAGGGACACGGTACATGTGGCATGTCGACCGCAAATGGCAATTGCCTGCCCGATTGGCCCCGCCAAACTGTCTGTAGTGCCGCCCACCAGCGTACATTCAATTAGCACGGACGATGCCTGGGATGTGGTCAGTCCGAAGGGAAACTTTTCGCCATTGCTTGTCTTTGTCAACTCCAAGTCCGGCGATAATCAGGGCGTCAAGTTTCTGCGACGATTCAAGCAGCTGCTCAATCCAGCACAAGTATTCGATCTGATTTCAACGGGGCCCAGCCTGGGTCTACGTCTGTTTCGCCACTTTGAAATGTTTCGAATTCTGGTGTGCTCCGGCGACGGTTCCGTCGGCTGGGTGCTCAGCGAGATTGATCGTTTCAATATGCATGTAAGCTTTAATTGTCATATCTTTATCGATGCCATTTATCGTTACACCATCTAATTCACGCACAGAAACAATGCCAGGTGGCAGTCATGCCGCTGGGCACGGGCAACGATCTGGCCCGAGTGTTGGGCTGGGGCTCCAGCTGCGATGATGACACCCACCTTCCCCAAATATTGGAGCGATACGAGTCGGCCAGTACCAAAATGCTAGATCGCTGGAGCATTATGGTGTTCGAGAAGGCCATCACGGTGCCCAAGATACCAAAGATGTCCATTACCACGGAACAGGAAGCTCTGCTAACGGGCATGGTCACGTCGGCCAATCATCATTTGCGCTTCATAGTCGAGACGAACGATACGCAAACATTAATATCGTCTATGCGCTCGTTGTGCGACACCGTCGATGAGCTGATCTCACGCATCTGTGAGCATCACAAGGACGACGAGCAGCTGACTATTAAATGTGACATACTTCGGCAGAAGCTCACAATGCTGCTGGATGCCCTGCAAGAGGAGGAGTTGGGTACACACAGTGGCGATGATTTGGTTGCCACTATAAGGAGTTTAATATCGCGCAGTGTGCCCTTAACATCGGCACGCTCCTCCTTTCTGTAAGTAGAAAATACATAAAATGACATCTAAGAGATGTACAACATAAATGTAATTTAATTTTCAATTAAAATTTTTTTTGATTTGTTTTTTTTTTTTTTTTTTTTTTTTTGTAATACATAAAGTTTTAAATTTAATTTCATATGAAAGCTTAGTTCAGAACTTCTAGGCAGCTGAAAAGTATGCTACAATTTCTTTAATTCGAATTGCACTGCTTTGCAACCGGCTGCACTGCTTGAAATGTAAGCATCTCTGCACTTCTTTCAAGCTGTGCGAAGCAGATTACTTTTGAATTTGAAATAAAATTCGTTAACTTTGTATGCACAGAAGGCATTGAAAATGGGTAAACAGGGTATACACGTTTTGTAAAAGACTGATAACATTGCCAATAATATGCATTTCTTATTCTAGCAATCCGAATATATCAATTGAAAAAACTGAAAAGGATAATATTAATTCAAAGGAGCGCCGCAATAGTCGCTCACTGCGCTCAAGCGAAAAAGAGGCCTTGCAGGCCCGAGCGAACAGTGTGAAGCGCGCCATTTACAATGTGGTGGAGCACTCAGAACCGGGCCGGCCCAAGCGCTACCAACGTAAGCTCTCCATTACACCCTTCGAGGCGCTCAAAATACCAATTACAAATTCAGGCGATTCAACGCCCTGCGGCTCGCCGCTACCGATTATACCACCCATCAATATTATCTCGCCGACAATGGAGACATCACGCCTGACCTGCATATCACCGCTGCCGGACACGCGTCGCGATTCAGTAGATGAGAACTTCTTCAACAGCATCAATTTGCCGGCACCGCGTCAATTTGCGGACAGTCGTCGCAGCTCGGGTGTGCCGGAGGTCATCCAGGAAATGGAGGAGGGCGCCAACGGGGAGACAGTCTATCGCGTTGGCCGCTTGTCACTGAGCGGTGGCGCCAACATCGATGATGCCGGCAATCGTCTGTCGCCCAGCAGTGAGGCAGGCGACAATACGCCCATCGAACGGAAGGTGGACTTTCTGCGTGTGCCGATCTTGACAAGCGAACCGATTGTCGATCCCTTGTCCAACTATCGACCAATCGAGGTGTTCGAGCGTACCTATTACATGACACGCGAATTGGACAAGGATAAGGAGCGCACTGCGAGCAGTCAGATCGAATGCGAGAAGGAGGAGGCCGACGGCAACGAGAAAAACGAACCGCAGGAGCCCAATCGTGCTCTGGTACACACTTGTAATCTACAGGTACCCGGCATTGTCGTAACCCCCCAATCCCAAAATGTATATACGAGCGAAAACCTCACAATCATTGACACCGATGCCCAGACCAACACTGTATGGCGTTACCTAACTATTAATTGAGAAGGAAACTGAGCTGTCTCTTCTTTTGCTCTTACAGGAACAGTCCTCGTCGGAGGATCTGGGCGGGGAGGCGAGCGATGTGCTATCCGCTATCAGCAATGAGGAGTGCAGCGTGGCTTCCGAGATCTTCGACAAGCCCGAACCGGGTCACACCCTAGGCGACATCATACAAGTGAGTGAGAGCCTCGTCTCTGCAGCGAATTAAAATTAAAATTAATTAAAATCTCTAAATAAAATATCTATCCCTGAGTAGAGCCTGGATGCAACCAATTTTACACACATCGATTCGCCGGAGACTAGCGATGAGACGGAGCCCATGCCTGGCGAGAGCCTAATGGATGACATTAGCTCGGTGCTGGGCCACGATATAACCAATGCTCTACAGGACAACACCATCACAGATGATACCACTACCCTCTGTTCGGAGCATGCTGGGCCGCCAAAGCCGCCGCGCAAGAAATCGCTGAGCGCCTTGGCCCAAAGCAAAACCCATCCACGGCGACGTAACTCCTCGCCACCTCGCAAGGCCGGACTCGCACGCATGGATAGCGACGACAATCCGCAGCAGTTCGGCTTTGAGAACATTGTATTCGAGATCGACAATCGCTGCGATGATCAGAAGATACGGGAGCCGCCGCGGTACTGCAGCCTGGCGCAGTTCGTGGAAGGTAACGATATAGCGCGTCAGAGTTTCAAGGTATGTGTTAACCGCCGATCCAGCCAAAAGTAGGTAAATTGTATATATATATACATATATATATATATATATATATATATATATATATACATATATATATATATATATATATATATATATATATATATATATATATATATATATATATATACATATGCATTTATATATAGAGCTATAGCTATGTTATGTTTATCGAAAGTGCTCCGACATGGCCACTTATGGTAAAAAATCTTTGTTGCTCTCCGTTTGCTTCTTTCTTCAAACTTTTCTTTTCGTGTGTATTTAACAAACCAAATACGTTCACTTGCTTGCCTCAAATCCAAATCCAAATCGAACTTTAAATAATATACAAAATAATAAATATAACGAAATCGAAACGAAACCAAAACCAATTATAAAAACACAAAAATATCAAATATGCATATCTCCTGCTCCGCTCCTGTCGACTCTATCTTTAATGTGAAGCGTCCCAAAAAGCGCATCTCACTCAAGAAATTGAATGCAAATACAACAACAACAATCGTATCTCAACAGCAGCTAGTGCTTGACAACAATGACAACGGCAAAAACGAAGAGGCTGGTACGCCCACAAACACAGCCCCAACCAAAACGTATCGAAATCTAAGAACGACTACGACTAGCGACGAACTGGACACTGCAATTAAAATTGAAATCAATAATGCAACGACAACCACTTCAACAACAACAACAACAACCACAACAACAACATCGACAACAGTAAAGCCTCTTGAATCGGCAATGGCCTCGTCGACATCGCCCACAAAGAAGTCGGGCCATGGACAAGAAGTAAAGCGCATTACCTTTGATGAGTCGTGTAAGAAAGAATCCTTTGATGATGTAAATCCCAACTATCCACAGATAAGTGTTGTTGTAAGACCACCAACACCATTGCGTGGTGATTCCGTTAAGCCAACAGCAGCGTCATCATCCTTATTAGCGACCTCATCGTCGCTGCTCGGTGTACGCACGTTGAACTCCTCGGAGATACGACGTCACTCGAGCCACGCTCCCAGCTTGGCTGTGCGCGAATTTGACAAGGATAAGGATCGACGACATTCCGGTTTCAATCCAAATTTCCTAACATTGGACCCGGAACATGCGCGCTTCCTTAGCAGTTCACCAGCGGCTAGTCGTAGAATTAGCTGTGGCAGCCTCTTCAAGGTAAGTCCTGACCCAAAACAACAAACTCCCCCCACATATACCATATATATATGATTTACGTTGGCACTACTGCATCAGCAAGTGAAAGTAAATTGTCAGCCGAGCAATGACAATGCAGACATCCAATCAAAAAAAATTCGTACACACAAATGAAGTTTTAGGTAATTGTTGCGGTGTTAAAAAAAGGAATATTAATACGGAATACAGAGGATTATTCTGATGAAAATTTACATCTAGTCATATACACAATTTATTTAATTTATTTTGTAGTTTTTTGTGCGATTCACATGGAATGCATTAGAGGTTTCAGACTTTATTCAAAGGGTACAATCATTATAAAGTTAAAGTAAATGTATAATTTTGTGTATATTAATAGAATTGTTGGATACTTTTATTAGTAGAAATTACAACTAAAGAAATTGTGTATTGAAACAATAATAATACAATTAAAAAGTACAATTAAAAAATACTAGCATATCCTGATTTCACATATTTTAATAAAAATGAATTTCGACTTTATGGAACCGTGTGAATTAAACAAAACAGCATATACTTTATTATTATTATTTGCCACATTAACTATAATTTAGCTAGTTTCGTTTAAGTTATAAAAACCAGTTTTACATTTAATACGATATATATAGAACTATATATATGCAAACAATTTTATATATATATAGATATATATATAAATACAATAAATATTTAACAAAGCACAAATCAATTGGTACGTATTTCAAAATTATGTCAACTACTTGTATGAATTTCTCTTTTAGTTTCACAACACTGAAAAGCTTTTAACACACTTACACACACACATATACACACATTCTATATACACATTAAAACAAAGATATATATATATATATTTATAATCACACATAGACATAATATTATTTTTTTCGCGAATACGAATTACATTTTCTTAGAAGAGAAACCAAAAACTTAACGTTAAACGCAGCTACGGACTGTTCAGTGTGCGTTTCTTTGTGGTCGCCGAACCAGATATTCGCCTGGCAACCCTAGCGCTAATTAGGCCGCTGATACCGCTGGTAAGCCCGTTAACCAGAGGTCGGGGTGTCTCCTCTCTACTGCGTTCCTGAGTTCGTTCGTTCCATGCGCTCGCTCGTTCGCTCGTTCGACCGTTTGATCGTTCGTTCGTTCGATGTGTATCCGTAACCCCAGCAAATGAAATAACTATATATATATTTATGCAATATATTCTAGTAATATCCCCTGTAAAAAGTGCCAGTTAAAGTCTCAGCTTTCGTTTCAGTTTGTGGCTACAGCACACGCGACAGTTTGATTTGATTTTCTTGAGTTACACACGTGTTGTCGTCTTGAAAAGTAGTGTTGCCTAATACCCAATATTATAAACAAACTTTAACCAATACTGAATACTAAACAATTTCCATTACAAAAGCTAATATCAAATACGCTCCGCTTTCCATACGATTTTCATTTTGTTTCCAAGTAGTGACTTTTCTCTCTCTCTCTCCCTCTTTTTCTCTTTCATCAATTCTCACCCATCCTCTCTCTTCTCTATTTCTTTCTCTGAAAACTATCCTCACTTGTGAAACCTGCGTCACTATTACACAACACTGGCATACGCACATAATCTCACATTCCAAGCGCTCACACACACACTCTCTCTCTCTCTCACAATCAGCCACATCCACATGTTTCTTTGTATCGTAGTTAGTGCTGACTTTCCAGTTGCTCTTTGACACCAATGGCTCATTGCTCCACGCTCTTATCTAATCGCCGACTCTTTCTTGCAGCCGAACGAAGCTTTGCCCAATCTGCAGGCACTCAAGGGCTCCAAATCGAGTCTCTTCATGGGCTCCACACTGTTCGGCTTCGAACATTTCAGCGCAGGCGACAAGGATGAAAAAACAGGCAAAGATAAAGAGCGAACACCCACTGAAGAGACCAATCGCAAGCTACCAATTATCAATCCTCTAGTTCGCTTGCCCAACTGGCCCAGTAAGTGGAATTTCTTGCAATTTTCCTTTTCTGAATCTTAAGTGTACTTAAGGATTTCATTTCCTTAGATACTTTTTTATTATAATTATTATTATTTATATTTTATTTTATTTGTTTTTTTTCCTTAAAAGTTTTTGTATTTAATAAATATTTTAAATATTTTTAGAAATATTATTTATACTGATTTCGAATTTAATTTTTATTCTATTTTACTTCCATTTATTTTCATTCTTTATTCAAAATTCATATATTTTACTCAACTCAACCCTTCTCATTTTACAGATCTTGCTAATGGCACTGGCTTTATTTCCAAGTGTTTGATGGCCAATGCGGACACGCTGTGCGCCGCCGTCAGCCCGTTGATGGACCCGGATGAAACTCTGCTTGCTGGCTATCATGAGAAGTGTGTGATGAACAATTACTTTGGCATTGGCATTGATGCAAAGATCTCGCTTGACTTTCACAATAAACGCGAGGAGCATCCGGAGAAATGCCGATCCCGAGCACGGAATTATATGTGGTACGGCGTGCTTGGGTCCAAGCAGCTGCTACAAAAGACCTGCAAAAATCTCGAGCAGCGCGTGCAATTAGAGTGCGATGGACAGCGCATACCTTTGCCAGAGCTCCAGGGTATTGTCATACTGAATATACCCAGCTTCATGGGCGGCACCAATTTCTGGGGCAACAGCAGCAAGAAGGAGGACATCTTTCTGCCGCCCAGCTTCGATGATCGTGTGCTAGAGGTGGTCGCTGTCTTTGGATCGGTGCAGATGGCTGCCTCGCGATTGATCAATCTGCAGCATCATCGCATTGCCCAGTGCCAGAGCGTTCAGATTAATATACTGGGCGATGAGGAGATACCGATTCAGGTTGACGGCGAGGCCTGGCTGCAGCCACCGGGCATGATACGCATTCTGCACAAGAATCGCGTGCAGATGCTGTGCCGCAACCGTAGTCTGGAGGTGTCGCTCAAGAGCTGGCAGGAGAAGCAGCGTCAGCACAGCATATCCATACAGCGCGACACCTCGTCGACTGCATCCGAACACGCCGTCTCCACTGATGATGTCATATCGGAGCGCGAGTGCTATGTGCTATTGAACTTCATCGAGGCAGTTAGCTCGCTGGTCAAGTGGGTTAAGTTCTTAATCATTTCCCATCCGGCATTACAGCATGATCTATATGAGGTGGCCTGCCGTGCCAGCGAAGCCTTGGAGTCCATACATCCGCAAGGCAAACTGTTGGAGGGCCCTTCACTGCGCACCAAGCTGGTGGAAGTCATTGACTCCTCGCGCCAGCTCTACGATGATGCATGCACACTGTTGCGTGATCGTGGTCATAGTCTTATCCTACGCGAGGATCTCGAGACTAAGCTGAGTGCTGCGTTGGCCAACATGGAAATGGAGTTGAAAAAGTGCTCCGTGCAGAAGTGCATTGATGGCAAGCTGCGCGCCTACTTCAACGTGCTAGCACCCAACGAGGAGGTAACAAATATATCTTGCGGAAATTGAGTTCCTTTAATAAACCATTTTCTAATCCTTAGTCTGATGGGCGTCGCAAATCGCGTCCATTTTGGGTGCGTTTGCGCTCTGGCTCAACCGCCGGCCAGCAGCAATTCAAGCCACCAACTACAAACACCCGTGAGGCGGCCAATAACTGGAGCGTCAACGAGGTGGTCACCTGGCTGGAGACGATGCAGTTGTCGGAATATGTGGATAGCTTTCTCAAAAACGATATACGTGGCAAGGAGCTGCTTACGCTGGGTAGACGTGATCTGAAGGATCTGGGCGTGGTCAAGGTGGGACACGTCAAGCGCATACTGCAGGCTATTAAGGATCTCAGTGAGAATTAAGCATGGTACAAAGGCTAGGATAAAAGTGAAATTTGTTGTGTTTGAATGTAGTTAAATGAAGGCGTGGCTGTTTAGTGTGTTAGGAAAGCGAAATAGTTTTATATGAGACAAATGCATACAACAATCACTACTTATAGACTAGCTTAGCTAAAATGGAATGAAACTCCAGAATACGTTTATTTTTCGTGTATTCTGGGGCTGCGAGAAGCGTAAGCAACATTTATCTGTATTTAATGAATATCAAAAACAAAAAGAAAACCTTAAATATGAATACTCAACAAACATATATAAATATATAGAAATATCTTATTTATTTTTCCAGCAAAACATATATATACATACATATATATACAAACATATATTGATGTATCTATGGTTTGATAAGACTTATCGTTTTCTGTTCTAGTTAATTAAACGAACAGAATTTCATTTTTGAATATGTACCTAAAGATATATACATATAAATTAAATGTATTTATGTATGTCAAAATTCAAAATTATTTAATTATGGCAGATAAACGAATTTAAACGTAGAGGCACATGCTAAAACTAAAACCCTAAATTAAC
Source organism: Drosophila koepferae (assembly GCA_030914345.1). NCBI lineage: Eukaryota > Metazoa > Arthropoda > Insecta > Diptera > Drosophilidae > Drosophila > Drosophila koepferae. Next base: position 12,376,307 of record JAUESR010000197.1, on the reverse strand, counting down.
AAATTGCATTTAGTTGTAAGTACAGTTTGAAATTCAATTTACGCTTAGTAAGAGCTGTAAACCCTCATTAAACACAAAGCTAAAAAAAATTATATATGTATATCCTCTAAACAAAGAATATTCTAAATTTATAAGCAATTTTCGATTTTACAATTGTTAGAGAGCAAACCTATCTATTTATGGAAAGACGAAATCAACTTTGACATATTCTTAATTCTAATTAAATACAACTAAATTTAAATGTTTGCCCACTCTAAGAACTAACATGCAAATATTTTAAGTAACAAAGAAAAGTCTGTTAAATGTGTCATTTTTTGAGTATAACCAAAAAACAAAACGAACTTTTAATATGTTTATTTAAATTATTTCAAGAGTTAGCGCTTAAGTTTAAGATTAAGTATATCGGATTTGTTCTGGTGCGGGGCGCCGGCGCCCGAAATTTATTTGAATACAAAGACGAAAAAAAAAACAAAAAAAAACTAATTTAGCTAGCATTGAAGCTCACAATATTGTGTTTCAGTACTTTTTGGTATACCTTTTGATTGTTTACTCGGTCCTAACTGTGTAATGTTTAAGAAATTGTGCTAAATTTTGATAGTTACCTATTTTCAATATAGCATATATATGAATACTACATACCATATACCTTTGTATATATATATACAACATATATATATATATATATATATATATATATATATGTATATAGCTGCATATATGTTAAAGTGTTTTTGTGTGTTATCAATCATTAGTCAATCGTTTCCATATATCACCATATACAGCTACTTACGTTGCGTTCAAAATCTTTGCTCACCTTGTCTTCAAATTGAGTTGATTTTTCCAAAGAAAGCAAGGTACACTATGGCACACTATTCTCTATACAAATATGCATACATAACAACATAACAAATCTCTTGAGCGACGTCTATATATTATATTTTTTGATATTGAAGTATAAATGAGCCCAGACCAACTCGATTGATTTGTTGTATATCTATATCCACTAATTTCCACTGTTTTCGTGTAGTACTCCACAAAGTTTAACACATATGTATTTGTGAAACTATTTACGCTTACAATTAACCCTCGTATAACAAGGAAAAATAAAACTCGAATCTAATTAGGAACTTACTAAGCAAACGGCATAAACACAAACTAAAACAATCCTTTAAAAAGAAAAGAAAAAGAAGCATAACTAATAACAATCAAAACTTAATTCAAACACAATTTAAATATTTTTTCGACACATGTATTTTCGAAGAACCTTTAAAAAAATAACCAAATTAAATTTATAAAAATTATCATTCAACTTTTTAGTTTATAAATTCCAACTATGTCATATATGTATATTTGCATTATTGTGTATATTCGAACATACCAAAATTAACCTAATGCATTTTTATTTCATTTCAACAATACTGTGATAACAGCTTTCTGAAAACAAAAACCCCTTTAAACTAAATTAAACACTAAATAAAAGACATATACTATATTAAAAGCCTAATTTAAAAGGGCTTGTAATATGCATAAAAATTATAAAACATAATATTAAATTAAAATATTAAAAGGAAATTTAAATTAAAAACAAAAATCTATGCAATATCTTAAAACACTCTCTGTATGTCTCTAGAATTTCCCAATGCTGTATTTAAAATTCTAATTTTAAATACTTAAAAGTTTAAACATTCAATCTACAAGTTACCCAACTAATAAATATTGTTGACTAATCCAAACCCAAGTAAAATATATTGTTGTCTAATCCAAACCACAGATCTTTTACCCATATATAATACGCAAATTATAATAGACAGAATTACAAATGTAATAATAAAAGCAAAAATAATAATAAAAGCAAAACACAAAACAAACAATTGCTTTTCTTTAGACAGGAATCTTTCTCCAAATATTAAGTACCAATAAAAAAAACAAGCATTGTTTAAAACGTTTATATGCACTTTTCATTTATTTGATTCATAGTTTTATTATTATTTTCTTTTAATCATCACTTGATTTGTTTTTTATTTATTTGTATTTTTATAAACTTCTGTTACACTTTAAGTAGGTATTCTTTTAAAGTTGGTACATAGTGGTTTATGACCTTTTATAAATTGTTTTTGCTTTAATTCTTTGCAAGGCTATTTGGTGTGCCTTAGATTTTTGTATTATGTGTGACATTTTGGGCAAAATTATTAAATATATTTCTTTATATAGATTTAATGCATGTATTTAATTTTTTTCATTTATAAAATGCATTTATGCGCATTCCTCCGTGAAAGTAAATTTTTTTAATGTATTCTTCGACTTTAAAATAAATATGCAATTTAGTTTTCTTTTGGAAAATTCATGCTTGAACCCCAATCGAATCATACTGTACGCACATACATACATATTTATTTAGTTTTTGGTTGTATACATTTTATTTTGTAAACAAGCTAGAATATATATCGAGTTTGTTCTTATGTAGATTCATATTAAAGTTGCCTAAAATTTGTAAGTACGATAGTTAAAACTAAATGAGTTCCAAATCTTAAGTTTTGAAATTTTTCAATTCATATTTTCGTCATTCTGTAACTGTTTGTTTGTGTGTGTGTGTATGTGAGAGAGAAAGAGTTTTATCAAGGCTATATCTTTTAGTAAGGTTTTTGCATATACTCGTGTCTAACTAATGCAGTTTAGAGTATGGTATTTGATTTTCTTTGAAATATCATAGATTGCGCATAATAAACAAATGTATGTTGAGTTTTTTCATGGATAACATGGGTTCCGTTCTTAACTGGGGGTTTACTTTTAACTATAAGACTTAGACTTCAACTCAACAGTTTCAATTAACAGACAAGCTTTCAATGAAAAACATATAAAAATACACATTTTAACTGTTTTTTATAAATACCACTGAAACTTTGTTTTTGTTTTCCTTTTTTATTTATATTTTTATATTTATGCATTTACTTTTTAATAAAAATATGTGTATGCAAGCAACAATTAAGCTCAATATTGAAGTTAATCACAAGTTATATCTTAACTTCAGTTATATTTCTTTTATAAATACTAAACATTAAGCTTTAAATCTTATTTGTGAAATTATAAACTTAATTCTTCATCAACTTAAGATTCGTTTATAAAGACTAATGCAAACTTATTTTAAGTATGCTTTGTTTTTCTTTGTTTTGTACTCAGAAATAAATCAAATTGCTGTTCACGGCTTCAAGCAAATAACTTTTCAGTGTTGACAAGTGTTTATTTTTATTTGTCTGTTTTTTTCTCATTTCTTTTGGGGAAGCATATAGTGAGGTCAGCAAACCCTGCGTTTATTATTGTTTGCGTGTTTCTTTTTTAACACATTTTTCGCTTCATTTACTTAGTTTTTTCATTACATAATGCCATATACTATATATATATATATGTGTGTGTGTGTGTGTGTGTGTTATAACCATCATTTCCAAAATTGTGTGCTTAAAATATTATTAATATCATTTACTCATGTGCAAAATCTATTTTTATTTATTTATTTATTTTTTTTTTTTTTTCAATTTTATGTTCTATATGCCGGATCTGTTCAGTTCACCCTATATGCATTACCCAATATACTCAGCATAAGTTGAATTTGCCATTGGATTCACTTGTGTCGTTTTCGTCTTAATGAAAATTACAAAAATTTTGAGGTTTTCGTTTTTAGCTAAAACACTTTAGTTCATAATGTTTGTTGTTCATCATTTCTCATTTTGTTGGACGGGTCTCTGCGGTGATGTTGTCCTTGCTTTAATTCTATTACAATTCGATTTTTATGTTTTCGAGAATTATTATTATATTTTTTCCAGCTTGTGTTTTGGGTGTTCGCAAAATTCTTGTTATTTCTTTTGGGGGATCTTAGGCAGTGAAAGTAAGTGTTTTATATATTTTATTCGGGATTGTAATGCACGTGTAGCGCCTGAAATTATATTTTACACTGATTCCTCTGACTATATTAATAGTTAATGTAGATTCAGTTGAAATCCTAGTATGCCTCTGATGAGAACTTAATGCCGTTCTACTTTATTTTTTCTTAACATATTTTTATTTGTTTAGTTTCCAAGTAAACAGGTATTTAAAGCCGAAATATTTGAGTGTGCTGCAAAATGATCGATGAGTTACCGTTTTTTTACTCAATTGATCGATAATTATCTATCGCACTATTAGAGTTACATCGTTATATTTTTTACGTTAAAAAAAAAATACTGTAATAAAGTAGAACATTTCAAATGTATATAATAGATGTATTATATAGAAGAAACTGAGCATATCAAACTACCTATCGACTTTCGCAGCTATCGATTTGAGGCACTATCGATAGTTTTCGCAGCGCGGAACTTGCAGGAGATTAGAGTATGCGGCTTTTGCATGCTTGAGGCGGATATTACGTGTCAAAAACTTTAATTGAATTTAAGTAATTGTTTGCTCGCTTTTATTCCAAATACATTTTGCACTTGAAGCACTTAAGACCCACAATTTTCGATCCTTAGACACTCTCCTCCTTTTTGGCGCTGCTGGTGCTGCTGCTGCCGCCCCAGAAGCGATCGAAGCGGTCTCGTGCCTTCTCCAAGACATCGACAGCAGCAGATCGAGCCGTCGAGGCAGTCGCAGTCGATGAGGACGATGAGTGGGCCGGCTCCGGCTTGCTGCTGACATCGCAGCGCACCGCCCCGCCCGGCTGAGTGGTGGGCGTCAGGGTTTTGCCGTAGACAGCGCCAGACGAGCTGCTTGCTGTGGGGCTGCCGATCGACTTCCAGGCTGTGTGTGTGTGGATGTGAAGGCATTGGAGGGGGGGAAATAGTTGTGGAAATAGTGTTTTGTAATGTTACGCAAAGGAACTACGCATTTGATACGCTATGTGGAAATACGCATTTTGGCTTAACGATTGTATTGTTTTTTTTTTATTTTATTTTTTTTTTTTTTTTTTTTTTTTCAATATATATATTTTTGATTTGCGATATCTTGGCTTAATACTGAGAGAGATAGAGAGAGGGGAAAGTTGTTGCATTATATTTACGCTTGGTTTTTGAGTTTGGCATTGGCTGGTGTGGCGATTTTTTTTTTTTTTTTTTGTATTTTGAAGATTGCTTAACGATGATTGGATTTTTGGATGATGGTTGTGAGTAGCGATACATACATATACATATACAGATACATATATTTAAATACGAGTTAATATATAAATATTTGTAAAAGCGATTTCTTATTTGTTTTTTTTTTTTTTTTTTTTTTTTATGTTTCTTGTGTTTTCTTATGTCGACTTCATATTGGTTTTTGGTTGGATTTTTATGGAAGTTGCGTTTATTGAAGCGTGCTTAAAGGCTTACCGTCCATTTTAGCCTGTTCGGTTAGTTGTGGCGGTGCCGATTGTGGTGGTGGTGGTGGCTTTTCCACCGGAGTAGACGCTTTTATCTCGCTCTGAGGTCGGCTATAGTTCTCGCCTGAAATTGTTCAAAGATGTTTGCATATTAAAGAAATTAAGAATGCCTCTCCTATTTTCAATGTCATTTGTTACCCTCTTTGACATTTTGTGTGACGGTAAATGTCTTGCCAGTGTCCAAGGGCACCGTCCAGTTCACTGGATCGGGAGAGCGCATTATAATCTGCTCTGGTGACTTGACCCTTGTAGGCTCAGGCGGCGATTTAACCAATGGCTCGTCGGGCACCTCGGGCACTGGCTGTGGACTGCAGCTAGAAATTGAAATAGCAGTCTCTCGACCGTCTTCGGCATCGTCTGTTGGCATTAAAAATATTTAAGGAAAGTTAAAAAAGAAATGTATTTGATTAACACAATATACATGTACTTTATTTGTGGCGCTTTATTGGTTTTTATTTTAGGCTGCTGCAGCTGTTGACTTTTTCGTTTTTTTTTTTTTTTTTTCTCATTAAGCAAACTTTGTGATCGAGTTATAAAGTAGGTTAGTAGTTGTAACTTAAAATGTAAATATTTATTTGTAAAAAGAAATGTATCTGTTTTCTTAAACATAATGTAAGAACTTAGTTTTAAATTAAACTTAATTCAACTAATTCAAAATCAAAACACGAATTAAGCACAAAGCTTAAAAGGCAACCAAACTTGTTAGTAAAAATTGAATTGAAATTATAAGAAATTTTTGCTTTTGATAAAAATGTAACTTTTTTATGTTATACAAAGCGCACAAGGTAAGGCAAAGGTAGAGGCATGCCACATCCAAAAGACATTTAACACAGAAATGCAGCAAATATTACAATTAATATCAATTATAAAAAAAATCTACTTAGAGCACGCATTGAAATAAGGAGCAAAATAGTTTAGAGCTGATAATAAATATCGTTTTTTTTTATGTTTATGTTTTCAGTTTGGTTTGACAGAAGCATGTGAATGTGTAACAGGCAACGACGACAGCGCGACAAGGTGCTATCGATAACCGATTTGTCGATTTATCGATAGTCGATTCACTCTTTATACATAAATAACTGAACGTCTGTATCTCATTATCATTATATTTTCTTTATTCCTTTATATATACCTTCTATGTTGGACTATCGACCCTTCCTCACTTTACTTTATATTAACTGAAAAGCTTATTTTTGGTTACTTACAGGAAACGGATATGAAAACTTCTGTTATCCGAAAAATAAATGAAGTAAGCTTCATAACATTGAAGCTAATTTGAATAGATTTTAATTTGATTTTATGTTTCTTTTTATATATATTTTTAAAGTTGTTTATACTTTGAAATACACAACCTATGCACAGCGAAATGTGTATTATTGTTTATGTTGAGTGTTCTGTTGTAAAATATATTAAATATTATTAAAAACACAAAACACATCTAAAAATTCTAGACAGGCTCACTACATATACTATTAGACACATAACAATGATGTAATACACGAACAAATGAAAAGTAAAGGTAGATTTAAAATACTACAAATTATAGGAGGCATAGTTGGGCTGACTTAGACACACGACTGCAAAGACAACAAGTACAAACATTGATTACAACAACAACTAACACTTAAATAACACTTAACGCTTGTTGATTTTTAGGCAACTTTGCAACAAATACAAGAAAATGTTCATGATTTCTCAATGCAGCCCTGTGGAATAACGGGACACAAACAGAATACCAGAACTTTTGCCAATCTCTAAAATAAATACCAATTCACTAAAACAGACACACACTGATTGATTCCACATGGCTGATCGAACAGATACAAATAACATAGAGGCAATGTCGCCCAATTTCAATATGCCAATTCGTAAATCATAATTTCTAATTTCATTACTCAACACTAATTTGTTGTACAACACAGTTTTCGACAAGGTGTCAAATGCGCAATTATTTATAATTAAATTTAGTATTTTTGTATTTATTGTTTTTTTTTTTTTTTTTTTTTTTCTTTGCTTTTGTTTAGAAAAGTTGCAACACAAACATTTCGCGCTTCAGATGTCATTTTACAGCATTTCCAGTTTAGATACGATTTTGATTTTGATTTTTTTTTTATGGGTGTATCAAATTTATATTGCAGAGAAATTTTTAGTTTTGATTTTCAAGTTTTGCGGACAAACTTTACTCACTTTCAGCCAATTTTCTATCCTGACCTGGTACCGTTAGCCGTTTGATGTTGATGGTGACAGGTCGGGTGGGTGCCATTGCTGTTGTTGCTGTTGTTGTTGTTGTTGTTGTTGGTGGTGGTGGTGGTGGTGGTGCACCAGCTTGTACTGGCTGTTGCTGTTGCTGTTGTAACTGTTGTTGTAGCTGTTGCTGTCTCTGCTTGTTTTGCTGATGCTTCGCACTATTTGCACTAATCTCGCTACCAGCACCGACTTGACTAATGCAACTAATATTCGATCTATCTTTGTCTTTCTTACGCATTTGCAGTTGTTGCTGTTGCTGTTGCTGTTGCAGTTGCTGTTTGGCTGCCGGCTTCTTGTTGTTGCTTTTGTTGTAGCTCTTGCATTGTGATATATGTGATTGATTAGCATGATTAGCATGAGCTGAGGCTGCTCTACGGGCGGTTGATGCTGATGTTGCTGTAGCTGCGGCTGCTGCTGCGGTTGCTGCTGTTGGCGCTGCGGCTACTTTACCGTTAGGCGGTGGTAGGGAACTACTTTTAATGCGGGATTGGAATGTTGTGGATAGGGTGGCTATAAAAACATTTTTTTTTTTTTTTTTCGATATTGTTTTTACGATTTTGATTTTGGCGTCGGGTTCGGTTTTAAGTTGTCATATTTTAGTTTTTTGTTTTTAGACCAAAACAAAAGGCACATGAAAAAACAAATTTGAATATGAATTTCTGTTTAAAATGTATATTTCAATTTTTCGTTAACGGCGAATTGAAAATGCAACTCAAGTAAAGGCAAATAAGTGTTCAAGTTTTAATAAATTAAATACAAATTAAATTAAATAAAAGACGCGTTTTCATAATCTTCTTTTGTTAGTTTATGTTGATAAGAACACAAACGGGTTAGTCTACTTAAAATAAAACTACCATTCATCACTTTTTGTTAGTTAACGGCAACATACAGATTAATAAATTGCATTAGCTTAAGATAACTTAATTTATAGGTAGAGAAAATTAGTCCAGAATTATCAGCAGATTTGTCTTAACGTTGTTAATTACCCAAGTAAACTGTTTCATTCATTTCATTTGGAAGTAAAATTGAAAATATCCTTGCAAACATATTACAAATTCATTAGAACTTTGGAGTAACTATATACATATGCATATATTCGAAGAAAAATCCTTCTGTACAACAGTTTCAATTAAATATTATTGACCTATCAAAGTTAATAATAATTATATCAAAATTAATTAACATATATGCACTTCGTTTATGTCTGACATCTGCAAAGGTATATTACGACTTTGGCAGGCCAAAGATGACTTTTTTTTTTGTAATACGAATAAGTAACATAATATAATTAACATATTGTACACAAATATTATTTTCACAAACATCAAAGCCAACAACAAAATATTGTTATTAGCGCTCACACTTATTGTAAAATTTATAAGTTTTTTATTTTATTTTATTTATTTATTTTATTTTTTTTTTTTTTTCGAAATGAACTGTGTAGATTCACAACACTCACATATCAATCAACTCTCAGCCATTGTTAAACACTGAATATATTAGTATTTACGGTATTAGTATGTAGTATTATTAAAATATTAGTTTGTTTTTATTTATATTATTAGTTTTGTTAGTATTTTTGTTCACTCAACATGCTAAACTATAGAATGTTTATTCGAAAGACCAATCAAACGCTTCATTACAGAACAATAAAAATAATCGAGTTAAAAATCAAAGAAAAAATATAATACGAAAAAATTAACCGCAAGACCAGAGACTAAGCTAACAGTGAATTATGAACGTACCTTATATATATAAGTTTAGATATATATATTTTTTTCTTTGCTATAATTTGTTTCTGTTCTTTTTTTTTTATTTAGACACTTAACTATGTAAATATCCAGTTGAAGTATGTTTCGAAATGAACGTACAAACTTGCGGTGTGTGATTTAATACTAAAACTAAAGTTAAATTAATTGCAAATGAAACTAATCAACAAAGTCTAAACAAATCTAATCTTAACGAATTATATATACATATGAATATACATACATATACATATATATATGTATATATATATATATATATATGAATGTATATACATAGATGCAAATCAGGAATAAATTAATTTGAAAATAATAATCAACTCAAAATAAAACACAAGGCAATGAACGAACGCACGCAACTAGACTGTGCGTGCGTATTTTTTTTTATTTTTCGTATTTTTTTTTAGTTGTGGATGGATCTGCGCAACGTTTGGCTACTTACATGGGCGTGGCTTACGTTCAGTTCCAGCCGATGCAGTTGGTACTTTTTTACGGTTCGTCGGCGCCTGACTCGCCGAACGTATCTGACGCTTAGGTGACTCATTCTCAGCGAGGACCGCGCCAGGACCCACAGATTGAGAGCGTGCTGAACCACGCAAAACGAAGATGAAGAGATGTGGTTTTTGGTATTGATAAATTTGTTTTTTTTTTTTTTTTTTTTTTCGATTTGTTTCGATGACAAAAGTATGAGTTTTTTAATTTGGCATTGAAACAGTTTGTTTAAGTAATGAAGGTGAATGTGAAGTATCTACTACATAGTTTGTGAAGAGTTCAGTACAAGACACTACAAAATATATTTACTAATCCTAGTATTATCACAGACATATTATATATTTATATTTCCCAGCACATTGAAAATCAATTTTAAATATAATTTCAGGTAATAGTCTAATATATATACAGGATAAATATGACAGAGAGAAATAGAAGGGCATTGTAATGGGAAATACATTTATATTTATGAAAGCTCGTGTTCTAGCTTTTCCTCTAATTTGTTATCCGTATTTTCTAAATAAAACAAAAATAGTTTATTTTTAACTAAAGTTCTGTGGTTTTTCGGCGTAGTCTTTCTCCTAAACTCAGTTTTCCGCATTATTACATTACATATTATTTCTATCATCGAGGATCTTTACAGAAAAAGAATTTGATCTTATTTGCTTATGATTAGTTTTTTACCCTTAAACTGTTTTCTTTTCGAAAAGATTTCCTCAACATTATAGACTCTCTTATAATTCAAATGTAAATGTATATAAATATGTACAGACATTCTATACAAAAAACCATATATTTTTATGTTAAATAAACATCGCAATAAACAATTTCTTGGAAAAAATTTAAAACTTGCTTTTAAAGCAAGCTACTTTAAAATCAAGTTTGTGCACAAATCCCATCAATCAAAACGTTTATTCAGTGCACTTCAAGAGTAGATTGAAAATTCGTTGGCAAACAAAAAATCCAACGGAAAATCCATTGAGTTAAAAGCAAATCAAACACTTTAAGCATTAAAGCAAACTATTTGTTGAAAATATATGTAAAATAAAATGAAAATCTTGTTAACTGGCGTATACTTATTTTGTTGGGCGTGTACAATTGAGACCTGTATCATTTGGTAGATACTTAAAAGTGCTCTGTGTCAACTATGTATAAAATTTATTTGCTTCGAAATAAATTTGCTATTAAAGTGTTGTTGTGTAGACCTTTTGCTACAGTCAGAATTACAGCTAGTGTACGTATATTGTAAATTGGCAACTACTTACTTTTGAGGACCTTCTTGGGGCTGCCCTTTTGAGGGCTGCCCTTCTGCGGTGAACCGTGACGCGAGAGAGCCGTTTTCTTGGGACTTCCGCGTTGCGATTCTGACTCACGTTTGGTCATAGCTGGCATCAGCTTCTCCCGCGTGGGTGAAGGCAGCAAGGCTCCCTCCTCAACATCTGCTAAAATAAATGTGAAATTGAATTAGGGAACCGCAGCTAAAAATTTGAACTGAACATGAAACGATTGACAAAGAGCCGAAAGCATATATTTAAACTTAGACTTTGAGACGTTTCATATACTCGAATTCATCAAATGTATATTGCGCGGAGCTGACTTTTTCTTCGGAAGCTTACCCGGGCCCGTGGTGCGCTCCAAGTGATGGCGTATATTGCTAAATCGTGCTGGCAGTGCTGAAATTTCATCCTTATTATCAATCAAATAGGCTTGGCCAGGAACTCGTGGCTTTAGTGGCTGTGTTGGCTTTTGCAATGGCGTTGATTTTTTATTATTCTCCTGCTCCTTCTCCTCCTTGGTGATAGGTCTGCTAAATTTTATTAATTAGAAACAAATTTAAATCGATTATTCTTTCCACTAACCTGTGCACAGTAGATGCCAAGGACAGAGCTGATAGTGAGCTGCGCTTGGAAACCTGATCCCAGAGATCCCGTTGCTTCTTATACAACTCGGGATCGATCTCTATGCCCCAGCCGCGACACTGTGTAATCATAGAATTTTTAGATATATATTCAATTAGCGATCTATGTGTTGTAGTTACCTTATATTCGCCGGCCTTCTTGCGCAGCTCAACCATATCCTTGAACCACAAATCTAAATTCGCTTTAGAAGCCGTCGGTGCGCTGCCATTCATGACCACCAACTGGTCCTGTTTGCTGTCCTCTTTGGCATCGGCGAAGCCAAAGTTCTCCTTTTTCGTAATGAAGTGATTGAGACGCTCCTGATCGATCGTTTGCGAAAACGGACGTGTTGCAATTTTGCGCTCCACAAAATTCACTTGTCTGTACGTGGAAAACACATTGGCAATCAGAATATGTGACAGAAAATAACAATAATAATCAGATGAATGTTAGTGGCAAGTGCAACACGTTTTGCAGCTGGTGGGTGGGTCAATGATGTGGGTGGGTCTATGATGTCTGGCCTTGGATGTTATAGATTTGGTTGATGGCATCACTGGCATGGTACAAGCTCATGAGCATATGAGAGATATTGATGTTGAGAGATTGAGAAATAAAAAAACTTATTAAATTGTTATCATACTTCTCGTGTGTTTTTCTATCATCCGTATCGCTAACCAAAGGTTCCAGCTCATGCAGTTTAGCTGAAAGCACACAGATAAAAGATTTCAACAACTCTGTACACTCTAAAGCAAAGAGCAATTCATTATTTTTCTTTCGTTATTAACATAGAGATAAATAAGTAAATAAAATAAACATGTACGAGTTTTAATTAGCTTCAAGTGTTAACTAAAGGACATAGGTATTCTTGAAGGAAACCAAAAAGTACAAAATGTTAATAAATATTTGCAAAAGTGTCTGGCTAAAAAATAGGAAGAAAAAAAGACTTTAACTGAGATTTTCGTGAGTCTTTGTACAGCAAATCAAATGAGCCGCAAGGCGCTGGGTTCGTGGTGGTTCGGTGGGTTGTGAGTGTTTTTTAGTAGTGGTTAGTCGTGATTCTGGCTAAACTAGCTCAAAATTCAGAGTTCTCAATAAATAAAAGTTAAAACCAAAAACTAAAATAATATATTAAAAAATTTGCATATCTTTTTCTAAGCATTTTGTTTGAATAAAAATAAGAAACTCAAACTTTATATACAATTTGCTTGCGTGTTTCGAAGCGTGTTTGCTCGATGTGGGGGCCTTGGGGTCACTTTTTGGAATATAGAACGAAATTCGAACCAATTTTGTTTTTTAAATATACATACAAAAATATAAACATTTCGGTTTTAATGCAGCGCAGTGTATATATAATATTTAAGTAATTTATAATTTATATTTATATTAGTTTCTTTTTTTTTTGTTTTCTTGAAGCACTACGGCCAATCGATTTTCAGGCTGCACTAAAAAGCTCTTCAAGCTCAAGGTATAAAGGCAAGACTTAAAAGCTTTGCAATGGAAGCCACTCGATCATTATTGCAAATGATATATAGTATATATATATATAAATATATGTATATATATTTATAAGGTGTCTGTAAGATTATGTAAAATTTTTGTTATGGATATACAGTTCGATTTTGGCTTACGTTTTTGGATTGTCTTACCTAGCCTCTTGGCTTTTACTGTAAATTTGAGTTATAGAAAATGTGTCTGTATTTTTTTTAATACATTTTTTTAAATTTTGATTCACACATATGAAATGAAAATAAAATATATATAAGTGTTGTAATATATTTCAATATATGTATAGTACAGCTCTGTCTATATTTATATTTATGCTGATCTATTTCTATTAACTCGTAAATATTCAAAATGGAAATCAAAAATTTTATAAATTAAAATAAAAAAATATAATATATAAAAAAGAATTAAAGTCTTAGAATTCTCCTAATTACTGAAGCACTTGCTACACCATTTATCTTCTTTAGCTAGCTGCTAGACTCGTATTACACCTCTTGATCTGTACGATTAATGCTGATATAATGTAGATGATAAATAATGCATAATGCTAATTTCATTTTGTCGTTTCTGGCATGCAACTCAACTAAAGCCAAAAGAACTCCTACGCTTTATATAAACTAAAAATGTCAAGAAACAAATTAAAGGATATCTTAAACGAAAAAGTTAACACACAACCTGCGACAGCATGCTCCGACTATACTTAGCTAACATTATCGTAAAATTGCATTGATACGTGCGGCACATGAACGGTCCAGTTTTTTATAGTGTAATTTGGATAAGCCAAAGCAATTTGGGTTTCAGTTATATTAAATTAAGTACCGATCAATGGAATTTTACGGCTTAGCATCAACAGAAATAAATATGTCAGGTAACTTATCATGTAGTAGATGTATTATATTTTTTTGTTGTTTTGTATTTTTTTTTAGAACTAATAAAAATGAATTTAGTTCAACACTTACGTCAGCTTTATATTTTTTTTTTTTTTATTTTTACTTTTTTGCTATAAAGATATTCTTGTGTGAGTGTCTGTTTATTGTTCTTTTGGAAAAAAATTTAGCATAATTTCGTTCTATATAGAAATAGATATTGAGACTTCGAAAGAGAGAGAGAAGAGTAAAGATTGCTAACTGCTTGAAAACATATAATTATTAATATCAAAAGCGTTAAACAAAAATATGCCTTTAAAAAAAATGTAATCCAAAGAAATATTTGTGTGTACCTATAAACAATTTTTGACTAAAATTAATAAAATGATTTGTACTTAAAAAGGTTTATTTCAAGGGTGACTTAAGCTTAAGTGTTTGACATACGTATATACCTACATACATATATATATATATGTACATATGTACATATATACGATATACAACTATTAATATTTATTCTGGTTGGATGAAAAGCAAAAGTGAACGACGACGTATACATAAAAAACATGAAAATCGTTTGATATTTGTAATCAAAATTGCTTCAAAACTTATAGCATTTGTTTTTCTTATTTTATTTTATTTTTGGCAGTGTTGTAAAGTTTAATGTTTAGGCTACTTGAAATTTACCAACACTAGTCAACGCATCGAAATATTAGGCATGAAATACTTGTAAATAGTTATTTTAATTTTTTCTTTTTTTTAATTTTAGGCCATTTTAGAAAATATATGTTTTACTTCGATCTTCAAAAATAAAGAAATGAATAGATATATACTATTTAGAACTCTTTAAATACTGCGCGCTCAGAAATTACTTTTTAGTAAGAGTTAGTTCAAATTTAAATGGATTTTAATTTCTTTAGTCGTTAGAAATTAGTAATAATCAAATCAAATGTAAAAATTATTCGCTTTAGTACGCTCGATTGGTTAATTTGTTGTTGTTTTTAGTAAGTAGATACATATACGAGATATTGAAAGAAACTATGCGCTAATAGGATATAGTATATATAAATATGTATTTTGTAGTATAAGTATGTAAATGCTTAGCGACGACATATTGCTGTCGCACCTTCTTTCTGATTTGTTGTACGTTTTTTATGCACCGTTGGCATGCCGTTGGCACCTATCGTTTGATATTGATGTGTGTGTTGTGGCTGTTGACCCGATCGGATCGCCCCCAATGATATTGACTTTCTTGGATAATCGCCGGCCGCGGCTCGGGCCGCCGTCGTCGAATCTTTGCCCTTAATGCGTCGGTCATTGGGCCAAACGAATTGCAGGCGATACTCAGTGCTCAATTTTGTGATGGTCTTTTTCAATAGGCCATTTGACTCACCCGCCTGCGAAAGAGAAGAGCAGAATCACAAGAGACGAGAAGACCAAAGAAAACAAATGAGGAAGACAAACGAGAAAGAGAGAGAGAGAGAAAGAGAAAGAAAGAGAGAGAAAGCAATTGCATTGACGCATTGAGTGTACAATTAAATTCAATTATTATTAGCATTAGCATTAGTATTATTATTAGCATCAATCGATTTAAATATATTCAATTACGGAACGATCACAGCACAGTTAACAAGTTGAGAAAAATACAGAGAAAGAGAGCGTGTTAGTCGGAACAAGAGAGAAAAGAGGAAGAGAAAGAGAAAAATACACATAGTACAAGTATAATTTGTAAATTTTGATATTAAATACTAATTGATTTCAACTCTTCAATAACTACTCTTAAACTAAATATAAAGTTTATGATAATATTTCCAAATACATAAATATATAAGATAACTTAAACAAAATAGAATTTACAACTTTTGCATAACCGCTAAGTATAATAGATTATATCAAATTTAAATAATTATAATAAATATTCAAATAAATTCCAATAAAATATTTCCCAAGAAAACCATGAAGCACTTGTAAAGATTATTTCATGTTTTAACTATTAACGAAATCTTTTAGGTATATGCAGTAAGACCCTCATGCAAACGAAATCACAGAACATAAATGGCAGCTACTTAAATATATATAGAAAACATTTATCAAGGATATATAATAGTAGTTATATGGCGGTAAAATAAAAATCGATAAACAGCAGTAAATGCGACTTATGCAAATGCTGAAGAGTTTTGCAGATTAAAAATTTACATTCAGGTCGAGTGTATGTGTGCCCATCCGACTGTCTGACTGTCTGTCTGTCGGATTGACTAACTGACGCTGTGCCAGTCAACTTAATGGCCAACACATACAGCGAGATGTGTGTTGGCTGTTACTACATAAGTTTCCTATAGCTGCAATGGCGAGACAGAAACAAGTTACAAATGTAACGACATGTGGAACATATATATACACACACACATACACATATAAATACATAAAGTAGAGAATTTGTGAAGGCTCAGCAGGAAAATGGACTTGAGGTGGGGCGGGCAAATCACGATAGACAGCGACAGTGAAAAAATACTAATAGAAATTGTTGCGCGTCGCTGAGTGCTCGGTTCCAATGGCTGGTCCATTGGACCGTTGAATCGCACCCTATCTCAAATCGGTATTGGCGACAGTTCCTTTTCATACTCATATATTTTCTTTCCTTTCTAGCTTGTGGCACCATGACAAGGCTTAAATTCATGCTGGTTAGCAATTTTGTCGGTTGACAACCATGCGGACGTGTCGCAATTGAGATAGGGCGTTGCCATTGCAGCTTATCGAAGTATACATATGTATATATAGCATATATGTAACTTTTCAAGTATATAAATAGACATAAGCCAAAAACAGTTATGCACTACATGCATTGCAAGGATTAAAGAAGACTTTTTAAGTATGGATTAAAATGGGATTTATTTGAGTTGAGCTTTGGTAAATAGTTCAAAATAAAATTTGGAAAATCTGTTTGATTCCCAATGACAATAGCTGAAAAATTGAATTACAACCCTGAATATAAAATATTATTATTGCAGAAACCTTGCTTAAGTGACAAACGTATTAATAGGCATTATATCTATATGTAATACATATCAAAATAACCGCATTTATAATAAATTTAATACTGAGTTGAATTTAGTTGAAAATTGATATCAATATCTTTTTATTGACCATGACCAGAGAATTGGGTTAATCTTTCATATTCTTGCTGACTTGATAGTTGATTATTATAATATATTATTTATAATATAATTATAATATATTACTTCTCACACCTTTTAAATCTTCAAAAATCAAATTATAAAGAGCATTTTGATTCTTTACAATTATTAAGATTGAATTCTACTTTAGCTCTACTTGAAACTCTCTAACAAATATTATTTTCACTCTAGTCAGTGCTATCTTCAGCTATAGTCATTGGATTTCAAGTCCTTAATTGCCAGAAACATGCACAACATATATAAATGACGAGCATAATTAATATCTTAACTGCAGACACACATAGGAATATTTGGAAATATATATAAATACGTATAAAAAATCTAAAATATTGATCGATCATCATTATATGCGTATCACATTAGCTACAGCATCCAATTGACAATTGTGTACCTGTTTAGTTGTAGTTCCATCGACCTCCGTTGCAATGGGATAGGCGCGGCCATTGGGCACTACGGGTGGTCCTTCCGATTTGCTGCGGCGCGAAGGTGTGCCGCGCTCCTCCGACTGCAAACGGCATGCGAGTGGAAGAGAGAAAGAGAGACACACACAAGTTAATTACCACAGCTCATTAATATTACGCATACGACATGCTGACGCACATGATCAGGTAGCACAACAGCAGCTGAGCCTGGCGCCCAAGTGAAACCCAATTAATTATGTATTGTCAGGGTGTGTAATAAAAAAAACACACACACACACGTACATATATAATCAAATAAATGTGCGCATATGTATGTATATGGAATGTGTCCTTGTGTGCAACATGTGCGCATTTTTAATTAGCATTGGCAAAGCGACCAACCGCATAACCAGCAAGCCACATTCGGGCCTTTTTATGTGGCATTAGAAACCACTGAGTATGGCTTTTGGCCGCAAACACACATACATATACACATACATTTATGCACGTATTTCTGCATAAACGAATTAACCTCAATGTCAAACTATGCAAAAAGTCAACCTGCTCACATCTAATATTTTTAAATAGGCCCTTAATCAAAGGCGCATAAAAAAAGAAAACTAGTACACCCAGTGGGAATTACTAGCTGAATATAAGATACCTTAGAATCCATATATTACATGCAGAGTATTTTATTGATAAAACGTTCGCCAGAAATATATAGATTACGCTCTGAAAGTCAATGAGACAATGTGATATTGGCAATATTCTAAATTTTTTTTAGTGTTAAAAGTTGACCATATTGTTAACTATACATGTATTATCTTATATTCGATTTGATTATAAATTTTAATTATATTATAAAATGCAATTCTTCATAAGCACACTTAAGCCTTCAATTTGTTCGACAAGTAAGTGATTGAGCTTTGCTTACATATAATCTATGATGCCAGTTGCATAAATCTGCTGAATAAAAAAAAAAATAAAAAAAAAACGCTTCACTTTTTTTTATTTGTTTATTTTTTTTTCCCACACATTTCTTTCTGCACGTCGGCCTCACTTGAAACTTCAACAGCGCATGAATTTTCACGTTGGCAGCTCCTCAATTTTGCTTGAACCCACAAATGTGCACACAAATCCACTTGGACTTTATTTAATTTTATATATTTTATTTCAGGCGTTTCTCAGCAGCTCATATATGTGCACTAAATAAGCGCATTTCAAAAATAAATACAAGCCTATAAGAGTTTTAAATGTAGACAAATATTCAAGGTTTCTAGTTGAGATTTTCATAAGTATATTAAAATTGAATTTGTGTTCCTTAATAATAAAAATCAAATTAAGATTTAGATTTATTTCTATTTATTTATTTGAGTATCTTCTGCTGATTTTATTGCACAAAAATTCATTAATATTTCTATTTAATTAAATCAATAATAAATTTGATTAAAAAATGTACGTTTGAGACACCTAAAGGAAAATTTATTGAAACAACATCTGGCACCAGGCGACTGTTCGTAATACTTGTGCTAGCATCGTGCATTTCGCAAGGTCAACTCAAAGGTGAGTTGTACACATTGTTCTATATAATATGTATATGTACATATATATTTAGATGAGGTACTTACCCTCGCCGAACGGTGCGCACTGGCATCTCGACGTGCGTCTGTATATTCGGATCCTATAATAAACTCGTGCGATTTATATGCTAATTCGGGGCATTTTTTTCGACGTGGCAATGGCGGCTCATTTGTTGGACCTGTTTTGGGAGAGGCGGCGTACACAATGACAAATGGTTAGAATAGATAATATATTGGAATCAATAAGTTTCCATGACAAAGCCAGATAAGTGGACAATGCTGTCAGGCCGCATGGATAAGGATTTGCTCGATACGCACCAACAAATTGACTTGGATTTGGAGCTGGCGCCCGGCGCACAACCTCTGGCCTTGAATTGCCCGTAAATTCATGCCAACGATAAGTGCTCCTATACTCCGAATGGAGCTGCTGGGAAATAAGAGAAGAATATTTAATCAATAAGAGCGAATCTCAAATGTATCATTAATTAAAGTCAGGGATATGATAAACTACAAGATATGATTATACAAATATACCTATAAATAAATACTAAATAAAATTTAAAATATGTTAATTTTAATTTCAAGAAAATTAAAAGTTTAAGCATATATATATATATATGCATATATGTAGACTTATTGATACATACACATACACACTCATAGATTGATATATGACTGCCTTATTTTAACTTATATGCCCGTACATATGTATATACAAGTAAAGTATAATATTTATTGTATATTCATTGAATTTTGTATTATATTTGGTTAATTATTTATTATATTTATATGTCTATAGTTAATGTTATTTATTTATTAAATATTGTATTTTTCTTGCTTGTTTATTTAATGTGCACAAAAAATATGAATAAAAACATTTTACAATGAGTACTAAATCGTCTTCGCCTGCATTTTAATTCATGACAATCGCACAGAAGTCATTAAAATGTAATTACTAAATACACATTCAACAAACACACGACAATATTTTTACATTGTCTCTTAAAATATCATGATTTTTCAAATATATGCTAAATAAATAAAACAATTAGGCAAACGCAACGCCCACAAACAACATCAACAAATTTATCTGTGTATATACGCACACCAGCAAGGAAACAATTCAATGAAATGTGTATATTTATATATATGTATACGTATACATATAGTCATGCATTGCAATTGGCCAGTTTTGGCTAGCAGTTCGGGCGCATGGCCAAAATGTGGTTGACGCATTTGCAATGCAGCAAAAGCAATCGTTAGTGGATGTCCTTTTTCAACTGCTGCTGCAAACATTTGATAATTGCAACTAGAAGAGACAGAAAAGTAGCGAAGAAGAACTTGCTGGTAGAAAATCCATAGCTGTAGCCAATTTGTACAGTGAAGAGTGGAGCTTTATGGCTATGACAAAGGCAAAGGCACTCGTACGTTTCGTATCGATTGAAGCTCAGCAACTGCAACGCGGACTAAGGACATTTTCGATTATAAACTAACTGTAAATTGTGTTACAGTCGACAAATGTCGCAAATGGCAGACAGAAAAACACATAGACAGATAGCCAGTCAGCCAGACAGTCGGTTAGTTGGACAGTTTGTAGGGTTAATTATGGCGTCAATTTAGTTATCGTTTTGTTTTTGTTTTCCGAACCAACTTGGCCAAGCGTCCTTTCCTAACTATCTGCCTTGGCAGTTGCTTATGGAGTGCGCATTGTTTCTTGACGGTCTTACAGCGTTCCATTTCAGTGGCACAGTACAAATAATTACCACTCGGCACGCAAAGCGAAAGACATCTGTGAGGCATTATTCATGCAGAACTCAGCCCAGGGAACCAGCCATTGTTTCATTTTAATTTTTAAGTAGGTCTCGGCGCCTAACAGCTAATCGTGGCATTGCAAATGACTGCCCAAAAGCCACTCAATCAATTTGGCCAACAGCTTTAACACAATTCATTTATACATTAAATTATAATATTTAACAAGGTTAAGAGCTTATTCCTTAAATATTTGAAGTGCTTGAAATAATAAAACGATTAATTATAATAAGGGTTAAAATTTTTGAAAAGAAAGCTAAATTTAAAAATCTCTGGTCTGCTTCTGCCTTGTCAATCGACTAGTTTTGGATTCGTATAGAATAATAATTTAGTTATTTGCATAGCTCGCAGATAACTGTTAAGCTCGTTTAAACTTGCATGCTCTGTTGCTGACATCTCCCGAAGATAAAAAAAAAAAAATGACCCACCCATTCGCTCAACTTCTAAGCAAGAGTCTTCTTTTCTGTTTGATTTTTGACGGAGCGCACCTTTCGTTAAACTATTCGTATGATGCTCTTTTTACGAACATCATTTAGACAGCGATACGATTGATGCTCGCTCCATGAGACTCAGTGAGTGAGCAAATATTTCATAGAGTCTATGCACACAGTCGTCTCACTTATATACGTATGCACACATTCGCACTCAAGTATTGATGTGCTTAGCGAGAGAACCTTCGCTTAAATTAACTCAAAAGAAATAAAAATAAAAATAAATACATAAAATAAAAACAAATAAAAAAGTCTGTCCTATCGCGAACTACAAATATTTGCGAGCTCTGATTATTTTATTAAAAATAACTCTAAATTACTCAGAACTTTTTACTAGTTATTCACTCTTCAATAAGGCCCTTACTGCATATCTTACATCTCTCATTTCTCTACTTTAACTTTAACAACCACTATATTTTCTATCTTTTTCAGATTTGCCTTACTGGATATCATAAGGTGCAGCCACAACTATTATTTTAATCCAAAATACAGTTTGTAGCCTTGTTTAATGAACGCGTAACGCCCACGCAATTAACCTAATTGGCAGCAAGCCCTTTAAAACCGTCTAGACAGGCGCTTGACATATTTTCTAGGCTGGCTAGCCAATGAACAGCCATAAAAAAAAATTAAAAATCAATTCGTCAGACAATAAATAACTTTAACCAACCATTCTCAAAGCATTTCCTAGCCAGCCCCATGGGAGCTCATGTAGGGTGAAAGCCAACACCACAGTAAAGTATTTTTGTGCAAACGCAACTCATGCATAATGGATACGATGAACACTTTAATCGATTAATTGAAGGTGTGCAAGTGTATGCATGCTGCCCTTAAGCTACCTTTGTCATTCGAATTGGCAGCGGGTGTGGGCAGCGCATTGGCACGTGGCAGCAACAGCTGCCCCTACTTATGACACATGCTTTTTTTATGCTGCAGCCATTTATCATGTCAAGGATGAGGGAAACCTGCGGCAGGCAGCGCATAAATTTTTCAGCTGATTTATGTGCGTTGCACCAAATTGATTGCAGCTTCAAAATGCAAAACGTGTTTTTCTTTAATGTAGCATAAATATTTGAATACATTTTATTTTTGCGGTTCGAAAATAGCTTATTTAAAACACATTTTGTGCGGGTTTTCGCGATGTTCTTTTAGGCCGCGAAATAAATTTGTTTTTCCCCATTGTGGTTCAACACAATTTTCCAGCTGCTCTATGGAATTGCACAAAAGAAAAAAGTAAAAATGAATTCAATTGGATATTGAAGTTCTTGTTCGCGTGGGCAATTGTCGATTCTGCAAGCGCATTGACATTAAAACCCTGATAAGCCTGCTGACATGCGCCTTTAGAGCTCGCTTTCATTGATTAAACTTTTTAATTAATTTCATTAAAGTTGATCTGAACGTAAAGCTGACAATGATTGAGCAGGCTTAATATTTGCATATGTGATTTCTCATTAAGATAGTTAATTGATTTGTGACTGTCATTATGCCAGAGTTTTATAATTAAAAATTTTAAGCAGATTCCCTTTAAATGTTCATGGAAACTGAATTCGTAATAATGAGATATAACTCTTTAAGAGAGTCAACTTTAATATGAATACTATCAAATCAAAAACATAAACGTCAATCAAAGATATCTACTAGACGAAATCACCAACTCTAATAGCTACTTATTTTACAGAATTCTTAAGGGTTTCCCTCAAAAATCATTGCAATTTGTTATTGGCCATATAACATTTTAATAGCCAACACTTTTGGCAGGACCATATTTCATGGCTCTCTGAAATGTCCAATTTACGAGAGTAGAAGTACATGAACCGCACAATTTATGATGTAAGTATATACGTATATGTGTATGTATTTATGTATATAATGATGATGGCAAGAATCTAGTTCAATCATTTTCAAAGCACACTTGCAGGCGTCAGCTTACACTGCGCCATAGTCCCTGGACAACAATTGCACTAAGCTACACGTGTTAGATATCAAAAACCGCAAACTATGTATATACATACACACATTCATACGTACGTATATGCATACATACAAATTGTATATATATATAGACAATATCGTGTACGTGTTTAATCTACCCAAAGGGACCTTAAGGTTTTATGCGAACGCAGGACACCTCGCCGTTATCGTCTGGCAGCCTGCCTGAGGTCTTTTGAATTGCGTGAAGTGTAAGGAAAATGAAGCACAAACAAGCGCATAAAATTTCATTTTCCAAAAGGGGTTTCTTTTGTCTTTTGTCCTGGATTGCACAATAAGTTTGTGAGTTATCATAAGACTGCACAAGTACTGTAGGAATATTCAGTGATTAAAGCTGAGCACTTATGCATATAGAGAAGAGATTCGGTTGTAAAATTTTAGTTGAAAAAGAAAATATTTTTAAAAACTCATTCAAAACAAAACAAAATTAAAATAATATAATTTTTCTATATTTTTAATTGTATTTTTTCATTATTAATAATTGTAATTGTAGAGAGTCATTGCAGTAAGCTTATATTTATTAAACTATTTTCTATTTTTATTTTATTTAATTTATCGGTTTTAGTTTACAATTAATTTTCAATAATCAAAGCAGAAAAAATATTGTTTATAATATTTTTTGAAAAAATTCTTTGGGTTTCTTGTATTTTTAATGCTTTGAACTTAATTTGCAATAGCTATGTAGCTCTCAATGAAATATTAATAGATGAAATATTATTTTAACACATTTAGGCGTTTATTTTTAGTGTGAATTAAATCGAATCAAATTGAAATTCGCATAAGTATTCGCGAACAAGAACTGATCATGCTGCCCATGTGTACAGGTTTTTCCCCTTTTTCATTTTCATTTTCAATTTTTTCCATTTTTCTTTTTCACGCTGTATTTTGTCATTTGACACCATTTTGTCTGGTGCAGACGACGAAACGGCAGGTGACAGTGCATAGTTGCTTTTATGGTTTCCACTGGCACAGACCAAAAACCAAACCATTCCAAACACAAACATCTGGTGAGTGCCCCATCCCTTCCCGCATTCTCTTCATAGGGGGGCTGCCATGCTGTCTGGCATGTGGCATGCAGTATGCGTGCCTCTGGGCCGCTGCTGCGGTTTAGTTTGCTCGATTGCTCAACTAACCGCGCAATACAATCAGACTACGTGTGTGTCTGTGTACATATGTATATGTGCGTGAGTGTGTGTGCGTGTGTGTCTGTTTGTTGCCTGCACCAGCAATTAATTCACCCAACATGACCCCAGCCTTGTCGGAATGCTAGCGCTCTTTTTATATTCAGTGCAATTCGTTTGCCTAAATTTAAGTGCTCGGTTTGAAGATGACAGCAACGAGCCACGCCCCTCAGCTCGGTCACAAGCAGATTGACTTGTAACTGGGCTGCGCTCCTTGCACTTCCAGAGCAGCGCTAATAAATTTCCCAGTTGTTGTCTGTGAGTCGTCCCTTAATGAGGCTGCCAGCGGACGCGCAACAGCACCAATGCACATTAGCAGCAGGGCGCATTGCCGGGTCGGCCGGTCAGTGGGGCCAACTCGGTTTAATTAAATAATGTTTCTCATTTGCATTAGCACACTGTAATTGGGTACTATGAATATGTATTCTGATATGGAACTCTCCATTTAGCTGTTCATAATATTAATTTAAGCTGTTTTATTTAGTATAATAATGATTATAAGTAATAATAATACAAATAAAGCCAATGATAATTACGATAAAATTATGAATAATAATTAAAACAAAAATACTTGTAAACAAAATATTTAAAAATATTTATATTATTTGTTTAATAAATATTTTAACACTGGAGACATGACATCTGCCAGAAATTTTTTCTTTATGGTACCAATTAATGGCGAATCGTGTCAAATAGATATCTTCTAAGTCCAACTATATAGTTCTAATGTCTCTATAAAAGCTCCAAATTTTATTTAATATAGTTAGCACATCTTTCAACAGTATTTGACAGAAAGAGTATATAATTTTCGTTTCAGTCCTTCATTTATGTCTCTAATAAGCCCATATTGTCCACGTCCATAAATATGTATTAAATTGCAAAAAGAAAGAAGCTAACGGGCAACACAATGTAATTTGAGAGAAAGTCAAATTAGGTGCAATCAAGTTGCTATTGTTGTGGTATTTAATTAGGCCCTATGAAACTCGATGTTATTACGTGACATTTTCATGGGATTAAATAAATTACGTGAAAGTTCTGCAAACTAAATAAAGAGAGCTCCACTACTATTATTAAAAAATTCCAGATTTATCTCAAATTTAATACATAACAATTTTTATTTTGTAAAACTCTTGAGCATTGAATTTAACAAACAAACAGTTGGAAGTGAACTCTTTGAAAAAAAAAAGTTAAGAAAAAGTTGTTGACAGGTAAATTGTGCAACTTTTTGCAATAGGAAAAATGTCAATAGACACAAACAGGTCACACATAGCCCATGCCAGCAAGTCGAAACTCATTTGTGTGTGACCGCAAATCGAGAGACATTAAACTTTTAAGACGCTTTTATTGCACATGAGCTCAACGTCCCAAACTCTTCCCAAACTCGCTCTCTCTCTCTCTAGACTTCACTCAAGCTGTCAGCCAACGTCCTGCTCTATTCAATTTGTATCCTATTCGGCTTACGGCATTGCTCGACTGTGATTTGATGGCTTTGCGTCGACATTGCCGCTGACGGCTGATTTATTGCAAAGACCCAATGGCAAAGCTCCGTCTACAGCCGCGAGCAACGTGGCGTATGCATAATGTCCTCTGCACTTGCCGAGTTCATTCACCAACACCAGCCAGGTATAGGTGTTTATCCTTGTGCCCAGCGATCCCAGCACGTTTTATTTTTGCACCCAGCCACGTCAGACAATTCGTATGCAAAGTGCAGTCAGATGGATTCTTCTTTCGCAGAAATTCAAATACACGGAAATAATTTTCCTTTACTGTTCAGAATTTGTCACACAACGGTTTGCTTCATGTCACTGCGACGGTTCAATGAATTGTGAAAAATATATGCAACACAACAAGAAATTATGCATCTTCAAGCAAAACAGATGTACTAAAACGAGGAGCTGTTGGAAATGGATTAATAGAGTTACATACTTCAATATTGCCGATCATTCCATACAAATATATGTTATGCATTTACTTAGAATATATAGAATATACTAATAATTTAAACTCCTAAGAAAGGCAATATATTAAATTGCGCTTTTAACCTGTCATGTCCGAGTACCAAAGGAACTTAGATTCAATTTTACATTAAATTTAATATGTACTCTCTCAAGTTAATTATCAACTTTTATTTAGCATGTCTGCAAGCATGTATTATATAAATATCCCTGAGATGACAAAACAAATAAATTGTAAATTAAAAACCACTCTAGTTATTAAGTTTGCATGTGGCAAAAGTTTCAGCTCAATAGTTTTACACATAATGCCGAAACAGAAGACAACGACAAAACTTTTCTACACTCACACACACAAAGACTATGCAACACTTCCTGTGCGAAATTCCAGACAGCCTCAGGAAACTTCTGCATAGACAACAGGCACAAGCCATAAAACATACTTTGTGCATATTTTAACGCAAAATGTAACTTGAATTATGCTACAACAACAGTAAACAACAACAGTAACAACACCAACAATAGAAAACAGACAGCTGCACTTAATTGCATTTTCATGCCCCCTTCCCTATCATTTACTTTAACTCAATTTCAGTCGCTCTCGCTCTCCATCTAAACCTTCATAATGAAAAGCTGTCAGTGTCTGAATAAGAGTACATATATCTATGACTGGAAGCCAAAGCTGTTGATACATTTTACAAGTAGTTGCTTGTGATTGAAATCTTAACAATAATCATGAAATTCGATGCTTTCATGATGTGGCCTTCAAAAACATTTTGCGTAGAGTGCTGCAAACGTTTCATTTCCATCCATTTACCGCCCGAGTGCATTTGCTGAGTGTGTCAGTGACTCAGATTGTCTGTGAGTGAATGAGTGACGCTTTGTCTCTTGGGATTGGTGCATCCATGTGGATAACGACTCTGATGACAACAATGTGATCGATTGCATGGTCAATTCTTAGAATACCTCAAGTTTTTGTGGCGTTAAAATCAATGTTTAATACACTAAATGTTCACACAGGAATTTTCTGTATGGTTAGTCAAGTAATAACAGAATAACAAAAATAAGATCTCTATAATAATCAAACTAAGTTTTTGCTTAACCTTTTTTATACCCTGAATAAATATAAAATCATTATATAATGACGACAAGGCGATATAGCTTTGAATGCCATAAATGCAAGAGAAATGTTTATTCTAATTTGATTTCATATTTAAAGTCTAGGTTTAATAACACAAAAGATACACAAGTTTTATATTCTCTACGTCAGGATGTCTACAAATAGAGCACTCTTATTCGTTAATTGACATTCATCAAAGTAACCTTATCTCAATTTTGAAATTCAAATTTCATTTATAAAATCTGTGCAATATAATGTTACAATCTTTTTAATTAAAAAAAAAAGAAAAAAAAAAAAAAACATTTTAGTTTAACCATGGTCTTTATAATTTTGTTCGGTATAACCATTTTTATGGTAATAAAACGCAACTCATTTTAAACATTTTATAAAAACAAATACAAAAAAAATACATTCAAGTTTTTGGTTCTTTTTTTTCTAACAAGAACGTTTTGCTTCCTAATTCAGTTCATGTTTCTATTTTGGGATCAGTCGACATTAGTCATACCTGAAAATAGGGTCATATACAAATATTTAAAAAAATTTTAAAAGACCTATTTTTTTTATAAATTTTGTATTTTCATAAGTTTTATTTTGTTTTTTTTTTTTTTGTACATTTGTAAGCTCGCTCCTCTTTTGGTAAGAAATGGCTCAAGGTGACACGATACCAACATTTAAGTTGGTGCTAGTGGGCGATGGAGGCACTGGAAAATCAACATTCGTCAAGCGCCACTTGACTGGGGAGTTTGAGAGGCATTATCTGGCCACAATGGGCGTGGAAGTTCATCCATTGAAATTTCATACAAGTCGCGGACCGATGTGCTTCAATGTGTGGGATACGGCTGGACAAGAGAAGTTTGGCGGGTTGCGGGAGGGCTACTATATTCAGGCCCAATGCGCACTAATCTTTTTCGATGTGACTTCACGTACTACCTACAAAAATGTGGCGAACTGGTATCGGGACTTGATTCGCATGTGTGGCCATATACCGATTGTCCTCTGTGGCAACAAGATCGACATGAAGAACTGTCAAGGTCAAGCCAAAATCAGCCGACTTTTACAGCAGAAAAAATATGCAGGTGAGACGAATGCTACTGGTGATGCTTATTATATGCTTCCCTATCAACATTAAATTCAGATACAGATTGAGATTTCCAATTGCAGTCTCTTACAAAGAGATGTTGAAAATCAGCTTATCTTTAAGTTCTCAAATAACGATTAACCATCTATTCTTTTCCTTACAAGACTTAACCGAACTATGTACACTTCTCTTCTCCAGTATTTTCCGATATCAGCCAAATCGAATCGCAATTTTGAGAAACCCTTCCGTTGGTTGGCACGCGTATTGCTTGGAGATCCGCGTCTGGAGTTCGTCGAGATGCCGGCCCTAATACCACCAGAGGTCCACATGTCCAAAAGCTGTCAGCTCAAAATGGAACTCGAACTGGAGCAGGCGGCTAATATGCCTATTGACGATGACGATGATATCTAGCGTAATCCAAAGCCAACAAATTCTGTATGTTTCCCAAATTATATTTTTAGTAACAAAAACAAAATTAAATTTCTGAAAACAGTGTACAAATTTCAACTTTTCCATTGCTATGCCAATTTGTCAATATTACGCATACTCGCTGGTCTCGCTGGTGGCCAATTAACTGGCTTATATAACAGCGACTGACGTAAGCGTGCAAAACGAGAACGAGACAAATATTTGCAAATGGCGTCACTTTAGCTATATTTTTCTCTCTTTTTCTCGAAGTCTTTGGGATGTTCTCCGTCAGCATCCTCGACTTTGTTTTTGGGCCAATTTTATGTAAATCTGTTTGTGTTATTGTTGCATTATTTGCAAGAAAAAAGTTGTTCTTAAAGCAAATCATAAATGAAATATGCATGAGGAAGTTTTCTCTTCTTTTTTTTTTTTATTTAATATTTATTTATTTATTATTATTTTTTTTTTTTTTTTTTTTTTTTTTTGGCAAACGATTCATGTAGCTCGCTAGAGTACAGCATGTGCTTGGCCATAATAGCATTAGCTTATTTGATTAATGGCCAAATTGTAATCTCAGTCGTGTCAAACGCAAACTTGCAAAAAACTTGAAGCAAATTCCATGACCTTCAAAAGTATTTTATATAATTGAATTACATTTCTATTAAGAAGTAGCAGATATTTCAATACATTAATATTAATGAGCAGCATTTCCTCTAAAATATTTATACTAAGGATTTTTATAGTCATATATGCTAAGAGCTCTTCAGACAAGAACCTCACCTTAACACCTCTCGTTTGCATAATTTTCTGAATTTCTTTTACTTTTTTTTTAAATACCTACAAGCTATTCAAGCAAATTCTCAGACGAAAGTGTGGGTGGGGCAACAACTTAGGCGCTGAAATATATTCAAATTGATTTTCAAGTTTGACTTTACGCATTTCTTGGCTGGTGCTTGCATCCATGCAGGAAATGCGCAATCGGATGCGTTTATTGAGCGCCGATTTACTTGGAATTTATTCCACAGAAATTGGAAGAAAAAAAAATAAATAGCAGATGGAAATTGAAATTGCAAATAATATACAGTGTACCAGTATATATAGTATAGTCGTGATTCAAAGAACCAATTAGGAGTTGACTCAGAATGAAGCATTCTCAGTGCACACTCAGGATTTCAATTTCATTGCAGAGATGTGATTACTATTTGAAGAAAGCAATTAACTAACGTTGATAAACTCACTTCACTCACTTCACCTATTCTTGCGAAGCCCAATTTGTGACCTATGCCAACCTTACTTGAACAAACTTCAGCTGTTCAATTCTAAGTTACTCTTATCAAACTTTATTCAACTTTAACTTTATCTAACTTCAATACACCCAACTTAACCTCTCATATCATCTATTATGTTGCCTAATCCACCGACTTTTGGCCTCACTTCAACCGAATTGAACTCGTTGAGCCACACGTAAATCCCTCAATGGCAGCAATTGAGAACTTCGGTTGAATGCCATTGAGACAATGCAGCATCAAATGGCCGTGCTGTAACACATATTAGTACACAGTAACAATGACTACACAGCTTCTTGTACAAGTATATATTATATAACATATATGTACATAAGTATATACGAATAGTTGAGCAAAATAATTGTGCATTGTGTGCGCTTATTTTGTCTTTATACTATTTCTATTTCGTTGCATTGTATCACATTGCCATTGCCAGACAACGAACTAGACTGTATAATATATATATATATAAATATATGTATATATATTTGGCATGGCATATAAACACAATCTCCTTGTTTGTAGATGCCGCTGGCTAAGCACAACTGCCGCGAATAATCGCAATGCTGCAGTGTGCGCAACAATAACAAAACTCGTATGAAATTATAGCCAAAAGAGCAATGACAAATTACAACAACTTAAACAAAAAGTCCAGACAATGTGCACTATTTTCTTAATGATGCAGCATAATAATAGTTTACGCTCAGCAAGCGTTTATAATCTGATACTTTGTAAAGGTTTCGCGAACGATTTTCTTGAAAATGTGTTTTTTTTTTAATTGTGTCTAAAAATCATATATAAAATATTATTGAATATTCTCGATATTTCATAAAGATATCGAAGTATAAGATATAGTCTAAAAAAAAATAAAGAATAACAAAAATTTGTTTATTTTTTTCAAATTTTTAAATGCAAAAATTGATTAAAAGCGATCTTTATACATTTTTTAAGAACAAAATTTATGAAACATATTTTATGCAAGGAACACCATCTAGACACCATCTAAAACTGAAAAAAAAACGTAATTTAAAAAAGCAATAATTAACCTAATTGGAAAAGTTTGAGGTAAACCTTTAAATACACAGGTAAGCGTAAAATAACTGTAAATATTTACTAAAAAAAAAAAACTACATCCATATTTCTAAGCTGGCATTTACATGTAAAAAGCTCGAATGAAAAGTTAAATGTTCAACATTTTACGCTCTGAAGTGTCTGTTCATGCCGAGCTATTGTAACCCCAAATACTTTTTTCTACCACACACACACATACACACACACACACACACACACGTATTATACACTTTGAAAAATTATATAAGCTTTTTCGTGCTGCGCTTGCATTTTTCATACGCGAAGAAGAACTTTTGCTTAACAATACAAAAGCGTAAAATATTTAAGTGGCATACGGAGCGACGGAACTAAAGGAGAAGGGCATTGAGGAAGCTTGGCATTGTGCGCGAATAGCTCGCATATATGACCTTATTTGCGTATACGTAATATTCGCAGATTTTTTACTTGGCAAATGCACCAACCGCTGTTGGCAACTGCCATCAAATAAAACATGTTGCAATTGTTGCAATGGCTGGGGTAGCTTAATGGATTTGTAGTATGCCCCAAAAACCATCAAATATTTAGAATGCAATAAACAAACTTTTTCCAAAACGCATCCAAATTTGGTATATTGACAGCGTGAAATTGGAATGCAAAAGATACAATTAGCGATATTTACGCAGCATTAACTTAACAAGTCTTAGAGTCTATTCGTATTTATATATATTTTCAATAAAATAGGATAGAAGGATAATTAGGCTATTTTTTAAATATTTCATTAGCTAATATTCATGCATATCGCACGTAATATTCTCACTTAGCTAGTTATCATATTTAGCTTGATTTTAGCTCTTAGCCAGCCAACCTAATTTCCGCTTAAATCTTTGCATTCGCATCCCTTTGAGCGAATTCAAAGACCTCAAATTATTGCCAGAAACCATTTGCTAGCCACATTGCAGCATTTCACAGCACTCGAAAGTATCTCATGGAATTGCTATCAACGCTGACAGCAGGCAGCCAGTTGGTTGCCAGCCAACTTGCAAAAAGGGCCCACGTTGAGGGCGGGCGAGGACACCTGCCCTGTAATCCATTCACTTACGTGCGGAAATTATTATAATTGCATTAGTTCAGAGGCAGAAAATTGAAATTGAAATACGTTAGACGTTAGCCAGGACGCCACCCAGGACGCGACAGGATGCTGACGGATGCGGCACGTCAGCTTCACTTTACGTAATGTGCGCCAGGACATGCAGCCTCTGAGCACATGGTATGCTAACGACGATATTTTTGCTCTGCTCTTTAAAGATTGCAATTTAATTAAAAAACTAATTATTAAATTTTTTTTTCTTGCATTTTTTCTATGACAAAAGTCAATTGCTTATAATTTCCATTAGCTGAGCAAAAAATAACAGAGCTCGTCATGTTAATGGGAAAAGTTGCAAGAGTGTTGTGTATGTAGTTCTGAGCACCTGATTTAACTGTACGTTTTTCATGTATTCGTGCATGTGAGTTGTTCTATAAGTTTTGACAGGCATTTCGTGCTCTGTGCCAAAACTCACTGACAAATTCGCGTGAATCGGTTTTAATGACTGGCACAAAAATCAATAAAGCTAATGGCTTTGATTCGCACGGCAATCGTTACTCATGAAGCTAAACAGCTGTCCATAGTTAATCTCTAATTTTAATGGCTTAAACTTTAAAGTAAAAAATAAATGGTGTAATTGTGTATTGATCACCGAATTGAATTTAACACAGCTCCAAGACAATTATATAATAATCCTTGTTTGTCCCCTTCTCGTTATTCTTTCGCTCTTTTGCGAATTTCGCTTTTATTGCATTACAAACAATTTTATCACTGATTACGATCGTAAAAAGAAAACATTTTAGCGAATATTAAAGACTCGTAAATTCAACAGAAAACTATATAAAAATCCAACGTAAAAATACGTTTGAAACGCGACAAATGCAGAAAAATAACAAGAAAATAAAAACAAAATAAACGAAGAGCTCTCTTCAATATGGCAAAAATGTTATATGCGGTCTGCATGCGATTGCCAGATTTGTGCTCGAAATATGCAAATATTTAAATGGCAGAAACGAAAAACTATTGTACTCAAAACAAGAAAAAGATTTCTCTAGAGTTTTTGAAAGTGTGAATACCCTGGAATAACATATTCCCATATTCTTAAATTATATGAATTTCGTAAAAATTACATCGATTTAAATTCAAAGCAAACTAATAAATATCTAGCTAAGCCTCAATTATTATTCTTTTCTTAGCCATGAGATTTACA
The DNA here is from genome assembly GCA_030914345.1 of Drosophila koepferae. Classification (NCBI taxonomy): domain Eukaryota; kingdom Metazoa; phylum Arthropoda; class Insecta; order Diptera; family Drosophilidae; genus Drosophila; species Drosophila koepferae. Next base: position 12,342,319 of record JAUESR010000197.1, on the reverse strand, counting down.
TTTATTTATATTTACATACATATACAGAGTAACATTGACATATACAGTGTAATTTACCATGATATGCCATAATAATATACCTTTTAGGTAGTATAGCCCACATTCTTGGCCAATTCGTAATGCCCTTCGTGAGCGTATGAAGTTGTCTAAAAAGTCAGTTGGCATGCAACCCGTGTAGGCAATCAGAAAAATAAAAATTTTCGCAATTAAAATTCTACTGAGCCAACCAAAAAATGCACACAGCATAGATTATATTCGGTCATGTTTGCAAATAAAAAAATTAAAAAAAGAACAATATATGCAAAAATAAATAAAAGCCTCAAAAAGAGCAATTTGTTTCCGCTTTTTACTGAACAATATTTTAAAGCTTCATTTGGGTATCAATTTCATATTTTTTTATTATTTAATAGAGTTTTAAAGCTTTAAATTTATCAAATTGTTTAAACAACCAGGTATTACAAATAGAGAACAAGTTAAAAGATATAACGCCCAATTCATTTATAATTTAAGATCACTTTACATATAATATGAAAATTTTGATACAAGCTAACTTTACAGGTTGAAGTACCCTTTGGACTTTGGAATAGTAACAACTGGACCACATATAATTAGAAAAGTTTCACACTCGACGCAGTGCTGTGCCGTGTTCCATGGAGATTAGCCCCATAGAGTTCGAGAAAAACTTCTGCGTTTCACTTACTCGTTATTGTCTATGGCTCTTGTGAATTTGCTCAGAGTTGGGTTGGTTTCCCTTTTGGTTAGGGCCAACAGCTCGTTGCAGATTAGAGAGCTGTTGGATGCCAAAGGAGAGGTGGGAGGGCAAGGGACTTTTGCAAATTGCTGTGGTCAATGGCTGTGCAAACTACTTGATTCGACGCGCTTTGAATGCACAATGGAAATGTGCATAGAATTGTCTGTTGAAATGCAAAGATTTCAATTAATGTGCGAAAACGTTATTTGAAACTAATCAGTGAAGTGTGAAAGCCAAGTGCTGAAATGAAAAGGCAACTTTTTGGATAGTATTTGGTCAGTGGGGATATGGTGTGCAATAGAACAAGTTTTTTTTACTAAAGTTATCTGCAAATCCACGGAGAAGTTGCTTAAATGCCAAGGCGCAAATTGACTTTACTCTTAAAAAATTAAAATTGCGACTTATACTTAAATATAGAGAAAAATAATAAGAGCATGTTTAAAATACGAACCCCAAACATTTATTTTTACAGCTAGCTAAGCTAAGCAACTTAATCAAGCTGACAGCTTAACATGTTTTCAGCAACTGGACGAGTTTTGAATACAAATGGGTTTTTTTCTAACCATCAACCCGTGTGGTAAATGCCCGAAATTCACTTTAGCTAGATATCTAAACACGGCTTAAGATACCCTGTATGGTCAGTATGCATATTGATGAGGTGGTCTGATAGTGTACACGGCACACACAACGCAGCACAAAGGACACGTGCTGCCAACAATAACAACAAGTGTAGGCACGCTGTGTGTGTGTGTGTGTGTGTGTGACTGTGTGTGTGTCATTAGATAAGTGCAACAATAGCAATGCATTTGGACTGGGCGTCGCCAGCTGACTTTGCTTCGAGTGTGTGACTAAGTGCAATAACAATATGTGAGGCAAGCGAATCGATAGGACCAGCCAGGGCATGAAGTACGCCGCAATGCCGCCCCACGCAGAGCCAAGCACGCTGTCGTAGTTGTGGTCTATGCTGTTGTTGTTGTTACCATTAAAGTGCCGCTGGAGGTGGACGGTGGTGCAATAAAAGTTTTGACTGCGCTGCGCTGATGTAATACCGCAAGACAATCTGCCTTTGCACGTCACATAGCCAAACAACAACAACAATTGAAGATATTAAAAGCCGGCAGAAGAAAAAAGTCTCTCATTCGGCTCTCACTCTCTTTGCAGCGAGAGTGAGAACTCTACACCTACTGCTTAGGCGCATGCGCGCGCGCTCTCTCTCGCTCACGCTCTGGCTCTTCCTCTTTCCAACAGCTGTAACAGGAAGCGTCAGCAAAAAGAAAGCATTGCTAACTTTTCAGTGTTCGTAATTTGATGAATCAGCTGTTCTGCAAAGCGCACCCCACCTCAACCCTTACCCCCTTGCAAAACCGTTACTGGAAAGCCTGGCGACGTTTGTGTATTTCGTGCTTGTATTCTTGCTTGTCGCCGGTTCACTCTGCCCGGCCGGTCCCGCCAGCTAACGGTGCCTCGTCGTGGTACACTTCCTTCAGGCCACATACCCTACACCACATGGCTATTGATTTTTTTCTCGTTTTTTTTTCCGTCCCGTCTGTCTGTCCCAATGCTGACGCGTCTGGTGTTGAGCGTAATGTACATTAATTTATTCTATGCCAAGCCAAATTTTTTATTATTTTTTTCATTCCATATTTCACTCCAGCTTTGCATGTTTGCTTACGGCCAACTCCTTTTCATGACACTCCTAAGAATCGTCACTGAAAGCTGGTTAACTTGTATATGATGCATAAAATGGAAATTTGTGTCGTTTTGTGCTCATTCGAATGCAACTTTTGCAGTTAGAATTGATTCAAATAAATAATATCCTTCTTTTCATTCTTTCCAAATTCCGCAATCAAAGGTTTTCGGATATTTTATGGAAATTAAATTTTTAAATAAATTCGTAATTATTCAAGATATTTGAATATTTGAATATAGATTGTTGTCATTCAACAAATAATTAAATAATTTATTCTTGAATATCTCATTATATTCTATCTTTTGACAGTAATTCACAATAATAAAAGTATAGATATTATGGATAATATCCCCTAGCAATTTCTTGACCGCAATTTCATTAAATCAAAAATATTTTGCACCCATAATCCCATGATATAATCCCTCAGCAGTGCAACACCCTCTCGAACAGCCATAAATTCAATTCAGTCACCCCCATTTGGTCTGCTCCCTTCATTTTCTAGTGCATTTCACCCTTCGTCGCGCCTGTGGGTATGCAATAAAAATCTGTCTCACATAAATCAAGCGACTTGCACAGAGATCCGCAATATAAATAAATAAAAACAAACACTCTGTGTAAGTGGGTTAAGAAACTGAAATTGAGGAGTGCGCGGATAGTTATTTCTTAACTTAAATTTAGCAAGAGGAACTTACAGAAAGAGAAATTACTTTGAATACAAATAATCTTGAGCATGATGAATCTTTTTTTTTAGAATTTTAGGTAGTTAATTTCAATGGGGTTCTAAACTGACTTTCTGTACTGTCATTAAAAGAATCGTTCCATATACAATATCATTATTTTGTTAATTCCAACTTAAATGTTACTCAAATACTACAAATAATTTTAAAATATATTATATTATATATTGTCCATCAAAAGTGACTAAGCACAAGAGATACAGTATAGCCGATTTAGTCTTAATTAACAAAACAAAAATGTAAGAAAATATTTAATATGTTTTAAATGCTAAAAGTTTATTTGTGATCGAAAAATACTAAACTTTTTACTTTTACTTAATGAAACTTTAGAATTATAATACGTATGTTTTTATATATTAGTAATCAGACTAGGGAAACTATACTGTACGCTTACTCATATGCATGTATTTAAAGATATATTTATGTACCTTGTCAACCGGCATTGATGGGCACGCTCTGCACAGATTCCAGAATGAGCCAATCATAGGGAAATTCTTTTATTGTTGTCGAACCCAATGATCAAAATACAAATTAAATAAACACGCGCGCGTTTACTTGTTTCAATAATTTAAACTTATTTATAGTAAATTGTTCACGTTGTCAACTTTTATAGGCGCAACAACTGCAACTAACACATACACAAAGTAACACACGCGTAACACTCGCTCTCCCTTGCTCGCCCGCTCACTCACTCTCTCTCTCACACACACACTCTCTCTCACTCACAATTACTGTTCCTCACTCTCTATACGCACACGCACCTATTTAATGCGTTGCGAAGAAAGTGCGTTTGTGTTTGTCAAGATTTCGGTTTTATTTTCTGTCTTTCTTTTTCTTTTTAAGTGTCTGTTAGCCCGCAGCTGTGGGAGGGAGAAGAAAACGGGAAAATGTGCGTTAGAAGAAGTATTGCATACCAGCAGGCGACGGCAAGTGCCGTTATAATGATGATCTCATACACACGCAAACAGTCGCACACAAGCACTCACGCACACACACAAACAGCATATATGCCTTGATGCTCAAGACACATTCATACGCAGACGTCACACAATTGAGCCAATTAATGTATAATTTACAAAGTTCGCATGTGTGTATAGGAACCTTTTCCGGCCGACTTTAGCAATTTGATATTAAATTTTTTATTTCACCCACAGAAATAGCTATAAAGACCTCTTCCCCTCCTTAAACTGTCAACCAACAAATCGATATCTATTTTTCATGACAGCCCTGTACTATGCAATACTCTTCATTTGCCGCTTGTTTTACTTTCGTATTTTTTTTTTATTTTTTATTTATTTGTTTTTGCTGCACTAATTTGCCGTTAGTGGGCAGTGAAGCGCAACATTTGCCGTTTACTTCAGTTGCCACTACAAAAATTTACTTAACACTGAACACACATTTTTTGCTTTCAATGCAACGTTGGTGTCGCTGCTGCTGCTTCTAGTGGGCCAAATAAAAACTTGTTCGTTTTACCGCTAACGTTTGCAACTCAACGACGTTTTGTACACGACTGAGCAGAAAGTGTGCTGCGAATTGCCATCGGCTGTGTACGATTAGTGGCAGAAGAACGCCGCCAAGCCACCCAATTGAAGCCAAAGCGTCGGCGTTGGAGTTGTCGCAGGGCTTGGAAATTGTGCAGCAGCGCGACCGGGGGAAGTGTCTTTTAGGCAGCTGTTGTATACCGCTCAATGGAAAGCTGCATAACACTATTAAAGTAAACATATGTTATACAGCCAGTGGCGTACTGTATATATTACAAACGCAAATATTTTAATTTACTTAAAAATTTGGATTCTCCTTATTTATGGTAAATTTATTTATTTATTATTATTATATTTTGTATTTGCATTAATTGAAACCATAATTCGAACAGTACTTTTAACTATCTGGCAACGCAAATCTATTCGCGCTTACGTGCAGCCGAAACAGCTGACTGTTATATTGCAGAAACTATCGATATATATTCATATTAATATATCGGGCATTTATTTTTCTATCTGCGGCACAACAAAGTATGGAGTTGAACTGGGAAGTTGCTTTTTGTGTGGGCGTAGCGATATTAGTACATATTCTGATAATCATATTTGTCATGGGCAAGCGGCCAAAGAGCATTGTGGGCCGTCACGTGGTAGTCACCGGCGGCTCCAAGGGCATCGGCCTCTGCCTGGCCGTGGAGTGTGCAATGAAAGGAGCCAATGTCACAGTCATCGCCCGCGACGAGAAAATGTTGAGTAAGTGGAAAACCAGAAAAACAAGCTGTATAAATTTCACTGTGTAACAACTCTCTCTCGCCCGCTCTCTTTCTGTCTGCTTCCACAGGTGGCGCTGTGGCTTTAATGGAGGTCATACGCCAGCGTCCGGATCAAAAATTCCAATATCGCAGCTTGGACATTGGCGGCGACTACGACCAAGTAGCCAGCGTACTGAGTGAGCTCGAAGAGAGCACAGGCAACATCTATGCGCTGATCAATTGTGCCGGCATGGCAATATGCGGCGTGTTCGAAGAGGTGGCCGTATCGGATGTGCACAAGCTGATGAATGTGAACTTCTTTGGCAGCTACAATTGCACACGCTATGTGCTCCCGAAAATGAAGAAAGCCGGCGAAGGCATCATTGTGCTCACCTCCTCGCAGGCAGCCATGTTTGGCATTTACGGTTATGGACCCTATTCCGCCAGCAAATACGCGCTGCGCGCCATGGCGGAGACGATTGCAATGGAGTCGCGTGTCCATGGCGTTTCAGTTACATTAGCTCTGCCCTGCGACACGAATACGCCGGGATTTGAGGAAGAGGAGAAGTCAAAACCACGCGAAACAAAAATTATTTCCGGAGGCGGCGGACTCCTTGAGCCTGAGGTCATGGCCAAGGCCATACTCAAGGATGCACTAGTAAGCCGTGACTAATATACATATTTATATGGATATAATCGTTTTATCTTCCACAGCTAGGCAACTTTATCTCCACGGTGGGAGCTGAGAGTTGGCTGATTACTATGCTGGCCGGCGGTCTGTTGCCTTGGGATGGTTTCTTCACAAATCTGCTGCACGCTTTGATCATTGGACCAGTACGTCTTTTCGGCTATGGCTTACACAAGTACTTCAACAGCATTATACGCAAATGTGCCAGAGAGAATGCTGCAGGGAAATCACCTGACAAAGAGGAGGATAATACGAAAGTCAAGACTCAGTGAAATCGAGTGGAGAAACATATTGACTATCTCTGTCTTAATTCCGTGTAAAGTAGTACAAATGCAAATGCCTTTTGTCCTTAACGTTCAATTCCAAAACCCCTAAACCAAATTCATTTAGTGTGTATTACAAATTTTAACTATTTCATTGTTATTTTATATAAAAACATGTATTTAATAATATTATTGTTTTGGTTTCTTAAGTGTATTATTTTGTGAATAAACTAACCAACTATTTGGTTTAATTTCCATTTTAATTTTGAGAAATATACATACTTTATTATCAACATATTAGTAATATTGGAAATTGGGCTAATTTGACATAAAAATGCGGCAGTCTTACGATAAGATAAGGAATATAAATAAGTAGGCAACTTGCTCTAGCATACAAATGCGCCGCTTTAAAAAAAAAAAGAATTAAAAATTCGATTTTTTATATAAATCAGCTGTGGAATTTTTAGAGCTTATCATTTTTTAAAACACTCGCGTTTAATTCAAAATGTGCTCGCATCGAGCTATTTAGCGCTATTTGAGCATTTTGCGCACATTAGCAATTTAAAAAAAAAGAAACACACACACAATATCGATAAATTAGACTTATCGACTTACTATCATCACTATAAATAAGAGTTCTGGCGATGTAAGGTCTTTTGTATTGATTAGCGCAAAAACGTGAAAATTTAATTATAACAACCTATAATTAAGATGTATATTTTGCGCAGTATGCCAAATTTATGTGGTAACAAGTGCGTGCACTTGAAATTCACGTAGTTTTAATGCAAAACACGCAACGAAATTTTGCTATCGTCAGCGCCTCAGTGTTAGTGATGCCACAAGTGGTGTGAAAAAAGTTCGAGCTGTTTAAATATCTAAATACTCGAATATATTCATTATAAAAAATTAAAAATATATATATATTAATGCTACAGCATAAATGGTGTACATTTGTATACACTGCCAATATAATACAATGTGTTTATTAACCCTAATGGGATGCCACGCAAACAGCCACATAAGGCCAAATAATAGCCAACAATGCAGCACAGTTAATGCCGTTGTTTGTGCGAAATAAATAGTCGCATAATAGATATATATTTATATATAGTATCTTGTTATACTAGTTCATAAAGATGTAAATGAAAATCAATGCCAATAAGTGGAAATAATTACAAATAAATTTAAAATAATTTCAAAAAATTGTTTATGTTGTTAGTGGTGCAATTAATACCCATTTAAAAAATTGTATAAATAAACGATTGGCATACGTGGATAAAATATGTGCGTGACTATGAAATACCCTGTATGATAGTCGACTGAATTAATTTTCTATTATTCAAAAGTTACGTATAACGTGAATAATTGAATTGTGCTTTGCATGGATACTTCACATTCTTACGGTTACAGGGTATTAACGACTACGCAACACAATGAAACGGTCAATTGATGGTTGATCGTTCGTTGGGTCAGTCAGCTGCTCACTTGCCTTTCATTTATTATTGTTCTCCCTGTCACTTTTGCAAAAACAATTATATACAATTATATATACGAATTCTTGTCCTATGTGCATTCGTACTGTAACTCGATATACAATATACAATTAATTAATAATACACCAGAATGATACAAGATGTCGTTGGCGTTGTTTACTTAACGCCTTCGCTTATCATTTTACGACATTTTGCACTTTACGTGCATCGTAGCATCATTATCAACAAAAACAACGATTACCGCTACAGCTACAGCGGTCATTTATGTGTCCCACGTAACGAATGTGCTTACGTAGTTACAGTCACATTTACCATTAAACATTTATAGATACAAAAGCTTTAATTGCGTTCTTGAGTATAAATTCATTATATATTATTCAAATATGTATGCATATATTTATTTTCATAATCATTTAAAAAACAAATATTTATAATATCTAAAAGTATAGATAAAACGTGGGCGAATGACTGTAGCAAGCAGAATGAGTTAATCTAAACAAATGTAAAGAACTGAGGATAAAGTTCACTACAGACAACAGCGTACTTAAAGATACCCTATGAGCAATGCCCTGGGGCTCTTTTTAATAAACAAAAGACATAAAGAAAAGCTCTAAAAACAATAAATAACTAAAACGAGTCAATTTTCTTTGCACTAAAAACAATAATATATGGGTCTCACAAGTATATATGTAAATATATAGAAATATAGTTATATTAGTGCACTTAGCAGGTTTACATAAGCTAATACAAATCTTGTCGTAGTTCTAGTTGTTTATACAACTATGCAAATGCGATTAAATTATCTCCGCGACTTTAAGCAAACTCTGGTTATCATATCAAGAGGCATTTCGTCTATGAGCTATGAGCAATGGAAATGTTTATTCATAAATTCTAAATGTTATATATAGCATAGAAATTCACTTGTACATATTTATCTATACATGTGTCTATATATTATACGAATTTTGAAGATTTCACATGTCAGCAGTTGGTCACGTATGGGACCTAAGTGGCTTCCTATACTCTATAAAACAGTATGGGAATATAGACTGATGTAATATGTTTGACATATGGCTTACATAGAAAGTAATATATTGCAATACAATAATATACAATAAACTAAAATATTTAAATATTGTATGAGAGCAGACAGAAATGATATAATAAAACCAAAAGAGTATTATGGTATTATCTAACATTCGAAGGAAGTTTATATTTTAACAGCAGAGCAATTACAATTAGCATAGCTTGTGATGGGATAATGCTAATCTATAAGCTACATATAAATGAGTCTTAATTCCCTTTACTCTTTTCAAACAACAAATTTAATCTAAAAAAGCGTAGTTCCTACAATTATTTATTTGACAAATAAACTAAGCCATCTAAACAATATCACATTCTGTTTAACATAAACAGCGTCACATAATACATAACAGTGCAGGTTTAAATTCCTAAGAGTAAACATGTTTCGTGTGGACAAACTTTTGCCAATTTCTGGGACTTATTTTTATCTAATCAATAGTTTCGTGAGTTGCTACTGACGTCATTGTGACCATTATACAATAAATTTATGGCGAATGTATGTAAGTGATTTTCGTGAGAGAAGAATGTTGCATTACCTTAATGTATTTGGCTTCTCTGATGAGCTGACCATATAAGCGACTTTTGGCGCAGACTGTGTGCGCTTATCTAGACAGCCCAGTTGTGTACGGACTGATTTGGTGGTTTTTGCTCTGCCAGATTTGTTAATACAACGCAGACTTGTCGCTTGTCGCTGATATCGTTTGTATGTGTATTTGGCATACACAAATAGTGTGGCGAGAACACTTGTGTTCACTGATTAATTATTTGGTTAGCTCTTGTTTCAAGCAAATCCAATTCATTACTTTGCAGCAAGCCGGACGAAACGGAGACGTTGAACACAAATAGCTTTGCATGCAGCTGGAGTAGAAGATAGAGTCAACTACACGCTGACACACACGCCCAAAGATGTCACAAAATCAATCATATTTCTGGCAAACGACCAGACACAATGTATACCTAAAGCGATCCGCCAAATGGCACATGGCAATGGCCTTGATGGTGGTGCTTACATTCTCGACCATATGTGCGGCCGAATCCAATCCAGATGGTGATGAGAATGCTGCCATAATTGCCGACATACAGCAGGTAAGTGAACTTGAATATACTTCATTAATGAATAACTTAAATCTAATTTCTATTTTCTGCACAGAATGTTGAAGATCAATCGATAGTTAAATTGGCCACGGAATCAAATGGATTACTAGAAAAAAGTTTGAATATTGAACCGGAAAGGGAGAAGAAAATCAAAGGCAGTTTTATCGATGCGTTTACCGCATCGATCTCTGTTATATTATTAACAGAGCTAGGTGATAAGACTTTCTTTATTGCTGCCATAATGGCAATGCGCCATCCTCGTTTAATTGTCTTTCTCGGTGCTATTACCGCATTGGCTCTTATGACGGTTCTCTCATGCGTATTTGGCATGGCAGCAAACTTTATTCCTAAGGTAGATATATCTGTGAGGCTTATCTGAAATGACATGCATGTATATACTTTACTTACTTATCTTTCGACAGATTTACACGTATTATATATCTACTGCATTATTTTTAATATTTGGTTTAAAAATGTTGTATGATGGTTACAAAATGAAGCCGACCGATGCCCAAGAGGAGCTCGAGGAGGTGCAAAGCGATTTGCGTAAGCGCGAAGATGAGGTAAGTCCAGACAGATACTATGAGTCTATAGTAGTTTTAACGAAATTTAACTGTAGCCATTAATTGCTGTAGTTTGAAAACGCTAAAAACACAATTTTGTATTATTATTTAAACACCTACGCTTTGTTTTTAATTGATTTTAATTGTAATTGTGCTTATTGTAAATAGCTACGCCTGTACTTAATAATGACAAGCTATATTCCTTTTTTATAAATATTTATATTTTCCCATTTCAATAACAATAATAACAACAAGAAAATGAAGAACAAGTAGAGGCGATCACATCATTTGCTCGTTTGACACGTCTGCCATGTAAAAAGCTTTCGTTTTATTAGTGAAAACGTTTATAGTCTTAACTCATTTTGCCTCTATCTCTCGGAAAACCCTTCAACAACTTTAAAGTTGTCGAAACTAATTGAATGCGAAGTTCTCCTCTTTCGTAGTATAATTATAGCTAAACTGCATGCTAATTGTACGGCCCCATCATAATAATTTATAAATTTATTAATCATTTCAAATTTGAGAAAAACCCCAAACTAACAACGAGTCTTAAATCAAAATGTGTCAAGCTGTTGACGCAAATGAAACACTCGCATTGCAACACAATGTTGGGTGTGCCATCATTCGGATAAATGGATTGTTTGCCATTAATCAGTCATTGACATGCAATTTTAAGTTGATTTTAAAGCTGAACTTTGTTGAGCCACATACATACAATCTATCAATATATATATATATATATCTATTATTTTTATACGAAATATCCTCCTAAGCACACACATACGCCTATGTGACTAATTGCACGTCGCAGTGTAAAGCAGATTGAAACTACAAACTGAACAAACAAATTAACCAATTTTCAAGTTTCAAAACAAATCGCTTAACCGTAAAGACAAGTTTACCTGAAAAAAGATAAATAAATACACAAATTTCTTTTGTGATTTGTATACAAAACTCAGCTAATATCAAATTTAATTATTCTTTCTTTCAAAAATCCACATAAAATAAAAATTGAACAATAAACCTGTGTTAAATCCCGAATTATTATCTCAAAATGAACAACCGTCAATAAAAAAAAAATGAAAAACAAATTAAAAACTCTTAGCTAATGCGCCGAACGACTCGCAAATATGAGGATTCAGATGCGAAGCGTAAGAATAGCAATTCGGACAAGGAGGATGCCAGCGAGCAGGCGCTCATACATGGCCGGAAGGCGAGCCTGTTGCCCAAATCGAATTCGGGCAACAGCTCTGAGATGCAGCATCGTCTGCGCAAGCCCACCAATACCAACAACAACAACAATAACAATACCACCAATAACTCAACTAGTGATAAGCAAACTAGCTGTGATAAGGCTGGCAACGATGTGGACTATCACAACACCGAGGTGCTGCTCAAGGATGGAGGAAGGGTTGTCGAACAACTGAAGATGACAACGTTCCTCAATACTCCAACGCACTCGGCCTCCGTTAACTCATCGAACCAGACCGAACAAACCCATTGTGATTACCCACGTAGCAACAACAATCCCAATGCTACCGTTGACCCCGATTCGAAACTGGAGGCGACTGCGCCGCGTGCTCCACTAGCCGGACACGAAAGCATGTATAGCGTTGACAGCGAGGAGAGCGCGCTCAAAGCACGGGTTAGAGATTGAGCAACAATGTTTACAGCTGTTGTTTCATCTACGTTTCACCTGCTTTTTAAAACAATCAGCAACAAAAGAAAAACCCCAAAACATAATTATACACACACACACACACGCAAACACACCCACATAGACATATTCATTGAGCGTTTTATTTAATTACATATTATTTCTAACTGAATAACACATGCCATATTGCTAGCGGTTAATGGTATTTGTCATTCGACACTTTGCTTTGTTTCATTTTCATACTATTTCGTATATTGTTGCAATTAGGCTTTGCCATTGCCCAAACGTTCCGACACATACACACACACACACATGCACACACACACATGCACACACACACACGCATACTCACAGATACAAATATATAAATGCATGTGTTGTTCCTTATTCCGTTTAGTTTTGAAGTGATCGTTTGTAATAATTTCTCTTTGAGATACACATAAATAATTGTTTAATTTAATTTTTCAAATTTTTCTATACTTAATTGTGCAAGTTCGTTTTGACGTTATTTCCTCCTTTATTTATCCTTTGCACACATACGTCTTCTCATCCATTTAAGAGTGAGCATCTTAATCAATAATTTTAACAACGAGCTTTATCTTTTTAACTTTACAGCTGGATCGTGATGTTAACACTGCGCTGGTGCATGACGCGGAGAGCGGACGTCGCAGCAAGGTGCAACGCCGAGGCGCCACCTATTTTACTATGCGCATCTTTGCCCAGGCCTTCACGATGACCTTTCTTGCCGAATGGGGCGATCGTTCGCAACTGACGACTATCATTCTAGCTGCTAGCAAGGTGAGTGTTTCACTTCCAGGTGTTCCAATTTGTTTACTAAATTCACCTGTTTCAAGCCCATTTAATTGAATTTAGTTGTCGGGTCTGTCCAATTTAAAACTTTACATTTATAATTAATAATCTAATCTTTATTTTACTTTTTTTTTTGCAGGACATCTATGGCGTGATTGTTGGCGGCATTCTTGGCCATTGCATTTGCACTGGTTTGGCTGTGATTGGTGGTCGCTTGGTGGCCTCCAAAATCTCGGTGCGCACTGTCACCATTGTGGGCGGCATTGTATTCATTGGCTTTGCGATTTATGCGGTGCTCATGCCGCCAGATGATCTAGTTACCAACTAATCATCTACATATATTAGCCTGTTGTTTGTTGAGGAGGATATATGAATTTAAAACTGTAGTTTTCGAGGAGCAACAGGCACTATCTACTAGTATTTCTGTTCATATTTGTAAATCGATGCACTTTATAGCGAGAGAGCGCCGCTAGCTAATCCAAAGTGCTTTCAGTGCTTTTCGCTTGAGCCATGACAAACAAATTTAGTTGCAAAAAAAAAAAAAAGATCTTTAACCAACTAATAATTTCATTGAATTAAGTATTAAAGTTTTCCTTTGTTGTACATACGCGTGCTTGTTAACTATGTTGCCTAAGCTCCTCTTAATTAGCTCATTTAAATTCATAATTTGTGTAGCAATGTTTACTTAAAAAAAATTGAAAAAAAAAAGAAAAGAATAATATATGTTTATTGATTTTACGAAATCTCATAAAGAGAATAGTAAAAGAGAAAATTAAATGCATTTGTTTTAACTTTTTAATTTGTTAGTCTTTAACAGAACTTTCGTGGCTAAAATGTTATTAGCATGGACTGCAAACGGTTGCATTGCAGATGCTTTTCTGCTCACATAACAGGATCTGTTATAACTTATCAGCAGTTAACAGCGCACTCTTTATATAAGAGGTTTTTGCCTGATTAACTTTGTTAATGAAATCACTCTCATTAACATTGTTTCCCTGAAAAACAAATTGAAGAAAAAGAGTACAAATTGAATATTAAATTTGTTCATATAATTTATTTTACAAATACAATTAATCGCTTTTAAGGTACCTGTGCTTAATCGAGACGAAATTTGGTTAGGAATTATAAAATAATAAGAGTCGAAGACACACAGATGCATGCTTTTGCACTGGCATAGTTGACACGAGCCTTAAATGGTAGGGCGTGGCATTTCACTTCATTGTCTTGGGATCACGATAGATGCCCGTGAACAAGACGGCGCTAGCTTTGTGATCGTAGATCAGGAAGACGAACGGATGATTGCATTCGAATTTGGTTGGCTCCACTGGTCGAGCCGATCGGAAGCTGACCAAAACAGTGGCTGCCGACGCTGTGCTGCCCTCCTCATCGACTTTGATCTTGGCCATGTGCTTGGCATCGCCAAAGGAAAGATTCTGCTCAGTGCTGAAGTCATTGAAACTGGCGGTCGATTCAAATATCTGTTTGACGCCAATTTGACGCAGGATCTGAAATGAAATGAATAGTTTTATATAGTTATAGACGATATAGCATTAGTTCCGGTCACTAACCGGCACGAGTTCCAGGCGCTGCTCGAACTCAAATTTGGGCAGCGACACTTCGATCTCGCGCATCGAAGCTTCCTTAAGTGACGCATCAAGGGTGTCGGCATTTAGCTTAGACAGCACCTGTTCCAGGGCATCGTTATTAAAGGGTGGCAATATGATGACCATAGATATATCAGAATTCTCATCATCCTCCTTCGTCGCTGTCTTATACGGCAGCTGCAGAACGTGGGCGCCTAGGCGCTCATCCGGGTGCAGCAGGAAATTGCCCTTTTGCTTCATCATTGGCACAAAGGAATACTTTTCGCTGGACGTATAGAAGGGCATTTGTTGAGTCTTCTCTGCGTTAAAACGGCTGGACCATTGGCCCTTAAAATAGGCAGCGTTGGCCAACACCAACTGAGTCTTTGAATCGATGTCGCCAGAGGCAATCATGTCCTTGATCTGATCGTGGGTAACATTCGCAATCCATGCGTTGATCTGCTGACGTGTCTGCTCCACATTATCATGGATATTCAACTGCACAATCTCATCGTGCAGACGCGAATCAAGACAGTCGGCCAGCTTGATCTTCTCGTCAAAGTATAGACGATCAGCGGAATCGAATTCCAGCGGCATCTCCTTGGTGCGCACCTCTCGCAGCTTCTTCTCTGCCCGATAGGCACTACGCACCGCCTCCTTGTTGGACGCCCAATTCAAGCGCAGCGCATTGGCCAGCTCCTTCTCCGACTCACCGGTGGCACCGAAATACGCCAATAGCAGGGCATGGTAGGTGCTGTAGGGTGAGAAGAACACATTCTCATTGGGCGTCGCCTTCCGTATGGCATCCAGCATGGCCACCGAGAACTCCTGCTGACCGCGATACAAGTCATAGCGCAATGACGACATGCTGGCATCGGTTGGTGTGCCACACAGGTCAGCATTAAGCAGCGCCGGCAGCACCAGCATCATCAGTGATAAAAACACCTTCATTCTCTGTCAATATACAAGTTGAGAGAGTTTGGGATTAGTAACCTTCGCCTTGCCTAATGATACGTGAGTGGAATTCAATACCACGGCCTTGGCTTTATTGGCATTATAAATTCATTGGAATGTATATAATGCCGTGAAGGAGGTACATTGACAGTAGAAACATTATTTTGAAAATATAAACATATATTGCCTACAGATTTTAATTTAGCTATTAAAACAATTTTATGTCATTTTTATAGCTTTTTTTCAACTTTCATTTCTCAATTAAATCAAGTCACCTATAAAAATAAATTTGCTAGTTTTTTGACATTAATTTCTCAATTAATTCATATTAATTAATAATTAAAGTAAACAAATTGGTATAGATTTCAATGAAACTAAACATATGGCAACATATCATTTTAATTTCAATGTTATTTTAAAGGTATCAAAATAGCTTTATTATTCGTTCTGTATTGATTTCTCAATTCATTCAGTTTTAGTTTCAAATTAAACAAATTTATCAAGTTTTCCTTCAAGCAATCGGAATTAGAATATCTAAGGTTCATATGCATTTCATATCCACATATTTAGTTAAAATTTTTCTATTTGGTATATTTTTTGTATCTATGTATTTATTTTTGTCCCTTTTTATCTTTTGTTGCATCAATTTCGCAATTAATTCAGTTTAATGTAAGTAAATTGAAAAAGATTTCAATTGAGCTCGATCGAAATGGATAGAATGAGATGCGTTTGTAGATAATTCTTTTCCTTTTCAAGATTAAGCACATTAATTATTCTGTATATTCTCTTGTTAATTTCATGGCACCGCTGCAACTTAATGTCATTCGATTATATACAAAGCAGATCAAATGACTGGCAAGTCTGTGACGGCTGACATGATCATGGGAAAAACGTGCCTCGATAATGCTCTTTAGTATTCGTCACGTACAAAGATCGTTCAGCCAATAAAATCGCCTTCATTTATGCAAACGGCTAAATGCCGGCAAATTGGTTGGTTATTAAAAAAAAAACCCTTTATGTTAGCTGACTCATCCACTGCGATGCTCCCCAAAGCAGCAACAGTCAATTTATCTCAATCACACTTTCAGGCAATTGCAACATCTCGCTCTCAAGCTAACAGCCGGAAAGTGAAAGTTTGTCTGCAAGCGAATTCGCAACAACAAAGCCGCCACTGTTGTTGCTGTTGATATTGTATACTTGTTGCATTCGGTAGAGCATGAAAAAGAGAACGACTTTGTCTTTTCGCCGTGCTTTCGCAGCTGACTGCGCGACGTCATAGTTGCGTGATTTGCCGACGCAATGAGAGAAAAAAAAAAAAAAAACCCAAACAAAAACAGAAAAAACATTAACATTTTCATAAACCAGTTTAAGTCCACACGATTGTGTGCATTTTTAAATACATGTACATACATATGTATGCGTGATTCATAAATTGTTAACATTTCAACGCTAACGCGCTCTTCTTTGACCCTGTATTGGCGATTTTGTAATTGGATTTGTTTTCTTTCTCTCTTTTTCTCTCTCTCTCTCTCCCGCGCCATCGTATTACTGTTTGCCTTTTGCGCGCAGCTTACCAACACAGGCGTAACCTCCACTTACGCCTGAGCTGCCCACACGGGCTAAAAAAATCAACTAGTTTGCAGGGAATTTCCAATTGGAGTTGACGCAAAGTATTGAACATGCCAATGCATAATGTTTACCCGATAATTGTTGTCAATGCAGAAACAGCTACAAATATAATTTATATTAAGTGATTTTCTCAAGAAATAACTGTATACTATTGTAAACAGCTCTTATAATAACTTAGAGCTTAAATTGATAAGGTTATTCTATTTAAATATACAATGGCATTTTTTAATCTTGAACCTTGTGGGTAAAACCAAGTACTGACGTGTATACATACTCATTAAGCTACATATGTATATATATATAAAGATTAATTTACAGGACAACAACGCCTATCACACGGCAATTATAATGAATGAAAATTCGAATAAAGTTAACTTCACTTTAATTTCTTTACAACAATAGCGAATTGTGCTTGCGTGTGACAATAACAACAAAATAATTTCGAAATCACTTAATAAGTGGAGCAAACTTGGATAGAGTGCACATAATTCACCAGAGTTTGCACAATTATTAATAGCAATTACGAAAATGCTCAATAAACATATGTAAAGTGGCTCTCGATTTTTTTAAAAACCAGTCGCATATAAGATAATAATAAGTTCCAATTGACTTTTACCTTTTTTTGGCTGATAAGCTTTATTCACTTGATGCGCACTCACAAAAAAACACTACTTACTTAAACGCCTTTAACATTTGCACTGAGCCTGTTGATGAGCGCGGCTCAAATTATATTCCGATATGACGAACGATTTAATAGATCTACTCGATAACATTAATCGATTCACAAGTGATACAATTGTTAAATAAATGTTTTTGCCATATATAATTTAGTTATAATATCACTTAGTTATAATATCTAAAGTATTTTTAAACAATTTGGATGATCGTTTATATGTTAATATAAAATTTTCCGATAATATGATAGTGGCGGCGCATCGATACCTTTTCAAAAAGTAGATGTGGACTATCTTCGAGATGTGCAAACAACAACTGAACACAATCGAAAAGAAGTATTTCGAATTTAGTATTTTTATTTTGGCGTTTTATTTAAAATTTAAAACTGTTATAATGCCATATATGTTAAAGTGTAATTCAAACTTCATATTACAAGATACTGAAATTAAACATTTTATATAGTAAATATAGATGTATTCTTTTATTTACTAAACTTCACATGACAATATATATTTACTTAACTACTGAAGTAGATTTCCATATTTAATGAATGTCGTATCTAAGGTATGTACAATATTAACTTTACTGTCTGTAAATGTCAGTTACTCGCCAGCTCATTATATATATTCATCAACATAGTGATTTCCCCTTTTATTAGTCATCAGAGCAAATATAATAAGATCTGGCTTGGTTCTCGCTCTTACTCATTTCTTAAAATGTGTGACCATTTTCATTAATATTTGTTAGCAAACAAATAAAAGGCAGTACGATATTACAAGTACACTTGCCAGAAGAAACATGTGTATAAGCTTAAAGAAAGCTTTGATTATAAAAGATCTAGCTATGTATATTAAATTTTGACAACAATATTATTATATTTTAACATTTATAGTTTGTTTTTATTAATTTTTTTTCTATTAGAAATATCTAATGCGAGTTTAATAAAAATATCAGTAATAGCAATTGGAAGGCAATGTTTTTATTCAAGTTTTTTAATAATATAAGAACAGTATTATTATGCAACTACTGTGGCATTACGTTCGCTATAAATGCTGTAAAGCGATGCTCGAATGAATGCATCACTCTTCTCCACAAATCCATCCAAATGGGTCCACAAGAACCAGAATGTGAGCGAGAACAGTAAAATCTTGCTGACCCAGTCGAGTATATAGAGGCGACGCAGCACTATTTTCGCATAGGGCAACGTGGCGTCACTCTCACCCAGTATGTAGGTGCGCATGCCCCGTATGTAATTGCTGATATAAGTCTCCCAGTTGACCTGACTAACCGAGGTGTCGAACAGTTCTTGGTCCGTGGCATTTAGTGTGTGGCTCATCTCTTGAAATTTCTCATTTCTAAAGTCCCAGTCTTTTGTTGTGTAGTACTGCAGCAGCTTCAGCCCGGTGGATATTTTCCGTTGAACGTTAACCAAGCTGAAAGGAGAGAGCTTAGACGTGAACTGAATGTATAGGCAGAAGGGAGACTCCACTTACAAGGGCTTCTGGCCAAAGAGCAGCAGCCAAAAGTCTATGAAATAGGCAGGCAGATAGTGAAAGAAGATGACGCAAAATAGATGATGATAATAGTTTCGTTTGATGGATCCGCCCGGATACCAGAGTGCAAAGCTGAGTGGAGTTTCGTAGAAAAACTTGCGACCCGTCTCAATGCTCTCGCCCCAGGACATCAGTGCCTTGCTGGAGATGCACAGATTGCAGAACTCCACTTGACTCTGTTGGCTGGCTTTCGATTCGGCACTCGCCTTGCCACGCTGATAGCCGCATAATATCATGCCGTTGATGGCCTTGTCGACGGGGATTACCGTAGACGCGAAATCTGGATTGCAGTGCATCGAACGAATGACGCCGCGTGCGGCGCCAATCATCAAACCGGTTGGCCCATTCACGCCCTCAATCCATCCTGGCATGGGCTCGTGTATGGCCGCCGTTACTGCAAAAGTGTAGAAGCCACAACAATAGCAATTGGCCAGAAACCAGTTAGCGGGACCTACATACCAATGGAAGGCCTTGTGATGATTACAGGTAGCTTTTTATTATATCTGCAAATTAGATCTTCCGACAGTGCCTTGCTGTAAGCGTACGTGTTGGGCAATCCATTAAGCAATCTGCAAATGGAAACGTAAGTGTGCATGGAGTTCTCTCTCAGCAGTCAGCGTGATTCGTGTATACTTGGGAGTTATTTCCGCTAGGCCCGCATCGTCCATTGTCTCGACCATGTGGATGATGTCGAACGGGTTCTGTGGCGCCGGATAGGCGCGCTCCTCCAGCACGCTCTCGTTGCACTGGCAATACGAGGTGGACACATGGACCAGTGCCTGCAAGTTGGCCATTTTTTCGGCCAGTTGCAGTACCTTCAGCACGCCCAGCACATTCATGTTGACCATCGGGCGCAGCGGCTGATCGAAGCGCACATTGGCCGCACAGTGGAATACAATCTCCACATTGGAGGCGAGTGTGTTAATGTCATTGGGGTCCAGGCCAAGGTCCGGCTCCAGCACATCACCCTTTACAACGCGCACTTTATTAACGATGTCGGGATTCTTCTCCAACAGCTTGCTGAAAATCTGCAAAAATTAACAGTTAAACAGTTACCAACGTTAGGTCATTAATTAAAAGACACAATTACTTCAAATGCGCTAAGCTACTGTGTGTATGTATATATTGTTGTTGTTGTTGTTGTTGTTGTTGTTGTTGTTGTTGTTGCTGCTGTGTGTAACTGAAGTTGGCCAAGAGCTGGCGGGTTACGTGGAGCAGCTGCTTAGATTCGCCTAATGGGCCATGTCTGTGTGCGCGCAGTGACAGAAATGAATAGTCATTGTAATTTTGGATTTTTTCGACACCAATATTGACTACCTTGACTTATAAATGTCTGTGTATATGTGTGCGTGTGTGTGTGTGTTAGTCTTGACTTGTCTTGCATTCTCTTGTCTATTTTACTGTGCTATAATTTTGGTAATTTGAAATTTAAGTGCTACCATTTCTTTAAGTGAATTACAACCTTTTATTGCCCCCATTATATATCTCAATAGAACTACCAATGCCCAAGCTGACCTTGACTGTATGTCTAAGTGCGTAAGCCATGTTAAGTTTACCAGAATTAGTTAGAGACATATTTTCAACTCTCTCAAGTCGCGTCTTCTTCGTCATGGTTCTTGGGAATAGCCCAAAGATAAATACCTCGATTACAACTAATTAAATGTACTAATTATAAATACGTGTTAGGCCGTCTATTGTATTTCAGCGAAAAACAAAAATTACTCATTCGTGATGTATCAGATACACATGGAAGTGATGCGAAGACAACAAGCTACAGTTTCAATTAGTATCGAGCCGCCAATGTGTCATAAGGGCAGACAGTAAAACCTTTATTTATTTTCAATTTATAATTTAATATATGCAGTATTATATATAAATTCAATATAACCTAATGTAATCAAGATAATAGACATGTATAGAAATAAATATAATATATAAAATAAACAAATATCTATAAAGGTATAAACGGAGTCATCAGATGTACAGATGAATGGACACACAAACGGACGGACAGATGGACAGACAGATTGACAGGCAGACCCATATGTCTCTGCTCTCTTACAGTTAAAAA
Source organism: Drosophila koepferae (assembly GCA_030914345.1). Classification (NCBI taxonomy): domain Eukaryota; kingdom Metazoa; phylum Arthropoda; class Insecta; order Diptera; family Drosophilidae; genus Drosophila; species Drosophila koepferae. Next base: position 12,320,794 of record JAUESR010000197.1, on the reverse strand, counting down.
TAAATAAATGATACATTTTTATTAAAACTCAAACATGTGTTTTAATTTCTAGGTTAGCCTTTTTTATTTTATTTAATAATTGTAGAATTCCTCTTTTGTTTAATAAATAGTCACGAAGATTAATTATATTAATTTTAAAACAAAAATATATTAATTATATTTAATATTTTAATGAAGTAAACATTTCTCATATTTAATTAATAAGATAATCAGTTGACTGTGTGTGTGCCATTTATTATTGTCATGACTGTATAAAGGCAACGAACTACAGTCGTGAGTGCACATTTGAATAACATACATACGTTAAAAAAAAAAATTACTAAACATGAGTTTACGCAATAGAAATAAATATAAAAACAATTATATGTAATAGATTCAGAGCTCACAATCTTCTGCTATGCGAAATTACTAGTTCACCTATTAGTTTTGCCATGACTGTATAAACAAAAAGAGGAGTTGTAAGAAATTTTAATAATAAATATTCTGATTAATATAACCCACTAAAGTTTAGTTTTTTTTTTTTTTATAAGGTATAATTAAATTTTAAATGTTCTTGATAAAATAAACAAAGAATAAAATAATTCACTTCTACTTTAATTTAATTTAATTTAATTAATTAATTTATAGCAAACAAAATGTATGAAAGAATTCTAGAATAAATTTGATAAAAAAAAAACATTTTTAGTTTCACATGCACTGGTTCAAGATGTGTGCCTAACTTTCGATTACATCTAACTTAACCGTGCATTTGTGAGAATGAATTATGTGGATGTGGTTGATGGATAGGTCGCCCTTGGCTGCCATTGAACACTGATTGACTGAATGAATGACTGAAATCAATTGCAATTGGACTTACGACACATTTGAAGTATTGTTCCTTCCGCACCGTTGGTTCGACGCCCTTCTTTGTGCGAATCAGTAGATAGATGGCATTTAGATCTGAGCAGCTGCGCAAAAGCTTCTCAACTAGAACTTTGCCCATGAAGCCAGTGGCACCTGTTATCAATATCGTTTTGCCGGCATAATAATTCGCTATTTCAGAGACGCCAGAATCGGCGGCATTATTCATTAACTCCATGCTGCTGCCGAGCTCTGTGTGCTGCAAGAGATAAATATTCTGTTAGATTGCTTTTGTTGTAGTTCTTGTTGTTGTTGCAAATTAAGATCTGAAATGAGGCTCACTTGTGTGAGTGTTTGTTTAGCCCAGTTACTCGGTAAATATTCTATTTCAATGTCAGCTTTTACGAAATATCCAAGCTACAGAAACAGCAACAGCAACAACAGCAACAACAACCACAACAACAACAAAAACAAGTCATGCAACTGGGCGTAATTGGCGTGAAGGGATTTTGGAATCTGTTTACTCTTTTGTTTCCCAGCCACAGCAATAGCCACCAAATTGTTGTACGCTTATGTGGTCAAATAAGCGGCGTTAGGTTTAAAGACCTGTGTTAACACAGCGGTTCATTCATTTGTTTGCTTTTCATTTTTTTCTTACTTTATTTTTATTTTATTTAATTTTTTTGCACCATAATTTGTGAGTCAGTGGATTAAGGTATATGGGTTTTTTTTGTTAAAGAAAGTAAGCTATATGTAGTAGAAATAGGGTCATAAAGTTCTCTGAAATGAAGCGTTATATGATAGGCTTGATGAGATATTAAAACTAGATGGTCTAAAGTAGTGCAATGGCTATAATAATTTAATGCACAGTTAGAGCTTGCTCTCTCTCCCTCTCTCCCTTACACTCAAAGCTAAAAGCTTGAATATCTATGTAATTCATACGCCGTGATGGCCAGTCCCCTGTATGTTGGTCCATGGAATTTGAGCTGCTTTGTTTGAGCATTATTACAATAGACGTGCGCACAGACTGACCAATTCGTTAATTCGTTGTTGCAATATACCAAACGCTCAAAGACTCTTGCATTGACTTCCTAGCAAACGAAAGACTTCGAACACAAACTTGATTGCCTGCAGCCTGGTTGTGCGATATGCATCTACTATTGCAATATTTGCCATTAATATTAGTGGCTGCTTGTCTGGTATTTTGCAGATTTTTTAGCAAATGAGCACACACACATATATATATATATACGCACACATACAATAAGCTTCTCACGCCACTGGCTTGGGCTAAATCAACAATACAAATGGATTTTCACGTAATATTCACAAATTTAAACAGCCGCCAGTCGGACACGCAAATTAAGACACATACAGTTAAAAAAAAAAGTTGTTTTTTTCTTTAGTTTTTTTTTTTATATTTATTTTATTTACTTTTTCATTGTGAACATTTTGTATTTGTCTTGCAATTGTTTTTGGGTTTATTTTAATTTTATGTTTTTTTTTTTTTTTTTTTTTCTCGTTAACTTTTGTAAATTGTTTAGTTCAACATAAGTGGGTTGGTTCACAATGGCATAGTTCACAGTAGTTGCACGCGGGTTATGCTTAAGGACTGAAATCAGTGAGCACTTAACGCTTAATTAGCGAACGCTTAACAAATACAGAAGATCTTGATCTTATGTTTTCTTTAACAATTTACGCTGAGCAGCTGAAATTGAAATAGAATCCGCAACTGAAACCGAAACTCACTTTTTAAAAATGTTTCGTGTTTTTTATTGTATTTGTCTGGTTGGCTGCTTAAGAAAATTGTTTGAATTGAATCCGTTGAATACTCAGCAGCGACTGAATTCAAAGCGGGCAATTGGCTTGAAGTTATACTCGTCGTAAAGGAAATTCAACGTCGTCACCTCGCTCACACACAGACATACGCACGCACGCAGACACACGTACGGCTATAGACGGACAGACATGATTTGCGGTTCGCTCATACTACATGTGCAGCAACAGATGTGTGTGTGTGTGTGTGTGTGTGTGCTTATTTACCTGTATGTTTTGTCTATTAAAATGCACTTGTATCGCTTGTATTGGATTCCAACGTTCCGGGTAGTCCCAAAAGTATTTTAAGGCCTGGCTCACTCACTCACGCTCTGCACGCAGCGAAAAGCTCTACAACTAATTGCATTGCATTTGCTTTTGTTGCTATAAAAAACAATTAAAAGCCAATTGAGAATGTCTATATAAGTGCAAGGGCAACGGATTGTGTCAAGCCAGTGAGCAAGTTGGCAAAGTGGAAACAACAAAAAATCCCAGAAAAAGGACAGGCCTCAGCTGCAGTCAAGGCCAGCGAGTCGAGTCGAGTCGAGTCGCGAGTCGAGTGAAGCTTGATGCGACCCTAAAAGTGCACGTCATTCGGTTCGCAAGAGATCAGCATAAGCATATATATATACATATATGCATATATGCTTACGTGTGAGTGCATATTTAACACATACATTCAAACAAACTGCATTTGGGATACAAATTCATTTTGGAACCAGCTCCATGGCAAAAAAATAAAATTAAAATAAGAAAAATATCAACAACTGCATTGAAAACAAAGAAAAAAGTTGTGCGACTGGTTGGCTGGCCAGCTAGCCTGTCTTTTAACTGCACCAATGTTCCCTGCTTCCCGCATCCTGCTGCTGCATACCTGTACGCTTTCAGGATGGGCTCATGACTTTCGCAATAGCTCGACCGAAACAGAAAAAACCAGAAATCAACAATGACGACCTTGAGCAGCTTATATTAATTTGGCATCCGTTACGTTTCCATTTTCATTTGCTATTGGCCATTGGGTTGTTAATAAATGAACATTCTTTGGATCACGATGACATAATTTGCTCTGTTTTTGGAGAGGCAGGAAGGTAACAGTGAAAGGGAAACAGCGGGGGAACAGCATCTAACAGTCGTACTAAGTGATTCTGTAAACTTATGAATTTGGCTTCCATAGACTTCTCACCCGACTGCAAATTGTTGATTTAAAAATCGTTTTGTTTTCTCAATTCTGTATACCCTGTAGATATTAGAAATGGGTAGAATATTAAGGTAAAGGTATTTGTAATGTGCTGAAAGAGTTTGAGCTCATAGAAAATATAGATGACTATAAATATATAATGATGATACATGAATAAAAGCATAAGGAAGCTGCTCAATATGAAATACATATATACTTAGCATTCCATTCCATTTCATTCTATTTCGTTCCATTTCATGAATTGTATGTATTTTCGTATAATATCACTAAGTTGAGCCTATTTATAGGCTCATTTATTTATGCCAACAAATTATCATCAGAAAACTAAGACTATTATGCTTAGGGTATTTCCCAGTCAGGCAATTCCAAGTATTGTAAAAATACTAGTTTTGTTTTTGTAATCAAATCATGCGGAAAACTTGTTGTTTATTTGAACTGGCTAAATATATTGTTGAACTATAGAGTATATTACTGAATTTTGAACAGTGTATAGTTCTATTTTATTTATAAAAAAAAAAAATTGATCAAAAAACGTATTTAAAATTTTGCTAGATTAATCAATTTTTCTAGCAATTAGTTCGATTAATATCAAGCAAATAAATTGGAAAAGTATAGTATCTGAGTAGAGATCAAGCCACCTGCAAATTTGTAATTAATTGCCGATTTAATCGATAACTCAGACAGATTAAACGTTTGACCTAAGGTTATGCTGAAAGATTTTGAAATTCATGTTAATTTTTCAGATTTTTATCTGTTAGTTAATTACGAAGATAGAAATATGTAATTGATAATTGTTTAAATTACCAGTTAAGGCAACGTAAATTATAGTTTATAGATATAGCAGTAGAATAAATAGAGGCGTGCGCTTTTAAGTCACAAATATACGTTTTCTACAGTTAACACTCAAGACTCTTAAGCTAATATGTGACTATAAATGCATTACTGCTTTCCTGGTATTTACTGACATTTACCCACTTACGCAGACATTAACGACTTTTTAATTAGGTGCGGACTCGAGGCAACGCCTCAACTCAACTGTTTTCCATTCACAGGTAAACTAAAAATTACATCCATGTTCATTTAATATGGATCACATGGGAAAACGTGTTTACAATTCACTTACGAATTATCACAATTCAATTCAATCTGTCGATCCAGATCGAATTACGGCTGATCGAAAAGGAATCGTAATACAGGAAATTTACGTTGACGAATTTAGAATATAAAATAAAAATATTTGTTGTTCATTTTGTCTTATTTATTATTATTATTGTTTATTTTATTTCAATATATATCTTCCTAGTCTTATTATATAATTCTGTGTACTTACATATATTTATAAATATATCAACTTTATTTTTTATACGATCTCATTTTAATTATATATTGATTATTATCTAAAATTAAGTAAATAAATAAATTAATATATATTTATAAATATATCAAACTACATTTATTTCAGTTGAAATTAAAATAATATAATGAATCGAATTTAATTAATTTGAAAACAAAATTCAAATATCGGTCATGAAATTAAATTTCCATTAATTTATAAGAATCGCGTAGGAAGGTATTGCATAAATAATTGTCTTTGAGTAGGGGCTCTTTGTTTAAAGAACTTGAAACTGTTTGAACTTTGTTATTTACAATTAATTAATAAGTGAAATTTGTTTTAACAATACGAGGCTGTTTCGGTCTGTTGCTGTTAGTATTGTGAAATTATTAAGCTAATTTATTTGTAATATTCAATTATTTGTAACACAATCGAAAATGTTACTTTAATTTAAATCAATCTTATTATTGATAATTACTATTATAAAGAAATACATAACTTGCAATTCGACCATTCGTAAGCTTATTAAAATTCATTGAGTGTTTATTGCACACCCTCATGAAATGATATAAACAACGGTTTTACTCTCAGCGTGAAACCTGTTAATTGGAAAACAACAATTCAGCCATACCGACTGCAGCTGTGACTAAGTATTACAAAATAGTTGTCTGAGCGCCAACAAATACGGAAAACTAAGCACTATATTTACTTTTTAAATTATTATCTATTTAGCAAAGATGCAGCAATGTGCTGACTTCATAATTATGTTGTGCTTAAACATTAAATGTGAGAACAAAACTAAATTGAATTGAAGGTCATAGTTTACAATGCCTGGGCGGAGAGTTCATAGCTTGCATAGGATATACTGCCAGAATAACTATAACAATAATTCATTAATTAGATAGTGTACAACATTTGTTGCTGTCAGTTGACCGTGGATAATGAGACCCAATTAAGTATATATTAATATAAAAAAATTAATTAAAAAATTAATAAAATGAAAACAATTATTATAATAATTTTAATAATAACGGCTTATCATAAATTTTAATTAAAATGCACACAGATAGCAAGACAAATGCTCAGTAACAAACATGAGGAAGAAATGTTCCAACAAATATTTGAAATTTCAGCACTTCAGGCACTCAATCAACTAAATGCCAAATGATCTGTCTAGATGCATAGATTGCAATAAATTTGGCTATAAGAATTGGGAAATGGAACACCGATTGTTTAAGTCAATTGATTAACAATGCAGAGCACACAAGTAAAACAGGTTTGTTTAGTTCCATTGACGTTTGATCTATGTGTATATTAATGACCATACTTCTTCATACTCGCCCATAAATTAAAAAAAAAAAAAAGCATATTAGTTTTATGCGATATCTGGCTTGCTATCCTCGCGAAAGCCATTGGTAATTTTGAATACATAATCTGAATATTAAAAAATTAAATAACAGATTTGTCTATACTCTAAACGCTAGAATCTCCATTTTACCGAATAAACTGCTATTGACCTCCCTTTCAAAATTTTTACATTAGCTATATGATGCGGTTTGTCCTCCTAAATATATAAATATGTTGACTTTAAAGAGTACAAAAAAGTGTGTTAAGTGTATAGGGTATTGCTATCAAAATAAATCAATATTGCTAATATATAATAATAAATTAAATTAAGTATGATTTATTTATTTCAAATTTGAAGAATTATTAATTGTAAGTGTTAATGTCACGCAAAAAAAAACCGAGACATTTTACTGATATTGTACTGTCAGCTACGTATCGAGCCGGATAAGAGTCAATCTATGACTGGAATCAAGTTTTGAACCAGTTTTCAATGTGATTATTTCCTTATGGATAATAAAAAAACTCATTTCATTCAGTTCTTAAAATACGCTCATTTAAACGGGACGACACTTTCCAATATATAAATACATACTAAATAAAGACTTTACTATTTATGCGACAAGGTTGTTAAATGTATATTATATTTTTTACTTTAACAAAACAAATTAAATTAGACAATTTTTTGTTGAATTACTATTTAGGAAATTAAATAAATGTTTGAACAACTTTTGAAGAAAAGCGAGGTCCATTTATTGAGTACAAAGCGGTATTCAAAGTTGTGATCCCGTTAGTAGCTGCGTCCAAATAATGTATAGAACTTGGGCTTGTTCTTGCAGCTGGGATTGACGCACTTGTCGCTGTCGGTAATCTCTGACGGCTGTTCGAAAGGTATGCACAGAGATTTGGCACCCATGGACGGTGCACCGGGCTCGGCCTCGTTTTCTTCGCCACGTGCACTGTCTGCTTTGATTTTATCCTCGCAGGGAGTGTCGCCACAGAAGGGAGCTAGGAGCAAGTTCTTCTTTTCCAGTTGGCCGCAGAATTCGGCCCAAGACTTGACGATCTTCGTGTGCGACACCAAATCCAATTGCGCCTTCTTGAGCATACTTTCGTGAATGGTTTCCAGGAGAGCAGGAATCTTCTTTTCCACGTCGGTCATGGCAATGGTTAGCTTCTCACCGGTATCACGACGCACTGCGACAATTTGTTTCGCTTGCATATCTTTGGGACCCAGCTCAATGCGTATTGGCACACCTTTGAGTTCCCAGTGGTTGAACTTCCAGCCAGGCGAGTAATTGTCGCGGTAGTCGCCCTCACAGCGCACGCCAGCACCGCTTAGACGGCGTTCCAACTCTTTGCAGGCGTTAAGCAATTCAGCGCGCTCCTCGTCCTTAGTGCTCACCGTAATGCCGCATGGAACAACAATAGCCTGCACACAAGCCACATGGGGCGGCAGTACTAGACCCTGATTATCGGCATGCACCATAATCATAACACCAATGGTGCGCGTGGTGATACCCCACGAATTCTGATGCACATATGTTTTCTGCTGCGTTTCCGGATCCTCGTAGACAATCTCAAACATCTTGGAGAAGTTTTGACCCAAGTGGTGACTGGTCGCACCCTGTATAGCACGGCCCGAAGCCGAAATGAACGCCTCCACTGTAGTTGTATAGTCACCACCAGCAAACTTCTCCTTTTCGGTCTTGCGTCCCTTCACCACGGGTATGGCCAGCAGATCGGTATAGATCTGCGCATACAGATCTAAGATTTCGAGGACTTCCTTATCGGCCTCCTCCTTGGTGGCAAATGCCGTGTGACCCTCCTGCCATAGGAACTCACGAGTGCGCAGGAATGGCTGGGGATGCTTGAATTCCCAGCGCTAAAAAAAAAAAGAAGAAAAATAAAGTGATTTAGGAATTCTATGCGATTGCATTTCAAATTCTTTACCACAACATTATTCCACTGATTTAGGCGGATGGGCAAATCTCTATAAGATTGTATCCACTTAGCGTAAGCGGGATACATGACCGTTTCGGAGGTGGGACGCACGGCGATTGGCTCGGCCAAGTCCGAATCACCCGACTTGGTTACCCACGCCACTTCCGGAGCAAAGTCCGCAATATGATCCTTCTCACGTTCTAGCGCCGCTTTCGACACAAAGATTGGGAAGTAGCACTCCTTAACGCCCCTGCGCGTGATTTCCGCATCAAACCAGTTCTTGATCGCCTTCCAAATCGCAAAGGACCAGTGACGCAGTATATAGCAACCGGAAACGTCGTAGTATTCTATCAGTTCACCTTTCGTTATCACCTGCGAGTACCAGTCCGGGAGATTATCTTCCTTAGTGGCTTCCAGACCCAGTCGGGTTTGCTTCTTCACACCACTTGAAGCATCCGGTTTAGGTGCAGCTGCTGCAGCCACTTTCTTGGCTGGCTTAGCCGCCTTTTGCTGTGGCTCTTTGGCTGCCTTCTTTGCGGAGCCGCCGCCACCACCACGGCCAGCAACGGGGAAATCTGTGCCGGTGACCTCCTTATACTTGGCTTTCAGTTCCAACAGCTTACGAACCTCTTCATCAATAATCTCTTTGGCAGCATTGCTGCTCTTGGCGGCACGTACCTTCTCGCCCTGAGCATTGATGTCCAACGTCAATTGATCACTTTCTGACGCACCCACCGCCGCTTTAAAGTCAACCTTAGCGTCAGGTGTCCAATCTTTGCCGCTTAGCTTTTTGTAGTCCGCCTTCAGGGATAACAACTTCTGAACCTCCGGATCGATTGCTGCCTTGGCTGCCTTTGCCGACTTTAGCTCACGTATTTTATCGCCCTGCACTTTAATGTTTGACAATATGCTGGCAATATCCCCACCACTGCTGGAGCTCTCAGCTGTCAGATCAATGGTAGCAATTGGGGTGGGAATAGGCGCTACGGTGCCTGGCTTCCACTCCTGACCAGTAAGACTCTTATAATCGGTCTTCAGAGCCAGAAGCAGCTTGACTTCGTTATCGATAAGAGATTTTTCCGACTTGGCAGACTTTAATTGTCTAATCTTATCGCCCTGTTGCGCGATCTTGTTCAGCAGTGTGGCCACGGCACTGGCAGATGCAGGTTCCGGTGATTTCTCCTGCTTAACTTTGACGGCTGCCGGCGCTGTCGTGCCTGGTTTCCAATCGCTGCCGCTGAGCTGCTTATACTCTGCTTTTAAGCTAAGCAGCGTCTTTACGGCGGCATCGATGCTAGCCTTATCTGCCTTGGCCGCCTTCAGTTCACGCACTTTGTCGCCTTGACTTGAGATTTGAGCCAGCACAGCGGAAATGTCTGAGGAGGCGGGGGCTGAACCCGCAGCTACTGGTGCTGGTGCTGCTGCTGCAACCACGGTTCCTGGCTTCCAATCCTGTCCAGTTAACGTTTTATATTGCGCTTTAAGCTCCAACAGTTGCTTGACAGCCGCATCAATCTCTGGCTTCGCTGCCTTCTTGCTCTTCAGCTCGCGCACTAAATCGCCCTGCTTCACAATGCTCGCATTGACGCTGGCTGCATCGCCGCTGACAGCAGCTGGAGCAGCACTTGTCGGTGCCATAGATGCTGGTGTTTCCTGGCCAGGTTTCCAATCCTTGCCACTGGCTGCCTTGTAGTCGGCTTTCAGGCTCAACAGCTTTTTGATCTCAACGTCGATTTGGTCTTTTGCTGCCTTTTTGGCCTTAAGCTCACGCACTAGATCGCCCTGCTGAACAATTTGTTTATCCAAATCGGCAGCTTTATTCGATGCAACGTTGGCAGTTTTATTGTTGGTCGCCTGCAAACGAAAGAATCAATTAAATAATATGCAAATAGTCAACACGAAAGTATATTGCATTTCATTTTTGAATACGTGTCAGCCATGTAACGTTTCAATTTCCAAAAACAAACCAATTTCGTATTCTTCTTCTTCCGCCACGTTCAGCGAAAGGTATCAACAGCGAAGACAGCCCGATCGCAAGCACTGACTAAAGAGAACTGGTTTGCCCTTCTCACTTCACATAAGAGATGAGCAATAAATGAATGAACAAATGAACCAGTGAGCCCGTGAACCTAGTGAACTACTACTGCACTTCTGATTTTTGCTTTGAGCTAAATTTTCGAATTTGTGGAAGTTATGCTATGAATTACGTGCATATTCTCTTTTATGTTTATTAATAGCCACATAAAACAGGTAATGGTGGGGAAACCTTATCGCGTGCTCAAGCAGCAAACTGGTGGTAAAATAGAATCTTCAATAATGTTACCATTAGAAACTCCAAATTTAACAAGTAAATTTTTGCTTGAATCTTCTATTGATTAAATATACTTTATCTATACTAATTGGGAGCGTGGCAGATAGAAAATTATATAGTGTAGTGTTTTGTCAGTAGCGCCAAACTGCAACGTCTTTACTTATTTTATATATGTTATTCACATTGGGCCCTCAGAAGCTCGTGCTCCTTCCAGAATCCCACAATTTATCAGTTACTAACTTCCTTATCTGTTCAGTTCTTTTCTTACTTGGAAAATTATTTCTAATACCTAAAAGATATTTCTATTATTAGTCTAAGCATTGATGCTCGGAAATCTAAAATTCGATCACTCTCAATAAGAATTAATTTCAATTGAAGATTATTTATCAATTCTACTTACATTTCCTTTGGCAACTGGCGCTGGACCTGTATTAATCTTCAGGCCAGATGAGGGCATATCTTTCGTATGACCATCGGGAATGGAGAAGAGTATGATGGGTGAGGCGACATTGGTGTACGGACTGGGCGGGGCATAGGCGTTGTCCACCTTGAAGAAGCCGCGACGCTGCAGCTGAATGATGTCCCCCTTTTTGCATTTCTTGAGCTCCGGATCGCCAAGCATTTGAACCTCTTCACGCGTCTTGTGACCAATATATTGTTTGAAGTCCTCATCCTTGCCCAGAACCGCTTTGCTAATAATATTATCAAAGTAAACACAAAACGTGGGAGGATATGCAGTGGCATCGTCCTCTACTGCCAGCCAGGTGAGCTTCAGCGTCTTCTTGAAATCCTTGTTGTCCAAATTGAGCGCGGCATCAACGGAGGTGATTACGCCACTGCTATCCCTGTGGACTTTCTTGATGAGCAAATTGCCCCAGTTAATGAATGTGGCATTCTCGCCCTCTTTGAGAGCTTCAGCATCCACATAGTCAATGTATATCCGCGGACCCAGCGTGACGGTCTTCGTGCCAAGCTTTTCATCCTTGGGATGCACTGGCACTTGAACCTTTTCCGACTTGGCACCGGCCACATTCACAATGACGCGCTTCTCATGATCCAGCGCGGTGTAACGAGGTGCAATGGGATCAATAACCTTCTTGTTAAAGGCCCAGATCTTGTCCCAATTCATAAAGACTACAGATTTACTGCTGCCCTGGGCAATGATGAACTCCCTGAGTCCCTCGACTGTCATGCCGCGTCTGATAATGCCACGCACCGTGGGAAAGCGTGGATCATCCCAGCCATCGACCAATCCAGACTCCACGAACCAGGTAAGCTTCCGCTTCGACAGGACTGTATTCGTCATATTGAGGCGACTGTATTCCCATATGTATGGCTTGCGCAGCTTAAGTGCATCAATAAACCAGTAGAACTGATCGTCACGATCGTGGTACTCCATAGTACGCAGCGTGTGCGTCACATTCTCAATGGCATCCACAATTGGGCAGGCAAAGTCGTATGTGGGATAGACCCTGATTGGATGAGAAACAAAAGTCATTATATTTGTATACCCTCGCTCTATGAGCTCACTCACTTGTATTTGGTGCCCGTGCGCGGATGGGGTTCGTTTTTGCAGCGATAGATTGTGGGATCGCGCATGCATCCATTGGGCGAGGACATGTCAATCTTGGCACGCACGCAGCACTTCTGGCCAGCCTCGGTGCCCTGCACCATCTGCTGCCACATGGCCAGATTCTTCTCAACAGCTAAAGAAGATAATTTAATTATCAAGGGTAAAATCTTATATAAATTAATTATCCTTACAATTCGAGCGATTTTGTGATTCGATGCGCTGCTCGCGTTCCAGCTTCATTTGCTCGGGCGGCGTATCATCCACATAGGCGGTGCCCTCCTTCAACATTTGAACACAATAATCCAGCATGAGATCAAAGTAGTTGGAGGTGTGCGTAAAGACATCCGGCTTGATCTGCAACAGTTCCAGATCTCCGAGAATGACATTTTCGAATTCCACAGTCTCTTTGGCAGGATTGGTGTCGTCGAAGCGCATGATTAGCTTGCCCTGGAAAGCTAGCGCGTAGTACTGATTGAGCAGCGCCGCCTTGGCGTGTCCAATGTGCAAATATCCAGAGGCCTCGGGTGGGAAACGCACAACCACTTTGCCCATCTCAGCACCAGGCAGCTCGACAAATTTGCCCTCCTGCTTGCGCTCACCGGTTTTTGTCGCGGCTTCATTGGTGCTACGCTTTACACGCGCCTCCTCCGGCAGGGATTGCAGCACCTTCTGAATCAGCGGCTGTGCACTGATCAGATCATACCAACGCTGCACGTGCTGTGGAATGCCCTTTGCGGAGAGGAATTCGTAGCGCGAGTGCATTTCATTAAAGAGGGCGAAGTCAGCTATGGTCAACTTGTTGGCGACCAGATACGTGACAGGCGCAATGGACTTGTCTAGGAAAGACATGGCCCAGGATATGTCATCCTCGCATGTCAGCGAGAAGGATAGCCAGTGATCGATTTGTGTGCGTTCAATGGCCGTTTCGCCATACAGCTTATAATCCGGTGCAGCACGTGCCAACGCCCGCAAAACATCATTGTTTGAGTGGCAAACCAGGACACGATTGTCTGGAAACTGCAGCGAAGTCTCCTTGCTCCAAATAATTTCCACAGGCACTGATGCGTTGATCAAATGAGCCGTTGCCAAGCCACCTGATGATGTATGAAAGTTTTTATTATTCAGTGCACAATATAAAACTGATGCAATAGATGGATATATTTGGTTCATAAATAGATCCATATGTGCAAGTGCAGGCCGCAGCACATTTAACCATAACCTCACAATATTGCAAACAGTTTTTATTAATTGGTAATTAACATTACTTACTGATGGGTGGATTATTAACGTTTGCCTTTAATTTAATAGACATTGTGCCTATTTATAAATTCGAATGCAAACTGATCGCAAAATTATGAAATTGGCCGACTTATATACAACTGCACAGCAAGCTGCCACCACTTCGGTTTTATTGTGATGAATGAGGAACTAAATGATCGAACTCGAATTGAACATACAACAAAATGAACCAAAGCAAAAGAGCAGTGATATTCCCTGTATTTATGTTTATGTCCACGTGAATAACAACTAGATGCAAAAGTAAGATAACAAATATTACACGTTACAGGAAAAATTGTACAAAAATATTTGTATAGCTATAATTGATATATTATAATTGTATGCCGAAAATTATAAACAAAAGTGTAGCACCTCATAAATAGTCGACTAAAATTGTTATCGATAAGAAAACATTTTGCCATTCACCATGTATTGTGCTACAGCTGTTTGTGTGCTGTCGCAGTAACTGTTGGAATCTGTTGAAGAAGCAATTTTCACATAAGATTGGGTGAAAAATTAAAATTTGTTTAATAATTGTGGTATTTTAAGCCACACACGTAGTGAAAGCACATATCTTCAATAGTTGAAATGGTAAGTGAAATATAATTCAAGACAATTTCGCTTGAGCAACTGTAAAAAGTCAGATTTAAAAGTCAACCTGCTGAGCTGGCCAGCGCAACACACCTGAGTCACCTTTTTGTATAAAAAAGTGCATATGGCCGCCGCCTGCAATGAATTTGGAATCCACATTGATTGATATTACGTGTTGTTACGTTTCAGATGCTTTTTATGCTGCTATTCAGTCGTCAAGGCAAACTCCGGTTGCAAAAATGGTATATGGCCTATCCAGACAAGACCAAAAAGAAGATAACACGTGAATTGGTCACGACTATATTAGCCCGCAAGCCCAAGATGTGCTCCTTTCTCGAGTGGAAAGACTGCAAAATTGTCTACAAACGGTATACATACATTCATGAACAATCATAGATTTATGCTAAACACAATAAATCTATTCAATTGCAGCTATGCTAGTTTATATTTCTGCTGCGCTATCGAGCAGAACGACAACGAGTTGCTAACCTTGGAGATAATCCATCGTTATGTCGAGCTATTGGATAAGTATTTTGGCAGTGTAAGCTATTATCATGATTATATTCTATATTCGGTGTTTCATTAAAAATTTGCTTAATTTGCAGGTCTGCGAATTGGATATAATTTTCAATTTTGAGAAAGCGTATTTCATATTGGACGAATTGTTGATTGGTGGCGAAATTCAGGAGACGTCGAAGAAGAATGTCCTTAAGGCGATTGCTTCACAGGATCTGCTACAAGAGGTCAGTACACCCGAGATATATGAACTCTAATGCCTAGCATTGTGTGTGTATATAAGTGTATCTATTTATAATAACGCCGGAGATCTATTGATTGATTAATTTTTTTAAAATTATTTTTATCTCGTTAATGTTTTGTTATATCATACAGTTATATTAATGTCATTTCATGCATATCACTCGGTACATATACGTTTCAAATTCTACTACTTAATTATTATTTTGACTTTCTATACTTTTTCTCTAATTTATGCAAACGAAACTAATCGAAACTTTATCTATATACATATATACATTTGATTGAATTTAATGATATTGAACACCAAAAACCAAACAGCAAGAAGAGTTCTTTTACTCACTGCAATAGATATTTATTTATGCAATTTACCTATCTTTATATATTCAGTGAAACTGTTCTTAAGCTTAAGTTTAAATGATTTGTAAACAGATACACATATATTTTTATGATTTGCCTTTACTTGTCATTGCATGTCTCATGTGCTTCAATATTTTTATAATGTTCCGACAAAAACAAACTTGCCAACAAGATAAATAAGAAAGAAAAAAATAGTCAAAGCAAAGTCAAGAGAAGCCCAAACACCTAATTGTGAGAATGAATTGAATGCGTTTTAATCACAATGTTGAGCGCTTGCCATAATTGTAAACATTCAATGTAGTTCCGTCCATTTAGAGTATATATATTATATATCTGCATTGCCATTCAAATGTAGTAAAATTTGTGGTAGTCAAATTTGTGTATTGTTTCCTACAACTAAACATTATCGAGAAGGTATCAAGTTATTTGTTTTGCATGATCTTTGTAGTGTTGTAATTACATTACCCAATCGAACTTAATCAACAACAACAACAACAACTAACTAACTGTTCTACACTTACATATACCTAAAAAGCAACTTATTTAACTGCATATCTAAATGTGTAACCATAATACCCTCTCTCTTGTATTATTATTATTAACGCTTACCCTACCCGCCACTGCATATATCGATGTTACAGGACTTCAATGAGTATTTAAACTAATCAGAGTTGACAAAAAAAAAAGAAACTTAAAACGAAAACAAAAATAAACCACTTTGTAAAAAGATAATATGTATAAACTAAACATAAAAAAAATAAATTTTACCAAACATTTAATAATTATCAGTTAGTGGATCTACTGATCCTCGGAGGAACATAATATAGTCAGGATTTCATACTTTTGTTTGTGAAGGATTAGCGTGAAAGTCTTTTGATTAACAAACTGAAGGCTGTAAATATTGCTAAGCTTTTTCCAGCTGTGGTCGGCTGCACTTACACACATAGGATTTTGTTCGCTGCAATGCGTAGCTTGTCAACTGTCCCGCCCCGCTCGACACGCCCCGTGCGCTTACAATGCATACGCCTATATATATAATATATGTACATGCATGTACACATACAGACTGTGTACATGGGCAAACAAATTCACCCACACACACACATACACTGCAACAACTGAGCTGTGCTGTCTACTTCACACACACACTGTTCACACAGACACACCCACACAGTCACAACTGAGCTGTGCCGTTTTCTGCCTTTAATAACATTGCAATACATGAAACAAAACACACTCACACATACACAGACACTACTCTTTTATCTATTGTATCTACTCTTCTCGTTCTTATTGTTCTTATTCTCTGTACTCCAGGACGAAGCTGTTGAGGGCACTTTAAGAGACATTGGACTACTCTAAAAGAAAGCCAAATACTTAGAATGTAGTTGATATATAACACATACGCAAACAAGCACGCACGCCTTTATAGACTTCTATACATATATATATACACACACACACACACACGTACACACGCATACATACATGAGTACTTAGCAGCAGCAATTTAGTGCACAACACACACACACACTTTTAAAAATTCACAGTGTATGTTCTTAATATAAAAAAAAAAACAACAACAACAAAATCTTATTAGTGCGCATTAAATTTGATTTCGTAAGCATAAACAACAAATTGCAATTAGTATTTTCACATATAGAGGCTAAAATTTAATTAAAAAATGTAGCGCATCCAGCAGTCGGTGCGGCGGTGAGTCTAATACAAGCATATGGCGCGTTATCGTCCTCTCATCCTTAGTCTTGAACAAAGTTCATGCAACATTTACTTAAATCTTCTCATAAGCGTTTAATAGTTTAATTAAAAAAAAAAAAACAAAAACAAAACGAAAGTATCATTCCGAGATCATCAATAAGAAAGCAATGTTGTTTTGTTTTATTTTTATTCTCTACTCCTAAATGGGCAATAATAGTTGAAACTAGGGAATATAAATGCAATATATAGAAAATTTAAGATTTAAAATAAAATGAAATAAAATAAAAAAAAAAAAAATCATGCTGAAACTGAATTGAAATATGAAATGTAAAATTTTAAGTAGTAAATAATAAATAATATATACATTTAAATATATTTAATACAGCAACAATAGTTTATATACAACATATATTTAACTCTCTATCTATATATACATATGTGTGTTGTACATTTTAGCCAAATTCCTGTGTTTTGTATTTCAATAAAAAAAACGAGATATTTTACAAAAAAAAAAAAAAAAAACATCAAAATTGTATGTATGTATTTGTATGTAAAAAAGTATGTATTTAATATGCTTAGAGGTAAGGTTTGAACGGTGATCGTTGTATTTAAATCATTATATTATTATTATTATGACTTTTATTTCTCGTGTATTGATGTTTTTGGTAATATCTTGATTGTTTGCTCGAGTCACTATGCTGCCTTTAACCGTTACTCTTCCACTCTCTCTCCTTAAGACCATTCTCTACGCTATCCCGCTTTGTCAAAAATAAAAAATAAAAAATAGATAAGTGTTAACCTGTTTCTAAATCGTCCCTTAGCTTATTTGTAATTTTGATCTAAATTTTTGTATTTATATATTCTTTTGCAAAAATATTTTTATATTGTAGCATTTTCTTAGATTTTAATTTTAATTACTGTATTGGAAATTCACAAGTGAACTACTCCGAAAATACATAATGAAAAGAACGCATTTCCATTTTACAGGATGAAACACCACAAAGTTTCTTTGACGATCATGGCCTTGGCTAAATAGTAACAAATGCGAATCCCTTTACCATTTAAGTCGCCTTAATGTTTGCGTGTATTCAACATAACCGAAAAAGTATATATTGTCTATTGTCTTATATTAATTTATCAATGATTATACAATTTAGCAGCTATACAATTTTTATACACATCAATCGCTGCTACAATGAGTTCTTCAAACTATTCCCTTTACAAACGCTTGGCAAATTTTATTTGTATCACATTAAAAAAGAAAAAAAAAGTAACAATTTTTAAAATTAATTCAAGACCAAATTTAATTTGCCCCGCACTAAAAAAATCGAAAACTGATCGAGAATCGATACTTTTAAAGCTATAGCTGGAACTGCTATATGTATTTACAAATAGAAAACCTGCGTGCTCAAATAAAAGAATATATACACATATATATCTTTGTCTACATAAATATATATTAACATGTACATTTCATAGTTACGCACAGAATAAATTACCATCATACATCATGTTTAACTGCTGACAAACATTTGTTACACATTATTAATAAATAAATGCTAATACAAAATATCCATTTGTAGAAAACGGTTTTTTATTTGAATTCATGGTCACACTTGACAATATCAAGCAAACGATGCTAGTGCAAATGTTGTGTGTCTCGGCTAGAACGTTTTGCAATCTCTCCATCTCTACTTAAATCGTATTTGACGAAACAGCTTAGTTAATCGGTGCTTTAAATTGAATTCGTACCGTTAATGTAGTGATGAAATACTTTGAAGGAATTTCCGGCTGATCAATTAAATATATAATTGATAATTACACATTTTAGATTTTTCGTATTCTTTGATGTCTCAATACGTATTCCTAATTTGCTTCAGTGCATGAAATCTCTTATTTGCCTCCTGTCCAAAAGGAGCGACTCGATATTCTTAATCGATTACCGATTCAAACTTTCATCACCGTTTGCCAAAAAAAAAAGACCAAAAAAAAAAAAAGATAAAAAAACTACAAAAACATCACGGGAAGAGCAAGTGCCTGACTGACTGAGGGAGTATAAAACGAACACAACGAGACGGTGAGCGAGAGAGCGGGCGCATTCGAGAGAAATTTGAGCAAATTGGGCAGCGCGCTCCCGCTATTTTCCCACTGTTGTTGGTGGGACTTTCCGCTGCGGCCGCCAAAAATTTCAACACGACGAAATTGCGGGCAGCAGCCGAGTGGCGGAGCTGGCGAGCGTTGAACAATTTTCGGCCCAGTCAGAGCGCACCATCGTCTTCAGCGAAGCACAAGCACACACAACCCACTAGGTGTGTGCTCTTTTGTACGTTACGGGGGCACTGCCACACACAGAGAAGAATTTTCATTTTCACATACCACACACAACAAAGTGGAAAAAAATGTACAAGAAAAGAAGAAAAACTTGAAAAACTTGCACATTCGAATTGTGAAAATTTTCCATTCAATAATAAAAAAAAAAGCCAAACAATCGCAGTGCAAACAATAAACCAAATAAAACGCGAAACGTAAACGTAACCGAAAAAAATTGAAGTGCGAAAAATTCCGAAAGCCTGTTCAAAAAGGGCGCAAGTAAAACGAAAAATAATTATTGTTAACCGCAATCGCAGCACAGCAGCAGCAACATCAGTGAAAATTCTTAGCTCCCCGCAGCGGAGATGTGTAAACGAAAATGAAATGAAAATTAAAAATTATTGTCGAAATTTGCACTGCCAGCTGCAGCAGTTTCAATTTTGCAAATTGCCGTCGTCAACGTTGACCAGCAAAAATATATGGTACATAAAATTTGTATCTGCGCGAGTGTCTGCCTTAGTGTGTGTGTGAATGTGAATGTGCGTGCGTGTGTGTATGTGTGTTAACGTGAAAATTACGTTGTCATATGTGCAAAGTTCGTCAGCGCTCGTTAAGCATTTAATACAGCTAATACAACTAAAACTTTCCCCAATGCAATTATTAAAAGTTTTGCTTTGTTTCCAACTTTTGGACAATTCAAAAATATTTGTGCAATAAAAGCCACGCTGTCAAGGACTTTGCCATTTAATGTGTGTGTGTGTGTGTGTTGTGAATGTGTGGGTGTATGTGTGTGTCTTCGTCGTTTATCTGTTTGTGTGTGGGTGTGTATATGTGTGTCTGTGTGGCAAGGAATGAACGATGTTGGCAGCCGCAGAACAGGAGCAACCGTGGCAGCAAGAAAAAAATTCTCTATCTATTGCGATTTGTTCATGCGGCTCGAAAAGAGCGAAGCGCGCAACGTTCGGGAGTGAGAGAAGAGAGAGAGAGAGAGACGGAGAGAGAGCTGAGCGATAGAGAGTGAAAGAAAAGGAGAGTCAGATTGGAAGTGGGAGTGGGCAATGGCAATGGGCGCTACAAGCATGGTCTGTGGGTGAAAAGTGTTACGGTTGCTGCTTGCTCTATACATACATATGTATGCATGCACACACACACACACACACACACATGCACATATACATAGACATATGTACATATGAAGCAATACACACACAGACACATAATCATTTCTATGTGCGAACTGCCTCAACGTCAATAATTTTTGTTAATTTCAATAACATTTCGCACTCACAAAATTGATGCGGCATTAACCCCACTAATGCTAGCAGAAGCAGCGACAGCAGTATTTGTTGCAAAATTCATTCCATTGTGTTCGACAGTTCTTTGTTCAGTTTTCTGGCGCTTGTTCGTAGTAGTGATTTATCCTTAAACTTGGCTACTTTTTGCACATACCGTTTCGTTTCGGCTTTTGTGTGGTGAATTGTGGACTGCGCATGCCACTGGGTGACCAGGACGTGAACATGAACATGAACCTCCCACGTCGTCAACACTGGCGACAGGCCTTTGTGTCATGCCTGGCTTATATAGTTATACTTATGCATGCGTATGCGTACGTGTGTGTGTGTGTCGAATAGATTGGATATATTTATAAAGACTATGGGTGCTCTTGCTGGTCCTTTTCATATTGTCATAAAGCAGAAAATTTCAAGTGTGGCGTCTATTATTAGAATTTGTATGAGTTAATGGTCAAGCTCTGGCGATTGTCCTTGAGTGAATAAAGCTTGGTGTGCGTGGGTGTCGATGAGGCACTAATACATATATATCTCTCGCGTACATACCCATATGTATATATGTACGTTGCTGCGACTATGCCGTCATCATTATTAACATCATCCACATCAATATAACTTGTGGCCGCATCAGTTTATTCAACTTGCATACTTATCGGGGCATTTGCTAAGCAATGCACAGGCAAAGCAAATGCATTTTCATTCAATTCTGGAATCTAAAACTTTCAATGCAATTTCAATCGGCAGCTCAACTCTGTCACTCTCTCGCTCTCTACTGCTTCATGCCGTTTTTCCACTCACTTGCACTCGCTGCCGTTCATGCTCGGTCTCCCTCTCTTGACACGCTGTTGATATCATATTTTTGCCACTTTTATTATTATATGATGTCTACTACTTTCCTATAAGTGTGATAAGTTTGTGTGTGTGTGTGGGGAATAAAGCTACACTCAAATAACGGGTATTTCTGCTCAGCAGTGCAAACTCACCACACACAAGCACACACATTCTAGATGCTAGGCACTCTCTCGCGCACGCTCGCCCTCTCACTCGCATTCGCTCTCACGTTCTGGCTGTGGTGGGCTGCCGACACAACTCCCGCTCTTGCATATTATGTTATCTCAAAACTTTTATTGCCTGCCGTTTGGGGGTGCGGCGCCCACGTACCGAAAAGGAGGCAGCGCCAAGAAGGAAAAACACGCTCCAACTGCGGGCCTTCGGAATTTAGAGACCATTCCAACATTTTCGCTGCTGTTGTGAACGTTGAACGCTGATTCTGACGACGCAAAAAATAAAAAAACGCGAATAAATAAACAAATCCAAGTTACAAAAATATTATAAAATAAATAAAATAACGAACTTTCGAGTGAGCATTGTGTGTAATTTGTGTTATTTTTTCTTTAAAGCAGAGCTTGAAGCAACAGTAACAGTTAATTGTAAATAAGTAACAAAAAAATATAACAACAAACACTCCACCAAACTCGAAACAAAATATTTATAAATATACAAATAAATAAATAAAAACAAACGAAAAGAAAAACTAAACAATACAAAACTACAATGATCTACAATCTAAAAACTAGCAGCTATTATTAAATATAAGTGACAACGTAGCCTTCAATCTGAATCTAAATCTAAACTAAAGGAAAAGTAAAATTTTTGCTTCTTATCACAATTAAGAAGGTGCGAGCGCAGAGGCGCCAAATTCCGGCAAAGAAATGTCTGGATAAGAGCAACAGCCAGTTGATCAATGGATGAAAATGCAGCCGTCGTCGTCATTTTTGTCGTCGTCGTCGTTGTCCATTTGTCATCGCTTTTGTCAGCCTCAGCCTCAGCCTCAGCAGGAGCAGCAGCAGCAGCAGAAGGCGGTGCCAGAGTCGGAGCCGCTGCCACACGAACAACAACAACAACAAGTGCAACAGCAACAGCAAGTGCAACAGCAACAGCAACCTCAACAGCAACTAAAACACCAAAGGGCAGCAGCAGCAACAGCCGCAGCAGTCCAGCAGCAGCAGCAGCAGTTGGCGTTACAAGTTACGCAGCTCTCAAGTCACTCATTTTTTTGTACGCCCATATTGCTGGAGGCGCCACCACAGGTGAAGCTGCCGCTGCTCAAATTAAGCCCAAGCGCTCTGCCACTGCCTCAGCTGGCTGCGGCTTAGTACGCACCAGTTACCACAGTTAATTGGCTCGCCAAATTATTCTAAAGGCGCGCAGATGCATATGCAGCCTGCCGTGCCCATCTAAACAAACGCAACAAATAAACAAAGGAACAACAAACACCAAATTAACAAAGCACAAACGCCTTTCAACGATAACAACAGCAACAATAATAATCATCAGCATAGCGTACCACTAAGCACAAAGTCTCGAGCCAATCTTAAACAAACATAACCAACATAACATTTACAACAACAGCAACAGCAACAGTACCAACAACATCAAAACAACGCCAACAACTTTAAACGGTCCCACGCGATTTTTCAACAGGCGCCAGCGAAAGCCGCCTGAAAACTGTAAACTTTAGCAGCAGCTGACAAAAACAAAATGGCGGATGGGCATTCATTTGTGAAGAAGACATTTCATAAGCCAACTTACTGTCACCACTGCTCGGATTTACTGTGGGGCCTCATACAGCAGGGCTACATTTGCGAAGGTAAGAGCGATCACTAAAGCATTCCGAAATGACTTTAAAATTCAATTTTAAGAATTGATCCAGATATAATAGGCGTAGCAAGATCTTAATATGAAATAGATATGTAGGGAATTGTTAAGATTCTTCTGTAGATATTGAAAGAATAGAACATTGCATATATATCAATCTCATCATCGAGAGAATGTTTTAAATAATAAAAGAGTAGTATTTTAACTGCATTTGTAAGAGTGGGACTGCCGGTCTACCTGTGCCCGTTCTCCCTATGCTCGATTTCCCTCTGCCCACTTTTCTCGTTCGCTCATATAAGCAACTGAAGAATAAAATCATTTTTAAATCGACACCAAGTTCGAGCAGTTGTTGTTTTGTTGACAATTCCGATTACGAAGAATGCAAAAGTTTCTTATTAAATGTTCTTGACATTACCACATTACATTTATATTTTATTTATTTTTGGCAAGTACTTTTCGTTTTTTGACAATTTTCCTAAAATGAATTGATAAATTTGGCACAGTCACTTTAAGATTGTTTGGTTGTACTTCCTCAAACGTTTTGTTATGATGTAACATTCAAAATACTTGAATTGTGGCCCAATGAACGGTCCCAGACGATTCCAACAATAAATTTCGGGAAATGTTTATTTATTTTTCAACACCATCTCTTTTTATCTCCCAGCGTTATTCTATAACGTCGATACCCTGTTTATATAGCCACCTATTGCTGTCCGAACCACTTCATGCTCATCGTTTCTTAATTACAGGCTCTATGCCGGAAATAATTATAACAATTCTTTTATTAAAAATTCATATATAATACCAACATTTTTTTAAAAAAAACATGTTCTTAAAAAATATTATAAATCTTTTGTCATTCCTATAGAGTATTTACAATACTCAACATCGTAAAATTTCCAATTACATTCTAGATTTATTTGAATTGAGTTATGATCGCACAAGAACTTTCAGTAGATCACCACTCATTGGACAATTATTAAAATTATTAGAAAAACAAAATCTAAACCTTTTTCGTATATTAAAAAAAATATATATATATAAATATATGATTTGATGAATTGTACATAATAGCTATATGATATATAATTTATGTATAAACTATTCATCTAAATCTTGAAAAATTGAAAATGGGAATTAATGATGTAATGATTATTTCTACTTGGAATATTACATATACAATATATTCCTCATAGCACGCCATAGCTAGGTTTCATTGGAATACATATATACAATACATATATACAATATGTACACTTATACATGTTTTAAGAACTGGAATCTTCCCATAGAATATTCACATAGAGTATTCACAAATTAAGAGAAGTCAACTTTTTATTTACCTCTATATGTTATTGTTTTTTTTTTGACAATAGAGAAAATTTCCTTTTATAATAAATATATATTGTATAGCTCTATATATAAAACGCAGTAAACTATTCAAACACATCTAAGAAACGTTAATATATGCAACCGATATTATATTATAGATACATCTTACGGGTCTTAATTATTCAAATTTGACGAAATTGTTTTGTTTTGCTTTGTTTTGTTTTGTTTGTTGATCGCAGATCACTTATGGCCTTTAGTCAGTTGCGAGCTGCCAAGTTCAATTTAATGGGCACTAAACGGGCAAATCGAAAGCGCAAATCAGAGAAAAGTGGCCCCAATATTCTATAAAAAAAAAACATTTGTCTAGTTTTGTTAATGCATTTTCGAATTGCCATCATAATGTGAACCGAAATCGTGTGATTTTTACAAGCTGCATCCGCACGCTCTCCACATGACCGAAATGCACGCTAATAATTATCAGCGTCATCATCATCATTATCATCATCGTTACTGCTGTTTCTATTTGTGGCGAAAAGTGTGCGCATTTGAACTTTCCCAAAAACAAAAAGATTGTTCAACCAGCAGCTGGCAGCATCATGACGTGAGCCCGACCAACGACGTCACAGACACAGCAACGACCGTGTGGGGCCATTGGAAATTGCTGTTGGGGTCTATTGGGGCTGCGGCTGGCCACGAGAATCTATCAAACTGGGGCCAGGCCGGACAAGCCAATCGCCATATCGCTGCTGCTGCCTCTCCCAATGGGAAGCGCGTTAGGCGCCGCGCCGCGTGCGTTAATTTGTTTATTTGTGCTGTTTCGGCTATTATTATAATTATTGCATAGAGCGTTTTCTTCCTATTTTCCGTATACCTAAAGATTTCCCAACGAATTTACTTTGCCAGCTGCAAAACTATATATATATATATATATATATATATATATATATATATGTATATATGTATAATTCCTTCACACGGACTACAAAATATTTAATAATAAAAGTAAACTATTTTGCTTCCTGATACTCGAAATTATTTATCACAGATTTCGTATATATGACGAAACATATGTAACATATATAAAAACACAAACAATCAATATATATGTATATTTATTTATAAACAGATGCAAGTGAATATTCCATGTGTGTTCGGTTCCCAGCCATTCGTTTCAAAGTATTTTTAGATGTTTTTTTTTGTAGCATAACCCCAGGCGTTGCTCTCATTCGAAAGCGTGCGAAGGCGTTGTACGCTGCACTAATTGAATTTCAACATTAAACTGTGAGTGGGCGGCATATGCCATAGAGAGAGAGAGTGAGAGAGAGAGGGAGAGAGCAAGCGAAAGATCGGATTGGCATTTGAATTAAGATTTCAATTGCAGTAGGCAGGTGTGCGTGCAGCACGGCTAGAAAGAGATAGTGACTTAGAAAACGAACTGGGAACGAGTAAGAAAGAGAATGAAAATGAGAGACAGAAAGAACCAGAAGTAACTCGCCCACACGATTGCCAAACAGCAGCGGTTGCGCTCTGTTACTCGCCAAAAACTAGGTCGAGATGCACTCACAATTGCAAATACACAGAAATATATACACACACACACACTTACACGCACACACATACAGAGACGCGAGCGTACAGGATGCGCATAGCTGCAGGCAACATTTCAATTGGTTTTCAAGGGTTGCGGGGGCGATAGCAACTAGCAATTGCAGCAGCAAAAGCAGCGGCAGCAGCAGCAGCAGCAGCAGCAGCAGCAGCAGGTGAGCATAAGGACCAAATTGAATGGGAAAAAGTGTGTGGGCTCGTTACAAGCCGGCTGGCCTGCCTTGTTCTGTTTAGGTCTGCCGTGCCCTTGTCCGTGTGTGTGGGCCTGTTAACACATCTACACACCTGCATACACACACAGAGACAGCTGTTACCCCTGCTTCCGTTACTAACCGATAGCAATGAAGGGCTAAAAGTGCGTCATCAATGGCCGCCATGAATGTGGCGGAACCAAAAAAACTGAGTGCCATATGCGCAAACAGAGGTGCGGACCTGCTGCCGTTTAATTACCTTCTCCACAACATCGTTGGAGCTGTTCATTCATAACGCTATATAAAAATCCAAAGCAGCAGCAAAAGCAACAGCAACACAACCACACCCAACAACAACAGCAATTATAACAATAGAAAATAACATACAAGTGAAAACAGATTTTGTATTTGTTTTTTTCTTTTCGTGAACTAATGGGTCGTCAGTTTGGCTGGCAAAACCATCTGATTGGTGGTTGTTCGAGCGGGCAGTCCTCAAGTGGCATTGCTTACGTTGCATACCAAGAAACAACAACAACGTTGATCCAATACATTTGGCTTTGAAATCTTCGAACGTGGTCCATGAACCACACGGGCTGACAGCTAGATACTCTATATGCCTACTTTCACTCAAGAGTTGAAAGTATTAGATTCATAAACATATATATAGTTCATTACCATTTAATCAGATTCCTACAAATTGAAGCAAGAGCAGCGAATCTGTTTTAGAGAGAGAGGGAGAGAGAGATTTCAGACTACATATATACTGAAATTAGTTTAAAAATTAATATATATATTTAATAATTCTAATCAAAATAAATAACTTAATTTGAAGTTTTATATATTTAATAATGAACAAATATGTATTATAGTTTCCTTACTATTTTTCTTTTTTTTTCAAGTAAAAAAAAAAATAGGGTTAAATATTTTTAATTAATAAATTTAAATTTAGACTCTATAATTTTTAGATAAAATCTAATATTATAAAAAAAAAAAAACAAGTAAGGCAAAAATGCATCATCAGACATCTAAATAAAATTGTGAACTATGTAGAGTAATAATAATCCAGCTTATAAATATAAATGACGGACAGGGTATGCAAATCCAATCTCTATCAAGTGGCGCAGCTGGCGGCAATGTCGGCGTCGACATCGCGCGTTGATAGCCATTCGCGCTATATATCCTTGACTGTTGCCTTGTATGTGCTTACGTACTTGCTCCAAAGTGCTATGCGTGTGACTGTGTGTGTGTGTGTGTGTGTGTGTGTGCGACACTCTCGCACAGCAAATGCTGTAGCTGCGCGCATTTGGCTGAAACGAATTGAGTTTATTTCATTTGAAGCTCAACAAATTACATTTATGGTAAACTTAAGCGTTATGCTATTTCGATTGATGAACTATAAATAGAACGCAAATGCAATTTGACAAACTATTGAATTATGAATAGGTTGTACTCGCTTGCCACGTCTGTATATATATTCGTGTATATTTGTGTATGCGCTGGCTGACATTTCCAATAAAAAGCTCTCGAGTTCGAATGTTGCGCATACGTCATGTTGGTCGTGGTCAGGGCCAAGTGGTCACAAATTTAGAATCGAATACGCATTATATACATAAATATATACAGACATATATACATATATATTTGTGTTATTCATGCGTCACATTGATCCAATCATTTCCATATTTAATTATGGTTTCATCTATTTTCGAGAGAGTTAGCTGTCAGGAAGTTAGATGCTAAATTGATTTCATATCGAAAGCAACTTTCTATAACTCATGTCTATGTTCTATGCAAATATCAGTTTTAATTGTTGCTATTGTACTACGCATGTCAACTTGTGCCCATTCAATTGCCACAGCTAACACACACACGCACACATACAGTCAGTATGGATACACACATAGAGTGTGTGCTCTTTTGGCTTCGCAAACATTTTTTGCCACCTTTCACACACTCATACGTACAACCAAACATATATGTTTTTTAGGCATCGTCGACGAGTTTTACTTCTGTGAGAACTTTTAGACGATTTGGCTTTAGGCTTTCTTTGTTATTGTTGTTCTAAAAGTAAGCAGGCACACACACACACACACACACACACACACACAGACACACACACACAGACACACACACACACAGACACACACACACACATACACTCTCAAACAATGCCGATAACGCGCCCTTGCTAAGCAAAAGCAAAAGATGAAAAAGTAAAAGTGTGTTGAGTTTCATGAATTTCCCAGCCAGACTGAAGAATAACATTAGAAAATTTCCCATGCGTCCTCGTCGCGCTTATATTCTCTGTTAGCACACACACATATATAAAAATATATATATATGTATGTAACATTTTGGTATACATAATGCCTAAGAAAATGCAAACCATAATGAATATAACTATAAATACATGCATTTATAATATATTGATATATGTATAGATATGAATATACATAAGTATCGATAGTTGACTTCCACTCGCCATGCTCTAAATCATAAAAGTAGCTGGGGCCACGTGCTCCACTCGACTCAAATGATATAGATATGAGAAATGTATGCCTGCTGCTTGCTTAAAATATGTATAATATTATGTTTCATAAACATACACACTAGCAAACACAAACTGTGGTACACTCGTACACTCGTACACTCTCTCGTGGATTGAGAGGCTGCAGTTGATTTCGTGTCAGCCTCACGTTTGGCCAAAAATTTTTAATCCACTTGGAACATGCAACATGCGCCGTAAACGCTTCAAGTACTCATTTATTTATATACATAGCTAAACGACAACAACAGCAACATGAGTTCATTCATGACGTCAGGGCGTCAGCGTCAGCGGCAGCGTCAGGTCAGCGGCCTAATTCGACTCATAGCCAAATACATACAAGCCACATGAACTCAAATGCATATCTACAAATAAATGTACCCAAATGTGTGAGAATGTCTGTGTGTGTGTGTGTAGCCCCAAATGCATACATACATATGTACGGGCATACAGTGGCATGTATTCAATTATGAATTTAGTTTGCAGCACATAATGTACTATGCTATGCATATAATTAGGTACATATATATGTATATAAACATAGTTTGTTTAAAATATTCACGCAATGCTAAAAATAAAATTCTTATTTCTATGTTTGGCTGCACACACAGATCTAGCCAAAAATACATAAGAGACCACACACACACACATGCAGACATACAAATATATATTCGTATATGTAGCTGCGCTGCACTCAGCGCATGTATTCGTGTAGTTTTGCTGCTCAAGACGCTGGCAGCGCAGCTTCGGTCACAGGCTGCGAGCTGTTGCTACTTCCATTCAGACACCAATACAGGCGCAGATACAGAGTATAGGAGGAAGTAGAAGCGAGAGAGGAAGTATTGTTTTCGCTTTTGTCCATGGCTCTCTCTCTCTCTCTCTCCTCTCTCTCTCTCTCTCGTTATGCAGCTTTTGCTTCTCTTCCTTCGGTTAGCCACTTAGCATTCGCTTCCATTTTAATTCAACTCGCCTTTGCGTGTGTGTATGTGCATCTGCATTCAAGTGCTTTTGTCTATACATGTGTGTATGTGTAGTTATGTGTGTGTGTGTGTGAGTGTGTCTGTGCATAAGCCTTCAATGAAAATTGTGCCCATGAACTCAAGAGCCAGCAAGGGCCATCGCTATGAATGGCGAGTAATGGTTGACTGACGATGACGTAGCATTGTCCACAAACCCAAGCATATAATGTGCATTTCAGGGCACATACATTCAAACATGTACAGTGAAAACACAATAAACGAACAACGGATAACGCATTAGTCTTGCCTACGGGTCAAAAGTCCTTATGGAATTAAATTGATATTTAACTACATAAATATAAACAATGAACTTTAATCTTCTATTCTTTAAAGTACTCCTCTATTAAGCATTTTATTCTGTAATTGTTACCATAAAGAATTCTACGATATATATATATTAATTTATTTACTTTTTAGATTAGGTTGCCTAATAGGTATCAGAACACAAATCGCTAAGCATTCCACGAACATTTTTTTTTTTTTATGTAAAGAGCCTTACCTTCTGATATGCACAAGACGACATGTAAATATTAAAAATATCAGTAGCTTAAATTTAACTAATATACTTAGCAAATAAAAAACAAAAACTGAGTTAATTTAAAGCAGCTCTGGCTGTATGTATATACTACATATGCATAGCTGCTCATGCATAGCTTGGCTCACATCAGGGTGTAAAATTATGGAGCTAACAGGCATATATGTATATACATATATGGCTGTTTCATTTAGATAAGCACTGACATTACATAGTTAGAGAGAACGTTACCATTATTTGCTATTGAATGACACTTTCATGACTTCCCCGTTTTGCTTCTCTCTTTTGCAGTTTGCAACTTTATTATACACGAACGATGTGTCACGAGCGTAGTAACGCCCTGTTCCGGCATTGCGCCATGCATTATAAAGGTGAGTACACTATCATATACACATATATATATGTATATATATGTACATAGGCATGTATGTATGTATATACTATATATATGCATGCATTCTGCATATCTGCTTTTCATTGAATAACTTGACAACTGTCATCTCATTGGACAGAATCCCGTCGCCCATTGTTGGTCGGAACCAACCCATCACAAGAGAAAATTCTGCACCGTATGCCGTAAGAGATTGGATGAAACACCAGCGGTGCATTGTTTAGGTAAGCCAGCGTTTCCCAGCGCCGACAAGAGAAATGGTTAGAGGTTCTCTCCTGTCCCAGTTTGAGGGCTGTCTGTTAATTTAAAATGCATTTCATAACCAATTCCTGTCCATGTCAAACATGTATTCAATTTATTTATAACTTTATGCACTTTTCATATCATTTTCGTCAGAGCTTAGTACAAAATACTCTTGGATATATTTATTTTTATTTACTTCTATAGTGATTAATATTTGATTAAATCATATGGAATCATGAGATCATATATAACTAAATAATTTTTTTATTTTAGAGTTACAGAAATGTAAATGTTGTCTTCAAAATTTATTTGCAATTATTATATGATATATATAAAACAAAATTTATTATACAATTTATATATATTTCATCTTAAAAAAATATCAAAATGAAATTTATTTTTATTTTTATTGAAATGTTCAGAAATACTGTCTTAAAATTTAACTTTAAATTCTTATTTACTATAATTATTTATATTTTTATTGCATAACTATATAAATATTATAACAACATAATTGAATCCAATTCACAGTTTGCGAATATTTCGCGCATACTGAGTGCCAAGATTTTGCAGTGCCCGATTGCACAGAGAATGCAACATACGTGCCAGGCAAGGAATTGCTTAATGTGAGGCATCAAGTGAGTATTGAATAATAGATGATACAGATTGCAGATTTGAGAAATCTGATATGATTCACAGCATCATTGGCGAGAGGGTAATCTTCCATCAACGTCCAAATGCGCCTATTGCAAGAAAACGTGTTGGTCTTCGGAATGCCTCACAGGTGAGCAGGGGCTTACATAAAATATTACTTATACAATAGATTACCCTTGATATAATCAACTCGATTCGCTTTCTTCCTTTCAGGCTATCGCTGCGAGTGGTGTGGCATGACCACACATGCTGGATGTCGCATGTACCTGTCAACCGAATGTAATTTTGGTATTCTACAACCTATTTACTTACCTCCGCATTCAGTGTCGATACCACGCACCGAGGTGCCCATCGAGGCGATCATAGGCGTCCAGGTCAAATCAAAATCGTCGCTGGTACGCGACTATTCTTGTCGTAAGTACCAAACTGGCTTAATTTCTAGCGAACGTACCCCACATTCGATCGCATCGATCGAGCGATCCATTTGACATGGCCTAAATGCGGCAGCCAATGGGCCAACAGCTCACTCACAGCTCACCCAAACTCACCCAATCAGCTGCATCAGCTCTCGATGTTGTGCACATTTGAATGTATTCTCAGCTCCATGGACTATCATCTCAACTTTTCAAGCCTCATCCTACTCTTCTCACCCTGTTACACTATCGCAAACAGTTTTCGTCTTGTTCCGTCTTCCTCTTTTTGTTTTCAAAATTCGTCTACAGCTGCGGTTTATTTCCTCATTTCGTTCACTCTGTCTGTTTGTCGATCGTTTATTTTCATTTCGATCTATTCATTTATTAAGTTTTTCTTGTGTTATTTTAAACGTTTCTTTTTTGGTTTGGTTTGGCAGCCAGCCCGGAGCTCGGTGCCGAGGCCGCGGCTGGTGAAGTTGGTGCATCGGGTTTGTGTCTCAAGGAGCTCCTCGAGCTCCACAGACAGCGTCTTGAGCAATCGAAACAACATTTTTTACTTTCAACGCCGCCCACGCCCACATCCTGTGGCTCCATCTCTCTCTGTGTCTCACCCACGCCCTCATTGACAGTGGGCGACACGAGCAACTCGCTAGCCGGTGGCTACCAGGATCCGGATGAACCAGATGCCGAGGAGGACGATTACGAACAGCAGTGCAACACGACGGAGCATGATA
Source organism: Drosophila koepferae (assembly GCA_030914345.1). Taxonomy (NCBI): domain Eukaryota; kingdom Metazoa; phylum Arthropoda; class Insecta; order Diptera; family Drosophilidae; genus Drosophila; species Drosophila koepferae. The sequence continues at coordinate 12,287,816 of JAUESR010000197.1, read as the reverse complement.
GCGCCTTTCAGCTGACCACCGCCTCCAGTAATATGGCCCCAGGGACACTGCAAAAATCTCCGTCGGCTAACTCATCGTTGCATCTGCTCTACACGAGTCTGTTCCGCAAACTGAACCATGCCCGACGACGTCGACGTCGCGGCGCTTCGAACAGTGAACAGGACGACGACGACGATGATGATGTGGATGGCGGAGTCTGTGATATTAGCGGCGGTGACCTCAGTGACGACTACGATCATTGCGATGTCTCACTGCGCAAGCGCTGCTCGCGTCGATCGCCGCGTGACGTCAGCGAGACGGATTACCATGGCGACGTGGAGCTGGAGACGGCGCCGCGGGAAAGCTGCTACGAGACGTCCGATACTGGTGGTGAACTCACCAATACGGACGATCTCGACTCCAGCATGAATCTGATTAGCAACCTTAGCTATAATAGTAGTAATAGTAACACCTCTAACACCTCCGAGCAGCGCAAGAATCAAGTGCGTTCCACTGCCACAGGCACAGCCACAGCCACAGCCAAGGGCAAGGGCCCCACCCCTGGTCCGCCCACCGTTGTTACTCCTCATGCCTTAAGCGTGCTCGCTGGCCGCAACCCAAAGACTGCAGCTCTCTTGAAAGCCAAGCCCAAGCCCAAGCCCATACTCAATGCGCCCAAGCATAAAGGCGGATCGCTGAGCTCTCCTAATTCCAGCGACTGCTCCTCAGCATCTCCCGCACCGACTTCGGCTGTCCTGCAGCTCTCACCTGTGGGTCGCAGCAAGTCGTTCCAGGAGCCGGGCATCGCCCGCACTAAGAAATACGGACGAGGTCTGTTCCAGCGTCGCCGATCCAAGCGCTCACCCAAGGGCGGCGTTAAGAGCAACTACAGTCTGGACAGACTATCGCAAAACATTGAGATAACCATACAGGATGAGGATGGCAACTATCAACCATACGATGATAACTACCACATGTTGTCCGCGGCCCGTTTGCCACTCGATACGGATGCCGATGGCTACGATGATGTGGAGTATGAGGATTTGTACCTGGACGATCGGCCGCATAGCGTTGGCGGCGTTGCCGGACTGAGTGGCGAAGACATCGCTGGCGATATCAGCGATGGCGCCGCCAGCAGTCGATCCCGTGCCAGCGATGCCGATGGCCAGGTACAGAGTCACGTGCTTGGCCGTCTGCTGCGGCGCGTGCGCGGCCTGTCCGCCGGCTGGCGCAAGCCACGTTACCAGAAGCGCAGAGGTGATTAGCGTACCGCTATCTTTGTACTCGTTTTGTAATCTCTCTCTAACAGCAACAGCCACCGACTGCCGTATACTCTCAGTACTCAGTGCTCGATTGGCTTAAGTTTGATTTCGGTTCTTGGTTCTTGTTTCTAGTTATTGAGCTAACAAACTGTTTTAGTTTCCGATTGTTTTTTAACCTACTTTAATTAACTACTAACTCAACTAATCATCACACGATCGCACCATATCGCATCGCATTTCATATATCGCCGAATCACCAAAATCGATCAGAATCAATTAACCCCGATCATAACACAGATATAGCACACTGCATGATCACCTCCAGCTAACACTCAGTTTGATTCATTGATGGCAATCGAGACTAACGTTATTTTGCAACTCTGTGCTCATTTAGCACGCAGTATATCGGAAGAGTTTAGCAGCGGAGATGCGCCCCGCTTTAAGGACGAGGAATCCCTGGGCAAGGGCGAGTCCTCGCATGGCATGAACGCACAAGGCGGTGCTGGTAGCAGCAGCGGTGGCGGAGGCGTAGCTCCTGGCACTAGCGCTAGTGGCACTGGCACAGGTGGCTCTTCCACATACTATCGACCCGAATCAACGGGACACAAGTCCGAAAAGGACAGAGAGAAAAAGGAAAAGGAACGCGAAGAGAAGGATATAGGTGAGTTTTTCAAACGTAATCCTGACCAAGAATAACCATTTCCATCGTCACGTCACAGAGATGATCAAGGTGTTTGATGGCAACAACTCATTCCGACGTCAGCAGTACCGTGCGATCATCGTTCAGCGTACATACACGCTGGAGCAATTATTGACCACCGCCTTGCGAGCTTTTCACATCACACGCGATCCACAGGCCTTTTATCTGACCGATCTGTATGCGGCCGCTGGCATGGAAGACACACCGCTGCAGGATCCGACGCCCGTGTTGAATCTGACACACTTGGAAGGCAAGCGACCAGCCATGTACTTGAGGTTTCACGACAGGGACAGAGGACATGTGCGCGTGTATCCTGGCAAATTGCAATGCTCACTGGAAGATCCGTATGTCAATGTTCCTGTAGATAATACAACAGTTATCAAGGACTTGATACGCGATGCACTCGACAAATTCGGTCTACAAGATAACCAAATACAGGACTACAGGTAAGTGGAATCAAGGTCAAAAATATCAGTTAATTAACTCCCAATACGTCTTCAGATGCTCGGAAGTGTTGCTCGATCGCGGCGTTACCGAGCGCATACTCTCGTGGAACGAACGCCCGTGGGACATAATGAAGCATCTGGGCAAGGATTCCATACGTCAAATGGAATTGATGCGCTTCTACATGCAGCATAAACAGGATCCACATGGACCAAACATTGCGCTCTTTGTGGGCAATCTACCCACAGGACTGTCGCAGCGCAACTACGAGCAAATTTTAAACAAATATGTGACTGATGAGAACAAGTTCATCAGCATTGGACCTATTTACTATGAGTACGGTTCGGTAGTGCTAACATTCGAGGATGCTCAGAAGGCGGTAAGTCTTAATAACTTCAAATTACTTTTGATACTTATCTATTTTTGTATTTTACCGATCAGGTTCGCGCTTTCTACAATCTACGTGAAACGATCATAGAGGATAAAAAGCTATTGGTCTTGCTATTGCCAAATATTGAACCCAGCATGGTACCCTCCGATGTCAGACCACTGTTGGTCTTTGTGAATGTGAAATCCGGCGGCTGTCAAGGTCTGGAACTAATATCGAGCTTTCGAAAATTACTTAACCCGTATCAGGTCTTTGATTTGGACAACGGAGGTCCGTTGCCCGGGTAAGCAATAACTGAAATTGAATACATTTGCGAGGAGCTACGAAGTGTTGAGGATGAGTTATCTAATATCCTTACATTTTTAGGCTCTACGTTTTCCGTCAAATCACCAACTACAAGATCTTGGTATGCGGCGGCGATGGAACCATTGGCTGGGTGCTGCAGTGCTTGGATAACGTGGGCCAAGATTCGGAATGCTCTAGTCCGCCGTGTGCCATTGTGCCATTGGGTACAGGTAAGTAGCCACTCTTCACTTTCCACACCTGATTCCTGTTGCCTAAGCTTAACTCTTGCCAGGCAACGATCTGGCACGCGTTTTATGTTGGGGCTCCGGCTACACTGGTGGCGAGGATCCCCTAAATATGCTGCGCGATGTCATCGAGGCCGAGGAGATACGATTGGATCGCTGGACCGTCGTCTTCCATCCAGAAGACAAGCCCGAAGAGCCGGCTATGAAGGCGCCCTCACAAACCACTGGTAAGAAGAAGAAGGCGCACCAAGCACATTTATCGCAACAAACAAATCAGCATCATCAATTACCGGCTCTGACATCGAGTGATATATCAGGTCATTTGATGTTTCAAAATTTTGATATTGTTTATTATGCGTTTCACTGTCTAATTAAAATAATGCCCCCATCCACAATCCCAAGGCCAACATCCATGTAAAAAAAAAAAAAAAAACAGCTATAGCTCTTGACTTCATGTTGTAATTTGAAATATGCTTATAAATACTGCTTAAATAATGATACAAATATCAACAAAGATATTTAGCGCATATATATATACATATACGTATATATTTAATAATTATCCGTTAATATTTTTGCAATCCAAAGGAAACAGGTTTTTCTATTAAGATTCCCCTTAAATCCTTCGAAACAGTTGCAAAAATATCTCATATTAAATAGAGTCAAGCCACCCGATTTGAGCTTAAGCTGCCAGATAGTAGTTAATAATAAATTCCAAACCTCCCGATATAAACAAGTAAACAAATAAGCAAAGTCCGACTAGACTGCGCCGCCAAATTTGTTAGCTGATGATAAATGCTGTAGTTTGAATGTATATATCATATATTAATACTCTTAGTAGAGCTGCATGCATCCGTGTTAGTTGTAGTTAGTGTTAGTGCTAACGAGTGTGAGCAATTTAAGGAGCGCAGGTAAAGTATGTGAATATCGAGTCCGGCTACCGTCTGGAATCCGTATCATAGCACATCGGTAAAACCGATTCATATATCCAACTCGATGTTTTGTAAATTCAATTTTCGTTGTGATGTGTCAATGTGTGCGTTTAGAGTTTTTGTCCCCAAGCAACGTTGCGAACAATTCCAACTAAATAAATGCTCTCAATTGTCAGGCGGTGCCCAAAACGAGGACAACTCCCAGATCTTTGTAATGAACAACTATTTTGGCATCGGCATCGATGCTGATCTCTGTCTGGACTTTCACAATGCGCGCGAGGAAAATCCCAATCAGTTCAATTCACGGCTGCGCAACAAGGGCTACTATGTGAAGATGGGATTGCGTAAGATTGTGGGACGCAAAACGGTCAAGGATTTGCAAAAGGAGCTTCGCCTCGAGGTCGATGGCAAGGTCGTAGATCTGCCACCGGTCGATGGCATCATTATATTGAATATATTGAGGTAAGCTTCAAATTTGTATTGCATTAATTGATGAACTTCATTGCTAATCTATACTCTATTCTGCTTCTTCTCTTAGCTGGGGCAGCGGCGCAAATCCCTGGGGTCCGGACAAAGATGATCAGTTCAGTACGCCCAATCACTACGATGGCATGCTGGAGGTGGTTGGAGTGACAGGCGTGGTGCACCTAGGACAGATCCAGTCGGGCATACGCACGGCCATGCGCATAGCACAGGTGGGTTAAGCATACACTCCATGAGATCGAGCAAAATATATATCAAATAATTACTTCCAGGGTGGTCACATCAAGATACACCTCAAGACCGATATGCCTGTACAGGTGGACGGTGAGCCATGGATTCAAAGCCCTGGTGACGTTGTGGTCCTCAAGTCAGCGCTCAAGGTATGTGCGAGCCAAGCATTTAACGCTTTTTGTATATAAGTTAGGATCGCATGATTCAAATATTCAGTTTATATTGCATGAGAGCTTTCCGTTATCATTTCTTTTGTATATACAAACATATATATCATATGGACCCGATAACTTCAAAACAAGTGCACCAAACTCTTTGTTACTGCACGTTTTTCCAATTCTTTTTCTTTTTATCGTTTCTCTACAATTTCTGAGTACGTTACTTACTGATTGTACACCTAATGAGTCAGCAACCACAGATTATACTTGACAAATCACCTTAAAAAAATTAAGCTAAGCCAGATACGAACAGCAACATTATTATAAATTATAAATGAATAGAACTCAACGTTTTTTAGAAAATAAAAATAATAAAATAAGAACTTCGGTAAATACATTAATCAATTAGTAGAGTATCTCCATTGAATTGGATAAGAATTGATGATTGAAGTTCAGCTTGATGTCCCCCTAGCCATAGATTAATTTGTAATTCTAATACGAACGTCATTCTTTCGATTAGTCTTGCTTATATTTGACAAACTCATCGACATCCTCCTGTTATCTACATGTTAAACAGCTTCAAACTGAGGAAACTAGCTTAAGAATTTGTTTGTTGCAACATTTGTATGTTAAAAGTAGATCAATCTTTGTAAGAAATAATTTGATAAATGAATTGAAACTGTGTGTGTTTGTTTTAATGTAAAAAAAAAAAAAAAAAAAATAGAAATGAAAACTGTTTGCATGCAACCATTCAACCAAACCAAGCCAAACCAAACCAATCAAGCAACCAACAGCCACGTCCTACGTCCCAAAATGCAAATATTACGGTCCAACTGAAATGATTGTCTTACTACACGTGTTTTGTAATTTCATTTGTTCATCAAGTCATGCCAGCTAATTGTTGTTGATGCCAAGACAATTGCAAAACAAACCAAACCATGTCACTGTTAGTGCGTGTCTGTATTCGATATTAATTTCGTTAACATTCTCATATAATCTATATTCGAACACCTGCCGTCCCCATAAGCCCCAGCAGACCCCATGTATATACAAATATAATGAAGTATTTCTACAACTATCTTTTTTGTGTGTATTATGCAAGATAATTAGATCATAAATCACATCAAATATATACATATATATAATTCCGCATATAATAACAATATCAGAAGGAGAGGAAAATTTCGTCCGAATCTCTTAGATTTTTCTTAAATTTTATTCAGTTTAGAATAAAAAAAAAAAAGAATAAAAAAATTGTATTATTTTCGAAGCTAACTTTGTTTCATAGTTTACTTCGATTTAAGGTCCATTCAGAAGTATTTAAACAAAATATATAGAAATATGAATGGCAAATTGGCCATTTTCGATGTGTTCACCTATGAGGCCAGCAACCCAATTTGTTCTGTAAATGTTTGTTTTTTTCTTTGGGTGTGTACGTTGTTGGTGTGTTGAGCTGTTGAGATATGTCGCCTTTGACCCTTGTGTGTTTTATGCTACATTCAGGCTACCATGCTGAAGAAAACGAAGAGTAAACGACGACTTACGGAGCCGCATATCTCGCCGGCTGTGTTAAGCCTCTCGGTGGCTGGCAGCACCACGGCCATACAAAATATGTCCCAACAATCGCAGCAACAACAACAACAACAGCAGCAACAGCAACAACAACAGCAGCAACAGCAGCAGCAGCAACAGTTGCTGCAGCAACAGCAGCCGCAGGATGCGGCCGAAAATGGCGACAAGGATATTTCAGTGCCGCCTTCAGTACACTTTGGCAGTACATAGAGTATAGCCTCGGCATATGTGTCCGGTGTACGATATTGGTTCTCCTGTTTCTTCCCATAGGCCGACATAATCCTAAACAACATACATAGAGACAGTAACGGCAGGAGAAACAACAAACCCAAATCAATAATGCCAGCCACAGAATGCATAAACACAGATCTATAGGAAACATATTCAAATACTACATACGACTACAAATATAAGAAAAACAAACAAACAAGCAACAAATATATAAATCCAAACCTCTATACAAATTCGAAATATACTATAATATTGTGCAAGCTGAGGTTATCAAAAGAATTGTGAATAAACTGGTGCAGCAATTAGACAACATTTTGATGCAAACTCGATAAACTCTTTTTATAGAATACTTCAAACCGAACCACCTAAGTAATAAGCCACCATCCTCTGACCAAGAGCAACAATAATATAAAAACCACCGCTTTTAAAAGCTTGAACTAGCTGTAAAACGTAAACATACACACACTCACACATACATATATAAACACACACACACACACACACCGTATCGCACACGTCTAAAGAGTTTCTTTAATTGATTTTGAAGAATATTTTTTTAAGCTTTTTACCCATCGTTTGAAATGCGCTTAGAGTGTGCAGGGCCTAATTACAACTAAACTGCACACATACTCTCACACCACACCGACACACACAGACACACACAGAGAGACACCTATATAAATACACTGAGCAAAAAAATGTAATCAATTTATTTTCGATTTTGTTCATTATAAATTGCTAGAGATGCAAATGATTTACCAACTGGAATTTAGTTTATTCCAATTTCGTGCATTTTGCTTGATTTGCGAAATATATTTTAATTTAATTTTCATTTTAAAATTAATTACTGCCCATTAATAATTTGATTTTCAATATGTAAAAGTTTAAAGCTAAACTAACTGAATAATTCAAGAATAATAATAATGCTAATAACATAATTTCATTTATGTTAATTCTCCTTTTTATACTCTTTCTCTCTTTTTCTCTATCTCTCTATATTACTGAACATAAATTAATATAACATTTTATAAATAAAAAATAATTAATGTTTAACATCTGTGACACCAACAACTACTACAACAACAATATACATTTAATCCGCTCTTAATCAATTAAATCAATTTATGCATCGGACGCCAAAAATGCAATATCTCTTCAATTTCACCTTCAAATCGAACCCAATTTGTAATTAACTTGATTAATCGATTAATGACCGCCTCACTTACCTAGGCCACCATGTTAAAAAAGAATAAACTTAAAATGAAACGACGCAACACGGAGCCAACCATGCTCGTCGCTGGCTCAGCAACTCCACACCTGTCGCTGGCGCTGCCACCGAGTGTGGGTGAGGTGGGCGATGCCGCCGAGGCAGATGCGGGCCCAAATAATACGGACTTCTGAATATGGTATAGCGAGCGTCTGATTTAACGTACTCATTGCAGTGTTTACTACATCCACACAGCACCACACACAGGCACACAGCAGCCATAATCTCATTATCGATAACCATAGCAGCAGAATTAACTAAAAAAAAAAACAAATCAAAAGAAAAAACCATACAACTTGAAATCAAAATTAACTCTTACTATATGTATATGTATGTATGTGTATTTCTATTCCTATATATGTATATGTGTCTATGTCATAGTCATATATCCATCAATACGTCTGCAATAAGTACGTTAAACTCAAACAGCTCGAAACTGAACAGTGGCTCGCGGAAGTAACTGAAAGGCAGCGCGGCCAATACTGTAACTAAATATAAAATTAAAAAAAAAAAGGAAACTATTAAATACTTTTTAATGTTATAACTACAAGAACAACAACAAGAACAACAACTATTACTATACTATAACTGCAGCTGGGCGCAACTGCAACCATGAAATTTACGCATCAACTACTCAGTATCGTTTGTATTGTATGAAAGTATGTCTGCATCCGTGCTGTCGGTATGATGATATATTCAAATATTTATTCCATACACTCTCACACATACACACTCTCACATACACACACACACAAACACAGCAATAGTCTGGCAAATGTTGTAAAAAAAATTCAAGTTCAATTATGTTCCTTACCGTTTCGTTCCTATGTATGTATAAAAGAAATCAACGACAGATTAGTGATACCATTAATAAGAAGAAGATAAAAACAAAACAAAACCAGCGCAAAGAGCAAAGCAACATAAAATAGTACAAAATTGAATTGTTAAATAATTGTTTGTTGGAATCAAATGAGAAAAAGAAAATAATTAATCATGACAAAAAAAATAAAAATAAATAAAACTAATGAATTTGGCAACTGCAGCCCTGTCCGCTAGATGGCGGAACAGTGCTGCCCAGCGCTCTGGCGCAAATCACACGGAATAGTAACAAACAAACAAAAAAACACTAAAAGCTAAGCCATAAATGTTACAGCAGATGCGAGAAAATTTTTACGAAGCTTTTTTCTTTAAAGAAAATCGCTGCAAATTGCATAGTATGTATTGATATAAAAACAATTAGAGACGCAACAATTCGCATAGTAAAAAGAAAATAAAAAATGATCGTTTGAAATTTGTACTACAAATTTGAGTGCCGTTAGCACATGCTAATCATATAACATACATACATACGCAATAAGTGAATATGTATGTGTGTGTGTGGATACGCATGTGCGTACGATGAAATGCATGAAAATTAAGAATGAGCTTAACAAAATTCTGGATTGTGCAATTGGTATTAATTTTCTCCACTGTTGTGCAAATATTATTCAATGTAAACGAATGCATTTTCTTACAGAAAAAAAAACAAAAAAACAAAACAAAACAAAAACAAAAAAAAAACAAAAACAAAAAAACAATGTGCCTGATTACAAAGTATTTCTGTCCGATAGCCGCCTTTATTGGTCGGTAGTCGGTCAGTTTTTGGGGCACGTATGTAAGTATTTCACATGCATTTGAACATGATTGGATGTTGAACCCACTTACAGAAAGAAACAAAAAAGAACAGAAAACAGAAAAGGAGAAAAGAAGAAAAACAAGTTATTGATTGAAAAGAACGATAGCAAAAGAAAACAACCGGAGGAATTACAATTTCAACTTCAAAACGCTTAAAAACCCATTTCTAAAAACTTTTAAACTAATTTTACATTATATCTTTCGTTAAACACAAAACACACAGAGAACTTCCTGTAATACCGTTATCGCTCCTGAGGTTGGGGATAGGGCGCCTGTGCATGGTCTGCACTCATGGTTATTCGCATGCACAAGCGTCCCATCCCCACACACAATACACGTGAAGGCGATTGGGAATGGGAATAACCGGTTCCGTTGAGGTGGAATTCTATGCAGAGTATTTCCAGTCGCCTTTTCCAACACACACACACACACACACACACACAGACTAACCCCCAAACATTCAGCAAAAACAAAAACAGACCGTTTTGAACTCATTTACTGTTATGCTAACACGGAAATCGCATAACAGTCGCCCTCAGAAATCCAAATACAAACACACACACACAATCGCATTTTGTTCATGCCGACTTCTAAAGAGACATTTACACGACTTTTGCGTTCAGCAAATCACCTCGACCAGTTGCAGTTAAGGGGCTCGGTGCTTGGGGTTAATCAGATCACACCTGATTTCCGTAAATTTTCTAGCGATCGCACACGTTAATCGCCGGGACAGTCGTCTATGCAATGGAATCCAAAAAATTGAATGCGCGTCAAAAAATATAAATATAAATATAATAACAAAAAAAAAATGGAATGAGTAATTTTCTTTTAAAAATAAATTACTATTATTTGGCTATGGTGGAGAATTCGACTTAATCTTTCCCATATTGCATAGACCACTGCGAAGCGCAACGTGCGGCGTTTCGCCAAACTTATTCGAGTTCGAAACAAGCCATTTGATTGGAACTCGAATCGATTAGCCACTGGCACAAAAATTGCAGCTCGCAGGTGATTTGATTTCTTGCCTAATTTAAAACACAAATATACTGCAACAAAACAACACAAAGTTTTTCTTACAACATTTTAGTTATGTTTCATTTATTATCTATTGAAAACATTAGTGTAAGTAAAAAACAAAAAAAGGAAAGAGTTAATATAATATGCTATTCAAAGAAATCCAAAACATAATTACCAACAACAACAAAAATCACAAAAAAAAAAAAATATAAAAAATTAAAAAAAAAAAACAACAAAAACATACAACTAAAAATACTAATTATAGTACATACATTGATGTAGTGTTAATTTTAAGAAAAAAAAGAACAAAATTATAAATCCAATAACAAACATTTAAAGCCAACTATAAAATTGTTTCATGAACTCAAGATAACAAAACAGAACAAAATCCATACATAAATGTACAAGTAACTATTTTTCTCTAAAAAACAAAAGTAAACTGCAACACTTTTTGCTCCATATTAAATTAATCTTTTTGCAGGCAGAGTATATAATTGAATGAAATAAGTATGTTATGTATATTAAAAAAAAAAAAGATAAATAAATAAAATAAAAAAAAAAAAAGATAAAAGCAAAATTTATCAACCCAAATTCAAAATGGAAATCGTTGCGGAAATTGTTAAACAGACTACGCATGCAAATACGGAATTTATAATGTACAATGGGAATCGCTTTAAAGTCTATAATGAACATTTTGTTGTAACGCAAAAATAATAGCGAATATCCAAATTCAAAATCCGTTTGACAGAACGAAATATTCGTGAAACATAAAAAACAGATATGAAAAGAAAATAACTGCAAAATAAATGTAATTGACATAACAGAATTTCAATAAATTGTTTTTATTTATTTGGGTGTCAAGTAAGTACAATAATTTATCTAACAGTTATTTATGGTTAAGAAGCTCTTAAGAGCAGGGAACTTGTATTGTATTACAATATTGTCTTTGTCCCTCTAACTCCATTACTCTGGAAGATATAATTTTTCCCATTTGCCATGTTTCCCATAATATATTTTAGCTATATAGTTTAGAACGGTAATTGTCGATATACCTAACCACATACTATATATAGTCCTTTGCAAATTACACAGCTCCTAGTGAACATGTCAATACATTTTTCGTTTATCTATATGGAATCTTAAGAGTAACTCACGTGGCACTTGCTCTAAAACTTCGGAATAACACTTTTATGCCATTTTTGGTTGATTGTTAATACGAATTTGTATTCAAAATTAAAAATCCCATTGTTTTTGTGTAAAATGGTAGAGGTTATATTACTATCAATCGGAAAATTAGTAATACTTTATAAGGCCTGACGAGTCTTTAATCCAAATGTCGAAAGCTTATAGCTTCAATAACAATGAAATGGTTGGCTTAAATATGAAAATAAGAAAAGAATTACATCGTGAACGGCATTAAAATCGAATATTTCATTTGATAAAGTTAATAAATTAAAAAATATATTTTTAAAATCGAATTAAAATCTTTGAGTTCAATTTTAGAAGAAGTAGTGCTTAAATTTCACGAAATTTGAAAAGATCGAAAGAATTGTTTAAAAATCCAGCTCTAATGATATGTAATTTAAAGATAGTAGTAAATCTTTCAGACTTATCACTGTATTTTTCGAAAATATATCCCTTCTATTTATATTGATTAGGTACTTCATCAAAAATTTTGATTTTGAATATTAAGTTCAGGTAAGACAGTTGTGTTATAGTTCTATTTATTTTGTATCATGCCTTACAAGCCCAAAGGATATTATTCCTATATGAATAAATAAAGCCAATTGTAAAATTAATTAGTAAGTAATTTTCATTCTAGCTGCTTAATGTACTTACCACAGTTCAAATCATCTTAGTTTTGAAGGATTATAGTAATAAAACAATTTAACGAATTCTCGGAATAGCGAATGCATTAAAGTTTACTTAAAATTCTAATAAGAAATTGTCGTTTACTTATTAAACATAATTGGAGTTGGTTAATATATACATCCATGTGTATATATATATATATATATATATTACTTAAAAACTATAATTTTAATTTACCGATTTTAAGGTAATGATTACAAACATACATATTTGAATATAATAACAATATACACTTATATAAAATGTACTACATTATGAATGCCTGCTGGCGCATCTCAATCGTAATTATGAGTACAACGATTAAATGACATAATATAATTATCGTACATATCATGAGAAAAACATAAAGAATAACAAATTGTTGACTCGCCGAAAATATCAACTATTTATTGTGGTCAGTGTCGGACGAGGTGCTCGAATGGATAGGAGGTGTTGAACGCCCATCGAAATTTTGCTGATTAACCAAGCGTTGCCTTTCTAAATACATGGAGACCTTTATATTTCGCACCTGATGATTATGTATAAGTTTTAGCAACGCAATGACTCCAATACCCACTGAAATGGCGAATGCTCCCCATGCGCCAAACTGTAAAGAAATGTAAATAAAATAAATTTTAATAGCCTAACAAGTCCATAGGTCAACAGTAATTATGACTCACCTGAGTAGTGCCCATTTCAATATAGAATCCTGATGTATTAATCTTTTCTGTGTCGCCTCTAATAATGTTTTGTCCAGCCGATGTTTCGCACGAAGGAAAACGTTCGGTCATTCCATCGCACCAGACAATAAAACCCAACGTAATGAAAATTGCGGACAATATGGACATAGCCAGCATCCAAATGCCGAGCACAACGTCAATAAAAAGTGCAATGAAGGATTCCTCCTCCTTCATTCGAACATATCTGAAATATTCAGCAGAAATTTAATTTTAATTTGCACAATCAGGAAAGTTCCTATTTTGTCTATGCTCACCGATAGATTTGTACGACTGAGATGATCAGGAGAAAGACTCCAGTGATTAGTGGAAAATTGCAGAATCCATCTGAGGCCCAATGAACATCGAACATACCATCCTCCTCTCGCCATTTACCTGTTGTAAAGAGCAAGCAATGTCCACTGGATTGAAGAATTATTGTGTTCACATTAGTTATTCTTGGTGAAAAACTGCGCCGTTGAATACATACCAAAACTGATTGAGATTAATTGATAGCGGCAATACAATGCATAACGATAATATAAGTAGCAGAACGTGTCCAGCTATTTGACTAAGCAAAAGTACATTTGCTAACGCCATTTCAATGCAGAAATTTCGCAAATATTGTTTATATATTATTCTTTGGCTTACAACAGGGCTGACGAAACAGTAAATGTGTAAACAGTCGTTAACGTGAAAATATCAAATAGCATACAATTAAATACTAAAAATACTACTATAAATAAATATTAACCATTGCATTGTTAGTGATATTAATAAGTTGTAAATTCTTATTTTATTATAATATTATGCAGGCACTGAATTTATTAAATTTAAATAAACCTTTGTGAAGTATCAACTTAAATAATATAAGTACAAGTAAATAATATATTTCGATATCACTTTGACACCAATTATTAATCATTACATTATATTTCTAAAATAATCCTAATAACATAAACCACAAAATGCATCACAATCAGCTGTGACTTACTACGAATAATAGAAATGAATTCATATACTGAAACTTGGTGTCATTTTTAGTACCAATGTGATGTCACTGGCTGGAAGTAAGTTATTTAGTGTATATAAGATCTATAAAAATATAACCAACCAATTTTAACGAACATTATTAAAAGGTTTTGCACAGTTGCAAAAAATTTGTTTTTAATTTATATTCCTTCAAACACACAGGTTGTTGAAAAATTTGCTTAGTGCTAGTATTTTATTTTTTATTCCTTTTTGGGTCAGCTTCGGGTATTGGGCAACACTGTCCCTAAAATCGTAAAAAATTGTTAAATTTGTTTACATTAAAGTGGATCTCAATAAAAGGTAAATGCAGCTCGACTTTTGAAAAAAAAATATATATAAACAGTTGATGTAAACGATTGAAATAAAGAGTTGCAGATCTTGTGTAACTATCTGCTCGTGTAAAAGTAATGCGAGTGTGTGATAAATGCAAATGAAGTAGGAACAAAGAGCAATTAAAAAGATAGTAAAAATGAAACAAATTGAAAAACAACAAAACACTACTTTCTCTCTCTTCTGTCTTTCACACAGATAACGCAATGAGATTGCATTAAGCAATTGCGCAAAGGTGAACATTGCAATCGAGTGTTAAACATTTATTGAAATACATTTCACACCCACAGCAGCAAAAAAAAAAAAGGAAGAACGACGGCGCTCACTAACGCACTTTCAATAGAAATCGGGA
Source organism: Drosophila koepferae (assembly GCA_030914345.1). Classification (NCBI taxonomy): domain Eukaryota; kingdom Metazoa; phylum Arthropoda; class Insecta; order Diptera; family Drosophilidae; genus Drosophila; species Drosophila koepferae. The sequence continues at coordinate 12,272,667 of JAUESR010000197.1, read as the reverse complement.
GGTGAAGCACAAGCAGCTGTGATTCAATGTTTTGTTTATGAGCTATGGCTTTGTAGCATTCAAAACGGCAGCCGAGCAGCAGCAGAGTGGCAAGAGCAAATGTCTGGAAGCAAACAGAACGGGAACAGGAAAAGGAACAGCAACAGCAGCAGAAACTACTAGGACAACGACGACAAAGGTGCGGGCTATTAAATGCCAGCATTATCCTGTAGCAGAAAAAAGAACGAGCTGTGCCAGCGTGCTGTTGCAAGTAGTTAACGGATAGTAGAGACAAAACCAGGGTGGCCAGTGACTTTATTGCCAAGGTGAGTGTAATGCACTCCGATGAAACACCTATATATATCCATGCCATAATATCTTGCAGCATTACCTGGACGTGATACGCTTGGCTGGCGTTTGATTACATGCTAGACAACAGATCCTTTAGACTTCTATTCGTTGTTATCTTATGCTAATTGAACCTAGATCATCAACGTGCACTGCCATTAACTATAAAAATATATATACATACATAAATAGATAACGTAATTGGTAGATTTAAACTTAAACGTAGCAGCAGAAACAGCAGCTAACATGTCCAACTCCCACTACAATAACCACCAGCAACACCACAACTACCAGCAGCAACAGCCGCAACACTCCAATAGCAATGGTGACGATGCGAATGAGGAGTACCACCAGCAACAGCCGGTGCACTACTCACAGCATTATATGAATGGGCATGGCATGCGAATAAAGCCCCTGGACAGCGTCGCTGTGCCGGACATGTGCCTCTACTGCTTCGAGGTGCTTGATTGTGAGCTCAATAATATTGATGGCCCAGCTGTTCCGATGTTTAGCAACGATGCCTATCCGTTGTTTGTGACATGGAAAATTGGACGTGACAAGCGACTGCGAGGCTGTATTGGTACTTTTAGTGCCATGGAGCTGCACAATGGACTTCGTGAATATGCCCTAACCAGTGCATTCAAGGATTCACGCTTTGCACCCATCTCGCGCGAAGAGTTGCCCCGGTTGACGGTGTCTGTTTCCATTTTGCAAAACTTTGAGGAGGCTCAGGGTCATCTGGATTGGCAATTGGGTGTCCATGGTATTCGGATTGAGTTTTACACCGAGCGCGGCTCGAAGCGTACAGCCACCTACCTACCCCAAGTGGCCACAGAGCAAGGCTGGGATCAACTACAAACCATCGACTCGCTATTGCGCAAGGGTGGCTATCGAGCAGTTATTACTCAAGATTTGCGTAAGTCCATCAAGCTGACACGCTATCGGTCGCAAGAGATCCAGATGCACTATAAGGAATATCGCGAGCACTTGGAGCGTCGCGGTGTCCAATTTGGCAAAGTTCAATGCTAACAATTAGAAAACCACTCGTCGGGACAATGATCCTGGCTGAGGGCAGGCGTGGTTTTCGTCTTGCTCCTACTATTACTGGCTATTGAGTTGACCCAGAATATGGGATTATTTTCGAACGCCTTTCCCTAATCTTGAGCAACTATTTCAAGCGAAGTTGTCCCTGTTGCGTCAACTTAATTCGCCCATATACATTTTTTTACAATATATTCTTAACCCTTTTCGGGACTGACGTGACGTCACAGTAAGTGACAAGAAATTTAAATTACTTTTCATTATAACAAGAATTGCTTAATCTGCTAACCAAAATTCAAAGCAATATTTGGTAGTATATAAAAACTATTCATTCTATGATTAATTCTTATAAGTTCGTTATTTTAGTCCATATATTGGGCAGTTTTTACTACAAACTCAAAATACAAAAAAAAAATAAAATAAAAAAATAAATAAATATATAATAAAAAAATACTAAAAACAATTTGCATCAACAAATATATGTATGTATATTGCAAAATACCAATACAAATAATAATTCAATTTAATAGTTCAACAATATATTTCATAGTTTTAACAATTACAACAAATTACTGTACTAACTCTATGCGCAATAAATAAATTGTCGGCTTTTTTCTGCAGAGCCGCACAAGTTAAAGCGAGCCTTTGAGTGTCCTTTTCAGATTGGTCAAAGGGATGATTACGAATAATTGAAAATAGTAAAATAATATATTTTATATCGTCTTTATTGCTGTGTTACATATTTTTATTTTATTTCTAAAGCATATTTGATATCTATGAGTAATCATCAACTATATGACTATGCCTACATAAGTACGTATAAGAACCGGCCTCTGGAGATTGATCTATTTTCAAATATAGCTTTCGTATTGGCTATATCTACGGTAAAGCTAGGGGTATGCGTTGCTAATTGAGCCATCAGGTCAAGCTAAAGTAAGTTTAAAGCAGCGAAGGATTGCTAATGGTAATGGTAGTTGTGCCTGTTATAAATATATATTGTTAACAATCATTGCAAGTAGTAAATATTACTTTGTAGCATCTTAAAAAACGTATGAAAAAACTAAGTTAATCGGCTGAATTTCAGCATTTGCAGCTAAGTTTCTGGTACTGCATTTATCTGTATGCACAAGCATAAATATTTATGTTTATATTGTAAGCTGTGTGTTCCAATTTGATTACCGTATAAATGTGTGACAGCAGTATAATAGTCATCAGAGGTTATATTGCATACTTGTAAATAATAATGCAAGCGCAGAGGCTGCCAATTAATAAACGTAACAATTTACGTATGTTTGTTTCAGCATATGTGAAATGCGGTGTGATGTGGTTTGTAGTTCAGTCTCAATGCGTGCATAGAAACTGCTCCAAGCACGGGCACTAGGTGGTCGACAGAGCACTCCACTCAAATCGTGGGTTTTTCGAGTGTGTCACGGGCAGGCAATCAGGTTCGACCAATTTCCAAACACCATCCACCTGTTCTACTGTAACCAGGCTGCAGTAGGGTATTTTGTGAATAACCTGACGCAGTTCGTTAGTATTGCGAGCTGTACCGCCCGTCAGTTGCCGCGAACAAGTATCCAGTGTAGTGGCATGTGCCACAACAAGAATATTGCCAGCTGTAAGAATCAATTAATTTTATTAAAATTGTACTATATATGCAAATCTTCACAGATACTCACTGGTCCGTTCAAGCAGCTGCAGCAGCACCTCATGATTACGCATATAGAACTGCTCCGTTGATTCCTTTAGCTGAGCTGTTAAATCTGTGGCCTGTTGCACAGGTTCGTAGGTCAAATCAATATCGTATTTGAAATCAATGAGCTCTTTGCTGCTTAACCAATCGGGCACACCATTGGGATACCAGGCCATCCACTCAAACAGTCCCGGCTCCAGCTTGATTTTGAGTTTACCATTCAATTTAAGGCCCTGCAAAACACTCGTACAAGTTTGCACGCATCGGTACGAGGGCGAACAGTAAACATGATCGATTAGCACATTTGCTTCTAGTAGAGCTTCACCGGTTAGACGCGCCTGGTAGACGCCCACATTTGTCAATGGCGAGTCATTTTGCCAGCCTTCAGGTCTGTTCCTACGATGCGGCAATACCTTTGGCATATTGAGATCTTTGCGCATATAGTTGCCAAACTCATCAAAGCAATAAGGAATCCAAGTGCCAAAGGTAAAATCCACACGCTCACCATGCCTCATAATATATACCTTGCGATTCTTGCTGGGCTCAACATCTAATGCATTTGGTTGCGAATGCGGGTGCGAATGGTCCGAGTGCACGCTGAGCGTGTCATCCGGTCGGGGTGACTGCTCCGCTAGTGGCTCCACCATGATCTCATCAATGTTTTTCGATATTGAATTGGAAGACAGATTTGCCGTAATTTCAATAGTAGGCGTGTGTTGATTATGTTGAAGAGACAGATTGTGATTGTTTAAGAGCTGCACAGACGGCAATTCCAGACAGGGCTTCAAGGTCTGGCGCAAGTATTTTTCAACGCTCTGCTCTGATTCCTCAAAAGAGGAGCCTTCTATAATCTCCGGATGCTGTGCACCTACAAAAAATATGAATGACAAAATGAGAATTATGAAAGAACTATGTCTTAACTTACTTTGTGGCAACCCTCGTTGTTGCTCCTCGGGCTCCGTGGATATGCTACGCCCGTCAACAATATCTATATCTTCGGCAGAATTTAGCGACGATGCTACACTTTTCGAAAGCTGAACCACACGATGCAGTGTCCAGGCATCCGATTCAGCGGTGCGCTCCGTGTAATTAACTGGCAAATGGCCAGTGCTACCTGTTAACCAAGATATTCCCTCGGCCCAGCCGTCGCCAGAACTGTCAATGCCTTCGCTGTTCAAGTAAATATAGTCCCCAATGCGCAACTCTAGCTCGTCTGTTTCATGTGGATTATGTGGATAAACTACTTTCATCACCTACAAATTGGGAGAATCAATTCAATTTCCATCGTTCAATGTATGTGAACAGTGCTTTGTGTGCTAACTTGTTTGGTGGCGAGTCGTGGATCGCGGGAATACAAACGCAGCTCCCAATTGGATGCGCAGCTGGCATCGAGGTTTTCCACAAGTGATTTCAGTGCATTGAATTGTGTCTGCGGAAACTGATAGGCGAGCGTCAAGTGCAGGCTCTTTACGTGTGGCTCGAGTGAGATGGCTACGGGTAACAAAGTGAGTTAGACCAATATCTAAGTCTAAACTCTACGTACTAGGTACTACAACTATATATTGATAACGGCGTAATTAGTAAATGCTAATGTATGTGTTTGTATTTTCCCCAAAGATAACCAGCGCCTAAAAGTGGCAAGATAACAGTGCAATAGTGAGAAACTTAATTTCAACTACTAAGCATGCAAGTGTCAAAATGAATAAGAAACTTAATTGAAAGGGTTTACTCTAGCTATATTAATGACGCTTACATCGACTGCTGCGAGGAATACAGCGGGTGCCCGAGGAGACTGCTCCGCACCAAGGGAAGCAGGCGACAATGGCATCCAGCTGTTCGTAAGTGTCGCTTATAACTGTGCTCCATTACCAATATTGTTGTCCAGCGCAAACGGTTAGTGTGTGTGCAGGCAAAAAGATAGGAAGAGAACGAAACCGTAAGCCACGCCAAAAACAGAATTCAACCGAACCGAAGCCATCGGCAACAAACAGATAACCAGATAAATAGTGCAAAACCACAATAAAAGAAACAATGTAACTGCAACCAAACAAAATTTGCAATGGGGCCCGGCATACTTGAGTTGGACACCTCCTTAACATATTGTAAAGCAAGACGTTTTAAGTAGTTGGCATCGTCCTCGGCAACAAAGAAGCCCATAAAGTTTTGGCTCACATAAGGCTCCAATTTAATCGGGCGATCCAGCAATGCACCCGTCATATCCACGACTTGTTTAAGCGCTTTCGACAGCTGCAGAGAGCATTCGTCGGGAGCCTGGTAATGAAAAATTATTAATGAATTTATTTATGTATTAACTTATTTGTTTCCTACCTTAAAGAACGATACTAGCGTTATGTGTGGCACATAGTTGTGAGCTCCATTCCAGCCGCACATTTGACGTGATTTGGACCAAAACTCTTCCAGCTGCTGTAGAAATGGTCCCGTCGGGCACGCATATATGATGTATTCGCGTGGTGAGCATTCGTCCAATGTGGCATCATTAACATGAGCCAGGAGCCAATCAGATGCTATCTGTACGCCTCTATTGCCGGTTGAAGCTAAAGCTTTTTCACTTTTTGGGAGTTGGGGTAAGATGTAAAAATTAATCAATAAATATCGTTTTGAAGGTTTTAACTTTTTAACATCTCCATTCAAAAAAGTGCAGTTTTGATCATTACACCGCCAATACCTACGCTCTATGCTTTTGGAATCCCATTTGCAGCAACGTCTGGAGCGGAGTTAAATGAGGCTTCATGGTTTGGCAGATGCGAGTAGGTGTTTGGTTCTTGCGTGGCGGTAATGTTGCCATGTTTACTTTTCTTATGATATCTCAGACAAATGCCTAATCCACGCAGTCAATTTGTTAATATTAATTCCACTTTGTATTATATTTATTGTTCTGGTTAAAATGTCTACAATTATTATTTTGTTTTTCGTTTCGGCAGTGTGACCAATGGCAAATATAATTTTAATATGTGTAAAGTAGAGCTGATAGTTTCCTTTTAGCTCATATTCTTTCGATAGGTTGGTTGCTTTTAAATTGGAATATTATACTTTTTTATCATCACATTTGAACTACAACGGAGTTTATATTCAAACATTGAATATAACTGTATCTCTTTCAAATTATAGTCTGGAAAATAAAATATTCAATCGAACGGCAATTTCTTAAAATCGCTAACACTAGTGTTAAAATGTACTTAATATGTTAAATGAGGAGTGCTCTGTTAACTCTATTGCAAATGCTTATCGAATATCGGGTAGTCGCGACATCGATTAATTAGTTCATATTGACCAAAATTTTTAGAAAACAAAAAAAAATTAACTGCGTAGTTGAGTAGAAATAAATTGCGATTAAAAAATAAAAATACATTCTAATAAAGTAAGTTGATCCAAATGTGTCTATTGTATATTATAAAGTAAGAAAATACATCGTTACTTGAGACAATAACTCATTGAAAAATTGTGTTACGCAGCAGTAAAAACGGTATGGAAAATGCCAGTGGAGCTCAAACAGAGAAAAACATACATACATATGTACATATAAATACTCATGTTATTGTAGTAGTGCGCAAAAACAAGTCCATTTGTGGGTGCGACACGGGACGGGTGGAAAGATTTGATGTCAATTTTTCAGTTTTTTTTGCACCGTTTAGTTTGTAGTTGTGTTTATTTGAATTGTTTTCAATGTTATTCAGCATCCTTGCATTGATAAATATGGGCGTTTTCCTTCAAATATTTATTGTTTCTTATGGATTTTTGCAGCCCGTATCTTTTGACTCGATTGTACATTGTGAATTTTTTCAACTTAAATACATCTTCTCTGTTGTCATCATCACTTTCTCCGCTGCGCATACTTCCTATCATTCGTATTTTTTTTATTATCACTTCCATGCGGGCTTCAGCTCGCCCCTCGCCTTCTGCGTGTTCCGCTCAACGGTCACTCATTGTTCAATGTTCATGAGTCATGTGCGTAGTGTAAAATCAGAATTTATCTTTTAATCATCACATACCCATGCTCATGCACATGCCAATGCTCCCATTGGAGCTCTGATTTGGCTTGTGTTGCCGTGCTGGTAATCCGAGGCGTTCAAGATAAGCGCGTAATTAGATTAAACCAAATAAGTTAGTGGACAAGAATATTTTTAACCAACAAACAGATCGATACAAACATTGTCTATTTTAGGCGACAGCAGCTTGAAAGACAGCCAGAATATTTGAAAGCCAATAGAAAAATATAAAGAAAAAAAAACATCGACATGGCCACCAGAAAGAAATCTTTGTTGAAAGTTATCATACTTGGTGACAGCAGCGTTGGAAAGACGTCACTGATGAATCAATATGTAAACAAACGATTCTCTAATCAGTATAAGGCAACGATCGGAGCGGACTTTTGCACGAAAGAGGTTGTTGTTAACGACCGAGTAGTTACAATGCAGGTGAGCAAATGCCTATAATTATTATTGTTTTTATTTATATTTTTATTGGAATGCTGCACGCTTGAACTACTTTATAGATTTGGGATACGGCCGGCCAGGAGCGCTTCCAATCACTTGGCGTAGCCTTCTATCGCGGTGCGGATTGCTGTGTCCTTGTCTATGATGTGACGGCGCCCAACTCATTCAAGAATTTAGACTCGTGGCGAGATGAATTCTTAATACAGGCCAGTCCACGGGATCCAGAGCATTTCCCTTTTGTCGTTCTGGGCAATAAAGTGGATTTAGATAATCGCCAAGTGAGTATATAAAATTTTGATAAAGGTCGTAAGATCTAGCCTTAAGGTTAATGTATGTAACGCTTATTGTATTGCTCGATGTTGACTGCACTCGGATACAACTAATTTTAATTTAAAATATAAATATATATTTATTTGCACAAATTAGTAAAATACAGTGGACCCTCGGTTAACGAACACAATTCGTTCCAGAATCTTATTCGTTAAGCGCAACGTTCGTTAACCGAACCGCACTACCAGATCGCTATACTGTCCATTATAGTGTGTATTCAGGGTTTCCCCTATGTCGTTGTTTTTTTTTTTTTTTTTTTTTTTTTTTTAACAAAAAATGTGTTCGCTAGGCGAGGGTCTACTGTAATTTAGTAAATAAAAAATGATTTCGTATTTCATTCTGATACGTATTTTTCTTTGTCTTTTGATATTTTGTTTAAAATCAGAGATTCTTCTATCTAGTCACAGCAATGTATTTATGCAAACTTTGTGGTTTATTTCAGGTATCTACGCGCCGTGCGCAGCAGTGGTGCCAATCGAAAAACGACATACCCTATTATGAGACGTCAGCAAAAGAGGGAATTAATGTTGAGATGGCGTTTCAAACCATAGCTAAGAATGCTCTGGAACAGGAGGCGGAGGTTTGTTTTGACTTATGGTTGATTGGTTTCATTGTAGTCATATCTCTCGGTATTTTCAGGCTGAACTTATAAACGATTTTCCCGATCAACTGCGCTTGAACTCTGAAAACAATCGTCCAAGCAACGCTGACAATTGTCAATGCTAATATAATTTATACTATTATGATCAACAGCTGCAACAGAATACAACGCAAAGTGCATAATTACACAATATACATTATAAATAAAATACATAACAGAATATGAGTATGAAAAGCTAATATGATGAACAACAGCAAGGTTATAAGTTTAAGTAAAACAATTTGAGCAACAGCATAGGTATAATAATACGATAGAATGCTAAAATGTGTGTTTACCAATCATTTAAATTACTTTTACATATTGTGCATGCCCTCCTAGTACTATTTTGTCATTAGTAAAATTATTGCACGCAACAGATGCAGCCGTTGCAAGAAACAAACATCAGAATCACCAATAACAAATTATCTTCGAAAAAAATTCTTGTGATTGTAAATTTAATAAAACAAAATATACATTTTTATTGTAATTAATTTTATAAACTATCCAGAACATTCGATGCGATTGGCACTTTATTGGCACTGTTTAGCTCCAAACTATTAGCTCAAAACTAATAAATTTGAGCAATAAATTCAAGAAATTCCTTTCGTAAGGCCTAGAGTATTATAAATTGCTTCTGTCTGGTAATATACACATCGTTTGTGTATATTATATATTATGTAATTTTCATATATTTTTTAATTTAACATCTTCATGCCTTGGTTTAATTTGTATAATAAACAATGCTAAAATATACAAACATGAAGTGCGTTGATTCAAAAGATGTATGAATTCAGTGGCTCTGCTCTGAAGTCATTTGAGAGTGGTTGGAGAATGAATGAATGCTGAGCAATGATTGAATTTTATGTATATACAGATTTAAAAAAAAAACTTCCATTGAGCTCGCTCACAGTCCACGCAATAAGACTTTGCCTTCAGAATGTGGAGATTTTTAAATTGATATCGATAAACAATATATACATATATTATGTATCATATATATTACCAATCAATTTTTAGGGGAGATAATTCTGAAGTAAATAACTTGTGAACTGTTTTTACTTGGAATAAAAGGCTTTGAGTTTTGCCTTGATAGAAATCAACGTCAATATCAATCAGGGTGCACTCTTTTAATATCATAAAAATACAAATAATGATAAATAATTCAGTTTTACCTTTACTCAGCTGAGAGAAGTGTAATCCAAGTCCATACCTAAGAAATTTGTATTACACATATTCGAATTTGCGGGTGTTGACCACAAAGCTTTCAATTCCTGATATAGTTATATATACCTGCAATGCGAAAGCTCGCGGCTTAGTTCGTGTGAGAATCAGTTTTACTTATTATTGAGCAGTTATTTCGAGTGCATTGTAGCAAAGGTACTGGTGCAATTAAAGTGCTTAATATTTATGTTGCATTTGCTTCCATATGCACTCCTCAGTTTAGTAGTTAATTCATATACACATATAGAGAGCAGTAAAATTTGTTTGTTGTGCACTTCAGAATCGATTACACTTTATTCCGTGAATTCCAAGTACTCTTAAGTGAGTATTAATCACTTACGCACGTAATAGAACTAATTTTGAACAACTTATGTGTTTTTTTTCACATTACTGCTGTCATGGAGTGAACCGAAGTAAAATTACTCAAGAAATATTAAAATTACTTAAATTTTTGGTTGACGCGGCTTTAGGACAGAGTGGACATTCCTTCCAAAAACAATATCAGATTATTCCCCTAACAGCATTTACTAGACTCAAAGATGTACAGTTGCGGGAATTCCAGATACGATCCGTAGCAACAGATTTCCTTTGAACTCAAGAGAAGGGAAATACATAGGCAAAGAACTCCAAATATAAACATTTAATATAATCCGCCTTGCAGTCCAGTACAATCCGATGAAAATGGTTACCTACTGAAATATGCATATATAGGCATATCCAGATTTATACATTTGACTGTCCTAGGCTAAGTGCTAAGAGCTAAGTGCTGTCAGCCAAGATTAAATTGACTCTGGATTTAATAATATTCGGATATGAGCCATGATGGATGTATTCATGGAATAACAGTAGAAATGACTAAGGAATGCGTATACTTACAATGTATATATTAATATGGCTTAAAACATTCGAAGAATTTGTCAAAGATGTGGATAATTTATTCAAACATTATGGCATGTGTGATCAGTATGTTTTCAGTGTCGGAAACGCCAAAACAAGCCAAAATAAGATTTGCATACTTTTCAGACTTTAATGATTTTTCATAATCCCCAATGATTCAATTATTAATAATTTACTATGTTTATATTTATTATTATTCTTTGTTATTAATAATATGCATTTTTAATAACAACAAAAATAATATAAATATAAATATAGTTAATTATTAGTAATCAGTCATTGTTATACTATTTTAGAATATTTAGTTTCTTTATTATATGATTTTTCTTCTATATTTTGGTAGTTAGCTATCTAAGAAAATAGGAGTTTATTTATGTTTGAAACTTCGTGAATTCTCGTTTTCAATGGGTTCACTATATGTACATAATATATGTAAAGTTGTATATACTTTTCAAAAAGGAATTTATATTTTGTCCTTTTTTAATATTGTCTGATTTTACTCTTTCAAACTTAAATAGGTAGCATGACCCATATGTTAAATCGCATTCATAAAATCCTAGTTCTGGGAGATAGTGGTGTAGGAAAATCGACCTTGATTCAAAGTTATTTAAATGAACGATATACAAGCAGTTACCAAGCAACAATTGGAGTGGACTGCTATGTAAAGAATGTGCATATTAATGGTAGTGTAGTCCCAGTCCGGGTAAGCGACAAATCAAAATGTAATCTTTCGTTTAAGCTCACAGTTTACTTTGCTTTAAGATTTGGGACACGGCTGGCATGGAGCGGTTCATGTCAATCACCACAAACATGTATCGCGACTCGAATTGCTGCGTCCTCGTCTACGATGTAACTTCGTTAGACTCATTTGAGAATTTAGAAATGTGGCATACTGAATTCCTTAAGAATATCAATCCTACGGATACTGCGCGTTTTCCCTTTGTCGTGGTTGGAAATAAAGCTGATCTTAATCAATACAATGTGTATACAAGAAATAGGGCTTAAAATTGGTTATAATTTTTAATAATCATTATTTTGTATATTTAAGGTATCAGCTGAAGAGGTCTGGCAATGGTGTAGGTTGAACAACAATATACCTCATTTCGAGATCTCAGCAAAGGATGGCCGACGTGTAGAAGACGCTTTTAGGATAGCTACAAAATTGGCATTGGACTATGCGAAGGAAGAAGCGGCAGACGAGGCAGATTTTCCTATAACTCTAGAAATGGATAACCACAAACCGAGAAAAAAATGTTGTTGCAATTGAATTAACGTATAATCAGTAAAGATCTCTTTTGGGAAATATGTTTAGTTACTTTAGATTTTAAAGGTTTATTAAAAAGTCTGTTCAAGCGTAAAAACTGGTAATAAAATATTTTGAATGAAAAGCCATTCTGAAATTACTGTCCAGTTCCACATTTCTAGGAACCCTGTTTCATCCTAGTCTTATAAATTGTTGTATGCCGCCACAATCATCCAAAATACAGTCGAGTCTCGATAAATCGTAAAGTGCAAGGAAACCGATTTTTTTACGAATTACAGAGGTTTTCGATTTACCGGGATTTCCATTTAACGGGGTGTAAAAAATCAAAATAGGGGTTTTTACATTTCACGTCATTTCAACAATTTTATTATTAAATAAAAAAAATAAATACAATACACATTCAATTCAATATTATGTATTTAAAAACTAAATTAAACATAAACAAAATCATATTAACGAAAAGTTAATATTGAATAATAATAAAAAAGCTTGTGATTTTGTATTGTTTCATGTTCTCCATAATTAATTTTTTTATTGTGTTTACCAAGCTTATTAAATGATCAATTGCATTATTCGGGAACATTATGATATGAAAAAAAAAAAAACGCTATGAAAACGTTCGCTTACATTTTTACGAATCGTCTACACGCTTCAAATAAAATGAGCAAACTAATGTAAATTACGAATTACGAATTACAAGAGGATACGAAACGAAATTACGAGGTTTCGACACGAATCATAAGAGGCAAGATCATGGCCGAGTAGGCAGAAAAATTACGAATTAACGAGGGGACCAAAATGTATAGGATTTTTACGAATTAACTAAGTTTTTTCAAGGGAACAGCAGTTTCTTACGAATTATTGAGGTTTTCGATTTAGCGGGGTGCGAATTTCAGAGACTCGACTGTATTTCAAACTAAAGTTACTTACATAGTTGCATTATTTAGTTAAATGTATGTGTTAAAAAATATATAATAATAAAACAAAACAATTTTATACACATTATATTGTATGGAATTATTTTGCATTATAGCTAGGTATAGTCTATCACGAATCAATGTCTCTATAGTCCATAGCTGAGAAATTTATAATATAAATTCAAGATCGAGATATACATACATATGTATGTAAGTTCTCGGAATATTTGTAGTACTCATGTGAGAGAAATTTATATAAGTATATAGAAAAGTTATATGTTCAAATCATTCAATATAAACTTTCACCGTACAACGCTCATCCACCCTTGGTTTTCCTGATATATTTTAATTTATCAACGCCCTAAAAGCTGAGTAGATATAGAAAGCGTTTTCCAGCAACATTACTGCTGTAATAAACGTGTATACATATCCTAAAATCCTAGTTTTAGGAGATAGCGGCGTTGGAAAGACGACGTTGATTAAAAGTTATTTAAATGAACGATTTACGAATTGTTATCAATCAACAATTGGAAGGGACTTCGGTACGATAAACGTATAGTTCTAGTTTATCGATCATTTTCAGTAAATCTCTTTTATAAGTTTCATAAACTTTTCGATTTTTTTTTTTTTTTTTTCTGATATCTGGGATACGGCTGGAAGAGCGTTTCCCTCCAAACATCACCTCGCCTGTCCTCCCTACGATGTGTACTCCGCTAAACTCGTTTAAATAAAGTGGAAATGCGCATCCGGAATTCCTAATCAATCAGCATATCCTGTTTTCTTTTCCCTTGGTTTATTAAAATAAAGCAATCTTGATGAATAGTGAGCACAGAAACATGTTAAGATATTGTTTTAATATTTTTCAATATTTCATTTCTATAAATTGTGTAAAATACAATTTTGAGATCTCAGCAAAGGATGGTCGAAGCATAGAAGTTTTTAAGATAGCTGCAAAAATGGCAATACCGTTGGAAATACTTGAAAGCTTTAATCATCGATGCCACGATATACTTAATTAACTTATGAGCTTTTAAATATACGATTTTATTATTTTTTATAATTGTTACACGACTTTTTACACAAGTTGGCATGATCATATCCGAAAAAAGTGCTGCCATTTCTTTGACATCAGCTGTTTATTTGTTATTGTACGTTTCTAAACTTTACACAATATTTTAGTGGGTGAATTTTTTGTGCAAAATGTCAGAATCCGCGCCTGTTGCACCTCCACTGCCTCCGCCCCCACCGCCTACTACCGTTAAGATATGCAAAACAATTTTAGATAAAGATAAGACTGCTGCAATGCGACTACCCAATGATGAGTGCAGCTGGGCAACGGATTACCCCGAATTGCGGAAAGCTTGCTTTCTCAGTCGTGTGTGTCAGTATACACAGCCGAAGAAATGCCAATATGCTATCATCGACAGCATTCTACAAGTTAGCAGCCATGATATGTACAATATATGGATATGTCATAAACATACAATTGCAGATAGGACCCACCTGTGGATTGACAGCACTAAGTATGTTGCTTAATGGACAACCGACGGCTGCGGAATTGCTAGCAGATGCCAGTGCTCAAAAGTATACAAGAAATGGTGAAATGTTCAGTGCACAATATTTATACGAATTGACGCAGAAACATCTGAGTAGCCCAATGGCAAGCGAATTCTATGAAGGCTTTTTAGATTGTGTTCAGATAAAGGACAAACTCAGCTCTGGAGCGTGTTTATTAGTTCCGTATCCTTTTCCAAACAATTGTTTGTCCATATATAGGATTAGTATATATTTTGAATTGTTTTTATGGGCAGCACTGGTAACGCGTATATCGCTGCTCGATATATACTAACTTTTGGTATTATTTAGTGCAAAAAAGAGAAACAAGAGCGAGATACATATTTCCACGATATTTTAATAATTTGATAATTTATTGTAAACTAATTGCTTTGAAGTGATTTCTAAATGGCAACTGAAGAGGAACAGGTACGTGAATACATCCATTAAATAATTATCGGGCTAACTTGTATATTTGCAGCTCAGCCAGGTAATTTTGCCGGTCAAAGAGCCGCTAGACCTCATTCGCCTTAGCTTGGATGAGAAAGTATACGTAAAAATGCGCAATGAACGGGAATTAAGAGGACGATTACACGCCTTTGACCAGCATTTGAATATGGTGTTAGGCGATGCGGAGGAAACAGTAACCACCGTTGAAATCGACGAAGAAACGTATGAAGAGGTGTACAAGACCACAAAGCGCACCATACCCATGTTATTCGTGCGAGGGGATGGCGTTATATTGGTCTCCCCTCCCATGCGAGTGGGTTAGAGAGGATGTGTGGGAGTGACAGTGGAAGGAATAGATAAGAAGCCGTCACTAAGTTAATTAGGAACGCTGCATTTATCAAATTGTATTAACATTGCTTCAAATAAAGTGCTACCGATTGTTTTGTGTATCAATTAAGAGTATTTGTGCCAAACTTTGGTTAACCTTAAATCTAGATATAAATCATGAATATGCAGGTACGATGCCGATGTCAACCATGCGCCCTGTCAGAGATGTGGCCATCGGGCTCACTGGGCACTTATTTTGGGTTATCTAATTGATGATCAGAATGAGGTGAGTGTTTAGAGAATATAAAATATATTAAATATGCAAATTTATCAAATATGCCTTTTGCAGTTCTACGTGGTGGCACGACATGGCAAGACACGTAACTTGGCTGTTTGGTCTTTGGCTGCATTGAGCGCAAGCAACGCAAATCTAGTGGAATTTGCGCAGCCTAAGGGTCACGAAGACCTCACGTTTCTCCTGCCACCTGGCGGCATTGATGGTGACCAAGGACTCAGGAAACGCTCCGTTGTAGTCACCAATCTGCCTCATCAAAAGGTTCAAGTGCGTTGACGCTGCAATTACAATGACCCCATTTCGTTCACAAATAAAACTGTTTTCGATCTGTTTTTAAATGTTATATATATGTATATATATTTAATAATACAATTATAAATTACACATCTTATATTTGATTTAATCTTACGTTAATTCGCACTCATTCGCAACGCCTTCTTAAACTGAACAACGTTCGCACTCCACTAGTACATTGTTTTTGAAACAGATTCATTACATAACTCTTCTATATACTGTATGCATATAAATGCTTACATATATCAACTTGTACAATCTTTGCATCGACTGCTCGCACTATGAATTTTTGAAAAATCACAACAATAAGAGTAGTACATACGTTAGAATATGCTGATTAGATAGGTATATGTATATATATATAAGTATTGTATAAGTAGATATTTAGTTGCACATATAGATAATGTCTGAATTTAGATAGTATATAGACGACGGGTTGGTTAAATATGCATTCACATTGCTAAGCAGTTGTAGTTAGAATATGCTGAATATCATTTTAATATAGTTACGATAGTTTTTTGTTTTGTTTAGTTTAGATAATGCCAGAGTATATATACTATATTCCGCTGTTGCCGTGTTCAGAGCAGAGAGATCTTGAGATCATGTGGCCTAATATAGAGCCGTTCTTCTTTTTCTGACAATACTCCTGACTCTTGTATAGCACCTGTTTAGATTAAAGAACGAGCTTATCTAAAAACTGCAAACGAAACCATTTGGCCAACTATTCAATAGACCTGGTTAACAAACTTGATTTGAGAAAGTGTGTTCTTGCAACTGCAACTACATAGATAAAGTTTACTTGTACAGGATATTTGATACGCGTTAATTTTATCAAGTGTTAAGGTTTGAATTCTACAATTTCACTATGTATTATAATTATTTAGTTATTAGATATTGGTGTGTGATGCGTGTGTTTCAAAAATCGAAAAGTTGTTTGATAAATTCACAAAGTTTACTTTTTGCTGACTTAAAAGAACATTAGAAGCTAAACGTATTTTATTAACTAAAAATTTACAAATATTAACTATAAAATAAATTATCATTCTTCTTAGTAAATAATATTAATTGCCGTCCATCCGTACGGCTCCCTTGCTCTCTGTTTGTATGCATGTGTCTGCGAGTCTGCATGAATATGGGCATTGGGTAATTGTATGTTGACTAGGATTTTATTCTGCACACGACATGGGCGTACAGCCGATGAGGGCAATGGGAAAGTTCTTTACATGAGTCTGCCACTGTGACGATAACTGGAAGAATTTGACGCCAGTCCACTCGGTGCCGTCGATGTAAACTGTGAATACAATACATATTTATAGGTATTATAGATCTCTCTCTAGGGTAATAACACTTACCACGCAGTGGCACGGGATGCGACTGCTTGGGCGAGCATATTAGGCGTGCAACACCCTCAACGCACTGCTCCTTTTCGAGATCACGCTCCTTGTCCTTTTTCTTGCCCAATCGCATAACTGTAGGGGGAATTTAATTGTATTAATAAATATAATATGGCTTATCTATTGAGAGACTTACTTTGCTTCTGCTTCTTTTCCTTGGTGGCGAAGCTAACAGTCAGTCCATTGGACATATCACCCATTTGCTGTGCATTCTGTGGCAGGCGCCACACTTGCAGATTCCTAAACGTACTCTTAATGCTATTCTTGCCACCGCCCGAATCACTGCCGCGTGACATGCCGCCCTTTGACTCCTTGGCATGCATTTCGCCATGCCGCACCAGCGGCCAATAGTCCACTTGCAGCTCCACTGCCTCCGCTGCGGACAGCGCACCACTCAAAGTCTGCGATTGTAAGGACGAGGGCGTTGTCAGTGCCTCATTGACACCTCGCTCACGATGCGTCAAGCTCGACGTTGGCGGTGTCTGCAGCGGTGGTGATATGCGCCCCATGCCCTGGCCCCCTTGCTGTGGCTGCTGTAACTGTTGCGGCGGCGAGCCCGATATACCGCCGTGCATGCTCGTGCTGCTCTGATTACCAATTGGTATGGGGTTGCTAGATGCGTTTGTTGAGCCGCCACTACCACCGCTGCCAGTCATATTAGACGCGATGTTCTCCTCCAAGTCCAGCGAGGCTTGCGTATCTAAGTAGCCAATGCGTACGTCCTGCGGAAGAAAGGATGAGGTAAATATGTTCATGATGCCAGGAACACTTTAATGACTTCCGTTACTTACGCTCACAAAGGGCACAAAGATCTGACACGAGTCCTCGTCCTTATAGTTGACCATGGCTTCGGCAATCGGAATCTGTGTGCATGGCCCTGCCGCATGCAGATAGCGTTGTATGCGCTGCACAAGCTCCGCAATGTCCGATTTGGCTACGGAGCCCGCATCACCCAGATTGGCTGTCAGAGCTGTGGCATTCACTGTGGTCACTGCACTGACTGCGGCAGCTGTGGCTGCCGCACGTTCGCACAACTGCGACCAATTGTCGGAGCCAAACATGGCGGCATATGCCTGATCCATTTGGCTTAGATGACGCGCCACGCTGCCGTTGCTGCTGCCCCCGCCAATGGGCACCAGATAGAACCGTAAGTGATTTAGCCAGTCGGGAGGACGAACGCCCAGCAGTTCAACATAATGCCGCAGAGTCGCGCCCTGCAGCCAGTCGCCGCCAATCAGCAGCACCTTCACTGTGTGTGGTGGCTTGGCGTTCGAGTTGCAACTAATTGGATTTAAAGGAGAGGGAGAGAGAGAGAGACTTGAAATGGTTGCAGCTCAACACTATTTAGGGATGTTTACTTACTACTTTTGGATCTTGGCCATAAGCGCCTGCAGCACGGCCTTGACCTCGGCCGTGTTCTGGGGCACGAATGCCGGCTTAAAGGAATTGGCAAACAATGTGACGAGCTTAGCCAGTAGAGTACTACCGCCCAGAGCCTCAGGGGGACTAATGATGGTCACCACCTCGGGTATAATGTTATCATCGCCGGCAAACACACGGCTCAGCTGATCCAGCAGCAGTTTGCGCGGCTCCACATTTGTGGGCGACAGGCAAGCCTCCAGTGCGGAACGTGGCTCGGCGCTCAGGCTGAGCGTGTGCTTCCGCTTGACCACCGCATTACTGTTGTTCGCAATGCTAGCGTTGCTTGCACTACCCAGAGCCATCGTGTTGCTTGACGTGCGAAAGAGACGCGAACGCTTCTCTGTCTGTGCCTGAGCCGGGCTAATGCTATTCATGTTGCCCGTGACGGAGCTAACGGGCGTCAGCTGTTGATACTGTTGCTGGCGCATGTAATCTTTGTCCCGGGGAGGACTATTCTGGGGATCGGAGTTCTGACCATCGGTATAGCCGGCATTGCCCTCATTACCGGAACTATCGTTGCCAGCGCGATCTGTGAAGGCAATAAAGAAATATTAGATAAGTTAGATAGAAATCAATACACGACTCGCAGTTCAGATATAGGGGAAATTGAGGATATATTGAGTGAAGTGCACGAAAACTCGATTTATTGAAAAAGAAAATCTATTACAATGCATGCAAGGCTATAACTGGGAAAGTCAACAGACGTTCCCACCCCTCCCCTCTCCTTGATCCACTTCCTGCACGACTGGCTCTTGCTGATGGATCGGGATACATGTACATATGTATGTATGTATGTGTGTATGTTAATATGAAGTTCATTCCAAAGTGCTCTAGTGCGTATGTGACGTTGTTAAATTGGTAAATAAATAATAAATGCGACGCTCGTAAATATACACAGGTATAACTTTTTACTACCTCTAGCGTATGTATGTGTGTACATATGTGCATACATAAGGTGTATGCTGGTTAAACACTTTTGGATTGTATATTTATTTTTATTTGTATAGCGTGTTCCACTTGAATTTTCTTAGCTATGTCGCAATTAATCTCAATTGGTGGGGAGGACAAGACTCGACATGCAAAGAAAAG
Source organism: Drosophila koepferae (assembly GCA_030914345.1). Classification (NCBI taxonomy): domain Eukaryota; kingdom Metazoa; phylum Arthropoda; class Insecta; order Diptera; family Drosophilidae; genus Drosophila; species Drosophila koepferae. Next base: position 12,253,058 of record JAUESR010000197.1, on the reverse strand, counting down.
GCTAAAAAACTAGCCTGGGAGATGTGGCCAATGGCCAGTAGCATTGACGCTGTGATTAAGGGTGAGTTTAATGTGTTTTTAGTGTTTTATTAATTGAGACCCAAAAACAAACAAAAATTATTAAAAATAAACTCATGAATTAATTGATGTATGTTGTGTTTCTCTTTGTTTGGCTAAAAGCGCTCGAGCATGGCATGCATAACTTATTCGTTTTTGAAAGGACAGCATGAATTCTAATTTCATATCTTGGACATTACCACGGCGCCTATTTGTGACATCACAACATTTACAGCACTTCCAACTCATGCAAATAACAGCAGCAGCCGGCGCACGGTCACACTGTCAATGTCAGCGCTGCATTTTCAAGTGGGATTGCATTCGTAAGCCTGCCCTGTATGTATAGATGTGTGAGAGTGTGTGTGCGTGTGCGTGTGCGTTTGAGTTAAGTTTTGTTTGGGTGTGCGAGTAAGGGCGTGCGTAATGGGACGGCAGGCCAAGGATTTCAATTTTAAAAATAAACATAACAAATCAGAAGTTATTAATGTGTTCGTTTGCTTGCGCAAGTACAGTGCATATTGGGTATGGTCACTGCCATGCAGCACACATATAGTTGAGCTCGTAAAGGCCTAGTCAGTCAGTCTGTCAGTCAATCAGTCAACTCATATGTATATCAAACGTGCCTTGTACTTGTTTCCGATTGGATTGTGTAGGTGGTGTGGGTGTGCGTGTGTGTGTGTGTATGTAGGAAATTGTTGCAGATGCGCGGGTAGGGATTTAGATTATCATATATGTGTTATACAGTTAAAGGGTATTAAGTGTGGAATTTCCTAATTATTTTGTAATTTTATTTATTGTTTTTTTTTTTTTTTTTTTTTTTTTTTGCTGCAGTTTACACAGACCTGGTGTTGTAGCCGAATTATTATTGTTTGTTAAATGAATGCTTTTTTGGTTTTTGTTATATTCAATATTGTAAGATGAATTGGTCAATTGGTCGCTCTTATCCGATGATCGGCGCTCAGAGTTTCCTGCAAAAGAAATTTGTACAAGCCATGCAAAATGTTTTGGTTTTTCTTTGTTTGTGTATTAAATATAAATATAGGAAACAATTAACTTTTCCAATCGAATAAGTGTCAGTACTTAGATTGTTAATTAAAATAAAATTGGAAAAGATAAATAAAATACAACGGAAACTCAAAATTAATTATAATTGTATTGCATTGCCTCCAATTACGCTCCCTTTTCATTTTTGAGCCTTTCTTCTCTCTGTGTATTGGTGTATATGTATATATATGTATTTACATATGTGTGTACAATAATATATATAGCTGTCACAGTTGGACAAATGGTCCACTGCATTGACTGCAAGTCAGAGTCCATCTGACCAATTCGCTCTCTTTCTCTCTCTCTTTATGTTTCTATGTGGCCTTGCAATTGTGTGAGTATCTGTGCTGCGTAATTGTATATGTGTGTATAAAACGTGCTGTTATTTATTTTCGCACGAATCCATTGCCTTGACCGAAAACGGACAGAAACAAGAATGAGCTGTTCGGAATGACCTAATAAGATGAATTACCTTTTAGAAAAAAATGGATAAATGTTTATAAAATATTTAAGGTATATATTATCTTTGTGTTCCATAAGACAATCCAGCTTTATATAGAAACAGCTCGTTATTTTGAAAAGACGGACATCGAATGGACCTACTTTCTTCTTTCACTTAACCTAAATGAATATATCCCCTTTAACAAATTTCGATTATTTATTTACAGAAAACAGACAGTGGGTATGCAAAAAATATTGCTTGCTTTTGGGCAGAGGACAGTTTTTCGTCTCAAAATTTTAAACGCAAATACGCGTCGACTATCGCTAGTGTAAGTACTTAAAATGCTATGTTCGAGAGCAATTAAAATATCAAGATTTGAGAACTTGTCAATTACTTTGAAATTACTTGAGCTTGATGCTCCCGTGAAAATGCAACAACGATAGCAACAACAAGCACAACCAACAAGAACTTTTAGTATAAGATGTGCATAAAGACTTACCCGTTGCACCGCCAATGCCGCTACCTGGGGCGCCGCTGCCATTGCCTGCGAGACTGTCATGCAGCATGATTCGTGAGTTGGTGAAGAACGGACGCAGCGATGGCTTCGGTGTTGAGCCAATCGATATGCTGTCCATATCCGGCCCGGAATCATCGCCCTCGCAGCAGGACAGCGACTCCAGCTCCTGAAACAGGGCGTCCAAGTCGCGTTCACCACGTAATGCAGCAGTGCCACTATGTGATTCATCCTCCAGCTCTCCGCTGGCCTTGAAGCGCTTCAGAAGTGCGACAATTTTCTGCTTAAAATTTCGCTGCTGCAGTGAAATTGTCTAGAAGAAAAAATTAAATGGGACAATTTGATTCCAATTGGGTTAAACTGTAAATTAAAGTAAACATAAGGATTTTAGCCTGTTATATCTTGTTGCAATCAATATACTACCTGTTTCAATCAATATACATGTATATACATATACACATACACATACAATCTTGCAATCACGCACACAGAGACGCAACGTTGCAAACTGCGCACTTTGTGCAGCGACTGCGCTTTATCTTCCTGCAGCCTCCCCACTATGGCAAATAATTGATTGAATAACTGTGAATGCATATAGTTGCGAATCTCGCGCTCAATACTAGGAATTATGTATTTCTGTTAGCTGAACTGAGCATAGACTGGTAGCAATGGTAAAACTAACTCTTGGACGGGCAATGAAAAAATACATTGATTCTACAGAAACATTTTAATACTGTGGATAAATAATGAATATATTAATTTTCTTATCTTTTTCTCTTCTAAATATTTTGTTTTGTTTGAGTATTTAGGGGTATATAATATAATAAATTTAATATACATACTATTTTTTAAGGCATGTTTTTATACATGTTTATTTTTATCTGATGGCTATTTGTAATGGACAGTTGTTAACTAGTTTTTCCTGTCATAATTTATACATTAATGCTTTAGGGGTAAAGGCTATAAAAACTTTAAGCTCTTGCGGATCGTTAAAATAAAATCTGAAGGAAGATTCGGAGACCAGTTTTATGCAGCTGTGATGCTTAAATAAAACAAACAAAAAAACTTTTTAATTGCTATCGTGTCATTTCGTCGCCACCTCTTCATCTCTCTCTTATGTCATTAGGCATCTTTTTATCTACGACAGACATTTAAATGATCCTGGCAATAAAAGCCAACGCATTAATAACGTGCAGCTCAACAACAACAACCATATTTATACTGACAGCAATGAAAACAAATGACGCAGTCTAATATTACACCTGTTCAGGTAGCCGGCTCACAAAAGGGGGCGTAACAGTCGAACATGTCATTTTGTGTCGGCAACTAGTTGCCCATTGTGGGGGAAGCGGTACCTACGTACGATGAGGTGTCCCTTTCTCCTCCTCCTTCTCCGCCTCCTCCACCATATAAGTCAGCCACTTTGTTCAGTCGTTCGCCAGCAGCTTATAATTGGCCCCGCTATTAGCGTGATTCTTAAATATTTATAAGAGTTCTTAAGTTCTTAAGAAATTTGTTCCCCTATACTAAATATTGTTGCTTCTGGGGTTGCCTCGGGATAAAAAATATGAAATTGATTTTCTAATTATATCTAAGCTACTACAATGTCGGTGCTATTGACATCGCTGAACCCCCTTTCAGCAGAGACCTCAGCTGCAGTAGCTTTTCCTAATCTTATCAGACGTCCTGAAAATTTGTATTTAGCTATCTCTGAGATTAGTTGTTTAACATTTAAGTTTTTTAAAGAATAAATACTATTAAAGAGTAAAACTTTTTTATTTTCACATGCTTCTTAAGATATCATAAGAAAAATCTTATTAAATGGATCATATGAAAACGTAAAATATATATTTTGATTATAATTCCTTGCATATACATAAATAAATGAATTTTTATACCCTGAGCCCATTGAAATGGGAAATTGGAAAATATATAACATTTACAATATTTTTCGTTTTGGTTATTATTAATAGTATAATATAATATTATTAGTGTTGTAAAGGTACTACATACATTAGTCCCGTACTCCATTTGCTAAATAAATACTTGGGTTTTCACTTGCATGACACTGTGTATTTTCTGATTGATTTATGCAATCCAGTCAATAAGCTGCGTCTGCACTTGCGGCTATTTCTGGCTAACGACATTTGAGGCAGAAGCGATTGAAAATACATTGCATAAATCGGGGCGTATGAAATTTCAGTTAAATTCTTGGTAAGCCTCTATCTGATGCGAAGACATCATCATCGGCAGCTGTAGTCTCATGATTAAGAGAGCCCATTAGGCACCCCAAATGGCATAACAGCATATTACGATTCTTGGGCCGCAAACAGTATACAGTTTCTGGCACTGAAATAGACTGTGGTGGCTTCTGCGAATGCATTCAAGGCCATACACAACAATTGTCAACAAGTTCGATAGCAAATTCCTAGCCATGCCATAGTTGCACCTAAACATAGTACCTATCCCAGCTATGCAATGTTTTAGCCAAAGTGCAGAGAGTAAAATTGGGCAAGCGAATGCCGAAAATGTTTTTGTTTTACGGAAATAATTGCATGCTGTTGCCCCGATTATTGCGTCATCTGTTTAAAATTTCGAAAACAACATCTAGACAACCACAACAGTAGCTGCAAACGAATAAAATAATATATATATATGTACATATTTATACACATAAATGTACAAATATAGAGCAGGTGCTTGGCTGGCAACTTGTCACAGACCAAAGCCTTTGATAATTGCAGCCATGCGAAATGAGCGATCATAAAAAAAAAAAACAAAGCTTTGCACCAAAAAATACACATTAACTTGTGATTGAATCATGTTTGTTTTTTTCTTTAATATAAACTAAGCAAGTCTAATTTTATTAAATATGGAAAACAGATAAAATACATAGTGAATATATTCTTTTTATTAGAAACCAAACTTCTATCCTGATCAAAATATATTTAATGTGTTTTGAAACATAACCAGTCAGTCAAAAATTTTTGTATATACATATATAATGAGTCTTAAATATTTACTCTTGAATATATTGTTGCTAAGCAAAACTGTCTCCAATATTTAATATAAACTTTCAGGCAAGTTACTCAAGCGAAAAACTTATCAAATGATTTTAATCTAATTAAACTCAAAATGGCAAATGGTTTATAATCTAAAGTTGTTTTTCTATATATTTATACATATATATATATATTTTTTTTTTTTTATTATTATTATTATTTTTTTTTTATCAAAGATAACTAAAGTTGTTATTTGTTTACTGCATAATGAACTGAAATTGGTAACATGCTTTAGAGAAAGCGCCCTTGACTATGGCCATGTCAAACGGGCAAAGCAATTATTTTAAATAGGTGGGTGGACAATTTGGGGCACACCTGTTAAGGCTTACACGTTATACTTATATATACACACATATATTTATATATATACATATGTACCCTATGTACGCTATTTATACTGGATATATGTTGTGACTCACCCGACTGAACTTGGCACGGGATGAGCTCTTGTCCTTCATTTCGAACTCGCTGTCACTGTCCACGGGATGGTGCTGATGCGGATGATGGCCAACTATTGCGATATCCTCAATGCCCGATCTTTGCAGCTTATTGCGATACTTGCGCATATCATGCTTGGCCGGATTATAGTCACGTTTTGGTCGTACCCGGTAATGGCCAGCTCGTTGGACTCGTCGTTGAATTCGCCCGAACTGAATTCGACTTCCTCGTCCTCGTCTGAGTATTCTGCAACGCGATCTGTCAAAAGAAATATAATTAAATATCATTTGAAATAATGCTAGCACGCTTCTCACATACAATATATATTAATATATTTTATGCTTTGTTTGTAACTAAGTACATATGTATGTGTAGTCGTCTAAGTTTTGGTTAAACGTTAGTCAAGACGTGACGCTGCGTCCGCCAGCTTCTTTTTGCGTTGTTTATTGGAGCCCGCCGTTTATGAAGTTTACTTAATAATTCTTAAAGCTTTGCCTTTTCCTTTTTCTTTTGTTTTTATTTTTATTTTTTTACCTAAACGCGTACTGCTGTACTTCATCAGAAAGTGCAGCAAAGTAAAGAGGAAAAAAAAACACGCGCGCGCGCTTGCTTTTGTTTTGCCGCTGTCGCTACTTCTGACGTCTACGTAAATAAATTAATCACAAGATATCAGCCTCGAGTTATCGGTTCATCTCACTTCACTTCGATTGAACAGAAAGCGTTTTCTTACGACGTGTGCTTCGCTACACGGTTGCCAGCTTAATGATTGCGAGCACTGTGCCGACACTCTTTGCACACAATGCTCATTGCGACGTCAGCAGAGGCCGTCGAGCAAAGCAGAGCAGAGACAGCGACTGAGACAGAGCTGGCAGCAGCGTTAACTGCAAAGAGCGCGCCACTTTCTCACCTATGCACTGAGGCAACGGGGGAAGCGAACAGATTACAGCGGACAGCGGATAGTAGGCAATGAGCGATGGACGATGAGCTGGCCGCGCACTGGGGGAAATTGTTGGAAATCATTTCGAGAAATTGTCGGGCAAACGCCTAGGTATTTGCGAGGGTCAATACAAATGTTTTAAGCTCTCTATAAGCATATATGACTAATATGTGAGTACTTGAATATGTAGGATATCGAGCTCATAATATAAAAGATATACAATATATGCTTCAGATAAACATATTAGTTAGCAGTTCTTGTTAATCGTATCTTCACATTGATATAATTTATTATCGAAGGTTAAAACTAATTGAAGGTTTCTTGTTAAGAGATCTTAAAGATTTGGCAGATAAACAATATTACTGAGGTGATTACAGAGTTTAAGAAAAAGAGTATTAGCTAGCTAAGCAAAACAAGAGAGGTTATGCATATAAATGAGAGATAAAGTATAGTAAGAGAAAACAAGAGATTTTGTTTACATACCAAAAATCACTGGTTTCTCTAACTAGCTAACTAAATACTTTCTGAAAGTCACTAAGAGTAGCTAAAACACCTGCTAATTTTAGTAACAGTTGTTAATACTAATAAGACTTCCCTCTTACAGGTCACATTGTATGCGTTATCATACGTCATATGTACATATATATACATATGCAGACATACACATGTCTATATGTATGTAATTTTACGAAAGCTCTCTAGTTGTGTGGGGGCATGGCAAACGGTTATTAAAGTTATTTTTACGCATCGATTCAGTTAATTGAAGAAATACTCATCGATGAGCAGGCATACATACATAAAAACACGCGTATTTATATGCATGTGCATGTGTGTGTGTATTTATAGAAACTTGAAAACTCTCTTTAGCGCAATTGCTACCTCCATCTCACTCGCTCGCTCACCATTTAAACTTGGAGTTTCGGCGTGTGAGTCTGACGGCACGAAAGAAAAAGTCTGATTAGATTTCTGCTGTTGTCATTGTCCCGTCATCTGCCTATTGCTTATTATTGTCTGCATGTAATTCGTCGATCGCCGCGTTTGTTTGCCCCCGCTGTTTTGCTTTCTGTTTTACTATTTATTTATTTTCTTGCATGTTTTGCTGCCGTTATCATTTACACACTATTCGAATCGAGCGTTTACCGGCCGGCAACGATAGACGCCCATCGCGTGTCCGCAGCAACGAAACATGTGAATCGAAAATGGACAACAAAAATGTTGAGGCCCTAAGATCGTAGGGTGTGTCTTTGTGTGTGTGTGTCGCTTGGAGTGGATAAGTGTTACTTTTAACAGCATTAAGCAAACAGTTAACTGATTAGAAGTGCAGGTGATTATAAAACAAGCATCTCAACCAGGAAATCAGTCGTACTCCTTGTCTACAAAACACATACATACATACATACATATGTACAAAGATACATATTTATGTGTCTGTATTCTGGTTATCTGCAGCAATTGGCGTGTGGGGCGATCAGGCAACAATAAAATCAACAAGATTCCACGGGTAAGTGGAGCAGCTGCTGGAGCTGCGCACGGGTGCATTGTAGACGTTAGCAATAAGCACAAGAAGAAGAACGACGACTCCACTGCAATTATTTCGTTTTCATCTTTAATTGGAACTTGTTATTGTATTTATATATACTTTTTTTGAATTGAGTGATTATATGGATTGTTTAATAAAAAGAATTTTCTTAAAAATAAGAAAGTAATTTCCCTAATTGCATCTAAATAAAGTTTTGATCAGCTCTATAATATTCTTTAAACTTTTTCTTTTCCCACAAATATTGCAAATTATTGTCTATGAAAGATGTGAATATGTTTAATCTGTATAATCAGTGCAATATTTATGTACCATAGTTCCTGTGAATTCTCAGTAATAATTCTTAAATTTCCACGAAAATATAAAGAGTTCCCATTCACACATACGAGATACCAGTATATGAAGCTCTGCAATTTCTGTGGGCGATTTCTTAAAGTAAACTGCGAATGGTAGACAAAGTGTTGCTTCCAGGCGTCAGAGTGGCAATCATTAGCAGTCAGAATGGTTTGAGGCAAATTTCCTCACCTCAATCGCACGCCGCAGCAGATGCCACACTTATGCATGCCCACGCGCAGCACCACGCCGCGTATACATAATGAAATTCGTATTGGAAAGCGACGAGCGACATTGATTTAATGTTTGCGTGTACATACTATATAGTATATTGCATGCACATATATGTATATATATATGTTATGAATACATATACCTATATATATATATATATATATATATATATATATATGTATATAAATGATGTACATATAACTGATGCTGTGCTTCCATGGTTGTGGCTTTGGCAGGCAACCAACAGATAAACAACTCACCAAAAAAGTACGAGTTCACTTGTCTTGCATGCACGACTGCATATACCCTGTACACTGACATTTAGAGTATGCTAGTTTCGTCACTAATAATAATAATACTACCCAGTAAGTATTACTATTTATAAAGATCATGTACTTCGAATAAAATGCTAATATATAGTATAAATGACTAAATTATTCGTAACCTAACTAATCTAACTTATCCCAATTGATAACGTTCTAGATATAAAATACTGCTAATATAGGTCTATGGAATTAATGATAATGAAATTGGCCTAATCCAAGTATTAGATAAAGTGCAGATATACCGATCAGCCTAATAACTCTCCTTTTACGCAATGTGCGCAGAGTATTGGAAAAAAGAAAGAACGTAGCACACAAAAAGTACTACTACTTTGACCTTGGCCAACAACTCAGCGCCAAAGCTGATGCTGTGGCAGCAGTAGCAGCAACAGCAGCGGACATTGCCATTAGATGACAGTCGAGACAACGAGCGGGGAAATGGGCCAGCTGGGGGGCGGGCAGACGGTCGATGACAGCTGTGAACAATAATGCGCCCTAGCAACGCTCGACATAATTTACGCATTTTGCCATTAAACACTCAACGATAAAGATATATATGTATATATTTATGTATACATATGTATGTGTGTGTGTATTTGTGTGGCCCGAATGGACTACAATCCCAGTCCAGGAGAGGCAGCACACAGCCAACCTCGCTCGTCCACCTGTGCGTCATATTCTCGTTGCGCCTCAGTCCTCTGCTTACGCTTTTCTCTTTCTTTTATTTGTGCTTATCTCTGGCGCACAAGGACAAATGACTTAATTCCTGTCAGAAGCAGCTACAAATGACAATGCAGGCAATTCAACTGCGTAACGCTCAAGGACAAATTCAAACGCTCGTGGCAATGTCTGTTATGCCATAATTTATACATTTTGTGGCAAGACCCTTAAGTGATCTTTTTACGAGTGCTTCTAACGTAACCGACAAATGCAATATATTTTGAGCGGGCTCAGCTTAAATTTATGCCTTGATTACAAAATAATTTTTAGCATTTTTGCATTTTTGCATTTTTCATTGGTATTATTACGATAAATATATTTTATATCTTCTTTTTTTTCTTACACATTGAAATTCTTGTCATCTCAACGAAAATTAAATTTATGCCTTGATACAGTGAATAATGGACTATCTAAACTGATCAACTACACTCAAATATTTATATGAGATGACATATTTTGTTTCTGAATAAAAATAAAACTAAAATCTTTAAGAACCCTTCCACACACACAAATTTTCTATAAATAAATCACGCAATTGTATTTTGAAATATTCATGGCAATCCTCTTTGCCAAGGTTAGATCCTATTCAAACACCAAGCACAAGAAATCTCCTTAGTGTATTATATTAAATTCAAAGAATATAAGAATCCTTGGAGCATTATGCAAAATTCATGGTATATAAAAACTAAGATAACTAGCCTACAGGAGTGTCCCACAAATTGCACTTAGCCGATGCTCCGGCTGGGGCTAGAACTAGGGCTGAGTTTTGGACTGGGTGTGGCATTCAACAAGCTGACTCTGCAATCGCTTTAGTCTCTGCTTCCACAATGGCTGCAGGCAGCCCTTTTGTAGGTCGCTGAGTAAAATACAAAAAAAAAAAAAAAAAAAAAAAATCAATAGACAAAATAGATAGAGGCTAAAAAGTCTTTCCTACTACGCCCCAAACTGCACCGCTCCGACCTACCACGTAACTGAAATTCATTTTGCAAATTAGAAAGCGAGGCCCAAAAGTAATTTGAGAACTGTCAGCGCTGTCGCGGAAAACTAACCGACAGTCCGGCCGGGTTCAAGTGCCTTCTGCATGGCTGACCCCCAGCACAGCGAATTTCCAATTGGCAAAACTTTTGGGCTAGCTGCCAAGTGGAAAGCGACAAGTTTTTGACCGTCAACCGGCGGCGCGTCGCGGCGCAACAATGGCAACGTCAACCACTTGGCGCAAATACAATTGCAAGGACAATGCTGCAACACGTCCCCAATGTGCTAGCCATTTCGTGGTGCATGCCACTTTTATTTCAGGGCTTTGCCTTGACCAGTTCCACATATACATAGAGCATAAATATTTGGCAATGGCCTACTTTTGCCTATCAGCTCAACAGTTTGACAAACGACCAAACTTTCGAGCTGCGAAAATACTAAATAATCAATTTTCTTGGTAAATCTCATAATTGAATTTGGTTTGCGGTTGAATGTTTTCACTCCTACAATAGGATATGCAATTCATATAGTCGCATGGAAATAATATCTCTGTGTGTTTACGAATTGCAGATACTCTACAAATGATTAATTGCCTTGACTGATTAATCAGAAATCTGAAATATGTTAGTTAAAAGAATAAATCTTGTGTGATAAAATCATCTTTTGATGATGACTAAAACATGTCTAGTATGCAGAAGCTTTTATATTCATATACATTTGTATGCCTCTGGGATGATTCACAAATAAATATATGAAATTTATAGAATCAAGTGTATGAGAGATATTTGTAATGAAATACTTATAGCTAATTCTGTAGCGCTTTTTTTTTTGTTGCTATCTGATGTTGCTGCTGATGCGGCAGCTCAGATAAATGGGGAAATTCAGGGAAAAGCCGATTACAAGAGCAAATTGTAAGTAGAACAGATATAACAAAAAAAAAAAAAAAAATAGAAATATATTTAAAGTATGCGGCAAGCAGGGCTGACGTCATGAATCGTTCGTTCGCTGGGAGAATTGTTTCACAAGCAATTACCATAAACATAAACTCAAATTGGGATCATCTTTGATATAAGTATGTACATAAATATATATATGTATATATATGCAGATACAAGTAAAGTATAACAAGAGCATCGTGCATCTGGGTATTCAGCGCAAGGCCCGCCTGATATTATTTAGACATGCTCCTCCATCGATGGCCCCGCCCTTATCGGCCACACGTCATTAACGCTTTAATTCTGAACTTTTCGACTGACGATGATCATGATGTGTGGTTTATGGATTTGGCAATAAGCTGCTTAACTGCGTGCGATGATCGGACTGAGTGGAGTAGATGACATGGCTTGACTGGATTGACTCGATGACTCACCTGCCAGCAGTACGCTGTTGTTGTTCTTATTGTCATGGTCAACTGGAATGGAGGAGACACGTTCGGCGCGCAGGCAGGCGACCACAGTGCCGGGGCGTCCATTCTTGCCCGATGCGGTTAGCTCAATGATCATGTCCATCGATTTCTGAAGCACTGCATCCATACGTATTATGCCCTCGGCCAGGGTTTTGTAGCCCAAAATTGTGCGCGATTTATATTTCTTGCGGCGCTGCAATAAAATCACCAGTCTACAAAGAGAAATAGAAAGGGTCGATTAATCTCTGGTAGCATTAAATCCGGGATATGCTTAAACTCACCTATTGCCATCTCTCTTGATAAAGTGCGGATACTGCAAGCTAAAGTGCAAGTCCAGCTCCGTCTCTGTCAGCGGCAAGGCGCCAGTGCCGATGCCAGCATTACCGACATTCCCGGGCGTGCCAATCAGACCCGAGCCCCCAACCACATTTGCCAGCGGCGTATTGCCCTGCATCGAACTCTCCCGGCTGGATGCCATGGATGTCAATGCGCTGCCATTGATGGGTATCTCGTGGCTGCGCAGCGTTCGCTTTGAGCTTTGCATTTTGACTGCCAGCGAAAGCGAAGTCGTGTCCCCCGGCAGGGGACTTAGGATGGAAAGACGCGTTATTGTCAACGAGCAGAGTCTGAAAATATGTTGAAAGGCAAATGGTGGATTAATTAAATTAATTGAGATGCCTGTCCAAAGTCAATTTAATTGAATTATTAGCTTACAATTAGCCTGAATAAAATCTAATTAAAAGTTAAGTTTCTTTTACGAAGCAAAACATTTCTTGTAATTAGAATAAATTTTAAAATTTATAAGATAACCTTCATTTGTTTGGCGATTGCCTCATTTTATTTCAGTGAAATTCGCGTCTCACTTCATTTGCAAAGCATTTGTAATAAGTATTAATTTATTAATGGGAAACTTTGTTACGTCTGTAACTCAATTAGTCAGAATGGCATAAAATGTAATATTTAATAATTTGTAATCATAATAATACAGTTGCGTAATAATTTGTAATCATAATATTAATTATATTATTAATAATCAGTTCATATTTATATTGATTGGGAAACCTAACTCGAATACCAATTCGAATTTCGTATGGTTCAAATACCACATAAAACATATTTAGGTATACAGGGTATACGATAACCGAACATAGCAAAAAGAAGATCCCAGAGCTTAGGGAAAAAGCCGAAATATTTGTGTCTGCTTTATAGATTGAGAGTCGAAAACTCTTTCCGGCATGAGATAGACTACAAAATAGAAGAAAATAAAAAGTACTCATAAAACACTCAACGCAATAGGTCATAAAAATATTACAAGAGGAAATTGCTTTTGTTATTGCCAGAAAATAAAAATAAACTGAGTCAAAGACAAGACGAGGAAGTTTTTTTTTTTTTTTTTGCGGATATTAGATATGAGGAGGGTGATGATGAAGCAGATCAGCATTTTGTACCCGATTGTGCAATATTTATATGTATTCACACATACATAAATAAACATTTAATTTTGATTATTCAAGTATAAAAATAAATGTTTCCTGATTAATTATGTCTTGTAATACAGCCACAAAGAAAGCCATGTATTCGGATAAACAAAGAGTTTAAAGATAACGAACGCTCTTTTATAATAAGCTGTTGAGGCTTTTGTTGAGAGTTTTCAATGGGCAGGGGACACAAAACTCATGTGGGTCAGCCAGGCAATGGCAATCATCGTAATACACATATCCGGCTGCAAATGCAAATGGACTGGAGAGCCAAACCAGCCACGCTCGGCTCATATTAAAGATGAATTCTCTTCGCTGTCCACTTTTGTCTGTAGCTTTTGTATTCTATGGTAATTGAATTCTTCCAAAGCCTCTTAATGAAAGCGCATGGCCTGGAATGCCGTTGGGGCCAAGTTCGGATTCGTCATACAATTAACCATTGAATTTAAAATTCAAACAGTCACCTCTGCTAACTACATGCAAATGCCATTGTCAGACGAAACATCTAGACGCGCCAGATGGCAATCCATATATATTTAAATTCATTTATCTATATGGTATATATATATTATCGTATATAGTTATATGGCTAGTCGGTCAGCTACTCCATATAGGGTGCACCTGGCAAGGGTACGAGTTATTCGTGCATATCTAACAATTTTTAACACTTTCAGAAAAGAGTTACGTATATATAGGGTAAACGCTATTGCATTTATATTAAAAGATTGGACTGATATTGCATAAACATACAGCCGATAAACAAGTAAATCAATTTTACTTTTAGTCACATAGTTAGATTATATACATCTCTCGCCGATAACCCCAATTAGACAATTCCCAGTTGGCTAAGCTTTACTGTTTTTATTACATTTCCATTAGCTAATTGAATAACAGACAGAATTTTTAATATCTAGCTTAAAAATCAACAAACAGAGATAATCGAAGCAATTAAACAGATAGCAACTAACTACAATATGTAAATTTGCATATCAATGAATAATTGTTAATAATGTTAATCGTGTGAATGAATATGATATAGAGTTATAACATTTGGTTCGCATGCACTTGGCGGCTTCGTGGCGCTTGCATGTTACCTTCATACAAAAACAAGTTTTCATTTGTTGATTTTTTTACTTGTTTGTTTTCGTTTCTTTTTGGTAACACACGCACACGTGATTGTAAAAAATAACAAGGCGTACACGCCCCTTTTTGTACCGGCTTTCATTGTTGATGGCTAAAACGGAGGATATTGGTTTCCGTTAGCATACAAAATGCATAATAATTACTATAGCTATTTATATATCACCTTTAAATATACTTATATATATATATATATATATATATATATATCAAAGTTATTTAGTTGAATATTTTTCTTAATATTTTGAATATTTAATAGTTGAATATTTTTCTTAAGGGGTTTCAAGAAGTTTGCCTCTGATTTGATCAATTTTATTGTATTTTTCTTTAAATTAAAAAAAAAGCTGGATTCAGGTAAGAAGTATCTCCTAGTCGTGCCACCTCTAGAGAAGAGCATTCTTAAATGTATTATTGAATTTTAGCTGCTTTTGTTGTGACAATGTGAATGACTTGATCCACGTGAAGTGACTTGTATTGATGTTGTTATTGATTTGCTTTCGGCTTTTCTTTGGGAGCTTTTTGCTTTTTTCCGAATAATGTCAATGCGAGTTGTTTGGTTTTTTTATGAATGACACACGTTGAATGGTGCCGGAAGGAATTTCGTTAGGTTTTTTTTTCTTGACGTTTTACTTTCATTTGATATTCAAATTCAGTTTTACGACACGAAAAAAAAGGTTCATTGTACTCCAAATGGGGGATAAGTTCTTTTAAAGGTAAAATCCAATATCGCATTACATGCCTTTATTAATGACAAATCTGGATGGAACGAAGATTTCAGCCAGGGCTGAAACGAAAAACTTTTATGTGGCCCATCTTATAATCTTAATTAGTTTTCAACACCTTGCTCAACTAAGAAATGACTGCAATTAATAAGCACTTGCATCCAGCTTCATAATAAACACTCGACTCGAGTATTAATTACTTCATCTGCAGCTAGTCGACTATAAATAGGTTCCATCATCAGCTCGTATCTTTATTATGAAGCGAAAGCTTAATCGAAATGCGAAAAGCTGAGAGCAGAGAATTCCTGATAACAGGAATTCTCTGAAGCTTATTGAAACAGATAGAAAAATATAAAAATAAAACACGTAATATATATGTGTGGAAATATATAAATTGAAATCGCGAGCGCGTCAATCAAACTTAAAAACATAGCCAGCCCCTACTGCCATTCGGTTTAGCTTGAAAACTGTGTCACTGGCGCGTTGCCCGCACCCAAACTGAGACTCGGAGCCGAGTCAAATGCGGACGCACACACAATCACACAACGTAGACCCGGACGCGACCCATCAGTCGCACATCATGATAAGCATCCATCAGAAAATTTGGAAACACTTTGAACGGTGTTTTAAAGAGGGTTTCGACTAATGTCCATTGAAGTTTATTGTGCACTAAATAAATATACAAATTATTTTGGACGTCAGCAATATATGAAGATTTATGAATACACAAAATGTGAATAAACGAAAAATTGACAATGTACCTAGAATATATGAGTAATTGAAAGAAGTCAAAGTACAAATTATAAGCTTGAACTAAATTTATAAAAGTGGTGAATAAAACTAATAGAAAAGAAATTTCATAGGGCATAAATTGCCAATGTAAAATATTAACAGCCAGCGCTCTAGATTCATTTCAGTTAATTGACAGCATTAACGAAATCATTTAAGAAGGCTCTAGTCGAGACGGCTTGAAAACGTAAACATAAAAAAGTAAACGAATTATCGATTTCCTATCGATAGTTTGGAAATGTGTGAGTTATCGAAAAAATATAGTCTATGGGGTCTGCGACATATCCTTCTATCCATTTAAATTGGTTCAGGGCACGATTGAGTAATACAGTCTTTTAACAGTGGGTTTAGGCTATAAAAATAATTGCGAAACAGCAAATGTTTTCATAGTGAACGAACAGAACATTTTTCTGTTAACTAACATTTACATTGTATGTGTGCTGATAACAGTTTTGACATTTTATTATCTTTGCTGTTTGTTTTGTAAGCTGCATCTTAATCGTATATTGCACCTAGATAATCTATCAATTTGCAATACAACATTTAAACACATCTGGTTTGCAATCTTTGTTGTTGTGATAATCATTGAATAATGTGATAACCTTAAAAATATTTTAACATGCTATTTGAAAAATATGTTTTCTTCATTTAAATTGTCTGTTTCATATGACCTATGTGGACAGCTCTCATCAGTCTCGTGAATATTTATTTGAATGTCAATGTAAAATCATGAGCTACAAATTTTTCTGACGTTGCGAGCTGCTGTTAGCGCCCCAGACACTCAGACAAACCCCCCCGGGCAGTCAGACAGCCAGACAGTAAAGACCGTGCGATAACTGCCAATTTTGTTAAGATGTTAATTTGCAGTAGGCTGACTGACTGTGGCGCTCACTTGGCAAAAATACTCTCGCAGTTAGCGTTTCATTTGCGTGCCACGAGAAATGTTTGCCGACTCATGAGTCACGAGAGTCCAACAAAAGACAGCGTTGGAGGTGGGGCTTTACTTAAATAGCATTTTGCATTTCCTGCAATGACAAGTGCCAGCCCAGTGCCCCACCGGTCGTTCATGAATGAGCGAGGGCTGCTTGTCGAGCTGCTCGAGTGAGTTCTACGACATGTGACGAATGTAAAAGATAATGTTTATAGCAAGATATATTGCAAATAAGGTATGTATAATACGCTGCTCTAGAAGTGTCTCATTTGAATCTGGAGCATTTCTTAAGTGTAGAAAAAAATACAGACTTTGACAGACTTTAAGCCAGCTCACTTATGCATCTATTTACATTTACTAATAACTTAACTAGCTGCCCCATAATGATATTATATAGTATATGTATATTACAGTGACACAGATGATATGACAAAGAGCTGTTTAATGTCGCGACCTCAAGGACAACAAGAACGAGTATTAAGTCGACATGCGGACAGACAGACATCAAGTGTCACTGCACAGCAAATTGCCTCATTATAACAAAGACAAACAAGAACAAGAACGAGAATAACAAGTGAACGTCACAGATTGCCCTACCCATGCCCGTGTCAGACGGCATTATCCGGAATAGCCTACATTTTTCTCTCGGCTAATGCGAGTCGCGACTTATGAGGAGTTCACTTGAGTGCCCTCTACTCCGCCCTCAGCTAATGGCATATAGCATATCGATTCAGGTGCATACATTTTGTACGGCATAATTATAATTTGGGATATACATATTACAAATTTCGGGGTAGGTTACTAAAAAAAGGAAGGATTTGCCTGACTTCAGCATGACTCATGAATTGGTGAAACACCCTGGACGCAAATTCTTAATGAATTTAAGGCACGAAACCAGTTTTACATATTTAAAGGTGGGCGTATAATTAGGCGGAGTTCACCACCTGAGCTCGAACGTAAAACTTTTTGCCTGTAATCATAAGTTTCGCATCGGCGCCAGTCTGGCCCAGACTTGGCAAGTCCTGCCACACGGATGGACTGGGTCATTGCATTATTGATCAAATGCATTTCGTATGCGTCGACGTTGACGACGTTTACTTATGCATGCCCCACAGCTGGGGCCCACGGCTGGCCACCCTGAGCGGCCACATTCAATTTATTCGAGAATTAAGCAGGCCTCGACAATGCTCAAATGCCCGGAAACAACAGTCACTCAACAATAGCATCGGGAATGAGAATGGGAATGGGCATCGGAATGGCAGTGGGTGCCAGTGGAACTCAGACGCCGATACGTGTGTGTGTTTGTGTGTGTGTGGCTCAACAATTTAAATTGTTTAAACGCTCGCATATCCTAAATAACTGTCATTACAGCGGCTATTTCAATATTGAGTGTATGCAAAATACCCTGTAATAACCGCCAATTAACAATACCAAAACCTAAAAAAAAAAATCTCCATATCAAATCAAATTTAATCTAGACTTTATATAAACAAAATAAACAATAATAATAATAAATAAGTAAATACAATGAAATTAATAGCGTTATATAGACATTACATTTTATTAGTATATATTTTTGTTTTTATTGTTTTAAATACTATATTAAAAATTCATAGAATCACATTGATTCCAATTCTGTAAAATTTTACTCTAAATAAATCTATCATAAAAAACTTTCATTTAGCATGATTAAAATATGTTTAATATTAGCTGTATGGATCATTATTTAGAGGACATTCTAGTTTATAAGATTTTGCCGTTTATTTATAATTTGATAATCTAACATTCCACCCATTGTAGAGTATACGAAATTAGTTATTTAATTATTTACCACAGAAAATCGCAACAATTTGTCAACAAATTGCAGTCCAAGAGCCTTCAGCCAAATATAACACACAAAATGTTCAACTATTAAAAGGGCTGCATATTAAGGGTGCGGATGGGCGTGTCTTTAATGACGTCAATTAAAAGTTCCACGGGTTATTACAGTTCGTTGACTGACAGCATAGCAAACTTGCGCCCTCTGCGTTCTCATCAATAATTAACGATTGCCATTCGGAGTGCTGCATTTTACAACAGTCAACAACAATTAAAAACTACAACAACAAGCGTAATAGCAATATTATTGGTTATACTTCAATAAATATTCAAGGGGCAATTAAAATGAAATTCGTTTCGACATTAAAATGCAGCAAATGTGTTAATGTGTGTAAAAACAATTTTACACCTTTTTCTACGCAGCATTCTATAGTAAATCGATGCGTGAGACGTTTTAAGTACCCAAAGTCCACTAAAAAGCCATAACAATTAAACTATTCAAAATATTTCAGGCATTTTCAATTGACATCAAAAATAGCTGCACTGATGGAATTTTTGAAATTCAATTACGAACTTCAATAAAAGATTCAATAAAAGTTTGGTTTCAAGAGGCATTTATGAAGATGTATTCAATATTAAGTCTAAGCTTATATGATAACTTCTGTATCACTCAACGGACTATATATATGGACTATAATATCCGATTGATTTAAATTAAATTTTTATTATTAACTGAACTTTAATGATAAATATCTTTGAAGATTTGTAAACTGTGTGCAAAAATTAAAAGTGAATAAAATATACAAAAATGAAATATAAAATTAGCAGAGATGTACGAGAAATATAATTTAATAACGAAATATGTATAACGGTTTAAGCCGAGAACATTCAAATGAGAAGTTTTGAAATATTTGAAAAAACTACATATTAAATATTTAAATATTACTTATTTTGAATACATTCATCTTTATTTTTATTGCAAAGTTATAATAGTCCCTCTCTCTGATTGAATATAATTGGTTATGTATATAAGTTGAATGGAATTGAATACGATTTCTGTTTCTAGTACGTTATTAAATTAGTAAGCAGAGCTGGGTAACTAAATACAATACTTTGTAGCTCATATAACTGAGGTTTAAGTCTGTGATTATCGATGATCTGGATATAAAATATCGATTCATGCACTCTATATTAAATCAACGTTCGACATACGAACACAGTCCTAATGTCACTACCAAATAGAGTCTGCTATTGATACAAATCTTGTATATATATGTATATATGTAGTCCGTCACATTTGTTTATATTTATTGCGTGACTAAAGTTGAAAGTTTATTAACCGGCCTAACAAATGCATTCGCTATACTCAGTCATTTATTTACAAAATCAGCTATGGCCAAATTGTGATTATTCATTTATATTTATATATCGAATCGTCAATCAACGCTGACAGACTCCAAAGATATATCTTGATGGATTAACCAAAAAGCTGAGCGATGATGGCAAATAAACTTTGTACTTGGACATAAACAATGCAGAGTTATGTGTGCGAATTTATGTAACATGAATGTGAAATGCAATCAATAAAATGACATTGGTAAATTGCTGTTGTAACCATCGACGAAAAATGAACCGAAGAAACAAAATAAGCAACGCGTTAACTGACAGAAGCCGCAGCAGTGCTTAATCAAGAGCCATGGCTGGTTGCTTGGTATGTAGGTATATAGACATGCATTTAGCTGGGTAGGTGAGGAAGAGGGGCGTGGTCGATGGGTCATATGATATATGGGTCATTAACAAATTGTTCAACGGCTTGGATATTAAATACATATTGCTACATACATATGTATATATCCATGTGTATGTGCTTTATATACACAACACCAACAGCAACAAAACAATAACTAATAACAAATGCCGCATGAATCTGTCAACCGATTACTCATACGTCATGTTGACAAGGGTTCCCAACGGAAAACGGGGACGGCGGTCACTCAATTGAATCGAGCGACCAACACAGATGACTGCCTCTCGAAAGCAAGAACAAATTTGCTAACACAATGCAGCCGAGTGACTGCAAATTCTGCCTCTGACTACGTTAAAGCTGCTAAAAATAAATAATAAATGTTGATATGCTAGAAATAACTATTTAAGTGTTAGAATCAAGGCTAAGAGCAGAAGGCTTGACATATTGGTAATGCAAACAGTTTGCCTAAAATGAGGTAGAGCCAAAGAATATCTAAATATAGAGTTCAAATATACTATAATTAAAGGCTGCTATATAAAAATATATAAAGGGGACGAAGTTAACTTAAATAGTTCTGACAATTAGTTCTCAAAAGCTTGCATAACATGCAATATGTTATTATATTTCAATTCTGAGCACACAAGACCATAGAATCATATAGACATCTACCATAGGTGTAAAGTCTTCTGGCATTTATCCATGTCAGGGTGTGCTTCGTAGAAATAAGGCAAATTCGTGTACTTAGTTGAAAATCGTATAGACATATATATATATATATATATATATATATATATGATTATTTATGAGCTTCTTGCTCAGCTTTTTGTGACGCAAATCTATTGGATTTTGTTGACACTTTGTACGTAGGAAATTTATATAAAACAAAAAGCATAGACACACTTCGCTAGAGACTTAGGAATTTCCCACATACACATATAGACATACATATAGCATAATATGTATATAGTATCGTATACACGTGCATGTACCTTAAACAAATATGCGACTTACATATATGTTTTTAATCTCGCCCACTAATGTTGCCAAAAACAACACAAGTGTTGCTAGACAAAATAAAATATCTATTTAAAATTTAAAAACTTAATGAAACCGAGAGTCTAGTCGTGCACACTAGAAGAAAAAAAAAAAATAAAAAAATCAAAATATACCCAATGCAAATTTAAGGCCAGCAAGCAAAACAAAGTGCGTGGCAAGGCTTCTGGTCGAAATCGTTAACATGGAGAGCGTCATGTTGCCTCAATATTGAACTACGCCCCAATGCAGACTTCAACCCGCCTGCGCTGCAGGACAGTGTAAAATGAGTCCCATAAAACTAACTAGAGCCTGACACTTTGCCTTTAAAGTGGTTGTGGGTTTGCCCAGCACTATGTTGTGTGCCGGTTCTCTCTCTCTCTCTCTCTCTCTCTCTCTCTCTCTCTCTCTCTCTCTCTCTCTCTCTCCCTCTTTCTCTCTCTCCCTCTCTCTGTCTCTGTCTCTGTCTCTGTTTGTGTATGCTCTTAGCTGACATTGCTACTGAACACTGCGGGCGAGCAGCACAGCAGGATGCCATCGCCTCTACCAAGTTGTTGGCGAATGAATTTCTCAGTTTAATTGAAATTGACCACTTCCGAGAATTGCGCGACCTAGGGGAATTGACAAATGTTGCCATTCAAATGAGAAGTTCATAAGAGAAAACATGGAAATGGAAAATGGCTTGATTGAGTTGATTTTATTACGCTAAGTTCATTTAATATTGGATAGGGTTGTTTTATTAGAGCCGAGTGTACAGATCATAAACTAAAATTGAATCAATTCATTGAATGTGAAGTTTCATTTTCGCAGCTCAACTTTTCTTACTTAATTACCTAAATCGATTTAGGATAAACCTCTGAAAAATATGGATGACTGATGTTACATTCGTTTGCATGAAAAGCTAGAATCTTTTGCTTTAAAATGCTTTCTTTCATACGCAATTAATCATTTAATTTGTTTAGAGGATTAACACATTCAACAGCGGATGGTTGCTTGTAATTTATAAGCTATCATTGAGATGTCTATTGATTTTACTTTCTTCACTTCTTCCCAAATAAAAAAGCCATATTGTTGAAATGGTTTCACATATGAATACCTCACTTTTGTATACAGAAGCATATATTGTGGCAAAGCAGATAAGCAATAATCGAGTTTGTTTATTTTTTGCCAAGCGAAGGCTTTCAGATTTTTGTGTTCTCACTAAAATAAATAAACTAAATGGAATTTTATATATTTTTTGGTATGCAAAACATTTGCTGATATAGAATTAAATACAACATTGCTCTAGAGATGCCTTTGATCAGAATTGTTTTCATCAATCAAACTTTATAGCTAAAAAGAAAGCATAAAACTCTACGATAGTCCAAAAATAGGGTGTTCAAGAACTCTTATCTTGCCGAAAATGAATTCATAAACTAATAAAATTTTAATAAAACTCAAAGTACTTGCGAACTTTTCTGTCAATAAAGGTAAAAGTAAAAGCTCTGCAATAAATCCGAAAAGAAATATGTTTGCAAAAGTTACTCTTGGAAAGCTGGAGCATTATTGAGAACTGCCCCAGCGACCGCTCTCTGGCTACTTCAAAACTGTGCTAAGTGGCTGAGGCAAAGTTGAAGTCTTCATTTACCCTCCTTCCTCATGTTATCGACGTAGACGTCGACCTCTATGAGTATGCTTTCAAGATTGTCAAAGTTCTGCATGAATATGTAAAAATATGAACCACTTTGCATACCCTGTACGCAAAAAAAATAGCTAAAAACGGCATAATGATTTATGTGCAAATTTTGAATGTTGGCGGAAGAAAAACACGATTGATATTTATAAATACATAGTATAGTATTTAATCTGCTCTGTGCTTCTATTCCCTAAGAAATTAACTAGACTAGACTTTTAGTTCTAGAGAAAAAGAATGCATAAAACACTTGCTTTACACAAACTTCTGGGTATTTGCTAGTCTGGCAAGTGTCAAGCAAAGCACTCTTGTTTTTCATAGAGGCAGCTCATAATATTAATGAAAACATACATATGTATATATGAATAATCTAAGCCACTGTTGACTAGAATTGATGTCAAGCAGATTCTTTGGTTTTGGCCAAAGCGCGTCTATCTGGGCCAACAACTTGGCAACAAAACGGCCGTTTATAATTGCCGCAGCTACGATTCATTAACATTTCGAGGCCATTCGGATCTTCGCTTTTGTCTTGTCTATCACAAGAAGTGGCACTCTCTTCCAGTTAATAGGAGTTAGGTTCGTCGCATTTCATTTTGGAGTACATGTAAAAGTTTGAATCATTTTCGCAGCCTTTCACTTTCGAATTGATTTTTATTACTTTTTTATCTTTTCGACCGGCTTCCACTTATATTTATGTTAGCTGCTGCCGTCACATGTGCCGCGCCGCACTGGCTTCAATTTAACATTTGCCACTTGACGACGGCACGAGACGCAAAAAATAATAATTAAAAAAAAAAAAAAAAAGATGATAGCGAATGCAAATGTTAAAAAACCATAAAAAAAAAGAAGAAAAAACAGTTCAAAAGATGCGAAATGATTCAGCAGCGAGGCTTTACTTGCGACTCGCTACTCGATCAATTCACAACTTAGGATATTGTAACTGAAGAGGTTATAATACATTTATGTGTTTGTTATGAGTATATTAAGATAATAAGAAATGCGTAGGTGCATTTGAGTAGGCATGAGGATGTGCATAATAAATACGCATCCAATCTTAGTATATATACATTAATAATCCATTAAATCTTATGTCTGTCATTCAAAAATATAGTAAATATACTATGTAAAAAAAATAATACGTGTAATTAGTATATGCGCATTATAATTCATTCAATTAATTGTGTTTACATACATATATAATTTAAGCTTCAATATATATCCTTCCGTGTATATAGACTAGAATACTAGTTTTCTTATATTGAATGATTATTTACATATAAAGATATATGGCATAACAATTATTTATTCCATCTATGCAAACTTATCCATATATTCTATAAAATTTACAAATACAAATTAATAATTCATTTGATTGATCAAGCTCTTATCTTTTATTTACGTTTTTACAAACTTAAATCTGAATGTAAAACTTAAATTGTATTATTCGTGAATAGAAGAGCATTTCTTCATCTTTAAGTCAATTTCATATTTTTATTTACTTAATGAATAACCAACAACAACAACAACAACTATAGCAGTAAATCGAGTTGGTTCAACTCGTTCATTCACACTCATACTTGATCGTGAGTCATCAACGACGTCATCTTTTGATGAGACAAAGCACTGTGAAGTGAGTGCATTTATCAGCTTGCGGCTGGCGCAAAATTCCAAAATTTATTGAAATTTATGTGGTTACTGCTGATCTTGAACTAGTATAATTGATGAGACGGCGACAAGCAACTTCCATGTCTCGTGACTAGGCGTACATATTAATATACATAATTGTTTATACAACTTTAATATATTTCAATTATAAGACTATTTATAAGCCCATTATAATTTTATTATAAATTTCAATTGAATTTAAATCTCGATATCAGGAATTAATGTTGCATAATGCGAATCAGCATTCCGTTTCAGGGCCACTGAATACGGCGCAAAGTCTTGGACAACGAATAGAATGCCAAATTGAATGCACACGAGAACTGCATCCCAAATTTGATTGCATTTTTATGGTCAATGGAGCGGCCAATACACATGTATATATATATGTATGTATTCAGTGTTGGCGTTGGCAGCGTTCGGCGACTCACTGGAAAACCTGGCGACTGCTGCAGTCAAACACACAAAACTGAATATTTTCGTTTGCTTTTGCTTTCTCATTACATACCCTGTATCAAAACAAGCTTGTACAGTTAATGGGTATGGTGAAGAAAACGTAAGAAAATTGAATGGAAAACATGAGATATCAAAAAGTATAAATAATGTAATATTTAATAAAAACTTAAAGTTAAATAATATATAATGTATGAAAATAAATATATTAACAAAGAGTTTAAATATCAAATATGGCGAATAGCATTAGCTATGCTTAGATCGTAATGAAATATAATGAAAAATTAAAAAAAAAAAATATATATATATATATATATATATATATGTACTTTAACGAATGCATTTTGTCAAAGCAATGCCTTTTAGATGCAATCTCAACTCGACTTTAAATAGATATATACATATATAATCAAAATATTTATCGTGTAGCTGATAAACCGATGATATTTGTATAGGCTGTGCACATTTCAAAAACAATTCACACGTTCAATACCTTTCTCATACTAAGCAAACATATCGAGCATATAAATATAATTTTTTATGGTTCGAAAAGTAATAAACTAAGAGGTTTGCGTTCACACAGGGTAACTGCTGGGCGAGAATGTCTTACTATTTATTTATTTATTTTTTCTCTCTGTTTATTTTGGGTTACCCCATAAAAGTCGTGGGCCCAGAGCAAAAACCTGCGCTGCATTCAACTGTTTTGGCCTGGCCTGGTCTGTTGAGCTCACTCTACATGCTAATAAATTGCAGTTTTATGCTCTTGGAATATGCGTGAGTGTGTTTGTGTGTGTGTGTGATATGCAGATGTGAGCGACAGACAGGCAACGATTTATGCAGCTGACATCCGTTGCTCGTTTGGACGCTCGTCAAAAGCGGAAGTTTCCTGTGACTAGTCGTAGGTATCCAACCCATTGTTTTCTTTGCTCTTATTGTTGTTGTTGTTGTTGTTGTTGTTGTTGCTGTTGTAATTGTTGTAGCCAGTGGCAGCTCCACTTTGGCACAGGTTGGCGGACAACAAGTCAACAAACTTAACGTTGACGCTGCATTTTGTTGACGCTGCTGCCACTTGCTCTCGCCCTCTCTCTCTCTCTTTGTTGGCTGTCTCTTTTGTTGAATGGCTATGCAAACAGAAGGCCATGCCACCAGCTCCTTGGCTGAGTCAGAGAATCTTTGGCAATTGCGACGGTTGCCATTGTTGTTGGCAGCTCCTGTTGCCGCTGCCACTCAACATGCAACCAACTACTGATTGCATTTCGAATCTCTAATATGTATGCTTTGTTCATTGTTGTCTAGTCCCCACTAGACAGCGGAGACCGTTCTTAACCTATCTGGTCAGCCATGGTTCATTTCATATAATTGACTCTATATTCCCTTCCTTCCATTTCACGCTGTCGGCCTTAATGACCACAGAGGTTTTCCAGCTGGCCGGTAAAATGCATTAGCATTAACCTAACGCCAACTTATAAACGGCCGCAAAGAACATAGCTAATGCGATTATGCTCTCTCTCTCTCTCTCTCTCTCTCTCTCTCTCTCTCTCCCTCTCTTTCCCACTCTCACTTTGGAGAAATGTGAGTCAAGCTAGGCTCAAATTAGTTGGGCTTGCAGCTTGCTGCGGTATTTGGGTCAGCAACGCAATCGAGAAATCGATGCGGTTTAGAATCGATTCGAGCTGAACGGAAAACAAGAATTCTGCAATTTAAACACTTTGGCCTTTTTCTATAAATATTTATATTAATTTACTGATACAACGCGTTCAAAATTTTTGCAGTGATTTTTCACAAGAGTGGAGATTGTCGATTGAATTGAGCACGTACATAAATTATTTTTTCTTCAGTGGAAAATTAGAAAATATAGCTAAATCCGTCATCTCTAGCTACTATATCAATGATTGAGGAAGAATTAGAAGTCATTCAAAACGACTTAGTTTGCTCTGATTTTATATCATGCGAAAAAATCGTATCTATATAAAGTATATATTATTTCAAGTCACGCAGAACTTTATATATTCTTTGCAATGTGCGAATCACTAGAAAAAGGTTTCATAACATACTAAACAAGTAAGAAGGCTCTACTCGAGACGGCTCGACTACGAGATACCATGAACCCTGCCTAAAAGTGATACTCTTCTTCTTTACGCGCTCTGCTAACCGCTCAGTTGCTGCTGCCATTTCTAGATAGACAATCTTCATGAAATTTACAGAACATATTAAGAGCTGTGTCTATTTACCAAATTGCAAGTCTCTAGTATTTGAAATGCATTTTTTGCATATTGGAGGCGAGAGAGGCGTGGCACCCAAAATCTGAAAATTACATAATCTGCGTATCTATCTAGATAATCTAAATAAACAAATTTGAAGTCTCTAGTGTAGAAGTTATGTCCAAAAAACCTTAAAATTATAAACGAATTTTCGATTTTTTATCGATAATTTGGAAATGGGATGAGTTATCGAAAAAAACAAAATAACCTCGTACTGCGTAACTAACATACGAGTGTTCATGTGCAATTTCAGCTCTCTAGCTTTTGTAGTTTCTGAAATCTCGACGTTCATACGGACGAACGGACAGACGGACAGGCGGACAAGCGGACAGACGGGCGGACAGGGCTAGATCAACTTATTTTTCGATGCTGATCAAGAATATATATACTTTATGGGGTCTGCGTCTCCTTCTGCCTGTTACATACATTTTCACAAAACCATTATACCCTGAATTCCCATTTTCAATGGGTTCAGGGTATAATAAAATCAGTATAATATAAAAACAAAAATTAATAAATAACTGGGACAAAGCTTAATCTAATCAAAAATTAACCCTCAATTATTTTATTTTCAGTTTTGAATAACTGTCATACCCAATACACTGTGTATTGCGCAGTTGAGCATATACATTTACATACGTTGCTAACGCTCTAAGTATTCTTCAATTTTATTTATTTTATCTATACCTATTTTTCGTTTGACTGCAATAAATTAGGTGCCAAGCCCCTTCTACATCAGACACTAAAGTCCATTATAAATCGAACGCATTGCAGTAACTGACTTTAGGTTTGGATTACAGCAACAACAGTCAGTCGTAAAAGCAAGTTGAATGCATTTACAATTGTTTTTGTCTAAATAGCAAACTAAAATATCAACAACAATATCAACAACAATATCAACAACAATATCAACAACAACAGCAGCAACAAGAGCAAGAAAAACAAATGCAGCAGCAGATATTGAAGCGACGCTGTTGTAGGGAAATTTGTATTCAATTCAATTTGTCAAATTCACACACATAGAGAGAACTCACACAGATACACACACTAGCAAAGAGTTTTATGTATCTGTGTGTCTCTATTTTGTTCTTGTTTTTGTTGTTAAACACAAACAAAAAGTTCAAGGCTAAATTTTGGTGGGCAACATGCGCACAAATAAAACAAAATTTAGAAAAGAAATTAATCTTCGAATAAATGAATTGAAAATACTCTTACGAAATGTTTAATGTGATCTTTCATTTTATGTTTGCTTCAATAATTTATTGTAAATGTGCAATTTTTATAGAATAAGTATTTTAAATATATGATACAAATATAAGAAAAAAAAAAAAATAAATAATAAATGTACAGAAAAAAAAAAAACAAACAAAAAATAAGCAATAATATACATAAATATGAATTTTCTATATATTCATCTTTTATGTATACATATATGTATATTTTAGCTTTGTTTATTATTATATATTTACATAAATATATGTATATATTTTTTGCTACATCAAAGATTTTTCCTTAAGCTTTACAAAAAATTCTGTGACAATATTTTTAAATTAAATAATTATCATTGTTTTTATAGAGCTATAAAACAGTTGTAAACTCAAACTGTTTTTCTTGAATTTTCCACCGTGCTGAATGGAATTTTTCCAATTTCTGTTGTCATTTGAGCTCTTTTAGCTTGCACAACCGAGTTTTGAAGAGTATTTGAATTAAAACAACAGTTGTTTAAATTCAACTTGCAGCTCTGCTCAGTTACATAGAGAAATATAAAAAAAAAAAGTGTCTACAAAATAAGTATGTCATTCAGCTAATTGCGCCTTGGCTGCTGGCGTTCAATTAATTTCTCGTAAAAGCATTGCCGCAAGTTTACAAATTCACATTTAGTAAAGAAAAAGCTGTTATTCAGAGAGTTTATCAAAAACTTGTCGCCAGGTGCTCTATTTTTAAGCACACACACACAGACACAGAGAGAGCCCAGCAAAAATCTATATACTACATGTGTATTTTTCGTATTTGCGATATTATAAATATATACATGAGAGCCAATATATACACACAGCATATTTAAGATTGCAGATTTCGGATTGCGGATTGTTGATCTGTCATGTGCTCGAAAGAATTTTGTTTACACAAATTGCTTAGAAATAATTGTGACGATTTAGAGATAGAATTGAGCATAATTTTAAAGTGCGCACGAATCGGACCTAGCCCAAATTGACACTTTACCCTAATCTATATTGTTTGCTTGTTTGTTGTCCAACGATAACCCAAAGACATATATAATTACATAGATTATCTCAATTGTATATAGTTGGAAACTATGTTGCGTAAATAAAGATTATTAGAACTAGACTTGTTCATGAATATTTTCTATACTGCTGAAATTTCTTAATAGATATTATAAATCATAAACGATTATAAAGTATAGAGAACGTTTTTAAGTTATAGAAGACAATGCATATCATTGGTATTTTTAATAACGGCTTTTCGTTTAGAATTATAATTGCAAATTATTTTTCTCAATTTTTATTTATTGCTCTAAATGTCAAAATATATTAATCTAATTTATGACTTTGCTGCCCTCGTTTGCTCTGAGGCTTGTGATATTTGATATCTGGTTATCTCTGAGAATAATGAGCATTCGACTTTAGTTCATCATACTTCAAAAGAGCCAGAGTTCTGGCATTGTCTCTCTTTATATATATGTATATCGCCTTTCTATATGATTTACATAAATTTTATATTTCGAGCAAAATCGGTTATCTTTTGATTTATATTAACACCCATCTATACAATTTGCATAAATTATATAAATTAAATGCAATAAACAGATTCTATTTCAGAATTTCATACTAACTCGTACATAATTATCTCAAATTATTAAAATACTATGAAATTCAAAATTTACCTTCCTAATATATTTTCATTTTCCTGTGCATATATATATATATTAACTATATGCATAAATATTTCCTACAAAATCCAATATAAATTCAATATATAAAGTTAATCTCAAGCTGCTGTTCGCCTGCATTTTGCATCGCCGCGATAATCAGCATCAGCAAAACATTTGATGTGAATTTAATGCCAGACGCAAAGCAAGTCTCCGGCAAGTCTAGTCTAGTCCAGTCCCAGTCTAGCCATCAGGCTGGGCTGTGCACGTACTTTTGGTCAATCAGAGGCAAAGTAACGATTTGTTGCGTTAATGCCGCGTGTGCCCTAATACCAGGCCATAATGCCGTACGTGCCGCAGATAAAAAGTGATTCGCATAAAAAAATTTAACAGGCTGTCGTAGCTCTTGCCAATATGATGATGATGGAGGGAAAAGGTCGCTACTCACAAGCATTTTGACCCTTAAGGAAAACTGTGTGCTTTCACGCTTCCCAAATGTCAGTGGAAGCTGATAACAAAAATTTGTTTACGTAAACTGTCTCATCTCAGGCGGGACGCAAGCGAACGCATAATTATAAACAAACAACAGACGGGCTCTCAAAAAAATAAAAATAAAACAAAATCCAAATAAATTTAGCTCAAGCCAGAGTCGCATCGGTGTTTGACCTTTCTTCGGTTTGAGATAAAACAAACAAAAAGCAAAAGGGGGCATATCTAAAATTAATACTTGCTGAGTGTCTGGCCATGAAATACCCTATTTTTGTATGGAGACAATTTATCTAATATGCATATTTATATGATAAAATTGAACATTTTTGAGCTGGCATTATTATAATATTAAAAGCGACAGTAAATAAATAAAATAACATCTTCCCAACTGAACGCACACAATATACAAATAACAAACGTATATATATATATATATATATATACTGCGCAGTTAAAACCGTTTACAAGTAGCTTCAAAATATGGAAATTTCAATTGATGCTCTCGGTCCAATAATAATTGAAGCACTTGTATCGATTACAATAAAAAATAAAAGTCTGATAAATGACGATTCGTGGAAATGATGTTGGGTTTTTCGAAATTATAAGTATTTTCTTCTTAGTCAAAATAAACCAAAGTTCTCATAGCTTATCTATGGGTAAACATGCGCCACAATTTGCAAATTTTTGTTTTATATTTCGCGTGTGACTCACGCGAATGAATGGCAAATAAAAAATGTATTATTAAACTAAAAATCTCTAATCTCACATTAGGGTTACTAGCACAGACATCAACTCTTGTATGTATGTATATGTATTTATGTATTTATCTATATACATATATGCACACGAATGTCAAGTCAAAAGATGAGCCAACAACAGCAACAACAATGCAATTGTTGTGCAATTATTGTTGCTGTTTACAAATGGAAATAAAATAGAAACAAGTGCAAGAAACACAAAAGTTTAACAAATTTGACAAAGTGCAGACTATTAAATACCCTGTACATAAAGATAATGTATAAAAAAATCTTTATATAATACATAAAGGTATGGTTATACATATATGTGGTATATTTTAATTTAAAGGAATTTTATTCCTATAAGAAAAAGGCAATATCGATAAAAATAATATCTTACATACGTCGATAATATATACATACGTATTATTTTTAAATTTTTTTTTTTTTATCAAATTTAATCTTTATTGAGTTAGCTTTGCCTCACTATGTTTTCAAGTTATACTATTAAATAATTTTGCATAGCAACAAAACATATTGTTCTTTCTTATATCTATATAATTATTATTATTATATAATTAACAGAATTTTGAATTTGGGAAATGTTTTGTATATTCTATGCCAATGATATAACTATATGTAGAATGTAATTAAATTACAGATGCTCAAAGTTGTATAGAAAAATAAATTAGCAAAAGAAAGCATCGTAAAGCATTTATGTTCTCGTTCTTCTCTCTCTCTCTCTCTCTCTCTCTCTCTCTCTCTCTCTCTCCTCTCTCTCTCCTCTCTCTCTCTCTCTCTCTCTCTCTCTCTCTCTCTCACACACTTGCTGTTTATCAATTGCATATTATGTAAATGTTTCTCTTGCACACTCACCTTGGTATACAATTGGGTGGCGTTCGATCGACTTCCCAGGCGGCGAAAAGTTTCATAGGCACCGGCTTCTGTCCGTTGCTCGTCATATTGCTGCTGCTGCTGCCAGCGCCGTAGCCGCCGATAACACCGCCGCCACAGAGGCCGCTGGCCGAGCTTGCCGTATTTACCGATGCAGCGCCAGCGGCAGCTACATTAGCTGTTGCCGACGCTGATGCTGAGGCTGTGCCACCGCCGCTGCCACTGGCTACATATTTATCCATCAATTTTGACGATTTGTCCACCATCTTCATGGTGATTTTGTATTATTGTTGCTATTGTTTTCTATTGTTGTTTCTTTGGATGTTGTGTGTTTGCTGTTAATTTCTGTTGCACATTATGAATCTAGCAAAAAATGTTGTTTCACATAAATTCCATTTCACGTTACGTATAATATATCTAAATTCACTCGAATTTAGCGTTTGAAGCGAGGCAAACTTTTGTTCATTTGTCACACACCCACAAAAGCATACACACATATGTATACATACATATATGTAAGTACATGTATTTAATAGTTAAGAATTTATATTTTCCGCTGCAGCGATTGGGCGGCTGCTGCTATGGGGCGCGCCAGCTGCTGGCTGCCCACTGTGCTGCTCGCGGCTAATGTTCAAAAAGATGCGCTTCGTAGTATACACAGAATCACGACGCATCCAAGACCCAGAAGCTAGCCGAGCAATAGGGGAGGGGAACGCGGAATAGGCAAAAGCAGAGAGCCGAGTACAATTGCAACTGCAAAATTCACACTCACATACACTACAAACACACACGTACGCTCACTCACAGAATCAATAACACGATTTTCTACGGGTACCCAATATGAATCTGTTAAAGAATTTTACTGATTTTCCGGAGCAGCTTAGAGATATATTTGCTGCACGTACACGCTGTCTGTTATTTGCCGTTGGAGAGCCCGAAACAACCGTCATGCTCCAAAGTAGCCGTGCAAATGTCGCGTTATAAATTTCTCACAGTCACTCGATTCGCATGCTGAAGCCTGAGTGGAGGCGAGAAGAGAGTGAAAGAGAGAAATTCATGTGAGCAGCAAATCCGTTGCTGGGGCGCGTCAAGAGCGCAAGCGGCAGCAATAACAATGTGCGCACTCCCCCACATACAATCACACACATATTCAGATACGAGCACGAGCACTCAAACGTTGGCGGTTTTTTGCAAATTTTGTGTCCGTGTTAGACTTGTTCGTGTGTTTATTCGCGCATTTTATGCTCTCCTATGCGCGCATAAACAAAAGGAAACAAAAGGCCCATCAATTGCATGCAAGTGTGTGTGCGCACATGTGTGTGTGTCTGTATTTATGAATATATATACATACATATATACTGAAATGTATGTAAAGGAAAGCACATTGGCAGTAGGAAGAGCAACATCAACAGCACCTTTCACAACTTTAAATTTGAATTTGAGTCCACAGCGTTTAATTTATAACATAAAAACTCTCATGTATTATTTATTTTATTTACCACGATTTATTCACCAAAAAATCGCGGAACAATATACGATGTTCGCCACTCATTCAGGCAAACACATACTAACATCAACAGACTAACACATAGACAACAAGCACAACTTAACATTTACTCAAATGTTGTTAACAGTGACCAAATATTACTTTTACTAAAACGACACAAAATAAATTTTCATGAATGTAAATACTTTTTAGCAATACAATATATCTATTATTTTTTAATTCTAATATTTTAATTAAAGAAGTAGGCTGAAATAAGAATACAGTTTGAATAAAGAGCTGTTTAATTGGAATGAAATTACTGTAGCTTCCATAGTAATAACAGAGTACTCACAGCATTTACCAACACTAAATCGTATCGATAACTTATATCTGGCATGGCATCAACAGTCTCTTCCGTCAATAATTAATGTAAACAAAAGCGAATTTTCCGGCGTCGAAAAAAAAAAAACTTACAAATAATGGCCGATGCGTGGGACATAAAGTCACTCAAAACAAAGCGCAATACTCTGCGTGAAAAGCTGGAAAAGCGCAAAAAGGAACGCTTCGATATACTGTCAGACAAGCAAGAGGACCAATCCAACCCAAAAAAAGAGCTCGGTAAGTGCCGAGCCGGCAACAAGTAGATATATGAGCTTAAAAAATATATATTCAAATTAATTTTTTTAGTTGAAGCCGATGTGGACGTACAGAAAGCTGTACTCCAAACACTCAGTGCCTCCACTCTAGTGCTACCCATTGTCTCGACGCAAGTGGTCGACAAGGTTGGCTGCCTTATGGAGAAACCGCCAACGATGGAAATGGTAAACTTTATTCTAGGAAAGCTGGCCAATCAAGGGGCAATTGGTATTAGAAATGTCACAATTGGTACAGAGGCGGGCTACGAAGTGATATCCGTGCAAACGAAGGAGCTGCAGGAGATCTTCGATGATATCAATGACAGTTGCCAGCAGAATGAAGAAACAGATGCCAAGCGAAAGTGTAAGCAATTGCTTGTTCATAATTTGAAATATTTGAATTAACATAATATAACCATCAGTGGAATCTGGGCAGGATGAAGCGAACGATGCAGAGCGACCTGAACGCAAAATCCAAAAAGTGGATTCAGGAAACGCACGCAAAGAGTCAACCAGTCTGGATGCATCCGACGATATCATGATGCTATTGTCCCTGCCCTCCACACGCGAGAAGCAAAGCAAGCAGGTCGGCGAGGAGATACTCGAACTGCTGACCAAACCCACGGCCAAGGAGCGCTCTGTAGCTGAGAAGTTTAAGTCGCACGGCGGTGCACAAGTCATGGAATTTTGCTCGCATGGCACCAAAATCGAGTGTCTTAAGGCTCAGCAGGTGGCTAACGAAATGGCAGCCAAAAAGAAACTCGAGCGCCGTGAGGAGAAAGAACTGCGTAATGCCGTCTCTGCCGATGGGGCCATTTCCAATAGCAGCAAGCTAGTCAAGCTAAATTCCGAGGATGCCGAAGATGGCGAAATCATTGCAGAGAGCCTAAACAACTGTGAGGGCGACTCGCAAGGGTCCACAGATGACAGCGAGTCCTCTGGCGACTCGGACAAATGCACAAAGCTGCATTTTAAGAAAATCATCCAATCCCATACAGACGAGTCACTCGGCGATTGTAGTTTCCTGAACACCTGTTTCCACATGGCCACCTGCAAGTACGTGCACTACGAGGTGGACACACTGCCGCACATCAACACGAACAAACCGACGGATGTAAAGACCAAGCTTAGCATGAAACGCAGCATCGATTCCAGTTGCACTCTCTATCCGCCACAGTGGATTCAGTGCGATCTACGATTTCTAGACATGACGGTGCTTGGTAAATTCGCTGTGGTCATGGCGGATCCGCCATGGGACATACATATGGAACTGCCGTACGGCACCATGTCGGACGACGAGATGCGGGCCCTGGGCATTCCTGCACTGCAGGAAGAAGGTCTGATATTCCTATGGGTAACGGGGCGTGCAATGGAACTGGGCCGTGATTGCTTAAAGCTTTGGGGCTACGAACGTGTCGATGAGCTGATCTGGGTGAAAACGAATCAGCTGCAACGCATAATACGCACTGGCCGCACTGGTCACTGGTTGAATCACGGCAAGGAGCATTGTCTGGTCGGCATGAAGGGCAATCCAACAAATCTGAATCGCGGCCTCGACTGTGACGTAATTGTCGCCGAGGTGCGCGCCACCAGCCACAAGCCTGACGAGATCTACGGCATCATTGAACGCCTAAGTCCAGGCACGCGCAAAATAGAGCTCTTTGGTCGACCGCACAACATTCAGCCCAACTGGATAACGCTGGGCAATCAGCTGGATGGCATTCGGCTAGTCGACCCCGAGCTAATTACCCAATTCCAGAAGCGTTATCCCGACGGTAATTGCATGTCGCCCACAGCGGCGGCAGTGAACGCGATTAAGAACTAATCAAATACACGGACAAATTATAATTCTTATGATAACTTTTATAAATACGTTAAGTACGTTAAGATTAAAGTAAATATTTAAATAGATTTTATTGCTCATTGGGGATTTGCGCGTATTTACAAGTGTTGTTGGCGCTAAGTGAATAATGTGTGTATATAGGCTATATATAGTATGGGATATATAGAACTGCTAGTTAGATACGGTCTTAATCACAGCATTGAATGCGTGAGAGTTAGATATACGATTGCTAATGGACATAAATATATGATGTAAACTAATATGAGAGAGTACAGAGCTAGGTTTATCTAATTTATATACTATATATGTATGTATATATATGTGCAATCCCTGTACCCTGCAATACTCTCTCTCGCCTATCCATTGTCTGTGGGGGCAGCTTAAATTATGTACACTAAATCTTGACATGACTAAATTTTTGACATGAATATGGGAAATCTTTCTTTATCAACCCGCTTCAATAGTTTCACACGGAATTTAAACAAGAATTTTGATAATGTAACGTTATACATTATTAACATAAATTACATCAATTTCTAAACATATGTTTGTGTTGTGGGTGTCCTCCTGGCAGTTTTAGTCTGTGCTGAAAATCCTTAACGCGAATGCGTTCCAGTTGCACTTATCGCCTTTAGAACTATGAACCCCAGCACCGTGGCAGCGGCTACGCCCAGGCCGGCTTTAAGCCAAACTTTCGGATCCTCAGTCATCAGTCCGAATTGTCGCAAGTACCTAGGCAAATATGGTAAGCAAATTAATTATTAAATACAGAAATTAAACAGGCAAACAATAAAATTGAGTAGAGGATTAAGAAACTCAGTACAACACATTTGTAAAGCGTGTGTTAGGTGTATGAGTGCGTGGGGATTTAAATGAACGCATCGCATGTTAGGAATACAGTAAAGAACCCAGACAACATTAGTAAATATTCATTTAGATGTGTAACACTTACGCCGATTCCCACAGCTGTACCAACCTGTGCTTGTAGAACAGTATCCATGCGGCTTGAAAGCGCCTACGGAGTAACAGCAGCAGCACGGCAAAAATCCAAGGCGAGCAGAGCAGCAGAGTCCATAAGCATTAAGGATGCAAAATACATCAACAAAACATAACATGAACACCAAACAAAAACGTAGAGGGTAATTGGAGGGAAGGAAATAAGATAATAAAAGTAATAATATGTATATAGCCATTAATCCGAATATGTCAACTATGCCAAATGCCCAAATGATCAGTGTTGACCCAATGTCCCAAAGTGACCTTAATGACCGCAACCCAAATGGAAAAGCATTCGAATACTCACGGAAAGGCTGCCATTGTGGCCAGCTTTGTGTAGAGCTCCTTTTTGTTGGTCTTAAGGCTGAAAAGATGAGGTGGCAACAGCTTGTATTTCTCGCAAAACTCAGCCGGCTGCATTAGATAGTCCTGGCGACGTTCTTCGAGATCGCACTTGGTGCCAACAATCATGACGGGTATTTTGCTCTCCGCAAAGTATTTAATGTAGATGCGGGCTACATACTCAAAGGAGCGCGGATTAGAGGAATC
The DNA here is from genome assembly GCA_030914345.1 of Drosophila koepferae. Lineage (NCBI taxonomy): Eukaryota > Metazoa > Arthropoda > Insecta > Diptera > Drosophilidae > Drosophila > Drosophila koepferae. The sequence continues at coordinate 12,214,813 of JAUESR010000197.1, read as the reverse complement.
GTACACGAGACAGGCCACGTCGCAGTTCACCTCCTGCGGCTGCAGCGGATCGAGCGCATGCCGCACATCGATGTCGCGCAATATTAAATGCTTCTCCTGGCCATAGACCTGCACCGAATTGATGCAGTGAACCACATTCGTCTTGAACTCTTTGCCCAGCAGTTTGCTCATATCGTCGATGAGGAAGCCACGACACAGTCCGGTCTTGCCTGAGCCCTTGGGGCCGATCACGTGGCACTTGTACACGGAGCGACTGCTCTGCCGCTTGGCAAGATCGATGCGACGCTCGCGCGTCACATGGATGGCCACCAGTTGGCTGTCGTTCTCATGTACATTGAAGCCCAAATAGGCCAGATACTCCATGGTTTTGACCACGTCGATCAGGGTCATCAGCGTCCAGCGGCACAGCCAACCATGCAGCGTCACCCAGCCCTTGTCATTGGTCGGGCACGATTTGCGTATGTCCGTCGAGTAGGACCACGGCGCCGTTGGACATGTGCTGAATAGCATTTTGTGCTCCTCCGGCGACAGTGCGCCATCGCCGTCGCGATCGTAACGCTCAAAGACCGCAATCAAAAACTGTTGACCGCGATGCGACAACTCCGTGCTGCTGCCCGGCGGAATCTTCAGCGACGGCCGCAAATACTCCTTGCACATTTCTAATTGATCGTTGTAGCCAAATCGCCGCAGCACCGCCCACGTTGTCTCATTGCGTCCACGCTGTATGAAAAGGCAGTGCAGAAAGAGAAATCCCTGCAGCGTCACTGCATCATTGTAGATGCCATCCGGCACGTTTTTCTGTATCACGGATTTCACCTCATCCAATATTTGTGGCTGCAGCGGCGTATTGAAGCAACGCCTCTGAAAGAGGTTCAGCTCGTAATCATTCAGCAGATTGTCGCTATCAATATCGCATATCTTGAATATGCGCACCAGCGACTTCTTGCAGGCAGGCGTCAACTGAAAATGAGTTGGAAAGAAAAATTATCTTCAGATAATTATAAAAAATAATACATCTGTATTATTTTATAACTACGCCATTAGAGGAGCTGGAAGAGTGGACAATCAAAAAACCTCATCACCTAAGGTTAGTTTTTGGTCATCCATGATTGGAACTTCCTAAAAATTTCAGACAAATTAAAATTCCAACTAATCTGGTCTTTTAAGTGATTGCAAGGAATTCGGACTAGTATAAATTATATTTTAATGGGTAGACAGCAGGAGATCTGAGTTGGGAATTATTTGGTTTACTTCCGAAAATTTACGACTAATCAAGCTTCGGTTTAGTTCTTCCATTGGGTGATATTGAAAGCCAATGAAATATTCAGACATGTCTAGAGTCAAGCTTCGAAACTTTGATAGGAATATGTCTAGCATATATTTTAGTGAGTAGCTTCTCCTGTAGCGGCAAACGAATTATCTTTAACTAATCTGGCTTACATTTTGCTCCTCCATGATGTAGAGCGGTGAGGTGGGATGCAGTACCGCCTTTTGTGCGTAGTAGAACATTTCGGAAATATTGTGCAGAGTTTTAGCGGAGCATTCGACACAGCTTTCAATCTCCGGATAGTCCTCCATGATGGCCAAGACATTATCGATGGTCGAATACTCGATCAAATCAATTTTGTTGCCAACTAAGACAATTGGCTTGCGGGCCACATCAGGCTCGCCGTCTGTGTTTGAGCTGCTACTGCTGCTGCAGGTGGAGCGGACTAGCGGTAGCCAATGAGATGTTATTCGGTCAAGCGAGTCGTCATCGTCCACGGCGTATACAATGCACACGACGTGCGCTTTGTTTATCTCGGCGGCCAGTGCGTCATCCGATTGCTCAACGCTCGAAAAGTCTACGATATTGGTGGGCACCTGTTCGGGAGTCACGTTCGCTGGAATTGTGATCTCTTCGGCACGAGGCGGCACCTCCTCGGGGTACTCCTCGCTGACCAGGGACAATATTAACGACGTTTTGCCAACTCCAGCATCGCCGACCAGCAGAATTCTCACGTTTTTCCGCTGCGACGCCGTGTATTGACCCATTACTCTCTTTTTACTTTTTGTTGTTGCTCTTTTTAAAAGTACACTACGTTATCGCTTTACGATTTCGTTTTCAGCAATTTTGGCTGCGCTTTCTTTCTTTCTTGGGATTTAAAGATAATTTAGAGATTTTGTTATGCAAAAACCGCAGATACAACCGAGACGGCAGCTGATTTATAAAGACACGCGTATCGATACCTCAATACATCGAAATTTTTGGAGAGACAACAACCCTAGAACAACCCATGTGGTGCTGCCAGACAAATTGTCAATTTGAAATAGTTTAAACTGTGTGTGATGTTTTTTGCATTTGCTGACCTTTAAATCGAACTTTTCTAATTTACTAAAGTTTAATTTAAAAAAGCATAGCGTTTACTGCCTTTCTGAAGTTTGTTTGTCCTTAACATGTTCGAATCGTTAAAACTGAAACAATGTGGCAACTACATCAGCGGAGACGGAGAAAATTTGTTTTGTGAGTTGTGGAAACGGCACAAAAAACGGCGCTCAATAAATTTACATATAGAAAAATGAGCAACAACAATTAACAACAAATAGCGCGCGTCGTGTGTTCCGTTTCTGTTTATTTCAGTTTTCAGTCCATTATTTAATCGCGTAGTCTTTTTGGTTTGCTACTGTCTTTGTGTCTGTGCTGTAGAAGCTATTGGCTGAGTGTGTGTTAGAGAGAGAAAGAGAGGGGCAAAACTTCGCTTCTCAGTTGTTGAGGAGGTGGAGGAGGAGGTGGTAGTGGAGGTTGAGGCTGTTTTTGAAGAGACTCGCGTAGTAAAAACAGTGCTGCGGCGCGGAATCAATATCGATGGTACGCACCAAAAACCAATCGTCGTCATCCAGCGCCAGCAGCAGCACTAAGTCGCCGGTCAAGATCAGCGGAGGCGGCAGCAGCGGCACCAATCGCAGCCGCAGCTGCAGTGAAGCATTAATCGATGACGGCAAAACTAGTTCGAAATTGTCGTCGAATCGTCAACGCGCTACAATAACAACAACTGCAGCCACAACTCCGGGCAGTTCGCCAGACGACGACACCACCGATGCAGATCTGACACCGACCAGTGGAATCGGGCCAAGAGGCGGCACTTCGGTGCACAAGCAAAATCTTTACGTTGTTTCATTTCCCATTATATTTCTGTTCAACGTATTGCGCTCTCTGATTTATCAGCTGTTCTGTATTTTTCGCTACTTATACGGAGCGAGCACAAAGGTGATCTACCGCAGTCCGCATCGACGCGACTGCAATATTGAAATCGTTGTTCAGAACTCCAAGGAGCAGCAGTCAGTCATTTGTCCATTGGAGCGGAATACGAACGACGGCATTGAACAGACCCCACAACCACTGCCCCAAAGACAACGCGCTCTGCTCCCTCTCGAAATGGCAGCCAATCGTGGCGGCAGTGGCTATTCCCCGGGCCCCGGTGATCCGCTGCTGGCCAAACAGAAGCATCACCATCGGCGCGCATTCGAGTACATTTCCAAAGCACTCAAAATCGACGAGGAGAACGAAGGTAAGTAGTTGTTATTCCTTTCATGGGGTTGCTTTGTCTTGCCTCTGCCTGGCTGGCTGCTGGAGTGGCGTGCTTTATGAGTCATCGGACGCAGCGCGCGCTTTGTTGTCATACTTGTTGTATAAGCTAGAGATGAGCGAATGTGTCTCGTGTTACACGATGCAACTGATATTAAATATATTCGAAATTATATGTATTTATTAGGGTCGTTTATGCTTTTTATTATTATTTTAATTTTTTATTTGGTAGCTTATATTTATTTTTATAAATATTTATTAATAATTTTATTTTTACTTTTATTACTAACTTAAACAAGTATTACATTGTATACTGTTTTTTATTAAATAGGAAATATATATATTTGTCTATTAATTAATTTCAAATATTCTTCTAATCGCATCATTCATTTATCCTATAAATAGTTGCTGTTATTTTCCAATTTTAATTAGTATATTTTACAATTGTTAACAGTTTAATTACATTTTTATTAAATTATTAGATTCCTGTTTCCTAGCTAAGTTATGATATTTGGTCGTGTCACGAAAAAAAAACACTCAACTCTATTAGCATTGCCGTTGAGAATCGATATCCACACATAACAACACGCACACATATGAGTATTCTATCTTATTGATATCCTCTTTCCCTTTCAGGCCACAAGGAGCTGGCCATCGAGCTGTATAGAAAGGGCATTAAGGAGCTGGAGGATGGCATTGCTGTTGACTGCTGGAGCGGACGCGGCGATGTTTGGGATCGGGCCCAGCGCTTGCACGAGAAGATGCAAACCAATCTCTCGATGGCACGTGATCGTCTGCACTTTCTCGGTGAGTAACTGCATCCACGACACATTTGAAACGTAGTGTAATCTTTTCTTTTGTAATTATTTGCATTTTGTTTTGCTTTGTTTTATTTTGCACCTATGTTTATCATTGTGTTTGCACCCACTGTTTGGTTTTACTATCCCCCTGACCCACCGTCCAATCGCATCCTCATTCCTCAGCTTTGCGTGAGGAAGATTTGCAAATGCAACGTTTGTCTCTCAAGGAAGCGTCGAAGAAGCAGAAGCAGCAGCAGCAGCAGCAGCAACAGCTCACATCAAAATTTAAACAACCCATGCTCGTGGGTCAAACGAACACCAAAGCAGCGGCTATTGAGCCTCCAAAAATAATAATGCGCAGCAGCGGCTATGGACCCAAACCCGCCGGCGGGAGTGGTGTAGTCGGTGCAGGCACATCGAAAGCCTTGCAAACGGGTAAGTGCTGAAATATGTAATACGACTGCAACAGCAGCAGCAAGAACAAACGTTAAAGCACCGCCCAGCGACAACAACAAGAACAAGATCAATAAGAACAATGACTGCAAAAGCAAACAAAATCTACATTTTCTTCACTCTCTCGCTCTCACTCTCTCTCTCTCGCATTTCCACCACAACGTGCACTGCATGAATTTTTATTTTTACTTTTGAATTTCGAATTTCTGATTAGTTTTCTTCTAATCTAAGCTAAATTATTGCCAGCAATATTCCTAGTTCCCTAAACCCATACTAATTAAAATCTCCACTCTAGCATCTGGTCGCAAATTAACCATTGGCAACAAACGCCCCGGCAATCTAGCCGTCGCTAACAAGTCACAAACGCTGCCGCGCAATCTTGGCTCGAAGACGACCTCCACATCCGTAGGCGCCGCTCTGCAGCGTCAGCCGGGCAAGACGGCAGCGACTCCACCGGCAGTGCGTCGTCAATTCGTAAGTCTTCCAGTTAAAATATATCCGCTTTATATAATGTATATATCTCCCGCAGTCATCTGGCCGTAATACACCGCCGCAGCGCTCACGCACGCCCATCAACAATAATGGAGCCAGTGGCAGTGGCAGCGGCAGCGGCGCCAGCACGCCCATGATAAGCGTAAAAGGTGTGGAGCAAAAATTGGTGCAACTCATACTAGACGAAATAGTTGAGGGAGGCGCCAAAGTAGAGTGGACCGATATAGCTGGCCAAGATGTGGCTAAGCAGGCGCTGCAGGAGATGGTTATATTACCATCCGTCCGTCCCGAATTGTTTACAGGTAAGTCGCTAGATTTTCATTAGGTCTTTGCAAAACTTTGAACGCTCGTACTTTTAGGTCTGCGCGCTCCAGCCAAGGGTCTGCTGCTGTTCGGACCACCAGGTAATGGGAAAACGTTATTGGCACGCGCCGTTGCCACCGAGTGCAGTGCCACATTCCTAAACATCTCGGCCGCCTCGCTGACCAGCAAGTATGTGGGCGATGGCGAGAAATTGGTGCGCGCTCTGTTTGCGGTCGCTCGCCATATGCAGCCATCGATAATATTTATTGATGAGGTCGACTCGCTGCTCTCGGAGCGCAGCAGTAACGAGCATGAGGCGTCGCGTCGCCTTAAAACTGAATTCCTGGTTGAATTCGACGGGCTGCCGGGCAATCCGGACGGCGATCGCATTGTTGTGCTGGCAGCTACCAATCGTCCACAAGAGCTGGATGAGGCTGCACTACGTCGGTTTACCAAGCGTGTCTATGTATCATTGCCCGAAGTACAGACACGAGAACTCCTGCTAAGTCGTTTGCTTCAGAAGCAGGGTAGTCCGCTGGATACGGAAGCTCTCGGACGTTTGGCGAAAATTACCGATGGCTATTCGGGCTCAGATCTAACTGCGCTGGCCAAGGATGCCGCCCTTGGAGCCTATACGTGAACTAAATGTGGAGCAGGTCAAGTGTCTGGACATTAACGCAATGCGCCCCATCACGGAGAAAGATTTCCATAATTCGCTGAAGCGAATACGTCGTTCAGTGGCGCCACAGAGTCTAAACTCGTACGAGAAATGGTCGCAGGATTATGGCGACATTACCATTTAGTCTGGTCGTGTTTCGTATTGTAATTTCTTTGATCTGTTGATTTTTTTTGTTTTGTTTTTGTTTTTTTGGTGAAAGCCGCCCAACTGCAGGCACTTGGCATATAAGCCCAGCGGTCAGTCCAAAGCCAAACACAATACCAGAAACTAGGCCACAACGCCCACTTCTCCACGTCCATGGGCCACGTAGCCACAGAGCTTTAGAGGCCGACCCGAATATTTTGTGATGTGAGTGACGGAATTTACATTGTGTTCGTGCTGCGTTGTACTTGCAACGTGCAGCATGCAACCGCATTAGTTTTCATCATTGACTCGTACTTTTAACATAGTTTTCAAGAGCGTTTCATTAAGAGTTTAGATTTTATATTCTTGGTAGTGTTTAATTGTTTTCACAAGTTTCGTTGATTTATGTATGAATACGAAAATTAAATTGTAAATCATTTGTTTAATATTTCTCTCATACAATTTGCGTGTGTTTAGGAAATATATTTAAGAAAAATTCTCATTATAAGCTTTCTTTTAGTAATGCTATGTTAAAACACGGTGCCGAGATCATAGTCCACATTAAATATTAATAAGCGATACTGTCAAAAAAAAAAAAAAAAAAAAAAAAAAAAGAAAAAAAAAGTAAACTGCAAGCTATACTCATTTACTTATCTTATTCAAGATCTGTCAATATATATTTCATTAATACAACGTTTATGTTTTCTCTCTAATTCTATATTATTTTTACTACTTTTTGCAACTTCAAGAGCATTCCACGTAGTTGAACATTGTTTATTATATTTATTTTAAATGTTTAGTGGCTGAACAGCCTACTATATACTTCCAATTGAATACTTAGCCTGTTATAATGTTTATGCCATAGACACTACCATTATGATAATAATAATACAAATTGTTTTTAGTGAACATCCAATCCTCAACTATAATTACACGTAATCGTAGATATAAGCATAGCCCTAAGGTAAAAGTGCATCGATTCACAACTTAATGAGTGTACCGATTAGATTTTAGTTCCTTAATCAATGTACAATAGCTGCTATATTTATCTTTTGTCGTTTGTTTACAGTTCAAGGAGTATTATTTATAGATGATTACACTCTTACACACAGATATCATTTATAGAACCGTTACCAAATTATTGTACCTAGAATTATATAATTTGCTTTCGACGCCAATTAACAGCTTTATGCAGCGCCGGCTCATTTAAATTGTTTACCGCCCGCCCAATCGCCAGGCACAATCCAAAAATATTCATAAGCAGCTAATGCGGAAAATATAAATTATTAAAAAAAAAAAACAATTTGTGTAAGATTTTCAATGGGTGTAATAAATATTTCAAATATTCAATATTCATTATAGGCAAAATTTTACTTTTCATTTTGTTGGTTAATATAAAGCAAGTAAAAAGGCTCGACTACGAGATACCCTGAAACCTTCAAAAATAATTTGATTAATTAAGTTTTTTGTCTCTAGGTCTTATAGTTAATGAGAGACGGACAGGACTATATAAACTTTTGTCGTCACCCAGATCAAGAATATATATAATTTGTGGGGTCTGCCACGCCTTCTTCTGCCTGTTACATGCTTTTAACACATCCATTATACCTTGATTTCTCAGTTTCAATGGCCTCAGGCTAATAAAAGGTTCACCTATTCATTTTCAAATTTTATCAGCCAATAGCTCTACTGTCGAGTGAACATCAAAACGATTGAGCATAAATCGAAAAATCGACTACGATTTTTTAACCGTCTACTATCTAATGGAATTAGTGAAAATGTGCTTATTATAATTTGATATAAAAATGGTTTTCAATTATTAAAGCTAAGCTATTTTTGTATGATTGCAGTCGTTCGTATTTGTGAAAAACAAAAATACCTAGCTTGATTTTCGAACGGGTCATGCTTAAATTCGGGGGAAATTTGTGTCATTTATATATAGAAACAAATCTATTCATATCGTCATTTGGCACGGTTAGTACTTTTAGCTTTTCAGTTTTCAATACATTCATCGTTAACAGCTTAAACTCAAGTTCTTATGTAAAAATACATTAAGTTGAGCTTGCATGACATATTTTTGCTTCTTAAATTACTAAAAGCTATTGTTTGTCATACTTCTAATGGTGCATTGTTCTTTTTGCAGCATACGGCCACACCGATTGTAAAGTTAATCGATTCACTTGTACAATCGACATCCCACACGTCTAATAAATAAGCTATTATAATTCTATCTAAAATTCAATGAAATCAGTGAGAAATTAATGTAAGTATTTGTTGCACTGGTGATTTATAGTATCCTTACATCATATACAATGTCCTTTTGTATTAATGTTGGTTACTTTATTAAATTTTCCACAAAACATGACGCATCTGCATTTGGATACGCCTTTCATTTATACCGGACACATGAACACACACACACATGCATACGTATACATCAACAACATGTGTAAAACACTCGCGCACGTAAACACGCAGTGCGTACTGCTCACACATACACAAATACAAGCAGCCTTAATAAAAGTCAAAATAGATACGAAATAGTTGCCACAAGCAGCAGCAGCAGCAAGTGCACCTCCTACACAGCTCAACAACACACATTGGAGACATGGCTCACATAATGGAAAATCAATTATTTGCTGCGGCGCAAGCAATTGAGCAGCAGTTGGATCAGGAGATCGATCGTTTAGATAACTTTGACTCGGATGATTTGAAGGCCTTGCGAGAGAAGCGTTTACAGGAAATGAAAAAGTTAAACAATAAAAAGCAAGAGTGGATGAGAAACGTAAGTTTGTATGAGTTCTATATTTTTTACTTTAATTTTAATGTAATGTTTCTTCTAGGGTCACGGCACATATTCCGAGTTGGCCGATGAGAAAGAGTTTTTCGAGGTTTCCAAGAAGTCGCCAAACATTGTGTGTCACTTTTATAGAGATAGTTCAGAACGTAGTCGCATCGTCGACATGCATTTGAAAATACTCGCTGCCAAGCATATAGAGGCCAAATTCTGCAAGGTTAATGCCGAGAAGACACCATTCTTGACACAACGTCTACGCATCAAGGTCCTGCCAACAATAGCCCTGGTCAAGGATAGTAAAACCAAGGATTTCATCGTGGGCTTCACCGATCTGGGTAACTGCGATGACTTCTCTACAGAGATGCTCGAATGGCGCATCGCCCACTCCGGCGCCATTGAATACAAAGGCGACTTAATGCAGCCACCAGATGTTAAACGCAAGCCGTTTATAAATCGGGCACAGAAGACAATACGTGGCGGGTATGACTCCGATGATTCCGATATCGATCTTGATGACTAACGTGGCGCCAGCAGCAAACCACAAGATATTATTAGCAACAAATACATCAACAGAGTAAACACTAACTGCTTGGTACTTGGTTGCGCCGGGAAAACAACAATCAAAACAAACAAAAAAAAAAAAAAAAAAAGGAAAACAAATCAAAACCTAGCACATGAATGTAGGAATCCAATTAGGCATACTTTATCGTTATTTATTAAATTGTATAATTCCAATCGAGCTACCGCTACTAACCCTAACAACCCTCGCCCAAAACCCACATTGGCACACGGATGGGCTCACACAGAGCTTATGTGATTGCCTTTCCTCCATTTATATTTAAACACACACACTAGTGCCCAGCTAAAAGCCATCCCCTCTCTATGTTATACGTTCTATAAAGGCCTTGAGGCCTTTGGCACAATATGGATAGTAGTAATTCGCATGGCATTCGTTGTCCCAAATGAATGTGTATGGAATAAAAAAAGACATAACTGGCCTACAACATATACATATACAAAATATATATATTTTTAACAATATTTGACATTTGGCAGTGATGCATTTCCTATTGTAGAAATAACTAACTCACATGTACAAGTTTTTTACATTTATTTTTGTAATTCTACGAATAATACATCAACATGAAAGCGTCTTCACATTAAATGGCAAGTACGAAAAAGAATTTTCTAATTTGAGTGTTTTCTATTGAATTAGTTAAGAAAATTGAAAATCCAGTTACAAATCGACCGTTAATGCTGGTAAGTAGATCCTCTCTAATGAGATGATTGGTTTAAATCAGGCGAGAAAATTCCATACGCATAATCCAGACGAATCACGCATTAGAAATTTATCGTTAATGCCATGCTGTTCGTATCTAATGAGATAAATGATGTGGATGGATGCTTTCTAAGATCGACGCGCTCTCGCATATGGACGAATGGATAGATGGACGACTTGGCGTGTCACCCTGAACAAAAATATATATGTATACTCTATGGGATCTGTCACGCCTACTCCTGCCTGTTAGCAACATTTTGAGAAAATCGTTATTCTTTGATTTCCCATTTTCAATGGGCTCAAGGTATAAAATCTCTGCTCCAAAATTACAGGAGGATAAATTTCGAACCTCAGGGAGCTTCCCTTTAGTTGAAAAATCATCGTAGGCTTAAAGTTGATTTGCCTGCCTTATGGGTAATAGATCTCGTTATTACCTACCTGAAAGTGTGGGTCAAAATATGTCGTTAATCCTCGACAGCTTGCACGTCATAAACTCAAGCAGATGCAAGGAGAGCTAAAGTTTACCTGCAGAGCGAGATATATATATTAGGTGCCAAATCGAAAGTTGTATCAGTTGATATTTGGTTTTGGCACGGCCAACAAGTCGCGATGGTGCTCGATACTGTGACTCGGAACATTGTCAAGTCATTGAAGGATAACTATAGCTACGAGGAAATCGCACAAATGCTGGAATGTGATGTGGAAAGCGTCGTCAGCTGCGTTACGGAGACAAACCTTGGTGTTAGCAAGATGCCAAAATTGAAACTAAGGCCGCTACCGGAATTACAGAACAGACGAGAGGTGGGACGGCCAAAAGTGTTCGAGAATCGCAAATTAGTGGAGCAGATGCTAAGTGAGCATCCACACTACACTTCCATAGATGTGCAGCGCGAGCTAATGAATCAATTCGGCATTGAGGTCAGTCGTCGCACTCTACAGCGACGCATCAGTGAGATTAGGGCGCGCCAGTCTCCAGCACAGAACGGAAGCATGAGTGTGATAGTGCGGCAACGGCGCTTGGAATGGGCGCGCGCTCATGCTGAGTGGACCGTGCAGGACTGGCGCAACATCTTCAACATGGATGACCACAAGTCTGCGAAGGACAGCCCGACGACACCTAAGGAAATCTACTTGGACACATTACTAGGCCCTGATTGCGGCGATTGCCACGAATTGAATCTGATGGAGCAACTAATGGACATAATACAGCCCAAGATACAGGATCGGTCACCCCAAAATGTGAACGAATTCCGATCGGTGCTCTACGATATCTGGCACAGCGATCAGGAGCTGGTCAACAAGATTGAGCAGCTATACGAGACGATGGCCTGGCGTGTTGAGACCGTTCTACAAAATGGCGGCGCAGAGATTGAATTTTGCTAAACGTACTCAGCTGTTTGAGATTCATTTTGTGATAACTAAAAATATATATATATATAACTTTTATAGCTAACCGCATTTGTTCATAGGTAGATTTACTTTTATTAAATAGTTAAGCTTAGATTAGAGTTTAGTTTTATAAGACAAAAGATTGACATAAGTCATTTTTATACCTAAGCAACTTTGCAGGCGTCATACAGTGAAATTTAAATTAAACTATCTACTGCGTGCACACACACATTGAACTTATGTGAAAACTGTGAAATCGATGCTGTTCTACGGCGTTAAAGGAATCTTCGAATTTCAGCTAAGAATCGATTAACTATGACCGAACTATGTCTAACAAATTAAAATTAGGCGATTAGCTGACACGTGTTAAGCCCTTCGGTTAACTGGACAATCTTTGGCGTTTGCTGGGCGACACGAGCACAGGTGCAGGCTGGTGCTGGTGCGCACCAGAGATTGCGTCAAAGATGCTCGTCTCCGAGCGCTGATATTCGCTTCCAATGTTTTCCAAATTAAGATCTGCATTCAACACAAGCACCTGGAGATAAAGATGGAATTTAGCAATAGGTATTGTCACAAAACGAATTAATTCGGCGTTTATTCAACCTTGCACTGTTGTGGACGTCTTTGGTGTATGAGCCAATCCTCATGCAGCTCGTGCAATTCTTGCAAATACTTGAGTGGTACACAGCTCTCCTCAGAGCGTGCACGTTGTCGTATGCGCTCGTAGGCTACCTCCGGTGAAGTGCGTAGATAAATTATCAGATCAGCTTGCACGTGTATGGATTCTGCAATGAATTTGTACCACTCCTGCAACGTATTGTACATGCCAAGCTCCAAGGATCCATTGCGATACATATTCTCAACAAAGCAAAATCTGCAGGAATATTAGAATTAGTTAAATTGGAGTCCATTTCTCTTGCGTCTTACCGTGAACTGTAAATGGAGCGCTCAATGATTTTCAATTTTTTGTCCGTGGGTGCCGTGTGGGCTTGAAGCATCGTTAGTGTGACGTATGACTGAAAGGGCATGGCCCACTTCTGTGGCTCTTTGTACATTTTTTCGAGCAAATTAACACCATTTACATTACGCCACTTCTCAACGGGCTCTGTGATCAGACAGACGTCCTTGTCATATTTTTGAAAGTGGTTCAGAAATGTCGTTTTGCCGCTACCAATATTTCCCTCAATTAGCACTGTGAAAGGCTGGGTGCCCTCGGCGAACTTTCGGCCATTGGATGCGCTTCCTTTTGCTGTGGCCATGATCGCTGCTAAACTTTTATCTGTGCGTTAAAAATGTGTGTATTCTATAAGTAAGTTTATATGCAGATCTTTAAAAGACTATGATTTAATAGGGCGACGCTATATGTGAAATTGCCAAGATAGAGAGAGATCTTAAATGCAGCTGCATAGAAATACAAATTTCCCAAACTAACACGATGACTGTTCACGATCTGTGTCGAGAAAAAAGTAAAAGAGCGGGAACTATCTTTGAAATGGCGGAATTTTTTAATGTTTGTTTTGGCTGTTCGTATCAGCTGTTCGATTAACAATTAGCTATTTTAATAAGAATCGATAAATAGACAAAATGTAATTTACATATGTGTTTAATGACTTTATTTGATCCAGTCATTTTTAATAAGACTAGCACATATATTAGGAAGTACTTGTTGTTATGTAGTATATTTTATTTTTAGCCACTCTGTTTTTATTTGAGCGGAGTAAGGTCGCAAACTAGAACACAGAAAATACCGAATACATACATAACGCTCCCCAACACTGGAAGTTATTTAGATATTAAATGTTTAAGATTTGATGTCAGCAAGTATGTGTTAATGATATACATAATTTATAAGATTAATAAAAATAATTGAAGTCAGAATGAACAAGCTGAATAAATGCAGAAGGACTTTCGATAAGTATCGTTAAGTATCTGCTCACAGCTATTTGAAGTGGAACTTAATATAGTGCACCAGACGTTGATGTGGTCACACTTTTTGTTATATTATAGACGGAGAAAAACGTAAATTGGCCTAATTTTTTATTGAAACTTTCCGTTTACATTCAACACGGATCGTTTTCATCCACGAGCTAGCCCAACTCATTTGATAGTAAGCAAAAAGGTAAGTCGATGAACAGAAATATAACGGTCGTTCTACGAATAAGCTCAGCTTTTAAAATCGAGTTCAGGTTTGAAGTCCACGCAGGTTCCAATTAATGTGAAAAAAATTTTCAATACACAAGTTGAATATACACAAAAGCCTTGATAATATGCATATGGATTAACTGATCTGAGAATGAAAGTTAAATGTCGCTGGCAAGCGTGGATGAAATTCAACGCCGTGTCAACTAATCCTACTATTTTCTTCTCCCACCTGACGCAGTTGGCGACGTAAATTGTTGAAGGTCTTATATAAAGGTTTAAATACTTTAATTGCCATTTGAGCGCCAATATAGTATGGTTGTTGTTTTTTTTTTTAATTGCCTTCCCCATGTTTCACTCCGCTTTCTCGCCTGCCCCGACCGCTTTTACAAACGTTCAGCTAACAACAATACAGGTGCACACACACATACACACTCGCACACTTACGTACTCGTACAGATATACATATATACTCGGATAAGACTAACTACATATGTATATGCGGAACAAAGGTCGATTAGCTGGAATAGCAGTACACCTGCAATGTGTTGTGTGTTAATGACTCTTCAGCTTTCGATTTGGAGTGTTAATCCAAATTGTCGATGTGTAGATTTTGTCTGTGTATACGAAATTCTACTACAAAATTTTCCATTTAAATGTTTGTCTTAAATTTTAATAATACCTATATTTGTATAAATATATATTTTTTCTTCAGCTCATTTGTTTAGAGGCTAGGACAATTGTGATGGAGTCCTCTACAAATTTGCTGGAGCGCATTAGCACTGGCAGCGATAAGGAGACGGCCAGCATCAGCGTCAATCCCAGCAGCAACGATCAGGATTCGGGTTTTCCCTCGTCGGCCGAGATGACGAATACACCTGTGGCGCAGAGCGTCGATGGCAATGATGAGGATGAGGATATTTTTGAACAGGTGACAATGATACTGCGCAAACGACGTGGCTGGGGACCCGAGGACTCGCTCAGTCCCAGTGGCCTTGATATAGATTTGCTTGAGGATGATGATGTGCTCGTTGAAGAAGATGATGCCGGCTGTCCGCTGCCCTCGACGCCAGAGGACAATCAGCTCATAGAGGCCGAGGTAAGTTGAATGTCACAGCTCCAATCACAATCAGCTGTAGGCAAAACTCGCTTTTGCCTCAGCACGAGCTCTGTTATCTCAGTCTGACCCACTGTCCAGCTGGCTATATAAATATATAATATAAGTATATTTATTTGTGCCTTTGCATTGCAATGGATTGCTCGCACGCTTAGTGTTGCGACCGAGCTTATAATATCGTTGAACTCGTCAGGCCTGCCTGTGTATTCTCGTCGACGACGCGACCACCCACACCTGTATACATAGTTAAAAGAAATATATTTATATGTATTTATAACATTTTGTTATCACATATTGCGTCTGCACGCCTTGTGAGTTCAGGTGCGCATTTGGCTGCGGGCACTGAATTTGGGCGCTCGTTGCCAACACGGTATACTAAAAAAAATTAAATGAAAAACGTACATTATACTAAAACAAACATGGCGCAGATAAGAATTTAGCGTTCAACTGTTAATTTTGCTCAGTCTTATCTTATCGCGTGCTTCGTTCGCCTTTCTCTGGTTCCGCTTTAAGGTTGTACACAATATTGGAAAACAGTAGGCGATCGACGAGCGCGTCAAAGTACAAAACTAGTCTTTTCGTGCAATTTATGTTCTATTTATTATTTTGAAAAAATTTTATTGGTTGCCTAACATGGCACAGTCGCGGGTTGAATTTGATGCTGTCATTGACGTGAGTGGAACTCAGGAATCTGAATCACTTGAGCAAGAACCCTATGAAGACTCAATTCAATTTAAATCAAGCGAAATCACTGTTAGTCAATTTGCTAAATTTAATTTATTTTAAGCTTCTGTAAATACGTGTCCAACTGTGCCAGAACTAAACACATTCATTTATTTTCTAGATGACCGAAGTCTTAAAAGCAGGTGTACTCTCGGATGAGATCGATCTGGGTGCGCTGGCACACAATGCCGCCGAGCAGGCAGAAGAGTTTGTGCGCAAGGTAAGCTCAAAGCTAAAGCAGAAAAAACCCTTTTGGCTGGCTGTTTTTTGCATTGTTTTATTTGATTTAAAATGTATATTTAATAATCATGTATCTACACATTGAACTAACGCAGACTCACCATAATTAAAAAAAATAAATGCACTTAAATCTCTTTTTACGAATCGTTCTTATTTATTTCAAACTCATTTGCTAATATATATATAAATATATATTTATGTGTAATTTTTAATGGAGTTTCGTGAAACTTATCATCATTTTACTTGTTCACAGGTCTGGGAAGCCAGCTGGAAGGTCTGCCACTACAGAAACTTGCCCAAATGGTTGCAGGACAATGATTTCCTGCATCGTGGCCATCGCCCGCCTTTACCCTCGTTCCGCGCTTGCTTTAAGTCAATATTCCGCGTGCATACGGAGACTGGCAACATCTGGACACATCTGCTCGGTTGCATTGCTTTTATTGGCGTCGCACTCTACTTTGTTTCTCGTCCCACGGTTGAGATCCAATTTCAAGAAAAATTAGTTTTTGGTACTTTCTTTATGGGCGCCATTATTTGCTTAGGATTCTCGTTCGCTTTTCATACATTAAGTTGCCATTCGGTAGAAATTGGAAGACTGTTTTCAAAGTAAGCCCCAGACACATGCGTTTAACTATTAATTTTTATTAATCGAAAATTAATTTATATTTTAAGACTGGACTATTGTGGAATTGCGTTACTCATAATGGGCTCCTTTGTGCCTTGGCTTTACTATGGATTTTATTGTCACTATCAGCCAAAGGTGATATACCTGTCTGTGGTTTGTGTGCTCGGCTGCCTGTCTATCATTGTTTCGCTGTGGGATAAGTTTTCAGAGCCCGCCTTGCGTCCGCTACGTGCTGGCGTGTTCATGAGCTTTGGACTGTCAGGCGTCATTCCGGCCATTCACTACAGCATCATGGAGGGCTGGTTGAGTCAAATAAGCCGCGCCAGCCTTGGTTGGCTTATACTGATGGGTAAGTAATAGAAATGGCACTTTGCAATATGTTTCATTCTTTGATTTCATTTTAGGCCTGCTGTATATACTGGGCGCATTATTATATGCTCTTCGCGTGCCTGAGCGTTGGTTCCCCGGCAAGTTTGATATTTGGGTACGTGTTTCTTATGTGATGTTTCATTTACAGTTTTATCAATGAATTCCCTATACAGTTTCAGTCTCATCAAATTTTCCATGTGCTTGTAATAGCGGCCGCCTTTGTGCATTACCATGGCATCTCGGAAATGGCTATGTATCGTGTTACAGTCGGCGAATGTACCGTGCCGATCGAGCCTATAACATTCTAAAGAATCTACTAACTACAATAATACAATCATCACATACACACATACACGCGCACTCACGAGAAAATCAAACCATCAGCACACAGAAGCACTACACTAAGGAACGTAGCACTGTTTGACAATGCAATCATTTTAGCGTTTGGTACGCATTTGTTCTTTGTTAATTGGATTCAAACAAAAAGCCAACATTCATGAGGATGAAGAATAATCAATAGATCCGGAATGATGATTGCAAAACTTACGTTATTACATACTTAGAAAACCCCTTTATTATAATCAAATGAAATCTGCAGTAGCATAATTAATATAATTATTTATAAAACTTATCTTTTACTTATTTTTATTTAGACTTGTACGATAATCTTGGAATATTTCATACACAATGCTGATAAAGTTGTAATTCCTTCTCTTGTTATTTTAATTCAAATTTTCTCTATTTTGCAATTTGGACATGTTACAAAAGAAAACTGAGAAAGCATTTAAACATGCGTTGCGATCAGGGGTATATTGCTATATATATTATCAAGCGATGGCTAGTCTAGCAATTTATCTGTATGCTTTCCAATCAAGCAATTTTAAGGCATTCGAATGAATCAAAATATAAAATAATAAAAATGGTTATCGCAGGTGTTGATTTTCTTTTTTTTTTTTTTTTTTTTTTATCAATAGAACACATATGTATGCATGCCTGGGCTATTGCCAATATAATTCGAATGGAATGATAGCGGTTGGCGTTATTAAATGAATTTTTGCCTAACGTTCGCTTGCTTTGTACGATTTTGTTAACTTAAGTCGCTTAGACTTTCAAGGTGAAGTAATATACCTCGATGTATTGGCAAACATATTGGATTCGCAATAGGCTAGAACGTACAAGAGTTTCCTCATCTAATGCTGTTGTTCCTAATTGATGCTCTTCATTACCTCAGTTTAATGCGCATCTTGCTGCGTCGTCATATAAAAATCTGTCTTGTCAAGAGACCGGGTTATTAGATTAGTTCATATGCCAGCTGTTTGTTTTGGTCTTGGACTAGACAGCGAGGGTATCGTGCTGCTCTCTAATGACTGGCAAAAAATTTGGCTCAAGAGTTGACTTTGACCCGCCGGATCGACTCGATCCACTGCGTTAGATCTAACATGCCTGCCTGTCTATTATTATTCAGCTCTTTTTGTTCTACTTCAAGTTTTTGTTTTTGTCTTTGACATTTTGATAGATCATTAAGCATATGTATATTTATTTCTAAACATCATTCTTAATTATGCAATTATTAATGTCTTAGTAATAACTACTTATATAGTAGAGAATTATAGAAAATACAAATTATATTTCATTAATATTTCAAGTTCAGACTTGTAATACAAAAGAGAAAGCAGAGGCTAAAGACTTTTAATATAAATATTTATGTATATGAGACTTGTTTTAAAAATACAGTTAAACCGATAGAAATTTATTTATTTTTTTTTTTTTTTCTGTTGCAAAATTTTGCCTCATCTACATATGCATAAAACATTTTCGTTTTAGTGTTTTTTTTTTTTTTTTTTTTCGGTTTTACACACAGGTCAAACCCGAAGCCAAATTTAGAGTCGTGTTTGGTCTTATCTGGGACATCGCTAGCAGCGAAGGGCGAACTTGTTCTCGGTCATTTATAGCTATTGTTCACTATTTTAGATATATTATATCTCATGTTGGTCTATGCTGTAAGTCAAACAACGCTTAATATTTTGAGATTAAACAAATTTTTTTACTTTCACTGACAATTAAGTTGAACGTGATTCGCGTGAGCTACAATTTTGTTCATTACATGTAATGCGACAATTAAATGAGACTAGCATTGGATATCAAGATTTGGACAAGTCGAATGCATGTTACTCGAAAATGTACATATATGACTCAATGTCAAGATCATAAAATCGGTGGAAATCGTTGCAAATCTTTGGTGATTAGGATAACAGCCTTTGATTATTATTATATTTTAATAAATAAATACTTGTTTTTTAATTTACCAAGCCGACTTTATCTCATATTTTACTTTTAATGATTTTTGCCCCCATGAGAGTATTAAATATTCGTTATATTTGAATTTAATTTTCTTTTAATATTAAATATACTTCTTGAGCAACTCGGAAGCTGCACAGATCTTCAATGTGTGGTTCAATGTCAGTATCTGTGCATGGAGTTCAAGACCCTCTGAAGTTTATTCATTTTATGATTATATTAATGGGTTTTCTTCAGCCGATTTCATGCGTCTAAATCAATAATGCAGACAGTCAGAGGCAACGGTAATCAACTTGTGTCTTTGAAGGTTTTTGGCGTATAAGTGTTATGGTCAAGGCTGAATAGACTCCAAAGTCGTTGCATGTGTATGCGTGTGGATGTATATGTGTGTGTGTGTGTATGTGATATCTAATCAGCGTGACAATTGCCAGTTGCTTTTTTCTCCCTATTTTTTCACTCTACTGAATCGCACCATTTAATGTGGCTCATAAATTGACTTTTAATGTAAACTCAATTAGTGCGTCGATATAAACAAATGGGGAAACAAGAAGTAAAACGAACTGAAAACAAATAAAGGTACAGAATTTTTTTATTGGCCGCCTAATGAGCAGATACTGTTGTGTTGATTCTTGCAAGCAGCGGACATTGAATCCCAATCATTTTCATGCAAATTATGCTATCTTGTCAAGTTCAAACACATTAAAAGCGTATAATAGACAGACAAAGCAGTAAAAAGAAAACGCCTCGGAGCTGGTTTCTGTTTGGCAGCATGCGGACTGCCAATTTTTGCCCGAATCGATGTTTTGTAAAGATGCTATATAATATATGGATGTGTATATGTGTATATATGTCTATGTATTTATTTAAATAAACTAAAAAAACACACACTAATCGTATGAGTCGTTATAGCAGGGTACAAAAAACTCACAAACACATATACAGTCATGCTCAAGTTTGTGTCTTAAGTCTTTTGTTTCCAACATTGTGGCATTGAGTTGAAAACTGATTTAATTGATGCTCGATAAAAGCACAACATATGCAAATGCTGTAAACGATTGTTTAATTTTGAACCTAACTCGATTTTGCTATCGACCAGTTATGGTATTTCAATCTGGTTTATATGAAATTATAATAATGCAATAAAGCGGCACACTTTAAACTTAGACGCACTGATTAAGCAGCTGAGGCACGCGTCAAAATTCGTTCACCCGTTCATAGTTAAAGTTTCGAAGTGTGACCAGCAGAAGTTTGGCAATTGAAATTAAACGCATGTACATCGCCAAAAACAACATTGTTCTCTTAAATGGGCAAAAACACACACTTACGCACACTCTGAAAAAATAGACACACGCGCCTGGCATAATTAACTTGGGCTTCACCTTCAAAATTGCGGAAGCTGAAACGTAACCAAAATCGGATTTGGGCGCTGCTCAAAAAATCTGTGAATGAATCGTTAATGAAATCGAAATTAAAAGTAATGCATTCAAATACTTATTTGTGAAGTCGACACATCACATCAATCAGCAGCCGCTGGCCGTTGCCTGCTGCCCGTTGCTATCTGGCCAAGTGTCCAACGAAGCTTGTGCTGCATTGTGTTACCTGTTAGGCTGCTGGCAAATGTCAGTCAGCTTGTCAGCAACTGGGCACTATTGTGGACTTCTCTTTGTTTCTAGTGTGCCAGCTTCTAATGGGCAGGGCTTGGGCACTCGTAGTCGCTGGCATATGCAGGCCTGCTCCTACATAATGACACCGTGGCCCAGCTTGATGATGACGTTGCTTAAAGTTGCAAGTGGCCACTGGAAGTTTTTGGATTGGCTTGTCAGCGGTTTCACCTAGTCGCAGTGGCAGTCATTTTGGTTTGGTCTTGTGGTTGTGGCCTTTTGGTGCCATTAAATTGCACAATAATTTGCACACTCAGCATCATATGGGTCGCCTGTGGGCGCTGCCTAGGCCAGTCGATTACAGCTGAAGAGTAGTGCTCGGAAGCTGGCTGCTGTTACTTTGCCAGCAAAGATACATATATGACAAAGTTATGCCATATCCAATCAGTCAAACGAAAACAAAATTGCAACAATAAAATTATACGAAATAAAATACTCATTGAAGGCGTCGATAATTACAACGTTCAACAACAATAGCTAGAAATTATTGCTTTCTAATAACAACTTATGTATGTGCATATACTTAACGCTAATCACCGATCGATAATTACCTTACAATATTATTTGCAGCGTAGGGCCTGATTATTTGATATTATCAAATCCTAGAACACATGCCCTCAAAAACATGCAATGCCAATAGCATAACCACAGAGAGAGAGACACAAACGATTATACAATCACACACACACACACACACACTCACACACACACTCACACATACGCTCACACTTAATTGATCGATTATACAGAACTGGCGCGATCGCCACATACATTCTTGTGGCAAAATTAACGAGCTGGCTACGAAACGATCGGCGATCGGCTGCGGCCCTCGTCTCGTGTCCGATCGATCGAGTGTGCGTGTGTGTGTATTTGCATCTGTCTGTGTTTGCAGCGGCCCATAGAAGACGGCTTGTCGCGTCCGGATGTCGCTTAGTTTGTTGCCGGCGCTTTAACCGCAAAGTAAGCGCAAAAGCGTGAAGTTGGCCCACTGGCAAAACTAATATCCCTCATATTGCTGCTGTTGTTGTGAAGCGCCGCGTGTTCCATAGAATCTAGAATAGATATACAAAATATATATATAATATTGTACGAGGATAACGAATAACGCGCTTAAGGATTCTCTGTGCTCTCAAATAGTGCCGTGTGCAGTGTCGTGCCACTATATATAAAGCGATTTATTTATATATTTATTAATAATATTACGAATATTCACCAAAAGGCAAGTGCAGAACTTACAAACTGAAAACGACAAATTTATTATTAATTTAAAATTTTTTAAAAATATGTTTTCAATATGCATACGAAATGTGTTAAAGTCGAAATTTCATATCAACCATGTTTCAAAACTGAGCCAGTTTATTTATTTTTTTGGTTCATTGCGAAAGAGTCGCGCGTGTTTGTGGACCAATTCCGAGCTCCCCTGAAAAAGTATTGTATTATACAAAAGAGAAACAACAAAAATAACTCAGCATCTGGGCATCTCTGAAACCAGATTACAACATGAACTAAACTTTTAGCTGTAATACATATACAAACAACATATGTCGTAGCTGAGTAGAGGTGGCCATGCTTGGGGCCCAAGTCGTGAGATGTAGCCGAGTCAATCACTGAAGTCAATCACTAGATATGTAAATGGTTTTCTTTTTGTTTTCCTTTCGGTGATTGATCAACTGAAATGAGCTGCGGCATATGATCGTTAATCGTTTATCGCCGTTTGTTGACTTATCTTGATGCAGACACACACGCAACAGTAACAAGTTGATGTTAATGTTGTAAATACATACTGCAATTTGGGCAGATGCAAATTTCATTTCATTTGATTATATCATCTGCATGAAAAGAAAGACCAAAGAAATCAAATCCCCACACTACGACATTGATTTTTGGAGCAATCTGGCCGAAAAGTAGAGGTCGCAAAGTGCTAAACGGCAAGATACACACTTTATTCAGCATGTGTCTTGTGTGTACCCATGTGAAATCGAAACTTTTTGGGCCGAACTGTAACCAATTTCACATATTTGTAAAATCGGCCGAGTGCCCTTCAGAAAAGGCGCTGACGTCGCGTTGGCAACGCATGCGCGCAATTTATTTACTTATGATTTTATAGCTGTTGTCTTGGCGTAAACACCACGATCGCCAACCTGACGGGCTGGCTAGTAAAATTATCTCACTATCAAGCAGCAGGGGCACTGGGCAGTGGGGGAGCGATAGAGGCAGGGCGAACAAGATAGAGAAAACGAAAACGAAAACAAATAGCCAAAACAGCTAAGATCTGTGCTGCACATCCGTTCGCACGTTGGCCAAGTACTTTGCTGGGCGACACAGTTTCTTATGTGTGTAGCTTGTGGCCTTTTTGGTGACATCTGGCTTTGTCGCTGACTCTGAGTCTGTGAAATAGTTTTTTCTTTTTTTTTGTAATTTTAATTTTGCGTCCAATTGGGGTCACATGCGTGGTCGGTCACACCTTCGCGCAGAAATCATCTGCATTTCAACTATGTTTGAGTTTCTCAATTTTCTTGGCCGGCTGAGGTTCAAACGCGACTTCATTTGCCTAACTACCATGGTCGTCGCTCAACATTTTGATAATAATGGCAAGGTGAAATGACCAAAGAGAGCAAGGGAAGCTGGCTGGTCAGAACGTCATGGCAACGATGACAGCGTCAAATATTGGAGGCCAGAAGTTTGGCTAATGTCTAAAGCACACATTAATTTCAATACATACATATATATGCGTGTATATATATAGAGAATTTTTTACTTTTACGTACTGTGCATGACTTGATCAATGTTTACACCCTTGGTATTGAGCAAATGATTTGTCAAAATACAATTGCAATAATATAAAACAATAATAATCATAATTGAGTTGATGATGATGATGATGATGATGGTGTTGATGATGTCGCCAGCAGATGACTATACATTAAAGTCACGTTTTGATTCGCCTTTGCAGTCCCTTTGTCCCTTTGGATTAACCAATATTAACAATAATAATAGTGTTGAAACTCTTACTTTAGGCACATCTCTGCTATTCGAGTGCTAGTGCGATAATTGATCACAAGTTCTAGTTGTTGTTTGCCTTTGGCTGTGTCGTAATTAACAGCTATTCACTGTTAACTTATGCAAATTCTCAACTAGCCAATATTAAACGAAAGACTCAGGCAACGAACTCTGAACTTGTGTAGGCGCTAAGTCAATATTGTTAATTGCTTGCATATTAATAAGGCGCTGAAGATAACTGCAAGTTAAATGACGTATTCAAAATAATATTTTCTATCTTTATCAAGCTCGAAGTTTGATAGCTTGCAAATCGGACACATACCTAGTTATTATTTAACAGTTAGTTATTATTATTTAACAAATAATTGATGCAAATTAACATTCACATTCATTTTGAAGGTGACAAACAAAACACAGTATTCACGAATTGCTTCTAATGACATTAAAGCCAGGGAGGGAAGGCAAACCGAAAAATGGAAATGAAAATCGACAAGCCCTAGAGAGAAGAATAGATTTGATAGATTTCATCCAAATTGAGAATATATACATAGAGTTTCAATTGCATTTTGTGGAAATGTTGTCTATACTAGGAACATTATTGAAATTAATTTAGTTTATGATGTAGCTAGAAATTTTAAAACAATAAAAATCAATTTTGAGATCTTGGCTTACGATATTCGTAAGATTTAGTCACATTCATAAAAATCTGTGGAATATATTCTTTAAAAAAAAACTTGATTTGTAACTGATAGATCGTATGACAGTTTTACAACATATATTTCAAACTAGTTTTTTGTTTTTATCAGAAACAGAATGGAAGGCGGAAGTTACAATTCAATGTTGCCTGTCGATCGTAGTCGATCGACGGAGTTTCCTTGCATCCATTTCACAAAGAGCTAGCCAAATAAATAGAAGGTAAAACAGGCTGCCTTAGCCGGCAGCATTGAATTCCTCATTCTACATAATAAGCGATATAGAGCGTGAGTGAAACATAAATAAATAATATATTTAAGCGCTGAATGAACAGGTGAGGCCTTGCATTTTTCCAGCACATTATAAATACCATTTAGAGCTAATGTAGTTGATACTTAGTAGATGCTTGGCTAAAATAAATGCGATTAGATTGTTGCATTCGCTTAACCCCACACGGAAGTGTTGGCACTTGACATCGTTTATGGACATATCTATGTATATGAGTGAAAGATATGTTATTATTTGCTTAATTTATTATTATTTATTATACCGGTTTTGTTTTTGTTAACGCATACGCACTAGTTCAAGGCGAGGGCTGTGCGCCACAATAATAAATAAAAAAAAAAAAACAATAATAATAATAATAACTAAGCTAATCTATATAGTAAATGTTATAAAAATCAGGTTTCAATAAGACGCCAAAAATTTGCATACCGAGTTGCCATTAAATTGATTCTCTTTTTAGGCTGCTGCCAGCCAATATGGTTCAAAACGACGTTGTAAATATTAGACAAATTTATGATAATGGCCATAGAGTGAGATCTTAACTATGGAGTTATCTTTGCCAAAAGGCCAGTGGCCACACATCATCAAGGGGAGAGACACACACACCGACCGATCAGTTTCTTTCGATTTTGTTTTGTTTCCTCAAAAATGTGCGACCTTGTTGTCGATTTTTAGTGCGTTGCCATTGCTGGTGCTGGTGCTGCTACTGCTGTTGCTGTTGGCCATAGTACCATAGCAGCATCAGCAGCAGCAACAACAACAGCTCCATCAGCAATCTCTGGCTGGCCTCTTGATCGTTTCATATGCTGTTGCTGCTGCCGACACTGACATTGTGTTTGCTGATTAATTTTATGCTCTGCACTTGTTCATTTTGTTGATTATTGTAGTATACCCTACATGAATGAAAGGCAGGGAGTATTGGCTTTATATATGCTAATCTGCAACAATCGGTCGTTCTCTCAGTTCAAGTTAATTAAGATAAAAAGAAAGCACTCTCAACAAATTCGAAATATCTAAGAGTCCAATCTAATTACAGGGTATGTTCAGCTCATACACTCATATCTTGTCTTACATAATTTTATTCAATAAACCAACACCCAATGACTTGACGAGTTTTAGTCTCAATAGCGAGCGACGCATGTGACAGATATGCAGCCTTCATTTTGGCCTCTTATCAATTGAACACTCTCAGCATTGGGCCGCGGAATCAAAGCTGAATGGCTTAGAGCCATACGATATGTGCGCCACTTCCAAAGCTGGAGACACGCTTTGAGTATGCATAAAAGTCGATGAAAACGAGGAAAAAATCCGAATATTAATAAACGTTTCGTTCTTTTGTGGGAATGCGTGTCTAGAATTTATTGATCCACCACAAGCCCGGCTGATTATGGCATAATGAGTATCATTGCCAATGACGTCAGCAGCGGCAGTGGCAGCTGCTGGGGGCGTTCTGTATGGCATCGCAAAAATTTCCTATTTACTTACAATTTGGAGATTAGGCAACAGCCATGCTAATTGACAGACCAATCTCTAGACCTCGATCACCTCGAGCCTTGTTTGCAGCATTATGCAAAGCACCTGCAAATATTTATAGAGCATCGTGTTGTGGGCTGGTTAACGCACCCTTCTAATATGATCGGGATGACCAAATTATAGAATTCATATGCGAATCAGCAGCGCGTTGACCATTTTGAGGCATTCAACTATTCGGGAACGTCACACAATCAAACACACACGCACACACACAAATTGAAGCTGATTTGCATGTGAACGTTGCTCAGGTTTAGGAAATTAATAGCTAAATAAATAAATATGCAAAATTTACAGCATAAGCTTGCCGTGGTGTTTGAGTAGAATGAGCCATCAGTTTGTATATTTACTGACAAATGTGTGCACGTATATATATACATACAAATATATACATATACATATAAGCTATGGACAGGTTTATACGTTGACAAAGTATATGGAGAGGAATACTGGCAGTTAGCTTTACCTATAAATAGCTCAAAGACTATGTTCAGCCCCGCTAGCAGTAAAATTTGCCATAGTGCAAAATGGTATCGTCTGAAAGCTGAAGGTAGTAAATGACATTTAGAGTGCTCTGTTTTATTGGACTATGTATATAATATAATATATTAAGTTAAAAACAATTGGCTTGCGTAACATTTTAACAAATATTACATAAAAGAAGAATATTAACAATAACAGAAGTTTGAATAACTCGTTAGATTTGCTAACAACAAATACAAAAGCTTTTTACAATTTTGATCTTCTTTTAGATTACAATTCCTATAGAAAAATATTATATTATATTTTTGGCGGAGAAAACTTACTTTAGTATTAAACAAAAAATCACAATTAAATCAGAATATGTCTCTATTTTTATTTTCTTGAAAATTGCAAAGATAGCTGAATACGCTTTTTTAACGGTAAAAAGTAGCTTACATACACTGAGATTTACGTTTTATATTAATCGCTTTACCTGCATACTAAAAATATCATTTCTTAGACCTCAGTTTTCGAGTCCAACATCTATTTGATTCAAAGCTAATAAATATTAATATAACATATATATGTATATATCATTAAAAATTTATTTATAGAAATTGTAATTTGATTGCTTTTATTTAATATACATATTGGAATACGGTAAATCGAATTTAAAGTTCAAATGTCAGACAAAACACATCAATTCTGAACATAGAGCTCAAAAAGTTGCTGAAAGACAATTTGTTTAATCTGTATTCCGGTTTAGGCATGATAACATAAATATTCCACACTTATCACAAAAGAGACAAATAAATATACTATAGGGGCGTACACTCTTATGAATAAGTATTTTCGCAACACTTAACTAACTGATTATCGATTAACTCTTGCCGAATATGATTTGTGCTCTATGGCAAAAAAAAAAAAAAACCGAAAGCTGTTTGCAGTGGAACAAATTGGTTTCGCGATAGGCTGCTTAATTCTGTTGATATCCGATTGAAGACCAAACCCCTTTGTGGCTGGCACTAGACAGCAGCAGCAGACGAAATGTAGACACAATGCACGTGTCGGGTCGGGTCGGGTTGAGAGCGTATGCCAAACAGAGTTCTCGCGGCTTGCCAAACAAACGATGACTGGACACAAAAAATGGGGGGCAACTCGTTTCGATGGGGCTACAGTCTGATACATTTCAGATAGAGAATGACGAACAGATTTGCATGAAACGCCAGCCGAGTGTCAAGAGGCGATCTGCAAGCGGCAAATGAGTGTGCCGCGTAATTAGAACGGCAAATGCTGCCTCGGCAGCACCATGCAGCAGCCATGATAATTTCTCAGCAAATATAAAAGAGACTTGTCACACACAGTGGCTGTTTATCCAAAATCTATGGCAATTGTTAAGTGTGTATGCGCAGCTATTGCGCCATGGCATGGTATTCGAAGTGCGCCTCCACAACAGAAAAGCAGAAAAAAAAAAAAAAACATAAATGAGTAAACAGTTCAAGGCTGTGGCAAGCTCAATTCTGGCTGCCTGATTGCAACGTTGCCACCGCCAATTGGCAGGGCTGGCCGTTAACCACAGTGCGTGCAAAACTGCAGGCAATCAAAGTAGTTTAGTCAGCAAGACAAAGGACCTGTTTCAGCTCATATCTTGTATCTAGCTAGCTTATAATTATGATGGCCCTTCTGCCACATATATGTATGTAGCTGTGCCACCAACAGGTTTCTGAGCTCTGCAACAATGCATCGAGCCTGTCTGTCCTTGAACTATCCTGCTATGGAGGCTGGGCTGGCTGGGTTTTTCCAGTTTACACAAAAACTAGATGACAATAAGTAAGCATGCACACCCAGCAGCAACAATGATAATTTGGCTTACGACTGCAAACCAGTTTCGAGCTCAATGTGATACCCAGTAGCCAAGGGAAAAGGGTTGAATGTTGCTTGTTGCTCATAGCTCATGTCATAAAATGATTTAACATTATATTATCTAGCATCAAAAGTATCCAAGATAAACTGGATTATTATTATAGTTATAATTACTATACAAATTTCTACTGTCTAAGAAAGAAGTAATTTTTTATTAAACGGAAATTGTAGTTACAATCAAAGCAAACAAAAGGGTATTAATTCGCATATTCTTTAGTTTTTCTTTCGGTTTTGTGCGGCTTGCATTGGTGCCTGGGTGTAACCTAAACCAAAAAAGCTTTTAAATAATTTCATGAAAATCGTATAATAAATAAGAATTATTTATACTGCTGAGCAGGCGCAGAGTGTAAAGTTTGTATTAAACAAAAAAAGGAATGATTAAGCATAAATCAAGTAAGGTTAATGCCACAAGACTCTGCGACATCGCGAGTTTTGCCTAATTTACATGTTCGTTTATTAGCTAGAAAATGTGCACTCCACTGCAGTAAAAATATCAATATATATGTATATATAAATTTAAGTGCACGTATATATACAAATATTTCTATAATGCTTATATATAGCAAACATCCCATTAATAGCCTCGTATGGGCGCGGCTTCGCCTTGGGTCTCGAACTTCTGTATAACTTTATGATTAACGTGCTCGTCGGCTGTATATCAGTTTATCAAATAGTTTCTAAGGCTGATCAGGTGCTAATATTACAGCACTTGCTATTTGCTTAAGTTAGCTAACCCCAAGCAGAATCGTCTGATTATATTTAATTTTCTCATGTCTTACTTATAGTTTTGGCAAAATGTCGGTCAGACTGAACGAGACACAAACCATTGTTGACAGGATGGTCAACTTTTTTGTAGAGCACGAGGATCTGCGCACAAAGGTCTGTAGACGTCGTTAGTTAGACTGACTGCTTAATGTTTGATATATC
Organism: Drosophila koepferae; assembly: GCA_030914345.1. NCBI lineage: Eukaryota > Metazoa > Arthropoda > Insecta > Diptera > Drosophilidae > Drosophila > Drosophila koepferae. The sequence continues at coordinate 12,184,941 of JAUESR010000197.1, read as the reverse complement.
TATGTGAATCTACAGAGTTGGTTCCTCTCGAATGCACCTGGACCGCTGTTCATGATACTCGGCGCTTATCTGTACTTCTGTCTGTATGCCGGTCCGCGCTATATGCGCGATCGCAAGCCGTTCGAGCTGAAGAACACGCTGCTCATCTACAATGCGGTCCAGGTGCTGCTCAGCTGGGTGCTGTTCTACGAGGGCTACAAGGGCGGCTGGGGCGGCCACTACAACTTCAAATGCCAGCCCGTCACCTATGCCACGGATCCCATCTCTATGAGAGTAAGAAGCTGTTGTTGAGCTCTTGAGTTAGTTGTCATCAATTCAATTTTGCTGCTTCTATTTAGATGGCGCGCGCTGTCTGGCTGTACTACATTGCCAAGATTACGGAGCTGCTGGACACGGTATTCTTTGTGCTGCGCAAGAAGGATCGTCAGATCTCATTCCTGCATCTGTACCATCATACCTTGATGCCTGTATGCGCCTTCATTGGCGTCAAGTACTTTGCCGGCGGCCATGGCACCCTGCTGGGCTTCATCAACTCTTTCATCCACATCATTATGTATGCCTATTATCTGCTCTCGGCAATGGGACCCCAGGTGCAAAAGTATCTGTGGTGGAAGAAGTACATCACCATTCTCCAGATTGTAAGTAACAAAGTCATCATCAATTCAATAGTTACTTTGTTTATAAACAAATATTTTATTGATGTATAATATACATACATTGTATATGAACTATTTCTTTCTTGTTTTCTCAGGTGCAATTCCTCATCATCTTTGTGCACACGCTGCAGATCCAGTTCCAGCCCAACTGCAACTTCCCCAAATCGATTGCAGCTCTACTGACCTTCAATGCCGGCCTATTCACCTACATGTTCAGCTCCTTCTATGTGCACAACTACAAGAAGGAGGCCAAGCAGGCGGCCCAGGCCAAGCTGGCGGCACAGGCCAAGTTGGCGGCCAAGCAGGAGTAGAGAGTAGAGGAATAGAATTGATGTTTTTATCTTTAGCCTTAAGATCACGATCAACGAATGCTAATGCGAATGCGATTGCGGCAATCGTTAGTTAGGTTTATAGCCTGTACACGTCTACTGTGAAGAGACCACTTCTGAGTGGGCAAAGCACACACCCCTTTTAGGTATATATGTAGATCAAGTTGGGTGTCTGTACATTGGATATTACATTTTCTAGCTGTTAAGATTCGTTTCGTCGTAGTATTTAAAGTCAAGTGTGAGAATGTGAACCGTCTTTGAACAGTCGCCATGGCGCAGTGCATTGCACAATGCACTCGTCGTATTGGCCAAGTATAATAGAACCAAATATTATAGATTAGTTCATCGATACGTATGTAGTTTTTATTTTATTGATTGGCGTGCAATAAAACTCTAAGACATACAGCAGATGGCAAAACACCAAATTGTCATTATCAGCAATTTTGTTTGCCATGTTTTTTTTTAATTATTAATATTGTAAATTGATGAACTGTTTATTTGTATAAAATATGACAATATATGTATAGATTTTAAAACAATAAAAAATTTTAATCAAATTCTGAATTTTAATTTATGCCTAAAAGTATGCAATGCGAATTGTATGATGTGAATATAGTAGTAAATATTTTCGCTAGGTGGCGTGTATGTGTGTGGAGTTGAGTCAGTTAAATTTGTGGAATGCATTGAGTTTTATTATGGCAATTTTCATACGTATATCAATTAAATTGTGTAAAGTGTGTTTAATTCGCACACACAGTGCGTGAGTGGCATGTGGGTTTGTAAATCAGTTGAGCTCAAAATGATTAGATACTAAAGTTGAACATTAAAGCAGGAGATTTCCATGATAAATTTAGAAAAAAAGGAATCAATTATAAATAGTTTAATAATCAACGAATTATCATATAATATTTTATGGAACATTAATGTTGAATACTTTGTTGATTAGGAGAGCATTAAATAAAAGTTTACAATCGTACAAAATTTGACTTGGAAGATTTGACTAGTTCCCAATTCAGAGAATTTGCTATTTATTCAGGTATATAATAAAGAAATAATATTATATTTAATCTTAATTGATAAATAGATTACATTTATTTCGCCGATCAAGTCTTATTATTTATTCCTATTTTATTTATTGTTTCTATTTTAAAAATTAATTTATGAGTATTTTGTCTATTTTATTTCGTTGCATAGCTGATCAATTGAATGCACAGCCTAAAAGTATGTCAGCAAAATTATTTATCTGAATATATGTATGTATCTAAAGTAAAAAAAAAAAAAAGTATGTGGTACGTGTATATACATATTTACGATTGTATCTATATGTACGTATGTTGAAGTTGCAGGCAAATTGTATTTCAAACTAAAACTCGCCTCGCAGTGTTGGCGAAAATGTGGTGAAGTACAGACGCGTCCCTTCCGCTCGTTGGCGCGTTGTCGTTTGCGTTTTGTTTGTTGTAAGTGACACAACGTTATTGTTGTTGTTGTATTGTCATTACTATTGCTGTTGTTGTACTAGTTGTTGTTGTTGTTGTTGTTGTTGTTACTGTTGTTGGTCTGGCTGCTGTTGCCAGGTAGTATATAGGTTTTCGTTTGGCTCAACTGTTGGCGTGCGCATTTTATTGTACTGTATTTAGGTTAAATTCGCGTTCGCGTGTGTGTTACAAAATGTTGGAAAGTGTGTGAAATGTAAAATAAATTAAAATAAACATAAAAAATAAAACCATACACATACACAAAGACACAGCCAAAACAAAATAAATAACATTGCAAACGAATTGTTTTGTATTGTTTTGGTGACGTTGGAACCAGTTAAATGAAATCTGTGCGAAAAAGAAAGCGTTTTTGTTAAAACTAAAATTAAAAAAAAAAAACGAACAAACAAACTCCACAACAATTCACTTCGCTCGCAAATGAATAAGTGTTTAAAGGCTTTGTTTATAAATAGATTTGATTAAAAATATACTGAAATAAATTTCGTGTATTCATTTATTGCGAATGCTAAAGAAACGCTTACTCATGAGCAAATGTGCACACAGAAACACACTCAGGGAAACATACACACACACTCACACACACATACACATTTGTCAGAGGAGTTTTCTCTGCGTCTGCTGCCAACCCTATGCATGCAAGCGCTGCAGACTTTGCATAGCCGTTTCATCTGCTCATCTGGCGTTTCCTGTGTTGCCGCCTGGCAACAGCCAGTTCAAGCTGAGGTACACATATGGAGGCTATCAAAATAAAAACAAAAAACAAAAGCAAAAGTAAAATCAAAGCCAAAAGGCACGACGCTTGGAGTTTTGAGCTCAGCTGGTAGCAGCAGCAGCAGCAGCAGCACTTCAGTCCAAGTGTGCGAGTGCCGTTAAACGAGATCTGTCAGATACATTTGCGTCAGTGTTAGCGAAGCACACACACACAGAGACACACACACACACACACCTCGACAATAGTATCTGTATTGGCATGCGAATAAATATACAAAGAGAAATACACAAAGAAGCTCACTCACACACACAAACACACGTACACCTATCGTTTGCATGTATGTGTGCGAGCGTACCTGTGTAGCGCGATTCGCAAGCTAGTTGTTAGCTACCTGTTGATGAGACATGAAAGACTGAGGCTCATGATTTCGGCAATGCGAATCTTAGTGCAAATATCGTGCACAGCTAATGCACACCTCGCCCGCCGCACTGTCTGCCGTCTGTTTGGCAGCGTCTTTCCGTCCGCATTGCACAAATGGCAACGGTGTTAATTTACTTATCACAAACTTGATTTGATTAAATTTTATCTAGTTATGGCGCACATGCCCAAGAGTGCGATGCACACACACACACACACATACACACGTAGTTATAATTCAAAGGTTCACTCTCTCAGAACCAAAAAGCAAAAGGTGCGATAAGCAGTAGCAGCGGTAGCGGCAGAGGCAGAGGCAGCGATTGCGACTGCGATGCGGCAGCGCTGAGCAAAAGCAACTCGAGGAATGTTCAAGAAAACGCCAACTCGGTTTATACCTGATCAGTTGAGCAGAGAAACGCGTCGTGATCGCAACGTTGATATTGGCGTGTTGCCGTCGTTAAAAGCAAACACGCGCGATTTTTCACGAGCCATACGATACGCGTCCGTGCCTCCGCCCCATCCCCTATTCATTTCCAATTGGATTTGATAGCCATACGTTTCGATTGGCTTGGATTTGTTTTTGTTTTGATATCGGTCTTGTATATGTATATATAAACTTTTATGTATATATAACATAAATATTGCCAACACTTGACGCGACGCTGGCCAACAGCCATACGAAGCGTATGCAAATAATAACAACAGCAACAATTACAATAATAATAACAGTAATAATAATTATAATAATTATAACAATTTTAGTAAAACTACAATTGCTCGGTAGTCAAGCTGAGTAATCAAAGAGACAAAGAAACAGATGACAAACAATAACAATCAAATCGAGATTGATCAAAATATCGTGATAAAGTGCACCACAAACTGCTAAAAGGCCAAAGAACTGCAAGATTATAATATCTTAACAAAATAAATAAATACACACACAAAGGCAAAATGCTTAAAACAAAATCAAGCGACGATAAGCTGGATACGCTGCTCTCGAGATCTGCAGTTCCTATCATCGATCTGGCGCATTGCGGTAAGTGCGATTCGACTCACCCATGGGAAATCTCCATGTACTTAAATTAACAATGCGGATGCAACATCTTGTTGTTGCTAAGCATGCCTCATGAAACAGCAGCTCCAACAATGCATTGGCCCCTGACTCATTGCTAGATAATTATCTGTCACTGAGATTCTTTCGTAATTATCTCTGTATCTTGTAATTGCAGTTGCTAAATTTTTTGCAATGTGTTGACTGATTGCAGTTTATGTTATTTATTAACTTTGAGCAACTGGCACCTGTGCGCAATCAAATTTAATAAAAAGTTTAATTAACAATAATTATAATTATCGCCTATTAAGTTAATTTTAAAGTTAAGCGACATTGTCTTTAAAAAAAAGAATAAACTAAAATATTCCGTCATCTTTTGTTGCCTGGAATGACGAATATATTTTTTATTCACACATTTGCAAATGTTTATCAGAAAGCTTAGTGATAATAGAGTAAGCCCTAAAACTTTTAAGGGGCACTAAAGCAGCTTTAGCATGTTAATAGCTCACAATTATGTCACGACAGCTGGACAACAAATAATATATTATCTCGAAATATTATTATAAATATGTAGCTCGTATATGATATACCATATCACCCCAAAAGCTATATAATTACTATAATAATTGTGTATAAATATGATGCCAGCAATAAGTTGTGTTTGTAATGATGATAATTTGTAATTAGCAAAGCGATTATAAATATATTGCAGCTGCGCCAATGTACATATATCTTGTGCCAGTCATGTTGTATAATATAAACTACATTTATTAAAAATGTAACTACCAAAATACTTCTTAATGAGGCTCATTTCTGTATGAAATGGGATGCAAAACGATAATAGATTAGCCTGCTGTCAAGCGTGTGGTTTTTAATAACCTGTAATAAGGCTGCGAATGGGAGTGGGTGACTAGAATATACCCTCAATCCAATCCAATCTACGGTATTAGCTACGAAAAGTTTGGCACTGCTTGCCATTTGCTTTTGGCAATTTGCCAAATGTTTTATTTAATAACTTCTGTGTTACTTGACGGATTACTATGAAATTTTCAAAATATGATCCAAATATTCAATTGAATGTCTACCAATTTAGGGGCACTAGAAACTCTTGTAAATATTGGCGTTATTTGCAATTGAACTTCAATTAAAAAAATTGTATACAAAATATAGCAAAAATCAATTTTTAATAAAATAAACATAAAACAAAATCAATTTTACGGCACCAAAATGTACGAGTTATAATTTAATGATTAAATTTAATTAAAATTAAAACGGAATTAATTATAGAATATATCTCTACCTCTTTTAGGTTATGAGATCGAATTTGCTCGTCATCTTAATCAAGAAGAAAAATACTCTATGAAATCTGCCAACCTTTTTCTGCCTGTTACATACACTGCCATAAATTCAGAATAACCCAATTTCCCATTTTCATTTGGTTCCCTAAATTGATCAAAGTGTAATTGACAAAAATCAAGTTAACATCTCAAATGTGGTTCGACAGATAGTGATAAATATGTTTTTTTGGATGCTTAATTGATGGAAAAAAACAACTTCTATGTCGAATTCTAATAAGAAAAATGATATAGATAAATATGCCTAATATTCTGGTGTTACTTATTACAGGTGGATAACCTGTGAATTGCTAATGTGGATACATAACTTACTATATGTCCAATTTGCATATGTACTTAGCACATTGTGTGCTGCTACGCCCAACACATTCTTTGCTAGACAAATTGACAGCTTATGTGCTTGGAGGGGGCATTATACGCAGCTCGCATCCACGCCATGCCCAAGCGATGCCCAGTTGACCTTGGGCTTGGCACTTGACCTTCGCGCGACGAAGTTGTTTCCAAACATTTCAGCCATTGACCCCCAAAAACAAAATAAAACGAGTAAATAGTCGGTCGCAGCGCGATTGCACGTTGTGCGGCGCAGTTGTGTCAACGGATCTTAAATTGCTTTCGAGTTTTAGAGGTTTTTGAACTATGCATATAACATATCAAGTACTCCTCATAGTTTAGCCAATGCCAATGCAATCAAAACTTCGTCCGAACTGTGCGGAAACTCAAACAAAATGCATAAACATATTTACATTCAAGTTTTGTAACGATTTGATTTGGGAAACTTGATTTCTTTGGGGTGTAGAGGGTACGTAACTTTTGTCGTGCACTGTGCGAATGGCTAATATTTGTGTTCAACTAGAAAGTGTATTGATTCCTTTGAATGGATAATATTATATAGTAGGTAGTAGATAGAGTGAAAACGAGATAGAGAGAGGAGGAGGGAGAAAACCTGCATTAGAACACATAATCAATTCAATTCAATTTCAATTATTGTTTCAATCTCAATATGGTAGCATTATAAATACAATTATTCTGCCAAGTGCTTTTGCTTATGAATTGAATTATATTATATTAAGTAAGCTTGTTAATGTAGATAGGACTATTTATGTATATTTATAAAGCATAATCAATAAATGATTAATTTGTTATGGAACCTTTTTCTATTTCTAATAAAAGCATTGATTGTCGTAAATTTTCTGCTTTCTGATTCATTTAAAACTTAATCTATATTAATTAAACTTTTTGTTTAAAATTATCTTCCAATCAGATTGCCAACAAGAGTATTTAGCTTTCGACTTGGCAATCTTTCAATGGATTATTTCGTGTTGACATATTTACATAGTATATCTGAATGCGATTTTCGCTGCACTTGTTTATCAATAGTGGCTGAGGGAAGCAGTCGGCGGTCAGTCGGGTTTCGTCGATTTCAGTGCAGTGATTTGACAGCATTGTTTGATTTGTTGTTTATATTGCTGTATATTTACACAGTGCTCAAGACAAGCCGAATAACAAACTGACAAAACAAGCACGCTGCTCGTTTCAAACGACGTCAGCGGAAAAGTGACGCAATTGGCAAGTGAATCCCGAGCAGCGTCACCAAGTCCGCGCTCACTGTGTCCATTGTCAGCTTAATTGAAACATGCGGCATCGTCACAACAGCTGAGCAAAACAACAAGCAAACACATCACCAACGATAATAACAATAATAATGAATAACTGGTCGTTTAACGACGCGCTTTCAATCCGAATAAATCTAGCTTTAACCTGTATTTTTGACCAACTAGGCAAGCTTATCTGTGCAACCATTAGCCAGCTGTTAAATGAAATTTGGTTTACTGCTGTTTCTCTCTAAAGCAATTGACGCAATCAAACGGCCAAAAGTTAAACAGCTGTTGGCAGAAGTTTCTCATAAACTATGAAGGTTAAAAAAGATTTAAGCAAATGCACTAGTTTATATATAAAAGATTTCTTTAAGTGATCTAAATTTACTTAATTTAACTATTTGAAAGTCTTTTCTAGTTTCAGTTTGAAGACCTAGCTTATTTTACCCACTCACAGATAAGTTTAGCTCAGAAGCACTTTCTGAGTAATTGACTGAAATATTTTTAAATGTGAAATTTATCATATGACAGCAGACTTTTATCAAGAACGACAAATAAAATTTAATAAGCACCTCCAAACAAATATGACAAAGTGGTTTTCACGTTCGGCAAAATTTTGCTAGAAGTTTCATGAGAATTTTAGCTTGAATGTTATTCCTAATCATATCCGTATTCATTCTACATTTTGACAATTGATTGAATTCTTAACTAAGAGCTCAAAAATTACTTTTAATTGTGGAAAAATGCTAGAGAAGGCTTTGAAAGGGTTGGCAGATACGCAGCCATTCAGTCTTATCTAACAATCAAATACGTATAAAAGTCGATTTTATTATTTTGAAATGTTCGAAAATAGAATATCTTCTTCGTTTTTAAATTGAAATAGATTTTATGTTTTATTTTCTACGCAGAATATTTATAATGCTCACCATTTCAGCGCTTTCAAGTAGGCACACACTTAAAATATTTATGCGAAGCTTTAAGTTAGATATTATAAAATAATGCTCAAAATCCATTTCATGCAGATTTGTTTTTCCATTAATTAAATAAATAATTGATTTAGTAATCAGTTTTTTTTCTGGCATTATGCATTTGAGTCTGGTAAAATTCAGTGAATCTATGCATACATAGCATATTAATTGAGAAATTTTTTCAAAACACTTTCCGCTATTTGGCCAGCAGACTTTTGTGTTCATTTAAATATTTGATAAGTAAATTCAAAATTGTGTGTATGTGGTTTTCCCTCTCAACTTGATATTTAGCTCTGTGCAGATATGTGAGAGTATATGTATGTATAAATTGCGGTATATGTATGTATATACTTCAAATTAAATGTGTGTATTGAAAATAGACGCGAAACTAATCAAATTTTAGCTTACTGATTGACCAAATACTTGATACCCATTAATGAGGCAGATATGAAAGGCATCAATTGGGCTTAGTATACCCGATAGACACTTATCTCGTGTCTGACTCATACATAAATCATATAAGTTATAGTATATTATATGATTCTGTATATATCTATATACCGTGTCTATAAGCAATCTTCAATGGGTAAAAACAGCAGGCATCGCGCCAATAGAAATTCCACACATAACATACACAATAATTCGAGTATACAAAAAACAAAGCCGAACGCATAGACGTTTGTTTATAGATCGACGCGAATGCAAAGACCATAAATATCGGAAATGTTTATGGCATAGAGCAATTTGTATACACAAACAATTTGGCAACTGATCGAACTCTAATGCCAATCAACTATTTAGAAATAGAAATTCAAAGCCAACTAAATCAGATACATTGCCTCATGTGGCAAACAGCGTTCGATGCGATGATCTTCAACTGATTACGACAGAGGCGGCCTCTACTGCTGACTCAATTAATTAGCCTCAATATAGATAAATTAGCAACAAGTTAGCTACTAGCATGTGAGCAGTACAAAATTGTAAAATTGCAAATGCCAACAGTTGCAAATTGAAAATTGTCTACACAATACAGTTGGCGCCTAATTGAAGTGCATGCAAACAGCAAATGTCGGTCAGAATGAGTGTGACTCGGCTTCCTTTAGCTCAATAGACGCTTCATATTTGTATATACATATATAGTGTTTATATAGTACTCTTACACATATACATCTGTACTTCTAATCAAATGAAATCGAAAGGCATCGTTACGCTTCATTCATTACGCTTCCATTCAGCACGCTGCCTGCCTGACCTCTCCGCATATCTATCTCATCATCATCGTATATGCATACGTACATGAATGTGGGGCGGACTGAAAAAAATTCCATAGAATTGTGTTGAAGAACTCAATGTACTATAGTATTTGTCGCCTGGTGACAGAAATCTGTTTTCTGCCCAAGTGAAGCACGACACGGACTGATAACTCTCTGCCGTACAACGTAATTACTATTAACCGTGAATTCTCTTGCTTATCTGCTGAAAAACTGTGCGTCATGATGTTGATTAGGGTGCTACGGGGCTTTACGCTTGGGGCTTGGGCCAGCTGGGTGGTCGAGGTGGGCCGGTTGGGCTGGTTGGGCTGGTTGGGTTGTTCGCTGTGCGTTCAACTGAAATTGACAATTATTTATTTATAGATTGCTCATACGGCGTGTGCGCCAACGTGAACGTGTGGAAATGTATTCTCAATTGTTAATATTCATTCATGGCTGGCGCTGAATGAACAATTAGCATACTGATGTATTTCTGTCTATCTATCTGCATCTCTCCATCAAACTATATGTACATACAAATTTTAAATATCTCTTCAAATGCAAAAAGTCTGATATCTGATTGTTGTTTTAGTTTTGGTTGTATAATGAGATAAGATTTAGTATTAACTTTGGACTCTAAGCTGCTTCACATTGTTTACTCGAGTGCCACAAAACGCTTAAGTTTATTCTCTTTATAAAGTATCCTCTCCACTTGACTGGCGCTTGTGGCTTTGCTCATTTTTATACCTTTTTGTTGGAGAGCTAGCTGAAAATATATAAATGTAAAATCTACAAGGTATACTCTCATAAGTATGGAAAGCACACTCTATGTTATCCATTACTCATATATTAAGGCACATTTGATTAATTTTATGTGGATCTTAGATTCTTTATTAATAAATTAGTCATTTGGACAAATTTAAATTAAAAGAGCATCTTATAGCTCTAAAAATATATAATATAATCTATGAACGGGAATTTATAATACATTTAAAGGGTATTTAAGCTTCGGTGCATTGCAGTTATCCGCCTTTGCTTGTTATGAAGGCAGTTTTATTATTCTCAATAATTTTCCGCCAGGAAAAACCAAGTTGCGGCCATTGCAGCGCCATTGAAATTGATTGCATTTACCTTTATTTTGCATTTGCCCGCATTGAGTCTCATGCATTGGCTGAACTATGCATTCGATTGCTTGAATTACATTTAGATTATTGCTTCCATTATGCCAGCCGGCTGCCTTTCAAACGTTCTGTTTATCGCGCAGTAAGACTTAATTATAAATTCGAATTAGCAAAATTGTACTGGCACGTGGATTGCTCGTTACTTGACGTGTGGCATTTGTTAAGGTATTTATTGCGGTTCGTATAGTCCGAATACGTTAGAGTTTTTTGTTCTTTAATGGGGGCCCATTAAAATCGTTGGCGATGTGCTAGAATTTTATTTATGGTTATTGTCAGCAGCTGGACGTGGCCTTAGCTCATATTGTTATTATTAGTACTTTTTTTTTTTGTGAAATTCCGCGAAATTATTTACGGCAATCATTAAAAAATGAAGCCAAAGAGTTAGTTCAGAGAAATGCAATTTCGTCCCAATGAATGATTCTGATGAAATTTCTATTAATACCATTACAGGCATTGAGGAGGTGCCCGTCAAATCGGTGGTGAACCGCGTGGGTCATCAGCTGCAGAAAGCCTTATCCGAGAAGGGTATGGCTTTGCTGGTCAATCATGGCATCTCTGACGAAAAGGTGGCTACAATTCTCTCTCCAGTCATGCTTAATCTGACTCTGTTTTGCTTTAGCTGAAAACGGCATGGGACCATTTGGATGACTTTGTCGACTTGGCAGCGGATGTTAAGCAGCTTTACATACGTAACGATGGCGACAATCACGGCTATGTGAGTCCGGGCAAAGAGCGTTTCGATGGCAAAACACCGGAGCTGCGCCATGCCTTCAACATTTGCACGCTTAATGTCCAGAATCTACCGGAGGAGCCGTTGCCAGGATTTGCGGATCACATAAGCACTCTGGCCAATGACTTTAAGGCGCTGGCCAGCTTTATACTGCAGGCACTGGCCGTCTCGTTGGACATTCCGCCCACATTCTTCCTCGAAAAGCATTCACACATGATGTCCGGTGATCACGACAACATGACGACCCTGCGCATGCTCTACTATCCGCCCATAGTGGACGATGAGCCCGGCCATGGCCAGAACGATGTCATCAAGGGCCGTTGCCAGTATAGCTACCAGCGTTGCTTATCTGATCAGCCAGATTTCCGACCCGAGCGCAATCCCCTCGAAGACGAACCTGACAACGTGCAAGCCAATGGCAAGGACGGGGAGGTCTCCGAGCACAAGTTGGCCAACGGCGAGGTTATTCGCTGTGGCGCACACGTCGACTATGGCACATTCACGCTGTTGGCGCAGGACTCTGAGGGCGGCCTGGAAGTGAAGCTGCCGGGCAGCGAAAAGTGGACTCGTGTGGGTCACTTGCCTGGTGCCATATTAGTCAACTGTGGCGAGATCTTGTCCATCTGGACACGCAAACGATATCCTGCACTGGTAAGCCAAGAACTCTTAACAGAATGCGAGCTCAATTATATACGTTTTTTTCCATTCCATTCCGATAGCAACATCGCGTCGTCATACCCGAGCAGGAGCACATACGCTCTCGTGGCCGACACTCGATTGCATTCTTCTGTCATCCAGACAACATTACAATGATATCTCCCAACGATCTGCCCCAAACTGAAACCGAAGAGAATTCAACGTGTCTCAAGCAGCGCAAGAAGTCCTTCAAAGCGGCGAAAGAGCGGTAAGCTTTGATCTCTCTCCTAATCGTTGTTAGCCAATTTTTACTAAACTTTGATTTCTTTTATGGCCCCGCTTTGTTTGGATTCAATTATCGCTATCACACTGTCGCTGCTGGCCATAAATCTATCAACAAATAAAGTGTATACAACGCGTATCAGCTAATACAGAAAAAGTTTAAGGAAACTTACACCACCAATAATCACGCGCAATGACGTTGCGCCGCCACGTAGTCGCCAGTCGTCAGTTGCTACGATCCTCATCTCTACTCCTGCCACTCTGTCATCATCCTTTCATCAGCCTGTGGGGAGAGCAAACATCGTATAAAAAAGAGTTCGATATCGACAACACGCTTGATGTGTTTTGAACTTTTTATTTTATTATTATATAATATACGATTGTAATTGCTTCATTTCATTAGTTTGTATCATATGTATTTGATATACATACATAAATAATATTTATATACAAATACAATACATACAATGTTTTTGAATATTCTGAGTATCAACATCAATTATACACTGAGAGAAACGCACAGATTTAACATATTTATTTTACAGCTAGGCGCTAGACACTTATTTTCCATTCCTTGTTTTATGTTTGTCTAAAACTCGACCATATCGCAATTCCAAAATTGACCAATGGAACCAACTCTTGCTGCTGTAAACATTTACAAATTCTTTATATATTTTACTTTGAGCTGATGTGGTAAGATTTTCTGTTTGTTTTTGTTTTTTACATGATTACGATATATTTGTTTACAGCTGCAATTATTTCAACATTTTTCAATATTTTTCTTTGTTTATAAATTCTTCAGATACATATACATAAATATTCTTTTGTTTATCTTCAATACTGCACAACAAACACATTTAACAATGAAATATTTCCTTTTTTCTATTTGATAATTACATTATGTTTTTTTTTTATTTTATTTTAAATCTATGCTGCACGTAAGCTATTGGACATTTACGAGAGTATTTGGCTTAGTTCATTTGTTTATATTTATTAATTTTCTCTTTTGTATGCAGTTGACACTAAGAGTATTTGGGGATAATGGAATTGAGAAAATTCCCAATTCAGCATGAATCAAATCTCATAATTTGTTGAGCACTCAGCTTGATGCTTCGTATCTGTGATAAACTAGCACGTGATCTGGATTAGTTTAGCTAACAATAATATTTAGAATGAAAATAATAATGATAATGATAACATCATGCATACACGAATGTCAACTCGGAGGTAAAAAAAAAAAAAAAATATTTGATAATTAACAAAGAGCTTAACGTAATTATTTTTAAATGGAGAAAAGGCTTAAGCGTTCGCAGGGAAATGTTTATGCCAGTGCTTATCAATTGACGGTACGCACACTTTTCAGCATTACTGTGATCGATTTACGTGTGTGTGTGTGTGTGTGTGTGTTCATGTATATCTCAAAGCTTAATAATTTGTCCTCATATTTGCACAAAATATTTTATTTATAACTGAAAGTCACATGCGCAACTGTCAGTTAACATGCCAACAAATATTAAGAAAATATGTTGTTTTGTTTGTTGTTGTTATTGTTATTTAGTGTTGTTGCTCTTGTTGTTGCTGCTATTAACCAGCTGATTTGATCAATAGAACAAGTCTGACATGCGTGTTGACTTCACTGTCTTTTCCATGTGCCACTCCATGCAATCATCCACGTCATAACTTATGCAATTGCATTCACACTACAAGTATCGTAGTATATTTTCATTTATGTGTCACTCAAATGAGTTGTATTTGTTGTTGCTGAAACCCATTTAGAGAGCGCTTTGTTTGCAGTGGGCAGCTGTCTGTAGGTGTGTAACACCGTGCCGTGTATTTGGAGAGACGGAAACAAACATCTGTACTTAAGAATATGAATGATTAATGCACTGCATTAGGTATACCTTGCACTTGAGCAAATTAATGACAAAACAGTAACAAAAGCTGGGACGTTTGACAACTCAAACTGGGCGGTAAAACTTAGTCACTCACTCTAAAGTTGTGTGAGGCATACATATTTCAAATTTGAATGAAAAACTATGTGAGTCGATGTTTCTACATGTCGATAACAATTTGTCCAAAGTAAATGGTTTGGAGAAATAATGTGTTAAATTTAAGGACTGCAGCAGCTGTTGACCTTAAGGAAATGCGAAAAGACTTTCACTTTGTGAATAAATGTGATAATCAATAACTTTTTATATTATATAACATATTTGCATACGCTGAGGGACTAACCGAGTTTCTTATTTGTTTTGTTTCTCTTAAGCTTTTTATGCAAAGTGAATAATAATAATTGAATATTTTTGGAAGTTGTTGAAATTTTAAGGCAACTCAGAAAAGTAAGCATTTGTTTAAAGATTCAACTAAATTATTGAGTTAATTTAATTTATCTAGAAGACAATTTTAGGACAGACAGAAATTGGCAATACATTAAAATCATAAGTAGAGAGTATAATAGAGTAAATATTATGTAGGTGTGCTTATGTGTATGAGTAAATGAGGCAAACATCTGAAAAGAGAAGATAAACTAAAGCGATAGAGATTCTTAGCTGCTGCCATATTTTCATTTGCTATGAAAACATTTCGTATGCTTTTGCAATTTGTTAATAATGCTATATAACGCCATGTTTATGCACTGAATTGAAATGAGTGGAAATTGAATAATTGATAAACATCTGCGTTTGATATGTGCACCGTTACAGTGAATAATAACAGCTGATGGCTTAATTAAACAAAATTGCTAAAATGTGGCCGCATTTTGGTAATTTGAAAATTAAAAATTACAAACGTATTGTGTAAGAGCAATAACAAAAACAATCAATAAATATGTAAGGCAATATGTTTTTCTTGCAGTTTTAATTGAATTGACACCATTCAATTAGTCAGAGTTTGAATTTATTGTAAACATTTATTGATGTTTCGATTTAATTTTTCAACGCAATAACAGGTCGGTTGTCTCATTGTTTAATCAATGTGTCAGAGCTAAATAAAATAAATATTGACAAAAATATTCAAACAGGCACGCGGACAGGCTGATGCAGGGGCGAACAGGCCGGGTGGGTGATAGACTCATTTGTCTACTGCGTTGAGCCGGTAATCTGGCGCTTTAGATAATGACAATGATTTGCCATAGATATATATATACGTTATATATACATTTGAATGTACATGCATTAAATCTATATAACACACCAACAACAATTTTGATATTTAAGGCAAACAAAGCGAATTTTTGATAAGCCTAACTGTCTAAATAATTGCTTTGTTTGGTTTAAGAGAACGCGAAAGGCATTTGAAAATGAAAGTTAAACGAGAAACCAGCAAGAAAAAAAAAATAAATGAAGTTTACAACCTTCTTAATTTTGGTTGGTAATCTAAAATATATATGTATGTAGATAAGATTGTCTGGGCATTGCAAATATTTTTCTATATAGAAGTGAATAAAAACTTAAAGGTCAATGCTAAGAATACCAATAGAGTAAAAAACATTAAATAAATATATAATATAATATATAAATAATATAAATAAAATGAAAAATATATAAAAAGTTCATTTAGTACATACATAAATTAAAATAATATATACATATGTATATGTATGTCATCAGATAAAAAATGAAATGCTTCAAATACAAATAAACTATAATTAATTTTACAAATTGTAAATGCCTATAAAAAATATTTGATTACATATACATATATTAAAAAAATGAATTTATAAAAAAAATGTAAATAATATTACACAGGAAATATAATAATAAAAATAATTTATATGTAATTCGATTACGTATATAATATATTTTTCACATATATTACTAAAACTAAAATAGTAAAACATTTAAAGAATATATTAAATTAAATTCAAGATATGAAGTATTCAACTGACTATATATGTATGTATATTGGTAGAAAAGATTGCAGTAGAAAAAATTACAATTAAGTTAATACTTGCGAGTTGCATAAGAAACGAGTTATTAAACGTAATGTCAATAGCTTTCAGTAGAGTAGCGACATTTGTCTGTCGTCTGGTACTTATATACTTATCACTAAAGGTTTATTAATGTAGTATTTGAGCGCTACTATTCTACAACAATTAACTAATACGCTCAAAAATGGACGTGCTCAAATATATATATATATATATATATATATATATATATATATTGTTTAACAGCTTTGTTTTGATGAGACTTTAAGTCACACGTTATATATATACATATATATATATATGTTTTTTTTTTTTGTCAGAGACTACAAGCACAGTGGCTAATAGACTCAGTGGATATGTTAAATATGTAAATATATATATATATATATATATATATATATATATATATATATATATTTAGTACATGCACTTTCTCAATTTCAATATCTTTTAGCTTCCCTTGGGAAAAGTTAGTTAGTATCATGTACTATTAGAAGACGTTCTTCACTTATATAATTCTTTTCACACGTATGTATCAATATTTATGGGACATCAAATAGCAATACGTATATCAAACATTTAATATATTATATATGTATATATATATATTTTTTTTTTATTAAATAGATAGGTAAACACTGCACTAAATTCCAATCAAATGTTGTTCTTGTAATTGTTGCTGGCAATTCTAGGAATTTGCATTTCATCTCTTTCAATTGTGTTGCTCAACAATTTTGCTTTAAATTCAATTTGTAAATATTTCAATTTGTTGTCTTTATTGTACGTGTTCATATTTCTTATATAAATATATGTATATTTTATATTTCTTCTATTTTATATGTATTTTTGCACATCAATTTATTTTTTTTTTTAATTTTTTTTTTGGTTTTCTTTTGAAGGCTCAATTTTTACTGTGGGATTGTCGTGTTCGTTTCGAACCCATTTATACTGTAGCTTAGCGTGGTCATAGTTTTTGGGCATAGATAGTTTTATATAAGTAATACATATATGTATATGGAATATCTGTTTGCCTTTAGGCAGTTAGCATAGATTGTGACTACACATCGGCGTACTTATTACATACAGCTACACATAAGCAGAAGAGGAGATGAAAAGGTTTCAAGTGATTTAATTTGTGTAGAGCGGATGCAGCTGCAGCGGGTCCTGGCCGGTCGTTGTGGGCGTGCCAGCCGCATACTGACGAGCACGCATCACATTCATCTGTATCTCCGACGAAGCCGTTGAGTTCATACAGTTTGGCAGCTCAGCGGATCCATTTCGGGCACCGTTAGCTCGCCTCTGGCCAACGCCAGCGCCGGGTCCGCCACCAGCTGCCCGAAAACTGGTGCGACAATTGATGAGCGCATTGGGGCAACAGCTCTGCAGGAAACAAAAGTAGAAGACGAAAGAAAAAAAGATAAACAGGCACATATATTAACAAGAGCAGAGAGCCAAATGAGTCTAAATAGGCGTAGAAAGAATGCTGGCTACGTAGTCAGAGGTTAGGCATATTTAAACGACGTCGGGGACAGATACAGCGAGCGAGATAAATACAGAAAGACAGAGAGACAAAGTGGCACATACTTGGAAGTTGGGGGCTGTGAGGCTGTGTGGGGCGTATTTTGTTGTGGGCATAGCACATGTATGTAGCAAGTTTATTTGTAGAAAACCAACGAAAAAAAAAAAATCCAAACATAAAAAATGAAAATGGAAAAATTCCAAGAGAAATACGAAATAAAATGGCGCATTCATTTAAAAAGAGAGTGTGTGCGCTGTTAAAGAGTAGTCTGTGAAATACAAAAAGTGTGCGAATAAAAAAAAAAAAGAAAGAAAACCCACAATTTTACCCAAAACAAACTCGGAGCATCAAAATATGCGCATTTGTAAGTGTTTGTTGTTGTTTGTTTGGCGACCATTTTGTAACAGGTGCTCTGTGTGGGTTAAAGTGTGTGTGTGTGTGTGTGTGGGAGAGTATGATACACATACACTTGCATATTCGGATATGTACATATTACGTATAATATACTTATATCAGCCAAAAGCTTTTCAATTTGAATATTACATTTTGTTTGTGAATTTAGTTTTTATTCTTTATTTTATTTTTTATTTTTTTTGTAGCATTCTTAGCATTTGTTGAGCGTTAGGCAACGTTTTAGAAGGGCAAAAGCCAGCTGTGCATGGAAAAGATGAATAGATGAGATTAAAGATAGAGAGATAGAAAACCAATTTACAATATATGTATGTACATTAGATACGTTCGAGGCCGAGAAACAGATATGCTATATATGTATGTGGAATTGCTTTAAGAGAAATAGAATATAGAATTCGAGTTGAGAGCAGAGGAGCTTACGTACATAGAATAGCTGAAGCAAGCAGGTCGTGCATAGAAATCATCATCAGGCAATATATATATATATAAATATATAATTTCGCAGCAATAAAAGATATGACATGGACGCAAGCAATAGCTATAGCAGTTTGCAATTTGCAATTTGCAGTTTAAAGTT
This sequence comes from Drosophila koepferae, assembly GCA_030914345.1. Lineage (NCBI taxonomy): Eukaryota > Metazoa > Arthropoda > Insecta > Diptera > Drosophilidae > Drosophila > Drosophila koepferae. The sequence goes on along the minus strand of JAUESR010000197.1, from coordinate 12,165,851 downwards.
TACTGTTGACTCAGTTAGCTAATATGTATGCTACGTTTTAGCTACAGCTAAGCGGCACTAGTTGCCAATGCAGCTCCAAGTAAACTCATATAGCTACCAAAGTATTCTCAGTCTGGCTTAAGTCTCTCTGAATGCTGCCGCTGTTATTGTTGAAGTTGTAGTTGCAGTTGCAGCTGTGTTTATAGTTGTTGCTGCTGCTGCTGCTGTCGCTGTTGCTGTTGCCGTTGCACTTGCATTGCTGCTGCAGCTGTTTTGCACTATGTCTAGACCAGAGGCGAAAGGTGAAAGGCGAGAAGCGAAAGGCAAAAGGCAAAAGGCAAACGGCATTTGGGTATATCGTTCGAAGGTTGATTTAAAAGCAATATGTATTGATAAGAGGTCTTACTTGCCTATTGGCAACTAACGCAGAGCTCCCGCCCAATCTATGTATATATAATAAAAATAGAACCAATTGCCCCCGCATAGTGCGCTTACCTTGAGCGTCTTTTTGAAAGCGGCCCTAAAATCGCGATTGAAATATGCATAAATTATTGGATTCAGCGCAGAGTTGAAATAGCCAATCCAGAACAATATGCCGACCACAATTCGTGGCGTTTTGCAGCTGTCGCAGAGAGTGAATGTGATGTACCTGAGAAAATAATTAATAATTATAAAAGCGAATATAAAACTTTCTGTTGACTGACTGAAACTGAAAAAAATGATAAAGTAATTAAATAAAAGCTTATATTAATTGAAAACTTGGCAGACATAAATGAAAATGTGTGCCCGTTGACCTTTGGCAGCCTATTAGTCTCTAGGTTGAACTCCTAGTTAAAATTTCGTTTCTATCTGCACTGGCTTTCAATATAATTATTATTTATAGCCTTGAAAGTTTTTCTATTATAATTTATAATTCGATATTACCAAGAATTAATTTATATTCTGGTCGCTTGAATTGCAAAAGCAACAGTCAGGATCACACAACGGCTTTCCACTTACACAGAAAGACACTCAAAGAGCGTTAAATATTCATAGTGGATTCTTAGTTCCTTTATTTTATCTTTAAGTTATTAAGTGAACTGGCTCTGCCAATGGCCAGTTAGTTCATAATTGCGAACTCATAATGCCACTGCCAGCAACTTTTCTTGGCAACTTTTCTTAGCAACTTTTTTTTTTGTCTTGGCTAAGAAGTGAGCAGAAGAAAGTTGCATAAGTTCAGGCGAAACAGAAAAAGAAAAAGCAGTTTTAGAGTCGTGTACGTTTAAATTAAAGAGTGAGATGCAGGTGTAATTGCTGATTAGAAAGAGTTTGCGTGAACTTTTCCTTAGGCTCGATATTTCATCTTTCTTTATATATGTATATATATTTGTATTTAGCAGATCTTCGCAAGCTGCTGACATCCGGTACGTACCATAAGAAGAAGGGCAGCCAGCAGAGCAGAAAGGCGCTCATTATGATGCCCAATGTGCGGGCTGCCTTCCGCTCGCGCCTCATTGTCGTTATGGTTGACTGCTCCACCTGTATGCTGGGCCGTGGCTTGGGTATTTGGCTAATCTGCAGGTGCTTCTCCAGCAACAGGGCGGCTACTTTGGATCTGCGTTGAGCATGTAATTAGCGTTAATTGCGATAAACAAATTAATTGATTTACCTGTACACCAAGCGCTCCTGTCGGTCGGCCTCCTGGTAAATGCGATAGTACATGGACAGCATGACAATTCCCGGTATCCAAAAGCTCATCGACGAGCTCACAATTGCGTAGGCCTTGTTCACTTTGAACTCGCATATCTGCAATTCAATTACATTACAATACTCCCATTGTTGTTGAGTGCGGCAAATTGAAATTCAAACGGTGTAATTTCATCAAATAAATCACATTAAATTACATGGTTGAGCTCATAAAACAAAAACAACGTCAACAAATTGATGGGGCTTTCATTGCTGGCAGCCATCTGAAATCAACCATCAGCCATCAGCATTAGAATGTATGTGATAATATGCAAAGTGCAGTCAATTAACTGTAAATGCAACGGCAACTGCAACTGCAACTGGAATGGCACAGGCAATAATAAAATTTGTGGCAACGTTGCGTATGCGTAATGCGATTATTGCACTCAAGTGAAAGCAATAAAAAGCAAACCAATTATAGCATACATTAGAGCTTTGATATGACAGGCAACCACGCCTCCAGGCACTTAACTTTGTCTCAAGGCCATCTAATCAGATTTATGTGAGAGTTGACGCGGCGCTGTCGCTGCCAGTTATGAAGGACAACAATAACAATGGTAGCAATAACAACAACATCAACCGCCCACAACAAGAGCAACATCAACATGCACAATGACAATCACATTAAGTTAAACTAATTAAAGCTCAACTTGAATGCCTAATGTATGCAAAGGGCTTTTTCACTGAGTCGACGCTTTGTGTGAAGTCGAAAATTATGCACAGGCGGCACAGGCAGAGGCACAGGCACAGGCACAGTCAGAGGCAAATGCAAACGCAAAGGCAGAAGCAGAGGCACCATCACTGGCATTGGCACAAGCCCAAGACACCAGGACCAGGCACCACAAACGCAAATATAATTACATTTATTTATACATCAGCATTTCTATTGCGCAATAAGAACGCACAGCAACAACAACTACAACAACCTTTAGCAGCTGGCAACAGTTGTTGTGGTAGCAGCAGCGCCAGGTATTGAGCCACTTTCGTTAATGCTGCTGCTTGAGAAGTTAACAAATATGTTAGCTGGTCCAAGACGTGCTCATGTCGCAAAATGGCCAATAAAGCAGACCCAGTAATAAATATGCCAACTGTCGACCGAGCACCTAAAAAGGCGTAAAAACACCGCAGATGCCTTTGCTCTCCACATAAATCAATTTTCCTTGCAACGACTTCTAGCCTTCTAGTCTAAGCCAACAGAGCTGGACGCGTGTCGTGTTATTTGCCGACGTGCAAATAACACCTGAGCTGAATATGAAACAATTGTCGGACAAATAGAGTTCTGCTCGAGTGAACTAACTTGAAATTAAATTCGTCAAATAATAAGAAATATATTGTAAAACGTACATAATATTGTAATTTAAAAGAGCACAAATTTAGCTAATAGTTTCACATTTTAAGAGATTATGTATATAAATTCCTAACATGAATGCATGCTGTCATTGCGCATCGGCCTGATCATGCTTGGAGTTAAAGCACAAGGAGAAGGTAATTATGGATAGATTTGAGCGAATGCTCGTAAGTCGAGAGTCATTTGAAAGGTTTATAATTGAATATATTACATATGTAAGGAATTTTTTATTTCGGTTTTTGGCCATCAGTTTATTTATATATCTGACTACCATATACGTATAACAGTTATGGACTCGTATTCAGAGCAAATTATGAAATCTCAAAACAAACAACGAACGGTCTAAAATTTTATTGAATTTACTTGAATATTCTGGGTAGCTCGACAGCTATTTATTGTAAAGTATTCAATTCAGAAGAGATCTTTAAAAGCACATTGTGATAACACAAGGACGCAGTTGATTTGTTTTTAAATAATATATGTAAATACTAACAAGTTACAAAAAGTTACAGTGTGAATTAACTGAAGTGGCTAGAGAGGATGAAGATGAAATGAAAGTATATATTATGGAAATTTGCGAGTGTTAGGTCGTGGAATTCTATGGTCTGAAAGATTTTTAAGTTTGGTTGGCTAATTTACAAATAACATTAAAGACCCTCAATGATATGAAAATGTTAATATAGGAGTAGCTTGTGATATTACTCACAATATATATCTAGGTAGCCGATTGACAGACAATCTAATTAAGTATTAAACTGGCAAACTCTTTGTCTCGTGTCAAGAGATTTAGACACACGCTCAACTCTAGTCTGGCATCTAAACCAAAGTCAATGTGCCAGCTGCACTTGCAGCTGTTGGCAGAATTTATGGCACACCTTGTGGCCACTGTGGTAGAAGCAAGCAAACTGCATGTCTAGGGGAAGCCCAGCCCCAAGCAAACACTCACTCACACACCTACAGACACGCACTCATGCATACAGACGCACTTGCGGGCAGTAGAAAGTGTTGAAATGTGAAGCAGTTGAAAATTAAGGAAATATATTGTCAGCTTACATGGGGATTGGATTTGAGATATTTCCAGTTCTCGTTTGTGGTATACCAGCCCGAACAGATGGGTAGGAACGAGAGCAGCGCCGGTGATAGCCAAACCATTAGCAGCATGATAAAGACACGACGATGCGTCATTATGAGTGGATAGTCTAGTGGCTGGACTATAGCATAGTACCTGAAATGAAAAGATATTTAATCGAATGTTTGCCATATGATATAATTAGTATATATAATTCATGCTATACCTGTCGACCGAAATGCAACACAGATGCATGATGCTAGCCGTGGAGAAGTAGACATCGAAACTGTTCCAGATATCGCACATTACCGACCCGAACATCCATCGGCCAGATATCTCAACGGAAGCATTAAAAGTCATTGCACAAAGTGCAACCAGCATGTCGGCCACCGCCAGTGAAACCACAAAATAGTTGGTAATGATGCTGTAAATGAAAGATGAACATGACTAACTTTGCCAGAGGATGCCAACGGGGAAATGTAGACAAATTTCCAAAACTTTCACAAATCATCAAGTTTGGCGCAATGCACATTTATGTCATTATACTCATGAGTATATGGTCTGTCGCATAGTTTGCCTGACAGCTTATCGACTTAATGACTCGTCTGTGTGGCTGTGTGTGCGTGTATGTGTGTATATATGCGAGTGCAGCTCGTGGTGCAGTCTGAGAAGTCTGAGAAGGCTGCCAGTGGGTAATGAATTAATTGATAATATGCTTTACATTCGCCGTAATGCCACAAATTCTACACACACCATGCTCAATTCAATTATGAGCACATGGCGTATGCGCAACTCTAAAACTCATTGCAGCTTTAATGGGCAAAACTTTAAGCGAAAGGCAATTACATTTCCATATCTCACAATTTACACTAGGCCAATGAAGCAGCCTCACGTTCAAACTGCCACAAACTTAATTACAACCCACAGGAACCAGCCACAGCCGTCGTGATGCCAGAATTCGAAAGACAGACATCAAGGATGGGCGTTGGGCGGGCGTGGGATGAGTGTAGGATGACGGCAGTGCCATGGCAAATAACGGACAGTTGTTGGCAAGCCTTAACTACCACAGAAATGTACAAGGAATAAGGCTGAATGCCAGCGTCAACAACAGAAAATATAAGTAGCAAAGAGGCGTCGCTTTAAATCCGATTAAATGCCCTAGATGAGGGCAGAAAAGAAGAGTTGAACGCGGGACCATGTCGATTCCGATAGATGACAAGTTTAATTAGATTTATGACTTGTCAGAACTTCACAGTTTCAGCACTTTAATTTGAATCTTTAAAATGCCAAAGTAAACACTGTTAATGGCAATTAGTGAAAAGTTATTGATTGCAAGCTTGTTATGACTGCCAATGTCAACTAGCTCCAAGTCAGTTTATGTTGTTCTTTTGAAATATGGAATTTCGTTTGGAGAATCATTTTGTGAACTATGAATGGCTTGATGCCAGAGGCTTAATGCAGCTTACGCAGTAGTGAAAGTAATTTATTATCTTTTAAGCTACTGTCAAGAGAGATGTATAGAACTAAAACATACAAAATATTTATGTTGAGTGCTAAAAGTAAAGGAATTTAAAATGTTCTTTTAATGAATCGCTTAACTAGCCGCCAGATTATGGACATCAATGCCAAAGAAGCAAGTCATAATGATTTAAAGATTTATTTATATAAATTCTTTTATTTGTTTATATCAGATATGAAAGTTTGTTTGAAGGCTATCTAACAATAATATGCTGTTGGACAGTTATTGAGAAGCACTTTTCTTACGATTAGGTTTTCATATAGCCCATATGCTTATCCTTTTTTTACTTATACCCTTAAAAATTCATAAAGGCCAAATAATAAAAAATATTATTCTTATCTCTCAGGGTTGATCGTTAATTTCTATTTAAGTTAAGCGAATGCAAATTATTCAACTGAAGTTAATCAAGGACATATGCGCAGTGTAATTAAGCAATAACGCTAAAAGAGATTGCTAGAAACAGGATATTTGCCAAGTCAGTTGAACTAATATAAGAATTTGTAAATGATCTACATTACGATTACATTACATTGCGATTAATGCTGTAAGGATTAAAGAGGTGGAAATTTGATTTCCGAGTCCACTAGCTGCGCTTAATACTGAACTCTACAAAATTGTCATAGGTTTGCGGGTATTTTTGGGCTAAGTTCATTTTAGGAAATCAATTTTGATTTAGTACATAACAGGTTAAAATTGTGTGAATCTCTGTACTCTATAACAACGTTGACTTACTCTCTTATTACATTTAATCTTACATTAAAGCAAAAAACGCTCTTTCATGCACCCACTGAGAAAAAACTCAGAGAGCAACCGATTGCATCGATTCTTGAACAAGTTCGTTTGCCATCGGATCGTAACAGTTTTCATTGGTTTTTTTTCGCTCTGATTGTTGCGCGAGCGTTTGGTTGAGTTAAATGAAGCAAAATGTATTTGGAGTATGTATTTGTATGTATGCGAGTGTGTACAGTGTACGTGATTCACACTCAAGTGTGCATTTCAGTTATTTGCTCTATTACTAAGTCCCGTTGTCCCGAGCATCAATCGTAACGCTCTCTAAATTTTGCTCGTTAAACGATTAGTTTTTGCTGAGAACTCAAACGAAAAGAACCGAATGCTCTCAGCGAGAGCGAGAGCGAGCGAGTATGATTTCGTTTCCATCTCGCTAAAGAAATAATTAATAAAGCGGCTAACTTTTAATTGAGTGCACACACACACACTCTTACACTGGCAGAAAATTCATGAGCTCATATAATTTGTAAATATATTTTGTTTGCATCTTTTCGGCATAAATTCTAGCACGATTATAATAAGAATATATTTAGGAGCGTTTTATCTTTGCGCTTCACATAACTTATATACATAGGTTTACATCGACAAGCTGAACTTTTTGTTGGCTGCACCTTAATGGGCCGTACGAAAGTTGGTTCAATTAGTGGACCGGATATTAAGTCAGCCACGCGCACACGCACAATCGTCCATGTATTTGTAAGACTTGTAGGGCTGAGCTACGAACGAAGTCTGACACATTGAGGCTGGGTTAAATGGTGCTCAAATTATCGCATGAAAATTTGGCTTGAGTTGGACACACACCTGTGATTTGCACGCAGGTAAACAGATAGATACACAGACACACACACTCTTACACTGGCAAGAGGGTAAAGTAGGAATGCATGTCAAGCATAATTAGGCCTAATTTGCCATAATGATTTAAAGTACACAGCGGCGCAAAGCAGTTGAAATGGGTCACACTCAACCATCAAGGAAGATACAAATTTTTATGCACCTAGCAATAGTCATCAGTAGCTTCGCCCCCTTTATTCAGTCCTTTAACTTCTGGCCTGGCAACAGCAAAACACAGCTTCGCATTCTACGCAAGTTAAATGAGCCCCTTAAATGTCAGATGCCTGTCTGTCCGCATGGGCTGTCGCCAAGGTGAGCATTTTCTGGGGCTGCTTTAAAAGTTTTATGCCTTGACATTGAGCGCCTTAAGGCTTCTTGTGTGGTCGTGAGCATGAGCCTGGGCGTGGGCGTGACCATGCGGTGTATGCGATTTATGTAGCTTAAATGCCAGCCAAATACAGCATATGAATTTGTGCTTGAAACACGTACGAAATTATGAAGAACTGCCGTAACAGACCCACGCATACCCACAGGGCGCTGGGTGACATCTCCTAATATATATGAGAGAGTGTTGAGTAAGTATTGTTGTTAACACACTCTGGTCTCAATAAAAGATGCAAAAAGAGAGACAGAGAGAGAGAGAGAGAGAGAGAGAGAGAGAGAGAGAGAGAGAGGAGAGGGAGAGAGAGAGAGAGAGACAGAGACTGAGACTGAGAGATAGAGTATGATGCGAAAAGTCTATGTGCTAAAAATATTTAAGAAATATATTTATGTAAGTTGCCCCTGTTTGCTTATTGGTAAATTGCTAAATATTTCGATCTATATTAATCTAGATCATATGCAGAAAATTTTTTAATAATAAATTAATTTTTACAATTACTTAAAATTTATAAGATTTATATTATATATATATATATATATATGTGCAAGTATGGGCAGACTACTGCACTTAGTGAACCTCGTAGTCGTCTATTCTCGACTGAGTTGCTGTTGAGGGTCCCAGAAATATATAAGTAAGTATATATGGACCGTCGCAAATAAAATGCCAAACCCGGCAGCGTCTGTCTGTGCGCCCTTTTAAGAAGGCCACAATATTTAAATGTGTTCATCATATTAACATATTCGATGTAATTACGCACGTTTTCGACATTTGACAGTGCCGCACAGAAGTATGACAATGGGGGCGGCGGCTAAGTTATAAAGCAGACACCAGTCCAGCATATAGTAATGGTAATGGGTGTGCCTCAGCTTGAGCAGAGAAGTTGACAAATTTTTTGACACGCAACGCGACCCAAATATGATAAATGATGACAAACTAATGGACGCTAAGGCGCATAGGATTAACGCGCCGGCGGTCAAAGGCCCTGCGAAAAAGGCAACATAGACACAAATTCATGGCCATGTCCTTGATACGCGCGCTGACAATGATGACAATGGCGCTTTGTGGCCTACAATTCAATAATAAACGCTCAAGCACGTTGCAGGCGGGCGCAACTGACAGCGTAATACGGGTTCACGTTTATTTTAGTAATAAAACTCAGTAGAGAATGTATTATTTCAGTATATAAATTATGTTATTCTGTATGTATCAATTTAAATATTTGTAACTGCCACACGCATAGAGACGAGTGAATAACAAAACGAATACACTCTTCTCGCTTCTAGAAAACGAGTATTGGAAAGCGCGCCTCGAGCTACTCGAACCATTGAAAAAGGAAATAAACGAAATACGCTTGAGCATTGTTTCCATTGTTGTTGGTACTGTGCTACCTCGTATTCTCCATTAACAGAGGAAGTTGGGAATTATGGAGTATAATGGACGACAGAATAGCCAATAGCCTAGTCAACGAAGCTGTATATTTTAGTCAAATAAAATGGCACCGATTGTTGTTCTAAAACTGTTGCTTAAGGCTCAAATAAGAATTTGAATTTCCCTCAATTGAATACCCATTGATATTTTAAAAAATTGCAGCCAATAAATACTTTTGCTATTTATTCTTCATGCCGTTCATGAATTCATTCTCTGAACATTTCATGAAGTTCAGGCAATGGGCACCGAATCAATATTCAAATATGCTCCTTACTTATATGGCTGTGGAATCGGAGTGTATATGTATATATTATAATTTTTTGTTTAAATAATTGAAAGTAATCTAGAATGTTTTCAACTAAATCAAAATGCTGAAAGAGATTGTCAGTTAGAGGATATATGTACGTAAGTTAGAATATGGCTATAAAACTTCTCTAGCTGCTGTAGTATCTGGGTATGGCCATGTGATCACAACTCACCGCAATTTCCTGTGCCGCATAACCGACACAATCACCAGCATGTTGCCTAGTATGGCGGCCAGTATGATGAAACCAATAATGAAACACTTGACGATGACAAATGTCAAATGCGCGCTGCCCGTTTCGGCGGCTGCCGCTGCGATAGAGCTGCCGTTGTCCGTCGCCTGGCCACCGGCAATGTTTTCCAGGGAAATGGAGTTGCGTCCATTATTGCCAGCGCCTTCATCAACATCAATGAGTCCATCGGCCACGAAATTCAAATAACTCGCATGTGAGGCCGCAGCAGCAGCTGCAGCTGCTGCCGCTGCCGCAGCCGCCGATGTTGATCTCGCTGTTGATACCGTGGCCGTTGCCTCCAGGAGAAGCGGCATATAAACGTGCTGTGACTTCGTCCCTGCATCCGCATCCTCGAGCAGCGTCCTCGCTGCCATAGTAGCCGATGCCGTTAGCCTGCGTACGAGTGTCATGGCGTGGTGCGATTCGTTATTGTTGCTGTCGCCTCAGTGGTGTTGGGGCAGAGCTTAGTCCTTGAATCCAATGCAATTATTGACCTGCCATTCACCGATGACTCGTTGCCCTGTGGGATACACGTAGTTAGGGGCGCTTGCTACGCAGGACATGCTGATTGTAACTGTCATTTGTCGTTGTTGCCTTTTATTGCTGACAGAAGTTCGCTTGCCAAGTCTGCAATTGAAATGATATCAACGATTTATTAGTGCTCATATTTCATTTATTTCCGCAGTGAAATTTACATTTGTTCTATCCTTATTCGATTTGTATCAATTTAGCATTTGTTGTGCCAGTTTAATGAAGCACATCGTGCCAACAATTTATCTACCATCTGCCTGCGGGTCGCGCTGGGGACTTAGCCGGCCGCCCACAATTTGTAGAAACATGCAAATGCTAAACCAGCCCCATAAACACCTTGTGCCTTTGATGGCATTGTATAAACTGTGAAGCCCCACGGGCATTTGGCTACCCAATTCGCACACAACAACAGTGACTACACGATAAAAGAAAAAAAAAAAAAAAGAAAAAACTTGAGCTGAGCTGAGCTGAGCTGAGCTGAGACTCTGGTGAGAACAGCCAATGAAATTCCTACCTACATAAAGATCTCATATTGTCGGAGTTGGCGTAGTCTACAACACGCCCACCGTAATCTCTCTCAACTCAATTGGCTTAATTGCCATAAATAGCGCCAATGTGTCTGCTGGCAGCAAAATTTTGTGTGGCGCCAGCGAAAGTGACAAAATTTGACTTCCTTCCGCTTACCGACAGCTGTTGTCTGTCAATATTTTATCCTTATCATTAGCGTACGTCAACTTTCAAATTATCTATATACTTATTTCAACTCAGACTCGTATGTAAACTTTGACAATTTGCCAAGTCGCAGACTTGTAATCAATTCTGACAAATTTCACAACTGCGACATGGAATGGATAGGTGGAAGAGGAAGTATGAACTTTCTTGTAACAATTTAATTTTGCCAGCAATTGCAATAATATGGTAGAAACATATGTATATAAATAGTATTTATTAAGCAATTGAATGATTAATAATAATAGAGGTATAAATTATATTATATCTTTAATCACATCAAAAATATTTTATATTTTATATTTTATATTTTATATTTTATATTTTATATTTTATATTTTATATTTTATATTTTATATTTTATATTTTATATTTTATATTTTATATTTTATATTTCGTGATACATATTTTACAATTAATATGTTATTTAATTCCTCTAAATAATAGATTGAAAAATAAAAGTTTCAACCAACCAAATCAAGTTTCAATCAACCAGAGCAAACATATATGACTATAATTTTCTAGGTAAATTGACTAACATATATCAAATTGCCAACTAACACTAAAATGTAAGTCATATATATATTTTTTTAAAAATGAAACATATGAGAAAAGTTATTGGGACTAAGAAAGTTCTAATGTGAGCCTGTGAGACGTGCGTAGATAGGTATCATATTCTAAGTGATTTAATGCATGTATGTGTGTGTGTGTGTGTGTATTTGGTATCTTTTGATTTACTTCCGGTTAAACAAACATTTGTGGCTTTGACTTGGAACTCCCTTAAGTTTAACAAACAGAAACATGCTAATGTATGTATCTGCGTGTGTATTAGCTAACAAAATATAAGGCTGGTGGGAATGTGCTATGTGTTTTGGGTGCTCTGTACCTTTAGGTAAATGAGCTTCGTGTCGACACGCATACAACGACATTGCACACAAAAGCGCTCGCGCACGCTTTTCATTTTCCAATTCCCATTTCCACATCTGAAGTGGACTTTAAATCAATAAAAACAAGTAAGAACGTTTCAGTTAGGCGCAACTAACTGCGAGAGACTCTGTTCCCGTAGGTACCGTTCATTTGTTTAATAAACATTTAATAAACGAAATATGTTGACAATTAGCAAACATGGCAAGCACCAAACGATTTTCTATACTTATACATACAAAAGGCTGCATGCTATAGTATTCTAAGAATTTCGAATGAATTGTGAGTTTTGTAGCAGTGAACTTATTTAGGTTTAGCTAACGATTACATGTTATTTTCAAAAGACCTGGGTTTAAATTAGGGTTGTTGAAAATATATCAAAATATCGATATATCGATATTTGTGTATGAAAAATATATTTATATCGGAATATTTCTTTGCCCAAATTCGAATATTTTTTTTATATATTTGCGTTGGTAAATGTCCCATAATAGTGAAAACGCATAACTCTGATTTAAAAAATGGAACATCCAAATATAATATGTGCTTCACAGTAATAAAAACAAGTGGTAACATCAAATATGGAATCGTATATAAAAAACAAGCATGATGCATATAAATGACCACGGTGATAGCTTCGAAAACGTCCACAATAGCTCAATTTTGAAAGTACACGGTGCGGAAAAGAGAAAGAAAGAAAAGGAGCTTGAGAGGTACCGCAGCTTGCCACAAACTTCTTGGGAGGGCAATCCGATAATTTTTTGAAATTCTCATTAGGCCACTATGACAATACTATCCCTTTGGAAACAGAGTCTAAAACGAGTAAGAAAGCTCAAGTGTTCGACTACGAGATTCCCTGAAGTCAGTCATTGATCAAATAAATAAAATAGATCTACGTTCATTTTATTAAAGCACAACTACGGTATAAATATATATATAAATTTTTTTATTTTTATTTTTATTTATTTATTTATTTATTTATTTTTTTTTTTAAATCAGTTAGAGTTCTCCCAATGTATATCTAGATTCAGACAATGTTTTCTATATTACCAGAAGCATTAGAGAAGAGTAGATTTTTAACCAACAATCGATCGATTAACCAATTACGAATAGAAGACTTTTTAACTATTTCAAGAACTTTTATTTTACATTTAGTACATGATTAAATACAAATATTACAATATTTTGAGATCCTCTTGATATGATGATGATGATGATATTTTCTATTTAGTTCATATATATAAGTTCCGCTACGCCACTTTTAGTGATAATAGCGAACGGAACTTGAATTTTATACTCAAATAAGTACATTTTAGAATATAAATAATAGTAAATACCTGAACAAAATATGCTATTATATTTCTACGGGTGCTTAAGCATAATTAAAACTAATTGTATTGTGTATATATTTATATGCCCGGATTTTTTTATTATATACAATAATCGATTGAATCATTTCAAAACTAAAGTTAAATATTTACCTAGCTTTGTATACTCTTTTTATTAAAATTATAGTTCTCTCCATACAATGTCAAATAGTTCCAATTTATAGGGTAACCGCATTCCATTCTCCACAATAAGAATGTAATGTTATTGCCAAAGCATAAATTGTATTTAAAGCTAATTAATAGTTTTTTTCCCCTAAAATCGTTCAACTAGTGTTAATGAAAAAAAAAAAAGAAAAGGAAATCAAGCTTCCTTCCAGTTCTGTGCAACGAAAATGTTAGATTTTGTTAGTTTTTATCCAAATTGCTTCGAATCGTCGAATTCATATGGTCTATCGCAAAACATGTATAAGTAGATATCTAAATACTCTTTAATATATTTAGCTCTTGATCCTAAAACGAATCATTAATTGTACAATACAAAGTTTTTCATGAAATCATTGTACCCCTTATACAGTATAAACAGTATAAAAACGAATTTTTCGTAAGAAATGTGACTAGAGTGTAATAAAGAGCCCATCAATATAGACCGATCGCCATATGATTTTAAAAATCGTATATAGAATTTATTGGAAGTGGTTGCTAGCATCAAGTGCGCTACTGATGCTGAACGCAAATTTGAATGTAATTAAATCAAGGAATCAAGTACGTTAAACCTTAAGCCAAAAACAAATATTCTGTTTGTTCCAGCATGGTGCTACCTTCAAGATGACAAACGCAGTCTGTAATTCCTATAATAAATCGTGGGTGGTTATAAGTCAATGCCGATTGAAAGCCATTCAACGAAACAAAACTACTTTAAATATCGATTTGAATGTTTTACATCCGGCGTATTTAATTGACGTGCAAGTGCAAGTCCAGAAGAAAGGAAATTTTTATATGCCGTGGTTGTTCGATGTCACAATTGATGCCTGTAGATATATGAGAAGACCCAATAATCCCGTTGTTAAAATGATTCATGAAATCTTTAAAGATTTTTCATCAATAAATCATACGTGCCCATATAACGTAAGTAAAGGAAAAATACCTGTAGAGCCTTCATTAATTTTTTATATTTTGTTGACAGGGTCATCAGGGAGTAAAAGATTTTTATATTTTGCCCAGTAAGATTCCAGTCCCAGTACCAACAGGAGATTATTTACTGATTCTATCATTTATATTTTCAAAGCAACCAGCCTTTGATATAAAAGTTTACTTCTCATGTATCGAAGAGTAGCTAACTAGTGCATACCACTTTGATGGTCTGGATTCAAAATGTTTTCAAAATTAACAGTTCACTGATATTATATCTCTTGGGTATTATCGAATGAAATAAAAAAGCTATTAAGATAGATGGGCGGATTTAATTTCCTGGAATGAGTTATCGAAAAGTTATATATAAATATATATAATTTCGTGTTGCCTATGTTCTATAAGAGAATCCTTTCTCGGCCTTCATACGGATGGATAGACGAACATGTGGAAATGTTCGATATAGCTATCGATTAAATTCGTCGCCCTGATCTGCCACGCCTCCTTCTGCCTGTTACATTGATTTTCAAAAAAAAAACGTTATACCTTGATTACCCATTTTCAATGGGTTCAGGGTATGAAAAGTACCGAATGAAAAATCTTGAAATATGTCACGCGGCGGTGCTCTGTGGTTTGCCAAGTGCTTTTGTCAACCACATGACAATGCTTCACAACAATACGAGAAGAACAACATAATAGCTGTAGCTGCCTCACAAGTGCCCAATGGCTTCGTAGGAGAGATGAGTTGTTACCAGAGGAATGGAATATGTATGAAGTCGATTGAGATTGGTTGGCGTTCGCAGGCCCACGCCTGTGCATACAGCAACAACAAGAGCGACCAAGGTAAGGATATTCCACAGTCAGAATTGCCAGCTCCACTCCGCCAACTCACTTTGTGGTTGTGGTCCCACACGCCGTCCCACTCCTAGTCAAGATTGTTGGCCAACTCGCGAATGCTTTTTACGCTTTCTTTTCTTATTTTTTTTTTCTTTTTGGTTTTTTATTTGTTGTTAAAGTATCTGGGATTTGGCAGAGCTTGTTTGCTTTTGGGATTCATTCATTCTATGTATAGAAGGTCAATGTACAATGGCACAAATAAGCATTTCTTATTGCTTATTCTTATAATTATTTTTAAAATTAATATTATATCGGCTCATATTATCTCTGAAGTAATTCAGTCTATGTAAAATTATATTATGTAATTAAACACAATTTATAATTTAATCTATTCTTTGAATTTTGTTGCCCAGAGTTTTGGGCTTTTGTTGAGTTTATGGGCTGGTGGGTCAGTGGGTCGTTCACACGATGATCCATTCATATTGTGACACGATGCGATTCATTTCATTTGGGCTCCGACTGTGTCCCGGGCTGCCCATTGTTGTGGTGCACTGAAGAATGACTCGCTGGATGGCCGAATGGCTGGCTGGCTGGCTGGCTGAGTACCTGCGTCACAATCGTTGGATATTCTTTTTCTTGTTGGCTTATAAGTTATTTATTTGTACTTATTCTTGCTTATTTGAATTTGCCTGTGTTTATTTACAGGTGAGCATTGAGCGAAGCCAGGCAGCAGCTGTTTGCTTGGGATATCGGACGCAATTCACTTAAACACGCACACACAAAGCCAGCTCAACTCGAGATTTTTTCAAAGACACAAAAATTTGGTTGGTCTGCACTATATTAGGCTTTAATTACTTTGTATTGAAGTCTTTGGGTTTTTAAAAATACTTTTCGACATTTTTAATTAACTTTTTATTTATGCAGCCCACAAAATCTTAAACCAAATTTCTCATACTTTATGTATTTTGTTTACGCTAATTGATTTTACTTTAAATGTGGGGCTTAGCTGACAGACAGATTTGGCAAAGTACCCAAGTACTGTTCAAGCTGTGCGCCTGGAGCTCTCGAGCTGGGGTCATTTATCACAGAAGATTTAATGTGGGCGACAGCAACAAGAACGGGGACACACTCTTTGTCCAGATTCGAATTAATTGAGTGCTAAAAATGGCAAAGACAAAGGACGAGCCCAGATAAAAGGACGAGCAGAAGGACAGATGAAATCAAGCGAACATTTTTGCTTACCAAAACAGCAAATCGAACCGAAAGCGCAAACAAATCGAATGCCAACGAATCGAAACTAATTGGGCGCCTTGAAATATGCAAAGATAAAGCCGCTGTGGTCAGCGGAGCGAACGGTCGCGGTAACTAAAGACAAGTTGAAGGAATTTCGGTTTATAGCGACCATTTGATAATCAAATAGAAAAGGGAACAACGAAACTCAGGGCTGCCCATGAAATACAAGAATTACAACAAAAACTCAATCGCATGGCGTATGTGTTATTCACAGTGTGTCTGTGTTTGTGTGTGTGTGCCCCATGACCTTGCGAGTGCTACGAACTGTATCGGGCAATCAACTGCCAGGGCGGAAGTAGCAGTTCAATTATTCATCTACCCACAAACATTTTTTGTTGCTGTTTTGCTTGATTATGACGGAGCCGCATGCAACATGGGCCACGGCATCTACGGTTCGCACACGCACACGCACACACATATATACATATATGTACAAGTATGTAGATTGCTGACCAACTGCAAATTAGCCATCTCCTTGGCCTCGAACATTTACATTTTAAATTGCAGCAATAGGTATATTTGCATTTGCCAGCAAAATGGCCTCAAATACGCGTTACAAATTTCAGAATAACATTTTTCGTACACAATTTGAATTTAGTTTACATAACTCACACTCACACGCACGAAAATATACACAACAGGCAGCCAGTGCTGAATAAGACATTGAGACATTTTAAGGTAAACATTTCAGTGGCTTTCCACTTTCACATGCCTGATAAAAACGATAGAAACACAAAGTTCTGCAGTTGAGCCAGTTTCTCACTGTGACAGGTAACAACAAAGGGCAGTCAGTATATGGAAATATATATTAGGAAAAATATATATGTGTGTATAAGAATCTCTTTCGAATGATTGTTGCTTTAGTGAGCAGCTACCTTAATACTTGTATATCTTAGTCATAAAGGCAGTAGACCAATCAAATGTCATCTGGGCATTAATATATAACAAACAAGTAAGAAAGCTGTAGTCGAGACTGCTCGACTACGAAATCCCCTGAGCCCTTCTTCGAACGAATCATATTCCTAGAATGCCTCGTTTCGATTCTCCGCGCGTAAGAAACTATACATGCAAAAACACGAGCACACACACACGCTGATCTATGCTTGTACGCCTGAGTGTGTGTAAGCATTGCAAGCGTCTTGCTGTCTCGCTGCTTTTGTTGCTGCGTCACATGGGTTTTGCTGCAAAAACTTTGATGATTGATAATTCTGTTTCCAGACGGACAATCGTATTGATCTCTTCAGGTTATGATTATGATATTCATATCTATATGCTAAACCAAACTGCATGTCTCTAGTATTTGAAATGCATTTTTTTTCACATTTGGGGGTGGTGGGGCGAAGTGAGGACCGGAATCCAAAATCTGACAAAAACCGAAATTGTATTAAATTAGTATCTATATATATGCAGAAGACTTGGAGACTCTAACTCTAAAGATGAATTAGCTAGAATTTTATAACTGGTTCCCGATCAATTCATTTATCGATAACTTTGCAAATATACAAGTTATCGAATTTCTGAAACAAACTCGTACTGCGCGTGCAATATACGGACCTAACACAAAAAGAATGAACTCTCTAGCTTCTGTATCTTCGGAAATCGACGCGTTCAAACATACGGACAGACGGACGGACGGACAGACGGACGGACAGACAGACGGACATGGCTATATCAACTTTTCTCGTCACCCTGATCAAGAATATATATACTTTATGGGGTCTGCCACGCCTCCTTCTGCCTGTTACATACTTTTAACAAAACCATTATACCCTGATTTCCCATTTTCAATGGGCTCAGGGTATAAAAATATAATGTCACAATTTAAGCCGAAATCCTGACTATTATGTAGGGTAAAACTTTTGCTGTGTCAGCTAACGCAGCGAGGCTTTAAATTATTCTTCGTATGATTGATTTCAGGCTCGACATTTATTGAAGGTAAAGTTCATCCGCAAAGTTAACAACGAATTCAAATCAGTTTCTTCCTACAGTTAGCGAATGTGTCTGCAAATGTGACATTTGAACTTGATACGCATGAACGAACCCACGTGTCGAGGCTTAACAAGCATCACAGAACCAATCACATGCGATAGTGGCTCTAACATTCTTTCATTCACTACTAGAATGTAAAGACAAGTAAGAAAGCTTTAGCCGAGACTACACGGAAGGACAGACACACATGACTAAATCGACGCAGCTCGCCGTGCTGCTCAAGAATATATATACTTTGTGGAGTCCGTCATGCCTCATTCTGCATTTAACAAAACTATTATTCCGTTGGCTTTTGGGTTCGATAATTCCGAAAGTTCACTTCAATTACAACGAAAGTTAATTGTTGTTACATATGTTGTTACAACTAATACACAAAAAAATAGTTTTTCTCTTTTTATACCCTGAGCCCATTGAAAATGGGAAATCATTATGTAATCATTCTTTATATATTTACTGGAGCGCAACTAATGTACTCTTATTTAAAATCAATTATGAATGATCCGGCAGTGGTTAGACGAGCAGATACACTGAAAAATATTTCACCTTAGAGTAGCAAGCTCGCTATGAAAATCCGTTCCTGCTAATAGCATAATTATTATATTATAATATTAAAAAATGTTTATTTATATTGACAAACGAAAGTATGTATGTGAGCAATAAGACTGACGGACATGATTGATACCCTTAAATTTTGATCTTAGACAAACATGCATTATAATTATATGTATATAGATTACACAAACATAGATAACATAAGTCTATCAAATATATATTTCCAAAAACTATTAAATTTCGTTTAACTTTCAATAAGCCCCGAGTATAAAAAATAATGGTAATTAGCTACCCATCGAGATTGATTGGTCGCTTCTGTGTATAATCACAAAACTCATGCATAGAATTTATTGGAAGTGGTTTCTTGCATCAAATGCGCTACTGATGCTAAATATATATTTGAATGTAATTCCATTAAAGAACAAAGTATGTAATCCAAAAAAAAAAAAAAAAATTTATATATATATATAAATATTCCAGAATGCTGCTACGGTTAAATAGACAGCGAAACAAACCCATTTTAAACGTTGACATGGAATTTTTACATCCGGCTAATTAAATTGACATGAGATTGCAAATCCAGAAAAAAGGAAATGGTTAGAAACCTTGGCTGCTCCATATTTCATCAATTCAATCCTGCGGTTAAAGCGATTTATGGAATCTATATGGAATTTTCAACAATCAATCATACGTGTGAAGTAAAACTAGAATCTTCAATATAAAAATTTTAATGATTCTCTTATCAAACAGTAAAAGGGTTTTATCCAAATATGAATGCACATCCCAATAAAATTGTATCCTTAAGCAATAAATGTTTAAAATAGTTCTCTTATTCTTCTTGTATTGCTATTCAACTAAAGTCTAAGCTGAGCTGACAGAAAACAATTTATATTTAAACGCATGACAAAGTTTATACAAACTCACTGTCAATTTAAATAAAGTTTATTAAATTTTTAACGAAATTCTGCAAGAGGGCAAGTTAAAGTCGTGCGTGGTTGACTTTAACTGTCCTTTTCAAACTAAAATTAAATATTAAGCAAAATGCCACTTGTGCAATTTTTAATTAATATCGCCGGTTGCACCCACACAAAAACAATTTCGAAGCCAACATATTTTTTATACCCTGAACCCATTGAACAAAATGGGAAATCAAGGTATATTGGTTTGGTTAAAAGTACGTAACAGGCAGAAGGAGGCGTGGCAGACCCAATCAAGTATATATATTCTTGATCAAAGTGATGGGAAAAGTTTATATAACCATGTCCGTCTGTCCGTCTGTATTAGGTTCGTATATTGCATGCGCAGTACGAGTTTGTTAAAAAAATTCGATAACTTGTATATTTCTAGAGTTATCGATGAAAACATTTATCGAGAATCAGTTATAAAATTATATCTCGTCCATCTTTAGAGTTAAAGTCTCCAAGTCCTCTGCATATATATAGACAGTTATTCAATATTTCGAGTTTTGTTAGATTTTGGATTGCGGTCCCCCAAATTTGTAAATTTCAAATAGTAGGGACATAAAGTTTGATTTAGCATATGAATGTCATGATCATAATCTGAAAGTTTGTTTACGATTGTCCGTCTAGAAACAGAATTATTAATAAAATAAGTTTTCGCAACATAACACGCGTGGCAGAGCATACGAGACAGCACGACGCGTCGCGACGCCTGCAATGCGTACACACATACATGCCTACAAGCGTATATCAGTGTGTGGGTGTAGTATAGTTTGTTACACTTGCAGAAACGAATCGAATAATTCTTGGAATCTTATTCGTTCGAAGGAGGGTTCAGGGAATCTCGTAGTCGAGCAGTCTCCATTAGAGCTTTCTTACTTGTTTTCTGCTAGAGATGAGCGTAAATTTCGTATGAATGCGTGCAGGCAAAACAGAAAATCCGAGCTTTATACCCGGAAAATAAATGTTAATTTAGTAAAAGTGTGTGTAGACACGGAAGTAAAACATCGTGAGCCGTGAACCTTGTGCCTGGTGATAAAAGACCATCTCGAACTTTGCTCATCTCCGGAATATTGCGCATACGTCCCGTTGGCTCTATCCGGGGCCGTTACCTTTTTTCGTAGCATACTTTCGAGCGCGTCGTTTCTGTGTCAACGCGGAAACTTTTGAATATTTCAGCTTGTTTGCAGTTTTTATGCTGAGTGTGTGGGTCCAGTACGCTGGACAGCGTGAACACAATTCCCCAAGCAGTTGGGGCTTCTCTGTTTGTTGTTTGCTGTTTCTGTTGCCTCTATAATTTGTATAATACATATTTAGCTGCCTGCGGCGCGCCGCTGCGGCATTCATAGTTTGTTTGACAAATGTTAAAGTGCAAAGAAGTCAGCGCCGGACACTTCGTCAGTTACAGTTACAGGTGTTTACACACATTCCGTGTAATTGTTGTTCTCTAATGCCGACCTTTAATTTAGTATTACAGCTTTTTTTATTGTTTGCATTTTATTTGACGTTGTTGTTGTCCTTTCGGACAGCACGCTTCGTCTATGACCACAGAATTTACGCACGTACGCGGGCTCGCACGAACGTTTATTTTGTGAAATTTAATGCATAGGAAATGACTCGCATTAAATGATGATGAGCGCTGGAAATTATTATATTCGAATGCTTAAAGCGACTGCCGAGCGAGACGTGTTCTAAGCGTTTTAATTTCAGTGTGAATGCTTCGCAAATATTTCTCTCGCAATCGAATGAAGGATTATTTTACCATGAGAGGGTCACAGCTGCAGATTAACATGAATATAAGCATACTGCTATATACATATACATACATATATACATATGTCAGATACACGGCCAGAAGGGCACCAAAACAGCAGCTGGCCACGTTCAATGTGTCCGCCACACTGGTTCTGCCTTCCGCATGATTTTGTATTTTTAAATGCACTGGTGCAGTCAGAAGCGAGCGAAGGGAAATCCGAGGAAAAGACAAGGTAGACCTGTTCATACTTTAAAAGCCGCTGGGTTTGAATGTGAATACCAAAGAGAAAGCATTTTGTTTTAAATGCCATGCTAACAATAGAAAAGAAGCATCCCTATCAAGGACACAAACAATTGCACAGTGAGGCAGCAGCAGCAGTAGCAGCAGTCTCTATTGCTCTTATTATGTGGGCGGATCTCTGGCAATGGCAGAGTGAAAACTGCTCCTAGCACAGGAAAGTACTTTTCTCAATTGTTGTTACTTTGCTGCTGATTGTGTGTACGAGAGTGTATGTAAAGGTACATAGGTAGAGTATATATAAGGGAAACCACGAGTGGTTGGTCTTGCTGCTACTGCTGCAGACGGAATGCTTACATGGCTGCAGCTGTGCAACCTGTACCACGTGACCGAAAACGGGCGACTATCAGGCGCACAAACTTTTTGACTTATTTTTTTGTTTTTTTTTTCCCCCCCAAGACCACGACCTTCAATACCGGCGCTGCTTAGACAGTCTGCAGTTGATTGCAGTGCCTCAAAGTATGCAATACAAGCAGGAACTTTAACACAGGCACACACACCAACACACACTGAGCGTGGGGCAAACAGAATGCGCAGCTTCATTAGTGTTAATTGATTACATGGCCCGAAGAAGGAAAAAGCGAGGACAAAGTTACCGCGACGACATTGACAAACGAAGCGCAAAATTGCAGACAACCACAAAGAAGGCAAATAGTGTGGAGTGTTGGCTTGCCACATGGCTTGTCTTCGTTGGGTTTGGGCAAACTTTGCTGAGCTGTTGATGCAGCTAAGCTACAGCGAAACTATGATTATCGAGGAATCACGTACACGACACGGTCTGGATTTCGTTCAAGTCAATCAGATAACGGCAAGCGCACGCGACCTTCGGCATCGATTGGGTTTGACATTGCTCCCTCGCCGGTCGAAAGGAATGTCAATTGCCATTTGCATTGCACATAAAATACGCTCATATATAGTATATATACATATATGTTATAAATGTAAGTGGGTTGCCCCAAAAAAACAAAAATAAAAATGTATGCCCTGTGCGCGTTGACTCGACCCAACTTGGTAGTCCTTTTGTTCTTTTCCGCAATGGCCTTTTTATGGCAGTTGCGGAACGCAGCCAAGTACACTCGAGTGTGTGAACTCCGGCACATTTTATGGCATTCTGATGCCTAATATGACTGCAATTTTATACTTATTTTATTTACTTACACGCGCACTCGTATGTGCTCGCATATGCCAAGTATGTATATGAATGTCTGATTGGAAGCTGATTTTCCCTACCTCGTGCTGTTTGGGCTGCCGCCATTAGCGGCAATTACGTACTTTTCAGGGAATAGAATTTGATTACGGCTCTTTCGCTTCAATAAATATTTCATTTTTTATTCAAGCCCACTGGAAGCTAAAGCGAGGCGCCTCTATGCCGCCTTCGACTATTTTGGCGCTGCCAAATTGAACACATTATCGACTTGTGTACTTACATACCTATAAATACATATACATAGGTATGTATGTATGGGTGTGCATCAGTATGTATATGTTTTTGATTATATTAGAGTGTGCTTCATATTATGACCACAGCCAATAAGCACAGCCCACGCAGTTTGGACGTAAATAGCATATTTAATAAGCCAAAAATGTTGACTAAACGAAAAAAATATCATAGAACGCAGGCCGAAAATGAATTTCATAAATTTGAAATAAGTAGCCAAATTGATGACTTCGACTAAGCGGTTTTCATTTGTTTTAAGTGAATAGTCTCTTAATAGTCTGCTTACTATTCTATTTGCAGCTATATATGGGCAAAAAAAGTTTAAGCAATATAATAAAATGAGAAAGAAACTGATTTTCATATATTTGGCGTTATATTTATTTAAAAATGCACACAAGAATGCATTCCAGCGAATTTAAAGCAGTATAATAATTATACAGTATACTTATGCAGCTGTCATAGAATAAAATATAACAGACGTTAGAAATATAACTAACAGCTTAAAAATAAAAGATTTACATTATAATATTATACAGTATTTATAATTAGATTTTAAAGCTTTCTCATGATTTTTATACTCCGAACCCATTGAAAATGGGAATTCACGTTTTTTAAGCGTAACTTTTACACCGTTTGAGCTAGATACTTCAAATTTATATATTTAGATAGGTAGTATGTATACGAAGATTCTATCTGTAATCAGATTTTTGATCGCCCGCCCCCTTCGCCCACAATTTGAAAAAAAAAAAAAATACCCTTTTCAAATATTAAAGATTGCAATTTCTCCAATAGACACATTTGGATGCTATTAATATATTCTGAAAGTTTCATCTAGATCGCCCATCTAGAAATGGAGTTATAGGCGTTAAAGTATAGCCAAACCCACCTTCAAGCCTTCTTACTTGTTTAATTGATGATAATATTTTAATTGTGTGCAAGTTCCTAAAAATATTTATGAAGCAATGAGAATTAATTAAATGTTATTAAATATTATTAAATTGACGTAAAATAAAGAGTTTGTTTTATGGAAACATTTTGTTATTCATTTATCAATTTTAATAATTCTGAAAGAGCCTAACTAGCAATAAAATATATTAAATCGCATTTCTATTTTATGTGGCATACACAAGAAACACATTTTACATATAAGCACTTTAATAACATATGTTAAAGAATATTGAATCTCCGTACAGTCACAGAAAGTCATTCTCCATCTCTGATGCATACAATTTGAAATGAAAAGTAATATAAAGTTAAACGAAGTCTCAACTTCCTCACTTGAAATCAATATTCAATTTTGGTGCGAATACTTATACTAAGACTGCAGTCAAAATGTATGTACAAATTATTATACATTTTTGATTCATATTGAAGTGCACAAGTCTATCCGATCTGTAACAAAATATGGGCAGTTTCAATGTCGTAAAGATTGAATAAATTCAATAAGCAAAGCAATTTTGGTGAGTCTTCTTCGTGTGATTCGAGCACAATCTAATTTGGTATCTATTGTCCATGAGGGGAAAGCAATTTGAACTTTCGATGTGTCCGGAGTCCGGTGTCCGGTAACTACCCTTTTCACAGCCCTGATGAAATATTGAGGACACAAATATGAAATCCCATATTGAATGCTCGGTATATTGCGCACAATTTAACTTTTATTGACGCTCCGTATATGTATATAATATGATTCGGTCTTGGATTGTCAGCAAAGGTCATGCCTAACTTACTCCACCGTCCCACCGCCCACACTTTATTTCTGTCGACCTTGCAAGGTCTGGCAAGCATATTGAGCACAGCATTTTGTGCAAAATGCTTGTAAAAAAATACATACATATTTGTTATTTGGCTGACAGGCGATAGCAACGATGAGCTTCAAGAAAAATCACGTTATTCGCAGCTGCAAGGAAACAATACACGTCTGTACAAACATATATCAGGCGAGCAGCAGACCCGCTGGGCTGATGGCTTTTGTCTGATGTTCGATTGGCGGTCTCTATTTCCTGTTACCAAATAAATCAAAACCGCAAATTGAGATATTGAAGTTTCTTTAAAGAAATAGAAGCACAGAGTGTGTGATGTGTACCATAAAATGGCATGTGAAACTAAAGTGATTAAATTAATATTGAACGAATGTGAGCAACTAACTAAAAAGCATATCAATAGGTCGCTCCCTGGAACTGAACGACCGTTAAGAAGAAACGCACGCAGTGCTTGGAAAAAGTCCGCAATACACGCACCACTCAAGCGATGTTTGTGTGAGTGTTATGGGTTGGGCGAACACCCGCTGTTTTGGCCACGCATCATAACATGTCAATATACTTTAACTCCCAACGCCATTAAAGTCAAATGCTCCATGGGGAATTTCAAGGTAATGACTGTTGTTGAGTTGGCCAAACGTCCCGAGGACTAAGAGCTTGCCCCACAACTATTACAATGAATACCCTATGATTGTGTCACAAATTGCAAACTCAATTTCTAAGTTCAGTTCATTGAGCTTATAACAGGATATTTAAAAAAAAATATAATTTGAGCCGAATTCAAATATATAATAGAAATATATATATAAATGTCGACATAATAATTATTTAACCAGAATTCACAAAACTTATATACATATTTTTAATTTTGCAGAAAACCTAGTTTTTAAGCGTAGGTACAGGGTATCTAGAGACCTTGCTCAGTAATCTCTATCAACGGGCCATTAAGTATTTTGTTTTGAATTTTGGGTGCAGAGTATAGCAAAATCAGATGATGGCACCATCCAGACAACAAAAAATACAAAAGAGACTATGAGCAAAGTGTGAAAAAAGCGGAAAAATATTGAAAATCGAATTTTCTCGCATCGCTTGTTTAGGTGAAGAAGCTGGCAGCTCCCAGACACGCCAGAGCTGCTGCCACTGCTATTGTCGTTGCTCTCGTTGTTGTCGTTCCCGTTGCTGTTGCTGTTGATGGTATATTAAAGATGTTGTTTATATTTGCATGCAGGTGGGCAACATTTGTTTATATATGTATTGCTATTTGCATTTCTATTTGTATTTGTATTTGTATTCAATCAGCGACAAGCGAGGCGCCAAAACACAATAAAGAGGAAAAAGCTAAAAAAAAAAAAAACTGAACAATAAAAACCAAAAGCTGAGCAGCTGAGTTTGTGATATGTGAGATTGAATCAAAGCACAAAAATAAGTAAAAACAAGTAAGAAAGCTCTAGTCGAGACTGTTCGACTACGATTACCCTGAACCCTTCAAAGAACTGATATTCCAAGAATTTTACGCTTCCTATTTGCATGCGTAACAAACGGCATATACAGAGACACAAATACATGCATATAAGCGTGCCCTTGGTCAAATTTGGTTTATTTTATGGAAAGTTAATTATTGAATAAATTATAAATTATCTCTTATAGATAGATTTTCGTTTTCATACTTTCAGAATATGACTTGGTGGAATACAGCTGGATTTGCGACCGTTATCTAAAATATAACGAAACTAAAAATTTCATAATATATATATATATATATATATATATATATATATATATATATATTATATATATATATCATCTTTTGAGATAAATAGATAAATAAATAAATAAATAGATGTGTACTTTACCTTATGAAATTTTTAGTTTATATATATATATATATATATATATATATATATAGTTTCAGTTTTTAGATTCTTTTTATAGCCCCCTGAAATCTAATATTCAGATGGTTGGGCAAACCGACGGTCAGACGGTCAGGTCTACATATGTACATCAACACAGTTCGCCTGAAAAATTTTCGCTCACTATGAAAATCCGTTCTTTCTAATACCAAGTAGTAAGTTTGTTATAATATTGACGCTTTTTCACAATGACAAACGAAAGTATGTTCTGATGGGCGAAAAGACTGACTGACTGACTGATAAACATCGATTATAGATGTGATCAAATATGCACATACATAGCTCGACTACGAGATCCCCTGAACTTTCCGAAGAACCAAGAATGCTTCCTTTCGTTTCTGCACGCATAACAAACTATACATGCACGCACATTCACGCAGCTACACGCTGATATACGCTTGTCCGCCTGTATGTGTGTACGCATTGCAAGCGTCCTGCTGTCTCGTATGCTAAGTCACGTTTGTTATGTTGCGAAAACTTATTTGATTAATAATTCTGTTTCTAGACGGACAATCGTAATCAAACTTTCAGATTATGATATATGATATTCATTGAAATAAATTTTTTACAAATTTGGGGGATGTAGGGGGTGAATTGGGGACCGTAAATCCAAAATCTGATAAAACCAGAAATTGTATTAAAGTAGTATTTATATATATGTAGAAGACTTGAGATAATTTTATAACTGATTCTCGATCAATGTTTTGTATCGATATCTCTGGAACTAAACAAGCTATCGAAGTTACATACTTTTAACTAAAACCATTATACCTTGATTTCCCATTTTCAATGGGTTCAGGGTATATAATTATAATATTTATTAAAGTACAAAGATCGATTGAGTTATTAAAATAAAAAATCAAATATTTAGCTACTTTTGTATACTCTTTATATAATTTTAGTTCGCTCTTAACAAAGTTAAATAGAACCAAATAGTAATTGAGAGGTTCCATATACATATTTTGAACTTATCTATTGTGGAGGAAGGTGAAGATAACTGATTCCAATTCTGTTAGATATTATTCAAATTGTTGATAAACTAACTGAATAAACTATTTATTCCTCAATCTATACGGATAATGATTATAATTATAATAATAATAACAAGTAAGAAGGCCCTAGTCGAGACGGCTCGACTACGAGATACCCTGAACCCTGTAAAAAAGTGGTACTCTTCTTCGCGCAGTTGCTGCCTTGGCTTGGGGGTGCGTTGGGCTGAACTTCGGACGCGTATAACTCCATTTCTAGATAGACGATCCTTATGAAATTTTCAGAGTAGATTAAGAGTATCTAAATGTATGTATTTGCCAAATTGCAAGTCTCTAGTATTTGAAATGCGTTTTTTTTTTCAAATTGGGGGCGAAGGGGGCGTGGCATCCAAAATCTAAAATAACAATAACAAAATTTGTGTAACCATAATATCTATCTAAATATATTAATTTAAAGTCTCTAGCTAAAACGGTGTGTAGAAGTTATGCCCAAAAAACATAAAAAATTTAAACAAATTTTCGATTTCTTATCGATAATTTGGAAATGGGATGAGTTATCGAAAAAACAAAACAAACTCGTACTGCGTAGCTAACAAACGAGTATTCATGTAAAATTTTCTGCTGATCAAGAATATATATACTTTATGGGGTCTGCGACGTCTCCTTCTGCCTGTTACATACATTTTCACAAAACCATTATACCCTGAATTGTCATTTTCAATGGGTTCAGGGTATAAAAATAATTGTACTTTACAAACTCGTCCATAAAACCATTGTACCTATTTTTCAGTAGGTTCACAGTATAAAAATGAAATTTTTTACGGGAATATGACTAGAACGTAAAAAAGAGCTAATCGACATATACCGATTGCCATGATTTTAAAAATCGTATATAGAATTTATTGGAAGTGGTTGCTAGCATCAACCGCGCTACTGATGCTGAACGCAAATTCGAATGTAATTAAATCAAGGAAAAAAGTACGTTAAACCTTAAGCCAAAAACAAATATTCCATTTGTTCCAGCATGGTGCTACCTTCAAGATGACAAACGCAGTCTGTAATTCCTATAATAAATCGTGGGTTGTTTTAAGTCAATGCCGATTGAAAGCCATTCAACGAAACAAAACTACTTTAAATATTGATTTGGATGTTTTACATCCGGCGTATTTAATTGACGTGCGAATGCAAGTCCAGAAGAAAGGAAATTTTTATATGCCGTGGTTGTTCGATGTCACAATTGATGGCTGTAGATATATGAGAAGACCCAATAATCCCGTTGTTAAAATAATTCATGACATCTTTAAAGATTTTTCATCAATAAATCATACGTGCCCATATAGCGTAAGTAAATAAAAAATACCTTTAACATATCGTATAATTTTAATGTTTTTTTATTTTGTTGACAGGGTCATCAGGCATTAAAAGATTTTTATGTTATGCCAAGTAATATTCCAGTTCCATTACCAACAGGAGACTATTTACTGATTGTATCATTTATACTTTCAAAGCAACTAACCTTAGATATAAAAGTTTACTTCAATTATATCGAAGACTAAATTTAAATTCTTCAATATATTGGGGCAGCTTGTTTGCTACATTTCAAATATGAAATATATTTTTATTAAAGCAGAAGGCTTCTCTGGCACTATCCAATGTGAATGTGAATATGTTGATTGAATGAATCTTTAACATATTTTTAGATTCCAATTGAAAATTGGGGATGTGTAGATGTTTGAAACAAAATTTTGAGTAAATGCTGTTAATTCTGTTTATTAATGCTAGACATTTCAAGAGAATAAATCGTTTAAGTCGTTACTATTGTTAAATCAATTATTGGCAAACAATCCACATATATTCTCGCAATGAACGTTAAAGAATATAAATTATTATTAAATCGTATAAAAAATGTATAAATTTTAACATTTGAAAACAGGTAAATATAATATATACCTGCTTAATGGGCTGAATCAAATAGGTCTATTAATAAAATGCTATCGAAATGATCAATTCCCTTATATTATATTGCGCGCAATATATGAACTAAGTTTTCTGAATTATTATCTTGCTTAATGAAACGCATCCCTTGCGCATTTTATATTAAATTTGCCAGCATTCAACGTAAGTCGATACTTACGTAAACATTGAAGGAAAATATGCTTGGGCGGTATATATAGAAAGCTCATCCAACTTATTCTTTTCTTCAGTTCGTTTCTTATATTCGCCACAACCAAGTACACATACACACGCACTTACAATCCGACACTATTACTTTACTGTACTATTACTATACTGTACTACGGATATTGTTGAAAAAAGCCGTCTTTTATATTGACACTTATACATAATATAAAATATATATTTAATTTATCTATTATACTTTAATTTCCCATTTTCAATGGGTTCAGGGTAGAAAGAATTTAACATATACGGGCGATTGCAGTGGGTGTGTGTGTTTGGGTGTGGGTGTGGGTGTGGGTGCGTGAGTGCGCTGTCAACCGTCATTTGAGTTGCCATTTGCCAATGTTGCCAAGGTGAGAAAAAGCTTTCAATTTGATGGTGTTCATGGCTGACTGCAAATCCTTATGACATCAAAATTTCAATGTCAGCAAAATATATATACGCATACACACCCATACGCACACACAAATTTATATACATACACACACACGCTCTAATGCTGAGCTAACGAACGCAATTTATGTTGACTGACAACTATAAGTATGGACTTATTATTTAATGAGTGTTATTTGACTATTGGTGTGCACAGCAATAGGGCTGAAGCTCAGCCTGATTACAATATCATTAGAATGTCATCAGCATCATATCATGCACAAAAATGGGTATATATGTCAAAGCTAGGATAAAACTATCTTACTGTCATATTGCCAGCAATAATGATGAAAATAAATAAAATGCCTAGTTACCATAGTCGAGTCGGTAGCTACTGCTAGTAGCCACATGACTCCGAGCTTCGTCGGCAGCCCCAACCTAATAACAACGTCGGCTACAGCGACAACAGGCTGGCTGAGCTCAGCTACCTACGAAGGCTCGCTCCATTTGCTCGTTAAGTTCATCACAGTTGCCTTAATGAAGCTATAATTAGATAAGCGCAGCAGTAGGAACGCTGCTGTTGCTCCCAACCGCAGCGGCAACAGCCGTCAGTCATTTAGTCAGTTAGTTGGTCAGTCAGTCGGGCCGACTCCTAGTCAACCAGCTGCTATTCACAATGCGACAGCAGATCAGTGCTCAGGCTATCTCTAGCCCGTCGAGCTATACATTCATACGCCAGGTTAGCTACGATGATGAAGTGTATCTCACACAAACACAAACATGATGGCGCTATGGCCTAGTATTTTTAGCCAACAACCATCAAGTCCAGCCAGGCGAGCAGCGAGCAGCGGGCGGCAGCGCATAGAAGCAAAAACCGAAACGTGCAGCAAATGTTGCAAACGTTTGACTAACCAAATTCAAACTGACAAGCCATTGGGTGCGCAGCATTAGAGGCCATACGACACGGACGCCCATGGCGACACATTTACAATTGGGCCCGAGTATCGCCATTGTTCACATTCAGTTTCTTCCCGACTGGCTGCTTATCATTCAGCTATTCTGTTGCTCTGCCTTTGTGTCTGTCTCTTTCTGTGTCTATGCGTGTGTGCGTTTGTTCACCATTTCGTGGCGCTTATACATTAAGAATGCAAACCGAAATGTCGTGGACTACCGTGCGTATGAGTTATGCGAAATGAGCTCTGAATTATGTATGTACTAAGAGTACAATTTTGGTCTGTGGGAATTTAGTCAGTTGTCTGATGAAAATGCAGAAGAGCAACTAACTAGCTGCTCGAAACGACTGTTTTACTAATTAGCTAGAACACATACTCTCTCTCTCTCTCTCAGTTTGGTTTGATTGATACGAGATGCATTTTGAAAAATTAAGTATGTAACTTAAGACTCTAGCTTAATATAAATATATTAGAGGAAAACATATATATTGGTCGAATGTTTTATGGGTTAGATTACTTATTATTCTAAATGCCAGAATTTCTGGAATTTATGTAGCAAGCCGAAAAATTCACCCTAAATAGAGCTGAGTGTGGCTGCTTGTCCGTCTCTGTCCGTCTCAGCCCATCAGCATAAAGGCGTCTGGAGTTTGCTTTTGGTTGATATTTATAAAAATCAATATTAAACGCCAGTTAAATAATACTCTCACGTTTGCAGGTCACATTAACTTTTTTCTCAAATCAGAAAATCAGCATTATATTTAAATATTGAATATTCTGGTTATCTCTACTTTTGTAAGGCTTTCGTGGCAAAACATTTCCAATAAATATAAAAAAAAAATATATAAAAAAAAAAAGCAGAATGTGATGCGATGCGTTTCTAGCAAAAAAATTGGATTTTGATAATTTTATTTCTCCTGCATCAACCGACAAATATTTAGTTTAACTAGGAAATCTATCAGCATATTCATCTATCACATCTTAATAAGACTTCAATTTAATTAAATAATAAATAGGTTAGTTAAGGTTAGTTACCAAAGAGCGCAAACAAGTATTCCAATGCTACAGGAATGCTCATTAGCCAGAGAGTACCATACATGCTTATTGAATAAACATTGGTGTATATTTATAGCTTGAACACAATATTGAATTAAACGACGCACATGTCCAGCAATATGTGCAGTGCTCTTCCCCAAGTAACCTTGTTATCCTTGTCATATTTTGCACTTGACTCGACCATCAATCATAGAAGGGAACACATTTATCCCAGCTACTGCTGGCTGCTTGTCCCCTGCTTGCTTCCTCGGTTGCCTGTTCCCAGCTACTATTTTACACTCATTGCAGTGCACACTTATCAAGTCTAATTTTGTTATGGGTCTTCTAATTGACCCTGGCACTTGCAGCGAACAGAGCACTTTCCTCGTAAGTCCCCTGGATCGACAGCTTTAAGTTGTTTTTACTGTATTGCTGCTAATAGCTTTGTTAGAGTGTTTCCTCTTTCATGTTGTGGCCAATTAAAAACCCAAGCAAGACGAACTAATTACTAAATACTCGATACAATGAAAATCAAATCAGCAACTCGTGCTGACGTAGCCATCCTCTTTTTCTACTCGATTCGCCAGGGAATGACTGGCGAGTCGTCAATCAGGCAATCACTTAATTAACTTCTTCAGAGCCAACAATTGGCAGCAGCAGCTCAAACAAATCCAGCTTAGCTGGGCAGCTGGGTCTATTATGCATCTTTTTTTCATATGCTTTTCGTTAGTAAAATGGTAAAGGTGACAGACAAAGTGTTTTATTTTATGTTCTTGAGATTGTTAATAACAAAAACAGAAACTGCACAGAACCTATAGCCTTTAAAATAGATTGACTATCACATATTTGAAAGTAATAAAATTTGATCCGCAGGAGAATTTATTGCATTTATTGTCAAGATTATTGAATATAGAATTCTTATTGAATTGATGTTTCAAATTGGCTGACAGATACTCAATCGAAAATGGTAAGCGTAAGTTGATATTTCCTCTTCCTATGAATTTCTGGCAAAATCAACCAAACAGTATACAAAATATAAAGTTATGCTTGTCGTTATATACGTTAACAAGAACAAGTTTGTAAATAAATAAAGGTATATTTGTTTACAACATAACTAAGCTTATGGCGAAAATTCAAAGTGGATGCTATTAGACGCTTGTTCGCATGAAACTTTCGATGAATTTGCAAGTGACTAAGCCAAATATTGCATTAAACTAAGCTTCAAACTCGAACTTTTACAAACACAACCGATTTGTGTCAAATACATTTGTAAGTACTCAGTTTGTTCAAGAACTACAGAAAAGGTCAATTTGGTTGCAATAGAGCATGCAGACAGGTGGGCGAACAATTTTGAACAACAATTTGCAAACCTATCCCATTCGAAGTTTATGTGTGTATGCATGTTTTGTTTGTTTAGGCTAAGCGGCAGTCAATTGCCCAAAAAACTACGAAGTTTGTTAAAGTTTTCAACAACCTTTTGGCCACACGACGAGCATAGGTAAATTGCAATCAAATAGAATTTGAAGTCTGTAAGTGAGAGAAAGAGAGAGAGAGAGAGAGAGAGAGAGAGAGAGAGAGAGAGAGAGTAAGAAGCAGAGAGCAATAGAGAGAAGGATGGTTCAGAAGTAGAGCGCGCGTTGCTCCTAATGTAAAATAAATCGAAAGAAGGTGCAAAACACTTGCCAGATTAATTAAAATAAAATGTGCTAATAGAAAACCCTCTCACACACACACAAGCAGCCAATTAAAAGGTGATAAGCATGTATCCAACTTCGGGGCGAATAGAAGCGCTTGATACGTAAATCACGAAAGCTGATTAGTATTTTCAAATCATATTCAGAGGTATTCGTTGTAATGGCTATTATTTTATGCGATCCAAAATTTGGTAATTCAATTGTATATTGAGTGCAATGTCTCCTACAAAAATTATACAGAATTATTTTTGATAAATGCGTTCATGCTACTATGAGTAGTATCAATTTAATAAAGATTATTAATTATTGTAATTAATTATTATTATGATACGTTTATGTTTTTCATAAGCTCAATTTCGTAGCTAGATAATTTTGTTATATTGAATTGACACTGATTTGATGTACTATTTTAAATTTTAAATAAATATTTTTTATTTTTATAAGTGACCTCAGGCGAAATTCCATTAATGTTCGTATATATATACATGTTTGGTTTTATGCTCATTATCTACCTTCTCGTTTTCTGCCTTACTCTGCAAAAAAAAAAAATATATTTTTCTTAAATACTTTCTTAACTGTTTCTTTGTTCTTATTGTTCCTACCAATAAATCACAATAATAAAAGCATATACATATATATAAATGCGAGATAAATCTAGGGAACAATAATCTCCATTACTTATTTGTACTTTACCTGTAATCATAACAACAAATTATTCGGTAAAGTAAACAAAGCTATCAAATGTAATTAATATTCTGCGCTTTTTCTGTTTTATTAGTTTCGCACTGTGGCCTATATATGTAAGCGTGGTTACATGTGTCTATTTTTGGTACTACGTATTGTATGTGTATTATTTTTAAATTTTCATACCATTTCAAGGATAATTATATTTTTAGGCAGTGGCCACAAAGTAAATTTACTGACAGCCAAATCGGGCAAGCCTTAAAGCAGACAGTATACCGGGCAAATAAGGCAGACAAACAGACAGAGAGATTGAGAGACTGCAATTTCGTCTGAGGGCCATTTAAAGCATAGGAAAACTATTAAAATGTATGCGTGCAAATGAGAAAGAACAATAAGAGCCGCACAAGAACGGAACTGCTTTCAACGTGGAGAGACAAACAAACGTGGATAGCGGCCTACAGCCACCCTACGGACACGAGGCGCTTAGCAAAGCAACATGTTAATGCTGTCGTCGCTGCAAGGTAGAAAGCAGGTGCCACAAGGTGACGCCTCGTTGAAGTCAGCTTGGATACTTCGGAAGTTGCTTAAAGGCAGCTCGAGGGATGAATTTCACAAATCCTAACCACATACTTGAGAGCGGAGCACCAAAATAGATTTTAAGATTAGGCTACCACAAGTCTATATACTTAGGTATATAAATAAATTTATATGTATATATTTATGCGAACCATCAAACCGCACAGCGAAAACTTATTTAAGTGCTTACATGCCGAGTATTGTGTATGAAGTGTTTAATAAACGCTTAATATTTCATGTAAACAATGAAAATTGTATTTGAAACCGAAAACTTTGAACAATTAAAGGGCTTTCGACCAGAGAACAATACACAAATGCTTACCAAGATCTGTAGCTAGGGCCGCAGGACCCGGAACGGGGCAACTTAATGCCTTCAAGTTGTAAAACACTTAGCTGAGATTTTTTTTTTATTTTTCTTTCCTTTCTTTCACAACGAAACGAAAAGCAGCAGGAGCAGAAGCGGCGTCAATGGGCAGAAGGCAACACTCAGCAACACACAAACTTCGCGCGTGCCAAATTTCGGTGCAGATAACTTCGAGCAATTTGGGTGCAAATTTAAAAAGTCTTGTGCCGTGTGAGTGACTGACGGAGCAACAGCAGCTAGTGGCGCGCACAGGTGTGTGCGCTTACAAATTGGCGAGTAGTAGGCACATCAGGCTGCTGCCAACTACAACCGTGCACAACCGACAGGAGCAAAGGATAACGCACGACTGTGCCACACGAGCAGCGACAATGACGAGAACGACACCGACGACGACGACGACGACGACGACGACGACGAGGACGAGGACGATGAGGACGACGACGCCAACGACAACGACAACGACAACGCTGACGCCGACGCCAACGCCGACGTCGATGGTGACGAGCTAGAAAAGCCGAATACCGAAAGCATCAGCCGCCACAGCTAAAGCAGCAGAAGAAGCAGCGCAGCAGCAGCAGCAGCAGCAGCAGCAGCAGCAGTTGCTTTATGGCCCATTGCCACGGCGTCGTTTGGTATTAGTTGAAAGTAAGTAAAAATATGAAAAAGAAGTAACAAAAATAGCAGCGGCTATGGCTGCGAAGTCGACGTTGACTGCGACAGTAGCAACAAATAAATCGCTAGTAGATTATTCGTGCTGGCACCCATTGCCGCAGCCACCGTCCCGGCACGCCCCGTAGCACCGTCACCCACTCCTTTTAGAAGCGCGCCTGTGTGTATGCTACAAAAAATTGACAGCCAAAGCAAAGGGGACACATTTGTTGCTGGGCGGCCTCTTTTTGGGTAAGTAATTTTCGTTGTTTCTATTTAATTTATGACTCGTGTTTTTCTTGTGTGTTTTCTTCAATTCTGTTTGTCGTGCTTTTGT
Organism: Drosophila koepferae; assembly: GCA_030914345.1. Classification (NCBI taxonomy): domain Eukaryota; kingdom Metazoa; phylum Arthropoda; class Insecta; order Diptera; family Drosophilidae; genus Drosophila; species Drosophila koepferae. The sequence continues at coordinate 12,128,990 of JAUESR010000197.1, read as the reverse complement.
TTTTTGTTCTTTTTATTTGGCTTTTATTAATTTGTTTATTTGCGCGTCGTGATGCTTCTTTCTGCGCTGGTTTTTAAACGTTACAGTTTATGGGCTTTTAATACGAGCTCAGCATCCCATATCCCAACGAACAAAGTCACGCACACGCACACATGGAAGATAGTCTTAGATAGACAGCTTTATGCACTGCGACACGCATCCTAACCTATCCAGTCACACATATAAAGAAGTGTAAGTATGTGTTTGTGCTTGCGGCTTCCTGTTGCTTTAGTCCAATGTATATGAAAAGTTGTTGGCGCGTGTTCAAATGCACTGTAAAAATGTTCAAGGTACATGAAAGTAAAGCATCATACGCATTATCAAATATTAATCATTTAATAAATGATTCAATATTAAAGAGTAAGTTCATATTCCAAATAATAATAATACTCTATAAAGCTGACTTCAAATAGCGCACTTGTCATCAAATGACTCTATAAACTCATTCTCCAAGTATATTTTACTTTGCTTGTTTGTCCTTTGCAGCGTTGACAGGCAAAGTATCTGTTGCTGGCACTCTGGCATGTCCTTTGGCTGCTGTAAGACTCGCACTCGTTTCTCGTTTCTTTTTTAGTTTATAACAAACTTCAGTTTATATTGCTTGCCACTTCTTAAAGCTCATAAATCTGTTTGTTAGCACTTTGTGTAATTTTAGCAGAAAATGGTATACGAGCGCTTGTTGCACACTTGGGGCAACATAATGTGCTTCAAATAACCCATACGCCATGTGCTGCACAGGCCACAAAAAGATTATGCAGTACGCATTTTGATTTACTCTTGCGGCCCACTTAATAGACCGCAAAGCTGCAAAACTCCGTAAAGCAAACGCTGAAAAACTGACAGAAGCAAGGAAAAAGAAAGGACCATCAACGGGCAAATGGCCACAAATGACACGTTTGGTGTTAAATGGAGGTCGCCAATTGGGTGCTTGTATATGTATATGTGTGTGTGTATTCGTATTTGAATGTCACAGTTACAGTAAATTGTTTGTACAACATGCATGTACAGCAAACATAAATCCCATCCAGGCAACAGCGCCTGCCAGACGACTACGTTAACTAAACGTGCGATGCCGAACGAGACAAGCAGCGCCAGTCGCCCACCCTCTTGCTCTGTCTGTGGCTCAGAGGCAGGACAATTAATGCCACTGCGTGTATTGTTTGTTTGCGGCTTTGTGCGTGTATGTGTATATATCTATATGGCAACGTGTGGCTCCACTTGTGTGTGTTTGTGTATTCGACTTTAACGTAACCGAAGGCTCTATCAACTCGTGCAGCTCTACAGCTTACGCGGTTTACACAGATCATTAGCGTATTGTTGCAGTGACCAATGCAAAGCTACTTAATAATACTTTTTCCAATTCAATCAAATTCAATATATGCCTATTCATGCACACACACACACACACACACACACACATATGATACATACATAAGTATGCGTGCATGAATAATTACGCATACTGCAAACACCACACACAGTTTGCTGTTAATTTGACATGCATCAGGCTTTATGCCTGCAATTATCAGCTGCGACTATTAATGTGCATATGAATGTGTACGCATGTGTGTTAATAAATCATTCGGTTGTTTGGGTGCTTGTAATCCGAGACAATTTGTCACCACTGAAACAGCCTTAATTGTAGCGAAGCACAGGGCGTAAACAAAACATTGTCCTGACAGCATTTCCCTCACACTATCAGGCTCTCTTTTTCGCTCCTTTCTATCAGGCAATTAACGAAAGCCAAATTAACTTTCATATGTCCGTTACTAGGTTGTCCAGTTATAAATACTGGGAAAAAGCTCTTCAAAAGCACAATTGAGTAATACCACAAACCATACAACACGCACTAGAATATGAGCGAATTGCCGCTCAACTTCGTATTTGTTCGGTTTGGGCTTGATCATTTATTTCGGACGTAGTACCCATTTAGGAAGTGCTTTTGCTGCTGCCAGAAGGCCCGCATTATCTAATAAGTTTTTGTATTTTAAGTAAATAAAAGTAATGATTGATTTTATGGTTCTTACTCTTCGAATTCGTTGCAAAACAACTTATTTTGGTTGCTTATGAACACTTGGAGGATCTTTGCCTCAGTCCCGCCAAGTATCCAATTGAATAACAGAGCACACTTAGGACCGTGTGACGTCACACAGGGTCTGTTAGGTAACATCAAATGTAACGGAACTGCTCTTTGCATAACCTAATGAGTCTTTTAACAGTGCATTAAACAGTGTCAATTGAGTAAATAGCGCGGACGAAAGAATGTATCGATACTTCACCATATTACTTCTAGTTTAAATGTGAGAAAGCTGTAAAAGAAGTGAGAAAATTAAATAAGCTGATATTGTAGGTAACTCAGCACTCACAATTAAAATATAATATTACTGGTTGCACATAATACAGTGGACAGTGCATATATTGGTGTCAATTGTGGTATTTGCTTTTAGTTTCATATTACAAGCAAACAACCGTTATATCCTCCATACTCTTTCTGCGTGTCTGTATTGACCGCGTGCTTTGTCTTTTCATTCAGAAATTTTCATTTCGTGGATCGCGTTAGTTCGCAACAATCATGAACGTGGACGATAATAATGTGATGTGTTCAATTTGCGGAATTTCTGCCAATTTAATGTGCCAGCGTTGTGGAGAGCCCTATTGTAACGATGTTTGCCAGCGTAGAGATTGGCAACGGCACAAATATGTGTGCACCACGATGCCGTAAGTGTCAAAAATATGTACATACATATATGCAAAATATACAATTGCTTCTATCAATAATTATGGGAATTAATAATTTTACTTTTTATCTTTATAAAAATTAAAATTACATTTTAAATTTTATTCAAAAAAATTTTTGTTTTTTGCATATTCATTGTATTCTCTTCGTTCTCAAGCAACACGCAGTTTGTCTTAAAAATATGCGTGGCTCGCAAATAACTGTTAACCGTTATGTTCACGCTCTCACTGTGAGCAAGTCTTCGTATAGAGAGAGAAATACGATTGACGCTTGCACAATGAGAATCATTTACGGTATTGATGTGTTTAGCGAACACTCATACACAAGAATTTTTGCTTCATAAAACTGAAAAGATAGAAACAAAAATGTCCGTTGAACCAAGTTTTGTGCTTAAAGAGAAACGGTCAACAGATATTTGAAGGCTCTGCTTGAAAAGAAATTATATAAATCATAGTTTTGACCGAAAGATTATTATATTTTCGCTTATTATTTTCGATTTCATATAGAGCTTTGGTTAGCGTAAAACCCTCCAAGCCAACGGCCTTTTTGAAGCACAATATTGCGGCGGCCCATAATGCAATGATTACAAAGGAATCGGACAGTTGTAATGAAAGCTTGTCATCTATGGTAGAGGATATAACAATTGTGGACTCAAGCGAAAGCAAATTGAGCCTGGAATGGCGTAACTCTATGATGCCGACGACAAAAGAGTACTTCGAGTGTCAAGTTACTTGTATGGAAACCAATGGGTCCATTTGGGTAATAGACGTGGCCAATATTGTCAACCTGGATCGACTAGCCAACAATATTACGCGCTGCATGGTGAACAGAAAATCGTGCTCAATTCAGGATCTGTCTGCAGGCATTTTGGTTGGCGTCACTGTTGATGGTAAAATATTTCGGGGCGAGGTAATGGAGGTAAATGCATCAAACAAAAGCGCTGAAGTCCGTCTCATTGACTACGGCACAATAATCTCCTCCGATGTGCAAAACATTTATTTGCCAGTGCAGCGAATGTCGGAATACAAAGCGTTTGCATTCCGCGTTAAGTTGCCCAACAACTTTGCTGTGCAGATCAAGAAGAATTTGACATTGCGCCTTCTGGGCAGCAAAACAGTCGACGGCATAGAGCAGGCGCAGCTGAAGCCCAAATCAGTGGTTCCCCTTTATTTGCCATTTGAATTGCTACTCACGAAGCCGGAACTGAGTATCGTGAAGATTCTGGAACCCAACGTATCGCTCGGGGAGCCAGAAGTGGCTTTAGTGCAACTCAAAGCGATGAGCAATTTGAATGACGACTTAAACGCAATGTTCAATACTAAGCCTGGAGATCAATTTCCAGAGCCCTTTTCAGATGACATACGTACAATGTGTCTGGCAGCTCGCACAAAGCAGGGCTATCGACGTGCTTTTTTGATAGACTTTATCAAGGATCCTATGTTGTTTTTGGTCTACGAGATGGATGATGGTTGCCTTTCTTTAACCAGTGAGGTGTGCCGCATTCCCAATGCACTAGTCGGAAATACATTGCGCGTTTTTGCCATCACCCTCGATGATGAGCAGGCTGGCACCTCCTTAAAAGATCTTTTTGCGCAGTACGGCCCGGATCTATCCATCAAGTTTAACATGGACAGCCTGTTGGGAAAGGACACAGGTAAGCTCCGAGTAGCAAGGGCAGCGCTCTTCAAAAACAATAATCAGGTGTGCGCTGTGCGCGCGAGCACCTTCCTGGGTCTAGTAAACACCCTCGGGCACAAGTATTGGCGAGAGCCCATTGAGAATGATGACTTTGTGTACATATCACACGTTGTCAACTACCAGGAAGTCTACATTAGCTCTGTGCACAGCAAAAAATACGAAGATATATTCAAATCGGTCGAAGCCAAATGTACGCCAGTCGATCAGTTGAATGACGTTGTCATTGGAAGCGTTATGCTTGTCGTGAGTTCCAGTCGTGTCAACTACCGGGCCGAGGCAAGTTACCAATGTTCAGTTCGATTTATGATTCTAAATTTACTTTATTCATCTTAGATTACTGGCATTGACAAGAACAAGTTTGTTGTGCGGAACATCGATACTGGCTCTACACATCTCGTGGTAGGCTCTAATCTACGCAGGCCTTGTCGATTTGTTGAGAACTTGCCTGTTAGCCTACGCCGCGTTAAATTAAAAACCATCTGTAACATACCCTCAACAGCAGTGCCGCCAAACTCAGTTGGTATGCAGATATTGAAGAGGCTACATGAGAATAAGTTAGAGATGCAAGTGAAATTTGATGATTCCGATGACAACACTGTTGATTTGCTTGACTTTACGGCCGAGCCGCATTCACTGATGACTCGCTTGCTTCCAGTGTTGTTTACTCCTGTAGCAGTCGAGCTAAAACCGGCTACGGACTTACCTGAGTTAACTGCAGTTGAGCCACAGCCAATAAAATCGCCAAGTCAGGATAATAAAGTTGCTGAACTACTTCCATTACCGCCATCCCCACCAAATTCCCCTTGTGAAGATCAGAAGTCACCCAAGCAAGTCCAACGGTACTACTTCAATGATTTGGAACGTCATCTCTTGCCTCTGGGCGATGATAAGGAAGTTATAGTTTTGCACGCTATTGGACTGGATAAATTAGGATATATTACAGCTTGTTTCTTCGCTTGCGAGGCTGAAGCTGAAGATTTCCAGAACTCGCTCAATCTTGTTGCCAAACTTGGAAGTGAAGACGATAAACTGCAGCCTGGCTATTTACCCGAGTAATTAATTGCAATTCAACCTGTATTCAATCAATTATTTCAATTCGTCTCTTTCGAACAGGGTTGGCGAAATATGTCTTACGCTCTTTGTAGATGACAATTCCTGGTACCGAGGTGTTTGTAAGCGGGTTAGCGGACAGAATGCTCTTATTTACTACTGTGACTTTGGAAACGTGGAACTAGTTCCTCTAGAGCTGATCAAACCAATATCACCCGAGCTCCTTCATGGTGTATATGCCACAAAATGTTTTATCGATGGTAAATGCTCCTTCAATAATTTTTTGTTTTTTCTCTTTTTAATAATCAATTTAATACCCATTTATAGGTTTTGATGAAAACAAACCATTTGTGCATCTTGAGAACTATCTAGCCGAAAAAAATAAGATTTTGTGTGATGTGCTCGAAGGACCAAAGCCCAATACACGTATGCTTAAAATTCCGTCCTTGGATAAGATATTGTCAAAAGAGCTGATTTAATCTACAACGTATCTAACTATGTTGAAAACTTCTCGAATGATTCTATGGAAAATCATCATTTTGTTATGTTTAGCATATTGTAATTTGAAAACTATTATCACTTTTGTTATTGGGAAACTTAAAAATTCATTTTAATTTTTGACTATACTTAGAATGATTTCAATCACAATCTATTTATCGGCTTTGGGATCTTAACTGTTTATGTGGAAAGAAATATAAATCCCTAAATTATGCTTAAGATAAATGAAACGTGTTCTGTTTTAATTTTTATAAGGTACAAGCATCAACAGCTCAGTTACAACAGCAATACAATGATAATATAACATATATAGTAAACAATAACAACACTCAGATCTCTGCTAATTTGTTAAGAATTTCATTTAAGATTGTCATATCTCGCACGGCTATCAACCCATTTGAGTTGCGCTTCCAATCTGAGTCAGATTCGGATTTATTGACGTAGTCAATTGGCACAGGAAGTTGCTGCTTGATACTAGCAACGTAGTCGAGCACATCGCCTCCAAGTGCGCGCAATATCGCTTGGGGACCACATGTATCCCAACGGAATGTTGAGCCCTTACTGAGCAGGTAGATGTCAGCTTCATTGGAGATCACTTTTAACGCTTTGTGGCCAGCCCCCGCTGAAAAGGCCAGTTCATAATTTAAATCGAGAAAATGCTGAAGTATTTCGGCTTGCTCCGATGTGGAGAATATTCCAATTCTTCTATTCGCTCGACGTTCGCTTGGGTCTGATTTGCAGTTGTGGCATTTCAGAGTGGACATGCAAACGCCCCAATTTAAGGAAGAGCTGTACACGTGCTCCTTTATCTTGTGGCCAAATGGCTGAGAGACTATGCCGATTACAGGCACTCCGCTGTCACGCTCATAGACACCAATCAATACGGTAACACAGTCCAGTCCTGTGGAAGTGATGCCAGGAAAGTCGGTAAATATAGAGTCACCGGAAATGTATTCAGCAGTGGCATCTGGAATTTAGTGAATGTTAGCAACACGGTGGAGTAGCAAGAACATTTACACAACCAATAGGATCTATCCAAATGCCCAAATTACTATAGTCCAATGTTTCTGGTAGTTCCGGAATATCTTTAAGTGTTGTATCATACTCGATTCTTCTATGCACCTCAGCCGCCAATGCATCGGCCGCGTTTCTATGGCCATCAAGCACTGCTTCCAATCCTGCAGCCGTTTCGACTGCTGTGTCGCCCACGGCAATTGTTATTTCTTGGCCGAGTTTGTTGGTGAAATGTGTCGATTCTTCGCCAAGAATAGCTTCACGCATCTCTGGAAACAGTTTGCCCACCTCATGCTTAATAGTTTCCTGAATTAGGACATCAGCCAGCGTCTTGAAATCATGTTCGAAACGCTGGTTGGCCTCTGCTCCAGTTTTCTCCTGAACGAGTAGCGCTAATAAGTCTTGATTGGAGCGACAAACTCGTGCAATATTTGCCGCTTTTTCTGCACAGTTAATTAAAACTCGAAGCAAGTTTATATTCTCCGTCATTTCTATATGTATCCTAATTATTATTGCATACTTTCTACGTTTTCATTTCACTTGTAAGGCTTCGTTTCAGATGCTGACGTATTACTTGTAGCTGTGAGATATCGGGCATCGACAGCCGCCACAGCTCAACTAAATATATCGATATCAGGCGACTCGATAGTTTTGGTAATGCCAACTCTTTCGATTTTTTGAATATTATATTGTTGCCTAAAAAAATAATATTAAGTAAATAAAAATCATTCTAAAAATATAAAAATTATAAGAATTTAATGGAATGTACTTGAAATGCTTAAGCAAAATGTCCAGTTTTGCTTAAAGACTTGTCGCGGCACTCACATCTTCATTGAACCAATTTTAATTGGCAATTAATAATTACGCACTCAACGCCCCATTTAGCGAGTGCAAGCAAATTTTTAAATCATGTTCGAGGCGTATTAAGTAGTATGAGTGCAGCGGCTGTAGCTGTTCCTGCTGATGATGATGATGATGCGGCAGCCATAGCTGCTGCCGATCTGCACAATTTGCACCCGATCTTATCGCCGAGCACCGCTAATGATTCGCATTAATGATGCTCTGTCTCGCTCGCGCATTCATCCCGCTATCATCTTATGAAATGGGATCATCAATCAGCTCTCCGGCCGCATCCCAGCGCCTGCATTGGTGCATTTGCATATAAATTGCTGCTAATATCGCGCTATCAAAGTGACTGCATCAATGTGGCAACGACTACGCATTCTTGCAATGCCAGCTTCCCTTGCCCCTTGCTATGCCCCGCCCGGACTGCAACAGAATTGAGTGCCCTACGGGCCAAGTTATTCGTGTATCGCTTGGCTTATGCTAATTTTCCCAGGCAGCAGCCGCATACAGAGCCCAGTCCAAGCAATTGATGTTTGGATAACGTTGACTTGATGACTTTGCATAATTTACGCCACGCAGCGACAGCAGCAGCAGGAACAGCAGCCAAAGCACCAACGACAACAACAACACGAATTCTCTTTGAGCTAATTTTTCACTCAAACGCACGCGTTGCTTATAATGTGTTAATATTCATGCGGGCTGCAACAACACCAACAACAACAATAGCTGCAACATATGTTGTTTATCTTTTTGGCCAACTTTTTAACTCTTTTTGACATTTCAATTTCTTTCCCTGCTTTAACTTTTTGGCAAACGATTTTTCAAACCTTGTTCATTTTATGCAGCCCAGAGTTGAGGCATTCGTCATCTCCTTGGGTTTCTCTATATTAAGTTAAGTCTGAGACATTTCTTTGTCTTGTATATTGTATATTTTATAAATATATTTTCTATGTTCTATGCTTAGATCTTTGTACAAGATTTTATAACCATTTAGGCAGCGCGCTTAGAAATATAACAATAATAATAATAATAATATGTAAAAATATCTCAGATAAAGTTAATTTCAATGTACATATTCGAAATGCCCTTAAATGCAATTCAATTAATTTAATATTAAAAATTTTAATATGAAATGATATTAAGATTCTAATATTTATATATATTAGAAATAAATAAATTTTATTAAGTAACATTCCAAAAGACTTTAGGTTTCGATTTGCATATTGAATAAAACATATACTCGCGTATGCTGTTAGCGAATTCTGTTTTTATAGGCAACACACTTAATGATAGAGCTAAAGAGCTCTCACGAAGAGTATAAGTAAATCGATGTTAATAATGACGTTACTGTAATTGCCGCAACAAGTTTGTCGCCTAAGTCTTTTGTTCCACTTTAGATAAGAGATAACGAAAGCGAATTTCAAACAAATATGTTCATTAGGGCTGCGAGATATGCTACACATGGGTACACATATCTTTGGAGCTGTGGCTTTGCTCGAATATGTTTTGTGTACCCTTTGCCAGGTCTAACAGCCTTTTAATTAATCGCTTGAGTTAAACAAATTCTTAATGAGTCTTTAATTAATCGCCAAAAACGAAATATAAGCCCGTCGTCGCATCGCTCGCTGTGTATAAATATTTAAATTAGTTGTGACTTGATTTCTGTTATGGCCACAACGTTGCCGAGCTGCGACGGCTCCTCCCCTGAGGTGTTTCAAACGAGTTTGAAAGATTCTATAAGTTTGTTAGGCTTTTATCATTTCGCCTTGCTGTTAACTGGATTATTAAAAAGATGCCACAACAGCATTTACAATATTGATAACGGCTTTTATTATCCTAATATTGCTACTCTAATTGGGGGCGTTACCAATTGAAGTGGACTTCAGACTAGGCCACGTCTCCATTAATTAGCTAAGTGAATACGACCCGCAAACGCTTGGTGACAAGAAAAACTCATGTTAAGAGTTGCATGAAAGAGCGAGAGAGCCAGACAGCAGCTGGAGTTTGTTTGCAAAATGTCTACCCATCGAACATAGAACTTGTCCTTACCAGTTTTCGATTGGTGCATTTGCCAACTGGCTGCAGATCCACAAAGAGCCCAGCACCCACTCGTCGCAATAGCTAAGTTGGTCCACGGCAACTGAGAAAGCTTACTTGCTTCAATGAAATTTATAATTATGGAAAATAAATTATTTTTAGCAATTTCAAAGCTCGCCTTTGTTCCATAGACTTCAGTGTGGGAACAATATTGAAGTACAGTTTTGTAATGTCAAGAGCTTCGTTTACTTTTAGGAGTATTTACTATTAGGAGTATGCTAATGGGTATAAATTTAGCAATATTTGTTGCTAATGGGTAAATTTATATCGTTGCAATTAACTGAATAGTTATGGCCATCACTCATCGCAATATATTTGACAGTCAGAGAATTGAAATTAGTTTAGGTTGCCCGAGCCCTTGTCGTATGCATTATCCTAACACTCGATCGCATATCGAGCGGAAGTACAATCGCAAATGTGATTCTCAGGCGAGAGCATATAAGTTTTTATGTATTTTACGCAACGTTTGCCATTTTGCCACTTTAACATTATTGTTATGATGATAAGCGAGCGAACGTTGCAGCGAGCATGTCGAACGTGCTGGGCTAAGGCTGCCCGCGGAGCGAGAGCAAGATCAGGTCTCACCTCTGGCCAGAGCTTGAGATGGGAGTGGAGAGCGAGGAGAGTGTGGCCCGGGGTCTGCTGGGGTCTGTTTGTCTGCCAATGCAGAGGCTTGCTTAATGGCCTGTGGATGGGATTGTGGCCAGAACGCATCCTGCCTCCCTTTTTGACCATTGATGTTGTTGTTCTGTTTGCCGATCTCGGCGCGATCATCTTCATGACTCCAGCTTGTTTGGCTTTCCACCATATTTAAAACCATTTCATTTTCTGGGGGCCAGAGTGTGAATATAATTTAATATGTCTCTCTCTCTCTCTCTCTCTCTCTTTCTCTCTGTCGTGCTGTCTGCCTCTGTGTGTGCAATTTTCAATATCGCTGGCTCTCCCCGACCCCACCTGGCCCACTCCCCGATATTATTTATTATGCTTGATTGGTTTTCAAGTGATCATAAAGTAAATGATCGTCGTTTTGGGTCGCAGACCTGGCCCCGGCCAGTCTGTGGCAATTGTGGCGCTGTCCGTTGCCACTGAGTCGACTCCGCTGTGGCGTTAATATGTAGATTTCTGCATTGGAGTTGAAGATTTACGCGCCGGCCAATGAATTGTGAATTGTGGCAGCTTTCCAAAGACATGCCCGGGGTCATGACCCTGTGCGCATGTGTGCGCATGCGTACAGTATACTTGTATAGTTGCCTGGGATAGAGATAGCTTCATTTGCACTGCAGACACCTTGCATTCCAATGCCCATATCCTGCTTAACACCCACACGCAGCGCGCTTCTCTGATGGCCTCCAAACAATTTGGCATTAACATTTAATTGACATTGATGATTGCGGCAGCGGACAACTCTGAGAACGGCTGACTTGCTACCCGTGCAGCGTGCTCGGCATGGCAATGCGCCCGCTATGGCAAGAAATTATTAAAAATCATATCGGACCATTGTGACAGCCGAGCTGCGTATGTCAGGCATACTCATACTCATCTAGTCCTTGTCGTATATGTAAGCAGTTAGTTGCCAGTGGATTGACATGAAGAAGACATACAAATAAATTTGTGGCACTTGCAGACATCACCACAGGCTAACTGAGGGCAGCCACTGAAAGAGAGAGAAAGCAGATGCCAGATGGAGACAGCTCTTGCTGTTGTGTCTAGCGCCAATCTGTATCGAAGTAACTCAAAGAAAAGGCTGCGAGTCAATGCCAATTCAAGTCTTTGGGCGCTACTTTCGACTCACATAATCAACTCTTTCATGTTCGCGTGTGTGTGTGTGTGCTCGTGGCTTGTTTATTTGTTGGAGTGTGTTTTGTTTTCGCTGCTTTAAATGAACGTTATTAAGAGATGCTTATCTGTGAGTGATTTATTCATTAAAAAGGCATTTATTAGTCAGAAACAAGCCAATGCCAATGCGTGCGTGTGTATGGGTGTGTATGTATGGGTGTGTGTGTGCGTGCTAGCCACACTCACCTGCACACTCGCACACCGACACCTCCACATGGCCAACACACATTTGAGCCGCAGCGGCTCGTTTGCTGTTTGCTGGGCCCGCTCGTCGCCTCATTTGTGTGGCATTAAAATGCAAAAGCGTGTTTGTTCCTGGAAAAACTGCAAGCACATATGGCCGATAAGCAGGGCGTAGGGAGTAGGGTGCAGGGAGTGGGAGGAAGGGGGGTAGATCTGGCGAGCTGCGATGCCGTGTGTGTTTTATTGACTCGCATATTTCCATAATGTGATGTCTGTGTGCGTTTTTAATCACTTAATTAGAGAGTTTTTTAATTGTCTTTAGTCGTAGTTATTGCAATTTATGCAAAAGGTGTTCTCCGTTCTCCGTTGGCCGTTGGCCGTTTGCGTGCCGCGCAGGAAATGTGACTTGCGGGCCAAGTTCGTGTCTTAAGTCTTTTGTTGCGAGGTGCCTGAAAGTGCGTAAATAAAAACAATCGTCTAGCTACAGAGTAGCAGTACTTTACTTACTTTCCCACATGCTCTTAAACACTCGCTGATTGAGAGCGCACATATTTAGACAAACTGATACCAATTTGAAAATTGCATAAGAATTGAGCATGGCAAGGCCAATAAAATGACAGAGGTACTGAGGCACAAAGTCAAGGCACGAGGCCATGCCATAAATATGTGTTAGTCCGCGTTGAGAGACAGGTGAAGAGCAGTTGGAGCTGCAGTCGTCTGCTAATCACCTCCTCGCCTAGCTGGCCATGTATCATTGCGAGCGACAATTGGCCTGGCCAGGCCTGGTCATGCATGCTAGAGCCTGGTGGCTTCTTCGGTTTGGTGTCATAAGGAAGCGTCTAAATGATTCATAATTTATGCCTAGCTCTGTGGTTCTGCCTGACCATGTCTCTGGCCATGGCGATTCCCGTTCCCATACACATTTCCAGAGTCATTCAGTTGGCCATTCAATGCTTTCGTTACTTAATTTTTTTAACTTAGCGTACTGGCTTGTGCCTGCCTGCCTGAATCAAGCCCCCATCTCTGCCCCACCCTTGCAAGTAATGCTTTATGGCTGCCACAATGCGTGGCCGTCATCGTGGTCGTCGTCGTCGTCGTTGTTGTTGTTGTTGTTGTTGTCGTCGTTTGTCTGGGACGTTGATAGTTGAAAAAATTACTTACAAATTACATGCGTAGCTTATGCCCCCGTGCCGCCTTCAGCTTGTTTGCTTAATGTGCTTTGTGGCGGGTTACGACTGGGCTCATGTCCAGCCGATGTCCGATGGTTGCTGCTGGTATTAGTATTATGTCCCGTGGCTGGGTCGTAAATTGCTTTTCCTAATTGAATTCTGAGCACTGTCACGGCGAGTGACAGTCAAGTGGGTGTGGGCCACTCTCTGCTTCGGCCGTGCAAGAATGGTCTGTAGATGCAGCAGGAACAGCCGTGAATGAATGATTATTCACTTTAAGTCGATTGTTAAACAAAATATTTCCGCGAATCGTTCTCATTAGCACAAAAGTCTTAATCATTTGAGTGCTTTCATCTCGCCCAGCAACAGTTTAATCTACATATTTAATATAGTGCCAATTACGCCTGTTAAATAATGCAATTTCGCAATAACAATAATTATAATTGAGTTAACAAGCCGAAGCGAAGTTGGCGAAGGGGCCGAAGGGGCGACGCGATTGTTGAAGGGTCTCCAAAGCCAGCTAGCTTTTAGGTTTTGCGGAATTTTTCGCATGGTTTAAAATGCAGCACGAAACCTGGCCATAAAGTGTAGTTGCGTTTGGCTTAACCAAGTCGACAATTTAAAAAGCCAATTTGCACATAATACGGGAAACGTGAGCGAAAATCCTAAACAGAATTGTCCAAGCAAGCAATTTCGACGCATGTGCGCGCGAATAGACACTAATGCAAATGCAATGTGCTTGCTGCTGTTGGCTTGATCAGCTTATTAAGAAAACATTAACTCGGCCTGACCCAAATATGCGCCAGCATACTAATTTGCACTTGTTCGCGCGCGCTGCCCAACACTGGCGCAATCATTTGCGCCCGCGATCTGGCAACACTGGTACAGAAAACGAGACGCAATTGGATTTATGTCACGCTAATTTGCGCATCGCTCTTTATAAGAAATGGGCCGCAAGGGAACAAAGGAGTCGAAACAGATGAAAGTTGGCGATTTTGTGTTTGCCAAGGTACGCGGCTTTCGTGCCTGGCCAGCACGTATTCTGCAGCAGGACGGCAGCATGTATCAGGTCTATTTCTACGGCACTTGCAACATTGCCAAGGTGCGGGACTCGCAGCTCTATGACTACGAGAAGAGTAAATCGCGCTTTGGACAGATAAAGGAGAAGCACTACAGCCTGTTTAAGGAGGCCATGGAACACGCGGAGAAGTCGGTGGCGCATCCACGTGACGATCAGGGCTATTTCCAGGCCAGAGCTCAGAAGGCCCGCGAGCAGTCAACGTCGGCCTCTAAGACCAGGAAAAAGGAGCCGGCCAGAGTGAAACTACCCTTTATACATATAACCGGCGACTCGGATTAGAGTGCGCCTGCCTTATGCAGTTTAAGTTTGCACAAAGTGTTTCTCTTCTAATGGAATTCAATAAATACATATGTATGTATGTATGTAAGTTTTTCAGTTTTTCTCTTGGTAATTGGTTCAAGCTTCGTGGCAATTCTCGGGCAATGGAGCGTCACGTGGCAATTAAGGATTTCGGGGCTGTTGTGTTTATCGCGTGGGCGTGTTTGAGCGCGTAATGGTCGTTGCGTGATGCCGAGAGAATGTACACATACATTTGTAAGTGTATGTGTGTGTGTGTCTCTCAGTTAATCAAAAACTGCCTGATACACGTTTCGATTGCCGCACAAATAGCAACGCATTAAATTGTGCGCCATCAGCAGAGCCCGAGTCACCCTGTGGGCAGAGCCCAATTCAGCCTTGGCCTGCAGGGAGCGGGCATAGTTTAGCTTAATGGCTATCATAAAAAGTGCGCAGCCATCAAGCAGGAAGATCCTTGCCGAAATATGTATGTGTGAGTGAGTGTACAGAGCCACCCTACTTTGCTTTTAATTGAAGGGGAGCAGTAGCTGCCGTGATCGTTGGCCAAGTTCGTTTAATATTAACAAATTATCTGAACCGCATCAAATTAATCGCTGCGCAGTTGTTACATTGCCAGCATCTGTGCCGGTAGCCTCGCCAGACACATATTTAGGTTAACAAGACGGATGCTGTGGCTGCAACTGCTGTTGTACTTAACCACAAATCAGATTCACTAGCTCTGCATTGAGATTTGGCAGCCCAGACACTGCAGTTTGAATCTACCACGAGATATTTTGTGAAGCTTTCGGAGTTGCGTCCAACAGCTTGCATCAGCTGCGTGCGATCTTTAAGAGTCTGCAGCATCCTTGACAGCTGTCCTGTGTCGTTGCGGTCGACCGCTGCAGCCTTACGATGCCTGGACAGATTTCTTAGGGAGTTAACTATTTACGCATAATTCGTTTCACTCTCCTTCATTTCTTTTCTTTTTTTTTTGTGGATTTCCACTCACTCTCTCCCTTGGCCCACGTCCAGGGCAGTAAAATGTCAAATTAATGTTACGACATGTCCAACAACTTTTGATGGCATTTGACAATGTAGACTTGGAAATTCCTGCAGGTGACGCAGTGCCCCTGTAATTTGTTTGGCCGCACGTACGCTGGACATGATGGAGCATTGTCAGCTTGTGCCTGCCCAGCATAAACAAAAACAAAGCGCGCCAAGGGACCTGCAACTGTACAGAACTGGATGGCAGGTGCAGACCACAGCCAGGAGGCGGACGTGGAGGAGGAGGAGGAGGAGTGTGGTGCCAGGGGCTCCAGATCTGGCCACCAGAAGGTGTCAATGTGTGGGCATGTCGCACACGTGTGCCTTGCCAGCCCGAAGCTATAAATTTACTTTATTTATTTGTTGCAAACACATGGTGCGACCACGGAAAACAGAGAGAAACGGCTCAAACGGCCAAAAAGCCTTTCGGCGGAAATTCGCTTGGGAAATCGAATAAAAATTTGCTTGGGAAATCGAATTAAAAATTGCTAATTTATCAGGCGATTTCAAATCGTGTCAACCTGGACAGCTAATTTGCTGCAATTGGCGCGAATGCATATGGACATATATACATCTATATATGTATGTATATACACATGACTGCAAAACAATAGCATTTTAATTAAAATGCCCAAATGGTTTAGTTCTTGAAAATATATCAAATTTTGGCAAAGAATTTTGCCCTGATTGAAGATCGCTGGATGCAGACTCAGGGGAAAACAAATAAAAGCACGATAGCTCATTGGATAAAGTTAGTGGGGCTCAAAATGTGATTCTATTGTGGAATTAACACTGTGCTACATGGAAAAGAATACCTAAAAAATAAATTGTATTTAAATGAAATTAAAATGAATTTAATCAAAAATTAATTAAATGTCACAGTGTAAAATTCAAACGATAGTATTTTATAATCGATTATTGTAAGTATCTCTGATTTTTTAAAATGTCACATCTCTTTTTTAACTCGTTTTACAACACTTGTACTAATAAGCTTTGGCATCTCTTTAGGGTCTTGTGAAATACTTAACTATAATTTGCATTTTTGGTAACATTTTTAATGTTTATGCATCCATTTACTCCTCGACCTTGTTGTGCAGTGTAACCCATTAATAAAACACACACGCAGCATAATAAACTGCAACAAATTTGATAGGCCAATCAAGGACTCAATTTTGCGCCCTTTGGACGGCCATTGTTACGCACTCGATGCACACATGTTATTATTAGTGGTTACACGAAGCCAACCCCTGTTGGAATCGAGTATGGATGGATCTACCCTCCCTTAAGCACCCATTGTTCATTTGTTACAATTCATAACTGTCATGTAATGTGTCAAAGACGCAATCGATTCCAAATCAGGCCACATTGCAGTCACAATGCATAATCAAGTCATAAATTTCTGGTGGTTAACGACGGTAGCTCTGTGGGTCATCAGGTGAAAACGACACGATTCGATGTCATCATTCATAATTGGATGTTAAGCAAAGGCTTGCCATCAAAAATATGCCACACAAACGAGAAATAACGAATTCAATATGCAAAGCGTCTACGATTTTTATTTGCACTCGTGCGCACAGTGGGTGGCATCAACAATGGGACAGAGTCTCTGTCTCATTCCGATACTTTGGATACTTTGCCGGCTGTAAACATTAATTGATTTGTGCCAAAAGCCGAACAACTTTTTAGGCCGTTCGCCGCCTTCGCCCCCATCCCTTTGGCTAATTAAGTTATGCCCCAAATGGCAAATTAACATAAAACTTTGCAGCATTAAAAATGATATTCGCTTTATTATGCTCATATAGATTGACATTTGAGGTGCTCTTTTTTTTATGGTTACTTTGTGACAAAATTGATTAATGAACTCATTTATTTGTGTCGATAGCATATGGAGAGTGGAGAATTTTTATGATACACTCTGAGAAATATGATGAATTTTTAAAGGTATCTTGTTTGCCTGAACTTTAATTTTTGGCGGCCAAACCTTGTGCAATTTATGTTTTTATTTTTCTGTATTTTTTTATTATTATTATTATTATTATTATTATTTTTTTTTTTTTTTTGGACTGACAGTGAAAGTGGTTTTTGGGAGTCATTAAATGTTGACCGTAAATATTACTGTTTAGGCGCAGCTATTGTTTAACACTTGGATATGGGCGGCATAATCGAACCGTTTTTATGAGCGCACTTAAAACTCAACCCATAAAAGATATTAAAAACAATAAATTCATCAAATATTACTTAATTATGTATATTCATTTTATTGTTATGCATAGAAACTCAAAGAATTGTGTTTGTTTTATTTATTTATTATTTTTTTAATTAAATAAGTTAACATCAACAACTGCAATATTTTGCTTAGATTTGTAGGCCTCATAGTAACTACAGATGCTTCTCTTGCCTAATAGTTAACGGTATTCACATCAGATCGTATTAGCTCAGAAGAACCATAATGGGCAATACAAGAATAGTTAACAGCAGTCAGTTGAGTGTTGAACACTCAATATATAGATAGTATGCTCGTATAAACAAATGCATATATTATACCTGGGTGCTATAAAATGCGTTGAAATGTCTCTAATAAGTAACATAAAACAGGTCGTAAAATGGCAATCGAATTATGGCCTGAGGCTATCCAAAAACAGCCGTCTTAGAAAGTGGACATAAAATTTGTGAATGTTAACAACATTCTTAACAAATTCATTTCGGCACGCATTCGGCATTTTTGGTTTGGGCTTGGGCTTGGGTTTGGGTTTGGGTTTAGGTTTGGGCAAGTCTTGACATGATAGATAGCTGGATGGATTTTCAAAGTTCAGTTGAGGCGAGTGAAACTGTTAACGTGACTGTCGCGTCTGCTCCACCAATTAATTGATAGAGCCATACGAAATTTGTGAAAGCCATCGCCTAGGTGTCCACAATGAACGCCTTCTATGCGCTTATAACTCTATTTATAATTTTGGACATTCAGCTTGTGTGTCTCTCGTGGTTTGGTGTCAGCTCTCTTTGTGTTTGTGCATGGTATGTGTCTTGTTAATGGCCGTTTTTAAAATGCCATAAAATCGTTTTATAAGTCCATGATATTAATATGCACAACAATATTGGACATTATTATAAAATATTGGGGAGTATCTGGCGCAGACAAAAGCGACCCAAATGAGCCGTAGACCGATCCAATCTTTGATTCTGGTCAACACCAAACAACTGTGCACACCCTGTGGCGCACATTAACCAACTCCAATACAATGCCAAAGCCATTTAAGTAGCCTGCAGAGCGGGCAGCCCAAAGACATTTCAATTTGTACATTGTTATTCTTAGTCTTGTTCCAGTTGTTGGGTATTTGGGTATCAAATTGCATCCATTTGTCAAGTCTTTCATAAATTAAGGGCTTGTTAGACAGCCAGCCAACACATGGGTAGAGCGTATGGGAACAAGTGCTGCTGATAAGGCTGCCGAAGATTGCTCGGTTTCAAAGTCATCCACTGGCTCATAGCTAATTGTTCTTAACTCCAATATCCTAGGAAACTGATAATATTTGATTTGGATACATGTATGTAACTTGGGGATGTAACACTTAATAAATACTTGTTTATTTATTACTACAAATTGCTTGGGAATTGTATTCGGAGATTTATAGCTTTGGATTCCTATATCTATATTATGTTATTTTACATTTGTATTCTTTTCATTAACAATTTCAATAATTAATATTAATAAAATTGTTAATTTGTTTTTGATATAACATTATTAATCTTTAGTATTGACTTATATTACAATATTAAATTATACTTACACGATTTTAAAATCTTAATTTAAAATAATATTTATTAGATTTTTATGTCAATAATGACAGTTTTTTTTTTTTATTAATTTCTATAAATATTAACTAATATTTTTATTATTATTTATTATAATTTTTAAATTCAATGTTAAATAATATTTGCTTTAGATAAATTTCAACAATAATAAGCATTTATTAAATTTTTTAATTTGGATCTTGTGTTATATTTATTATGTTATTAATGTCATTATTAAATATTATGTGTTATTTAGCTGCCATTAAAGCGATAGTTTGTGACACGCCAAAATATTTGATAGTTTCTCTGCTCTAGCAATTTGATGAATCACCCTTTGCTAGTTGTAAATCTATGACAGCTTAAAACAAATAGAGCTTAGCTCATCAAAGAACAATGGAGGACTCCTGGAATATGTCAGAAGCCATGTTAACCGATGTGCTCGTGTCCAATGTCTACAATCAGTTTTTCCAGCAGAATCAACAGCTATTCAAGGATAAGGTGTGTTTTCTGTACATCAAACATTTGAAAGTAAAGGGATTTAATATGGAAAACTAATCCGTAGATTGTGCTAGATGTGGGCTGTCGCAGTGGGTTGCTGAGCCTCCTGGCCGTCGAGGCAGGCGCTGTGAAGGTGTTTGCTATTGGCAACATGCAAACTGCGGAAAATATTGTGAAGATTTTGGAACGCGGAGAGCGAGCGGAGGTTTTTGAGCCGCTCAAGGGTTGCATTACTCAAGTCACATTGCCCTGTGGACTGAGAAAAGTGGATATAATAGTGTCCGAGTGGATGGGGTAGGATATCTTCACATATTTTCATCTGTATATGAATCAAAGCCTCTGTCTATTAAAGGCATGCCCTATTTGCGGATTCACTATTCTGCCAGGTGCTGTACGCCCGTGACAAGTGGCTGGTGAAGAATGGACTAATCTTTCCCAGTGTGGCCTATCTCTATATACAGGGCATATCACTACGTCGAGAACAGGTCATTGAGAAGAACGTTCTCCTGATGGATGACTATGTGAATCGGGACTCGTTGATGACAGAGAGGTGTCTGCTGATATCTGTGGATCTGAGTTCAATTCAAGGAGATATTGAATACCAAAAGGCCGAGTTCAAGCTGAAGGCCGTCCAAAATGGAAAGATGTCAGGCTGCGTTCTCTACTTTGACATATTCGCTTCAAATGCCAAAGGGCAGCTGCAGAAGTTGTTCTCGATAGGACCAGAAGCCCCCAAGACGTATATGATGCAAACTATCCTATTTTTAAAGGAAGACGCCCTCGTGATTCAGGAACAGCAGCTTCTGTTTGGACGGCTGAGCGTGACACTTGGCTACTTTGCACCGCGCGGCGTCGAATTCTCCCTGGGCATATGGTCGGCCAAGTAAAACATTGTGCTTAATAAAGGGTAAATGCTGATGCGTATACTGAAACTGATGTGTGATGCCCGATGTCTGATGTCTGATGTTGGATGCTCGATGTATTCATGGCAATATTTGGGCGTTCTTTGAACAGTTCGCAATAAAGGCCAGCACGTCGATCTGGTTGAAGTCTGGGTGAGCAGCGATGCTTTGCTCAACGATCGTTGCAAGATCAAAATTTATGGCCGTGCTGCATCAATTAGGGCGGTAGCCCGACGACTGCCAACTTAAAAGACAATGGACACTGCGAGTTTGGCTTGCGATTTTGTTTTTTGCTGACCTGATCGGTGTTTAGCTTTGACGTTGCTACAACGATTTAAAATGATGTCGCGCATAATTCACTGATCGAGTACGAGATCGATTCAGTATTCAGCGATCAGCGTTCACGTTTTGCCAGACTTTGCGTCGTGCTAGGGCTCCAGCCTCTATCTGTTGTTCGCTCTGTTCTCCCTGATCTGTCTGCCCTCGTTTACAGTTAAGTTCTTTTGTTCAAATCTCATAACTGATCGGCGATCGCACTTGGTTAACGTTCCATACAAGGCAGAGTACAATGGGATATCAGCAGCGTCTCCTGCTCGCTGGCCAGCTCTGCGAACACAAATTCGTTTTTTAAATGATATCCCTTGGAGAATCGATCCACTGAACGCTCTCGGCTCGCATGCTTAAGTGACATTTTGCGGGACGTGGGTCTGTGATGGATTAGCATCATTTTGCCGTGAGGATAATGTGTCGTCTGCAATGATTTTGGTTGACATGTTTTCGTTTTTGTATCTCTTCCTCTGTTTTTTTTTTTTTTTTTTTTTTTTTTTGCAGTTGCTTGAGGGTAACGTGCGTATAGCCAAGGCTGTTCTCGGAAATAATTATGCTGCTTTTGCGCAAAAGTAACAGCATTTTTGTACAAATTGCATAAAAATTTAAATTGGCCAGCAAAAGTTTTTGATTTTCGCGGCGAGCCCAGAAAATTGCTTAATAATGAAATGCCAATGGATTAAGCGCAATTTGTGCGGTATGCGGCATTCCGCATGGGTCATGCCGCGGGCTCACTGATCCGCGCCACTCACCGAATTCCACTCGAAAGCTCCCTTTTCTTTGCTGTTTCTTTTTGGCTAAGCGGTTGCCCCCCCGTTCAGCAGCTTGATTTGCTGAAATTTTACTTTATTTTACACCTACCCTGACCGGCATAAAACTCGCATCTCTTTCTAGCACAAGTGAGCTGCCTCTTCTCTCTCTCTCTTTCTCATCAGTCAGCTTGCCTCAGCCTTGCTCGCCTTGCAGCGTTTTCATTAAATTCGCTTAATAGCGCAATATAATTTAAACAAGTAGTAACATAAAATAAAACTCACAGCATCGCATTGAAAGGCATAAAGAGAGGCAAATGATGCCAGGGCAGGCTGTGAGTTGGCCTGGTTCGGCTCTGAGTTGGCCTGGATCTGCGGCACAGTCCGGTTCGACCATGGCTATGGCTATGGATGGCTGTGGCGCATGGGCGAGACGCCTGGCCTGGGCCGCAAGTGCAATAAGTTCGCTTAACGAGGGTTTAATTTATGATTTGTTATGTTTCCGGTTCGTGTTCTTGTGGCCGATGCTAAAAATTATTGGCAATAAAGCTAAGGTGTGGATTATAGTTGGCTGGTAGCTTATGCGCTGCTGCAGCCAGTTTGGCCACTGGGAATTTTCAATGATGGAGATGGTTTCTGGTTGTCGATGGTGGATTGTACGAAATGATACTCCAAATATAGATATAATGCTTATACTAGCTGATCAGATCAGATTAGATCAGATGCGTTCATCTAGAACAGAAAGTTTAGCTGGCTTTTAAGTGCAGTTGCCTAATTTCACATACGCCACAGTTTTGTCTTTACCACTAATAATCGCTAATCCTTTCACGCTCACTGTGCATTTGCAGCAACACAAGCCGAGGCGGAGGCAGCCAACGAGTTAGAGTCAGAGTCAGAGTCAGAGTCAGCCCAGTCAGCCAGGCATGAAGAATGGCAACCGCATCGGGAGCGGGAATGGGTAACGAGGGACGTCGCATTGCGTTGAAAATCGATTTGTTTGGGTTGCGCCTGCGCAAACAACGCGGCCCCTGGATAAGAACGGATAAGAAAATAAGCAAAGACACCAAAAGGGACACAGGCGCTGAACTGGGCAGTGACGAGGGATGGGGGAGGGCGACAGGGACAGGGACAGGGACAGGCAGTGAGGCACGACGGCGAAATGGTTCAAGCCAACGCCAACGAGTATCTGCTGGAACATAAATTACGCGACTAACAAGCAGCGCCCCGTGCAGCCAACCAATGCCAACTTGGCCGAGAGCTAAAAAAGATACAAAGCTCAGGCTCAGCCAGAGTCGTAGTGCGGCTCGGATGGGCACTTGGGAACGAGCTGCAATGGCCGTGCATTGAACAGCTCAGCCAGCTCTGGTCAAAGTGAGTTGCAGAAAATTATAAATGAAAGCGGGTGTTGGACGCCGTTCACAGCGCAGCATCCCAGCTCCCAGCAGCATCCACGTCCACGATTAGGTGTAGCAATTTGGACGGGCTGCCTGTGATTGAGACCGAGGCAGTGTTCGAAACGAAGTTAAAAATCAAATTAGCGAATGTGTTGAAAATTAAAAACAAATTCACGGATAAATTGCATCTGCCAGATACGCAATTATTATGAGGGTAGACAGGGCCAGGCGCAGGGCAAGAGACGTGCACTGCCTCTGACTTATGGACTGTCCAGTCTGGCTCTGGACTGTGGCTGCTGCTGTTCTGGTTCTCGACATTCAGCTCGAGTTTAGCTTTAGCTCTGCCCTGACTGTTGCCGTGGCTGTGCGTTGTTTTTGCCCTCGAGGTGTTGCAATTTGACGTTTTTTACGCGCGTTTTTATTCCATGAAATCCACATAAGCCTCGCATAAGGATGCAGCAGCGAGCACAGCAGCAGTCGCAGCAGCCGCACGCAGTGCAAATACTTGGCCCTAAATGGTTTTTGGCGAAAAACATGTCGAATTAACACGCTCAGATGCTGTTGCTTTTGCTCTTGCTCTTGCTGTTGCTGTGGAAGTGATGTGGATGTGGATGTGGATGTGAGGCAGCTGCGATCGGTCAGTGAATGTGGATTAACAGCAACATCAACCTTATGGGGCAGTCACATGCACAACTAAGCGCTGTGTGTATTTAAATGCTTGGCAAATTAGCTGAAATTTCTTTTAGCTCAGCACAATTTCCATTTGATTCTTGTGTGTGTGTGTGTGTGTGTATTCTCCTTTGACTATGTGTGTGTGTGTGTGTGTGTATTTGAGAGTGCAAAACATATAATTAGTGTTGAGTTTTTGTGGTAAGCGTAAGCCCCTACCGGACTAAAGGAGCTCAGCTGGCGCCGTCTGCGGCTGGCAAATAAATCGCGCTGCTGTTGAACTTTCAGTGCCTCCGGGTTGGAGCGGAGGTTGGTCAGAATCGCCAGGCCAGAGCGAATGGCACTGCCAAGAGCTGACAGAGTTGGACTTGAGAGTCGATTGCGAGATACGCCCCTTGGTGTCCTGGGCAATTGCTGGCAAGCTCTCAAGGCAAAGCCACAGAGCTCAGAGCGCTGAGTCCAGCGGAGATCGAGGTCGAGGCAGCTTAGAGCCCAACGTCCAGCGCCGTAAAAAGGGCGCAAATTTTATGAGCGCATCGTTTAACAAATGAATTTACAACCGTGCAACGCCCAAATGTCTGGCGTTCAAATTCAAATTCCTTGCGCAGCAGACATGGCCCCAAAACGAAACGAAACTTGGCACTGTCCATGAGTTACGTGGCACACGGAGGCGTATGCACCATATTGGAGCATGAAATATGCCTGGCATTCGGCCAAATGATTTAAAACAAATAGCAGACAGTCATCCACATCCACAGACACAGTCACATCTCAAATGGACGTTCACATATGTATATGTGGACTCTGATATTCATAATCTCTGCTTTTTCTGTAATTCGGAATTGTTAATTTTAATTATTTTTATTATTATTATTATTCGGGTTCGGTTTTCGGTTCGGCCAAATGAATTTAAAAAACAATAGCAGAGAAGCAAGCAGGCAGAACAGTCAATTCCACATACATAAGATCAATTCCACAGACAACAAAACAAGTCACAATCACTACAAAAATCTCAAATGGACGTGTTCACATATGTATATGTGGACTTCTCCTGATATTCATATCTCCTCTCTCTCTCCTATATCGCATCTTCTATATCCAAATTCATATCTCTCTCTCATATCTCTCCTCTCTCTCTCATATCTTCTTCCCTGCTCTAATCCTTCCTCTCCCCCCCTTCTCTCTGCTCTTCTCATCTCTCCTGGATAATCTCCTCTCAATCTCTGCCAATATCTCTTCTCTGCTCTGCCTCTGCTATCTCTCACTCTATATCATACTCCCTCTCCTCTATTCTCTGCTGCCAATATCTTCTCTCCTCCCTGAGTCCATACTCTGATCTCTGCTCTGAATCTCCCTCTCTCTCTTCTATATCTCTGGCTGCAATAATCTCTTGTCTGATAGTTTCATATCTATCTCTGGCATCTCCTCTCCACTCTATCTCCCTCTCTCCCGATCTCTGATCTATCTCTCTCTGAATCTCATCATATATCTCTGCTCTGGCTATCGCTATATCTTCTAATAGCCATCACACCAAATCTCGCTTTAGTCAGAGAGGGGCTGATTAAAAACAAAAACGCCAGCTTTTTTCAAATTAGCAGCCCGGTTTGTGTTTTCTTTTTTTTTCCCTTCTTTTCTCTTTATCTTTCTTTGCCTCTTCCCTTCCCCTTTTCTTCTCCTTTCATTGAGCCCAGTTTGTGTTTTCTTTCCCTTTGTTTCTCTCTTTCTTTCTTTCCCTGGCCATCCTTTTTTTTTACGTTTTTTACGAATTTTTACGTAATATACATTTTTTATTTTTTTTTATAACTGTTCAAAATCGAAGTCCATTTTCAATTACTCACAATGGAACTTAAACTTGCAACTGGCACTTGACCAGCACGTTTGCTATCATTCATGCTGATTGCTTTTCACACTCACTCGTTTAAAAACGTTTAAAAAAAAAAAATAAAAAGCAGTTTAAAATAAAAAAAAAAAAATATAACACAAAAAATAAACTTATCTAAAAAAAAAAAAAAGTAATAGCTACTACCAAAATTAGCCTCTAAGCTAAAAATATACAAAAACCCACCCCCAAATAAACACACCCTACTAATATAAAAAACTAAAATGAAGCTAATAAACTACCCTACTAACTAACCTAACCAACCCATATAATAACCATAATGAGCTACTAAACACCCAAAAATGAAAAAAAAAAAAAAAAAAAAAAAAAAAAAGCTGATTCTTAATTGGTTTTGGTGTTGGCCTTGGTTGTGGGCCCTTTTTATTATTTTTACTAAATTGACCAAGCTTCTTTTTCTTTAAAATTTTACCTAAGTTGTTGGTGGAATTTTTTTTTGTTGATTTTTGGTATTTTAGATTGGCCTAATTTTTTATTGATTTTGTTTGTGATTTGTTGTTTTTGGAATTGTTGCCTTTTTTTTTCCTGGTTTTTTCTTGCCTTTCCTGAACTGAATTGGCTTGGGCCCCTTTTTTTTAACACCAGCTTTCTTTTATTAAAATTACCCCAGCTTCTTGGCGGTGCGTGCTCGCCACGGGCTCGATCAAGCTCTTTGGGTAATTGTAATTGTGTAATTGCGGTCGTTAATTGCGGTCGGCCCTGTCAATAAAAGTTTTTTCAATGGACTTTCACAATAAGGGAAAGCCTTCGTCGCTTTTCGTCGTCGTCGCGTCGCCTTTCGCCCCTCTGCCTTTTGCCAGTTATATATTCGCTTTTAAATCCAATCGCTTTTTGACCTAATTTGTGTAATGTATTATACCGACAAAACACTATCCCCCCCATAAAATAAAATGGCAACTCCATCACAGCAAGCTCTCAATCTCAAAGCTGCCCATACGTTTGGCCATTCTAGAGCACGTGGCACAAATATTGTATACATACAAACGAATATGCCTTGCTTGGATCTCTCTCCAATATCTGTAAAAAAATTTTGTGCATATTATATATATTTTAATATGTATTTCAAATTTTTTCCATATATGAAACATTAATTTAATGTGGGCAAATGCATCATTCCTCTCTGCGCTCTCTTTTTTGGGGGTTATCTCCTAACCCCCATTCCTTTGCACCAATTTCAGAATAGAGGAAGTTGCCCACTTAAAAATAAGCAGGACTCTTGTTTAAAATCTATATAAATTTTAATTACATCATTATTTTAATTCAACTGGCAAACTACTAAGCAGCAGCAACACTGTTTAATTACCTAATTCACTTCCCTCTCAAAACCCCCCTTCACTTTTTTTCCCCCCCTTCCACTTCCCTCTTTTCCTTTTCCTTTTTTTTTTCCTTTATCCTTCCCCTTTTCCCTTCCCCCACCCACCCCCCCCACACCCCCCCCCCCCCCCCCCCCCTCACCCCCCGTCCTCCTTCTCCTTCTTTCCGCGTCTCCTCCCCCTGCTTATTTTTTTTTTTTTTTCTTTCGCCCCCCCTTGACCCCGCGGCCCCATGTTTGTTATTGTTTCTTCCCTCTCTCTGTCTTTCTTTTCCCCGCCCCAGTCTCACCGTTCCTCTTCCTTTCCCTTACTATCACCTTTTCAATGCCCCTCCCCCCGCCTCCCAGCCTACTTCTTTTCCACCCCGCTCCTCCTCGGGCCCTTTTCGTGCCACCCCCCCCACTATCGCCCTCCTCCCCCCCACTCCAAACCCCCCCCTACACATAACCCACACTTACCTGAAAATGTATTTAGCTGACAATTGCCTCTCAAAGTACTGCCACAAATTTCACACTTGTAGACTAAACTATATTTAAATACATCAAGGCACATCGGGAACCTATTGAATATGTTCAACTGCTGCTCAGCTGCCGCTGACGTTGTTGAAAAACTTGTTAAGAGTCCTAGGGCCAGCCGCTTGGCATTGGCACTTGGGTGCTCATTGTTTGCTTAATAAATGAGTGGCCATTGTCATTGGGTATAAATGTCAAAAGGTTGCTTTTGACACCCCAGCAATGGGACGAGCAGCGGTCAAGCGGCGACAAGCCGACAAAAACTGAAGTGTGCAGCACAATGAAATTGAACTAGGTTTTGCTCTCAATTGTCAGCTCACTTGGCCAGTTTTGCAAATGCAATAATGCAACCCCTCAGCGGACATACACAACGATCATTTAAGTGCCATTAAGACAGTTATGAAGAGAGAGAGAGAGAGAGAGAGAGAGTATACATATATGATAAGTGTCAGAAAAGGAGAGAGAGTATAGGAAGAACAGCAGCTGGCAGTTGACAACAGCTTCTGGCCCATTCTGAAACTCTTAGAGGTGGTGCGGGCGCAGCTTGAGGCTGTCGCTCGGCTGGCTAATGGAGCTAGGATGCCGCCCATAGCGCCTGATAGTGGCAATCTGCTAAAGATCTCCTGTATCTTTGTTTGTGTGTGTGTGTGTTTTCAGTTGAGATGATAAAGTTGTTGCGACGATCGTCGACAATCGGCGATCAACGATCAACGATCGAGGATCGAGTGGGCCAATTTGTTTGCAACTCGTTTGACGTGTTTGTCAATTAAAATCAAATTCGATGCCATCTTAGATCAAACTGGCCTCGATGGTCATGGCTTTATGTTGTTGTTGTTGTTGTTGTAGTGCATCGGGTAAGATTTCCGATGGCCGCTCATGCCTATCATTAACCACTTAGGCGCGAGTGCAATAACATTTAATTAACCAATAAATTTGGTGCAATTTATCAAAAAATCCAAAACGCAGCCCAGACCAAAATCTTGTTTTTCCAAATTGCCTCTAATAACCGCAATCGATCGTTATTTTTTGTGGTTATTAATACGGAGGCCGCGGATTGCAACGGGAACCAGGACTCGAGACTAAGTCTGGCACTGCAAATGCGTGTCTGGGGCTGGCTCTGGTCTGGCTCTGGCTCTGGCTCTGGCTCTGGCTGAAGAGATCGTGGCTCTGGCCAAGTCTGGCAACAGCTTCTCAGGTAGTTCACAAGTAACTGCAAATTGCTGCCGTCGATAAAACTCAAATTGGTGGCAGCAGCCGCACAGCGTTCGCGACGCATCCGCGTTGCTGCCGCAAGACCACAATCGATCGCTGAATTTGCCTAATGGCGACGGCCACTCAACACAAACACTGAGCGCTTGCTGGCCGCTTGGTCTGCTGTCCAGAGTCTGGAGCTGGGCATGGGACGCATCTTGATCTTCAATCTGGCCTGGCTGATTGACAGTGAGCCGATCTGTGGTCCAAGGCCTCTCTCTCTCTCTCTCTCTGTCTCTCTATCTGCCACCGATCCTGCCTCGACTTGCAGCCTCCTGCATGCTACCTCCTGCCTCCATCCTCCTCCTCGTCTCCTCTACATGGTCGCGCTGTTTACGCGCGCATTTAGCATGTTGTAAAAGTCTGATGGCGTCCATTATAATCAATTGGCCGGGCTCGTAAAATTAAATGATCCCGCAGGAGAATTAAGCGCCAATTACGCGCAGCAAAGGAAAAAATATGTTGCCGTTGCCATTGGCGCAGCAAAGTCTCAAATTTGGGACGCGATCAGAAAGAAGAAGCAGAGCAAAAGGCAACAAAAAAAAAAGAAAGAGCAACGAAAAAATATATATAAAAACGCAGCTTCGAGTTAATTGCAGCATTTAAGTTGTCTTATTGATCATAATAACTCCATAATGGCGGAACATGCGCGTACAATATAATAATCAGACGGGCTGTGAGTGAAAATTGCAAACGGGAAATGCGTTTGGAGTGAATGCAAAAGGGGGGAAGTGGAGATGGAGATGGAGCTGGAGCTGGAGCTGGAGGTGGAAGCTGTACCAACAGGTAGACAGAAAGAGGAAGCAAGAGACAAAGAAAGAGACTGTGTGTGTGAGAGAGAGAGAGAGAGGGGCGATCGCTAGGGCTGCGCTCAAAAGTGGAGCAGGCACTTGATCTGGATCTTGAACTGCTGTTCGCTCCTCAGCCTCTGCTGTTGTTGTAATAAGAGTGTGAAAGCAAACAAGCAGTTAAATTAAAGCGATGCGGCGCCCTCGTCCTCGCCCCGTTACAGGCCCCAATTGCAACAGACTGAACAAAAACTGATCAACTTGTAATGGGAAATGTGCTCAAAAACTCAACTCAATCAGCTTAATGGCCTGACAACTTGTAACTTGGTAACTTGTTGCCGTTGCCAATGGGGAAATGAGCAACGGCGATCTGGCGGGGATTTGCTCGAAGACACGCCAGTTGTTTTCGGCCTGACCGCCAGGTGCGTTCCGTTTGCTCAAAACATTGTAAGGAAATTGGTGCATTCGCGCTTAATGATATTGCAGATAACGTGTTCGATGCACTGCAAAGAAATCCAAAGTATAGTATTAGGGCTTATGGCAATTATAAGACGGTCGTTATATTTCGTTGGCTAAAGCTTTAATATAGAAATATAACAATTATTATAAAACATAAAATGAAAAAAAAAAAAAAAAAAACATGAAAAAAGAATCATTTAATATGTGTGTGTGTGTGTTTTTTTTTTTTTTTTTTTGGCACTTACATATATTACATATATAATTTAAATATATAGAATAAATATCTAATAAAAATAATTTTAGATATATATTATTTTCATTCATAATATACTCTGATTAATAAACTAAAATATTTGTATTTTATGAATTCGCTTTATGTGGCAAATCTTCGTGAAACAATCCACAAATTGTAATTGTAATTTTATAAATTCCTATTTCACATTTTATATGCATAGTTTCAGATCAATACTCAGTAGAAGCATCTAAATATTAGATTCAATTATATATTTTAAAATAAACCATGCTCTTCACCAAATTTATCCTTTGCAACAGGTTTCGCTTAAGGTTCTGTTTCAAGCGAAATATAAAAAGAGTTCTAGACGCTTTGCATGCTGGCTAAAAACTGGTTTTCTGCCCTAAGTTAACTGCGGCAGTCAGCTGTGAAGTATGTTCAGCTTATCAACTGTGCTACAGGTATATAAATTTATTAATTAATCAGACAGTTATATAGAGACTCACGCAAGTCCCCAATGACTTGAGTTGCAAGCGTATCACTCGAATGCCACAGCAGAATCGTATTACAATTGGATTACACGTCGCCTCCCTCGGGGTTTTTTTTTTTTATTAATTTTTGGCAAACGGAAAAGCAAACATAATAAATTAAGTCATTTAACATAATTTCGCTACCAGAGCGAGGTCGATGCGACGATTGCAACAGCTGCTAAACGAGGGGACACAACGCATGTGCCAAATGCAAACGCAGAGGCGATGGCAATCCCGAAGATATAGCGAGGGAGCACACATGGCATGTCCCGGCCTGACAATGGACAATGGAGCGTGTGGGTGCAATCAACATCTGAAGTGGGTAAGCGGCTGGGTAATTTACAGCGTTGCAGTTGCGCAGTTGCAGTTGCAGTTGCAGTAAACGGCTCAAAAGAGTGTTCGATTTGTGTGTGCGTGTGTGTGTGTGTGAGTGAATAGCGCAACTAATTTTCAATGGAGGCCCAACAAAAGTGCAATAAACGATGTCCACTTAGGCGAACAATGGCGTACAACAATGCGACAACTGTGGGCGTGGCACGCCGCACGCAGCACCACAGCTCTATGCCCAATAAAGTTGACTCGCTTTAATTAATGGAAATGCAATGACTTCTTACCTTCTGTGCTATCCGTGTTTGGGATCTCTGTCAGCTCTCGTGCAGCTGCCATCCGTGGCTAAGGGCCAAGGAGCAGTGGCCTGGCCTGCATTGTCTGGCTGCCGCTTGACAAATTTATAACAAATATTCACGCGTGCTTTGGCAGGCGGCCCTTTGTCAACTGCTGCTGCTGCTGTTGCTGCTACTGGTGGCTATATCTCAATTATTGCCTTTCCATTGCCACTTTTTTCCCGCTTTGATTTCACACGAAAAAAGAGAACTGAAATTCTCGCAGGCTCATCCTCAGTGCTTGAGCTCTTTGTTTGGTTCGCTGGAAGCGAGTTGATGGCTTTGGTTTCGCACATTTTGTTTGGCGAGTCAACAAAAAACCAACTAAAGAAAAACACTCGCATAATAGCAAAACAATTAAAACAAATTTTCGAATTGAATGGCTCTGCATTGTCCTGCCAAATGATCCTGTTTGCCAGCCTGTTGGCTCTTATCCTTATTGTTTCCCAGCTCGGGGTGCGATTTCTATGGAATTAAAGCGTCAAATGCGCCAGTCATAACAAGCCGCACTCACAAAAGTCAATAGGGTTCCTCTACCACTGCCCCTCTCTCTCTCTCTCTCTCTCTCTGTTTCTCTATATATAGAGCTAAAGTCAATTGGCAAAAATTGATTTGCACGCCCTGGCCATGGCTCTGAAATGGATTAATAAATGCTGCTAAAACTGCCGGACAGGGCGTTAATTTCATTTGAATTTGCATGCCAGACAGCCATATGTATATGCATAGAAACTGGTTCTGTTGCCCCATCCCCCCTGCTTGCACCCACCGACATCAACTATGTATAATGTTTCAGCGAAATCTTGCGATAAAATGCATAACAACTTCATTCACAGCGGGCGATGCCATAAAAGTGTTTTAAATCGTGTTAATAATTTTGTGCAGCGTTTGCCTGGCCAAACTCTGAATTGCGAAGAGTCCTGCTGTGACCGGCATGTCGTCCACACTCGCCCAGCCTCAGACCCAGCCCCAGCCACAGCGCCAGCTCCACTCTCAGCTTCAACTGCAGCTCCAACTTTGGATCAACGAGCTGGGCATTTGCATGTTTTGTATACAACGATTTGGCATTTCATTTTTCTCTTTTTGTCTTAAAGCATTTGCAGGCGTTTATTGCACTTTTGGGAGTCAGCCTCCAGTCGAGTCCTGCAACTGGCTGCCCTGCGGCCATGGCGTGGTCTATTCACACCTGCAATCCACGTATAAATTGCGCCTGCTGAAAAGTGTCTGCAGGCTGCTTGAGCTCCATCTCGTGATCAATGCAATTAATTATAATTTGTCGTCAATAAACAGCAAAAAAAAAGATACAAATTCGAACCGAGAAGCATAAAATTTCAGCAGCCGAATTCGACTTTGCGTGCCCCAAGTGGAAGGTCTTCAAATTATATATGCGAATACACCATAGGCCATTTAAATATACTTAAGTCTGGACTTTTTTCGAAGCCAGCGCCGCGGTCTGGCCAGAGTGTGGAAATGTTGATGGCCAAATAATGATTGACATGGGAGCTACCAAAACAAACTCTTCAGATCCAATAAATTTATGACAACACGGATTGCCGACAGTTAAAAGAGAAGTGGGCAGCCGAGGTTTAGTTAATTAGAAGCTTACGCACAGAATGTATTGAAAAATTATTTAAAATTGTAAAGATAATGGGAAACAAAGGAAATTGTAATGTTCTAAAGAAAAAATCAACAAAAATAAAATAAAATAAAATAAAAGGAATTAATAAATATATTTTCTAATTTTTGTATGAATAAAATAATGTCATAATAATGGGATCAAATATTGGTATGGGATCAATTTATATATATCCTCAATACATATACTTTAATATGTAGACAAATTATAAAATTTATTTCAGAATGTTCTTCACATACAAATAATATAAAATATATTTTATAATACAAGCCGAAGGAAGTCTCTCTAATATGTAATCTATAAATGAATATATGAAAAATTAAAATTAATTTTATAATACATAATAACAATGTCAGCTGAAAATTAGCAAACATTATATGTAGATACCGATTATCGAGGCTTCCACCTTCCACCAACTTCCAGCCATTTTTGTACAGCTTAGTTTACTCAAAATATTATAAATTAAAAATACAAAAATTTGTACAAATTTTATAAAATTTAGAAACAATTCCTTATGAACATTTTGGTCTTGACTATGGCATTAAAACAGTCAGACGAGCACCCTTGCTTGAATTTTGGAGCACTCACAAACAATAACTATATTTTCCATAGGTAGTATATATATTATTTTGCCTCTTAATATAGAAGTAATAGTTTTGCATTTTCTTCAGCACATTGTCTTCTCGCTTTACATTCTGTTTTAGCGTCAGTTTACTTTCTGTTTAATGAGCCACTGGGTAGGGAAAGTATGCCACATCGTTAACGTTAAACATATCGCTTTACTCTCTATCTTTGCTCAGCCAATTCGCATACTCATAATTCGTCTAATTTTTGGGCGGAACTGGCGTTTATCGTGCAGTCATAAAGTTGCAATAAGCGAAGCTCTTCCTGTCCCACTGCTGCCGCTGCTGTTGCTGCCGCTGTCTATGAATAATTTATATGCCCGTAATGTGATAATAAGCATGCGCTGATATCCTGCGGAAATTTTGCAACCCAAAACCGAATTTGGTATCAGGCCGAGCGCTCCAAGTGGACCAAGTGGACCAAGTGGAGCTGTGGCTAGGTTCAAATGTTAAGACGCTTTTCGTGTTGCAACTCAATTGCTCAATTATTAGGTGCAGACGAGGAGCGATGTGGACGTGGACGAGCAGGCGGGCGAGCAGCTCCCCAAAATTATACAGCTGCGTTGGGCGAGTGAAATAAAAGTCCATTACAAATGGAATCAACAACTCATTGCTCATCGACATTCGGCCGTCCAGGGCTGTGTGTTCGAGGTTCCCAAGCAACATTATTATCAGCCACATCTAACAGTTCGAGTGGCTGCCAGAGCAGAGGAGAAGTGAAGCGCACAGTTCTCAATCCCCGGATAGCTGGTTCATCTGGCAGAGCCAGTACTTGGCGATAAGCAGCAATTTTCCTGAAGTGAACCCCATTAAAATATGATAAATTGCGTCTATTTTACGGAGTTGATTTTAACAAGACAATTTAACAAGCGTAATTTAATATTTGACAGAGCGCAGCATAGAGACGGCATGCTGCTCTTGCCATCTCTCGCTCTCGCTCTCGCTCTCTCTCTCCCTCTCTCTCTCTCTCTCTCTCTCTCTCTCTAACCGCAACAACAAAATGGAAGCGACCATGAAAATGATGTAAAGTCGTTCTCGTTGCTATTGTTGTGTTGCTGTTGTTGCTGTTACCGACGAAAATGTATCTCACCCTGGGGAACACTTAAACGCCAACCGAAAAATTGCCAGAGTTGGACGTTCGGAATGAGTCGTAGGCAAAGGCAGAGGCAGAGGCAGAGGCGCTGACTTTAGCCGTTAATCTCGACGAGTGCTGATGGTGGTAGTAATGTTGGTGGTGTTGGCTGTGAACCACAAATATGCAGCAAACAGGGTGGATTTCCCAGCTAGGGCAAGCGCAGGTATGGATGGATCTGGCGCATTGATGTTAAACATTCTAAATTAAGTGCCGCGCTGCCGATAAGGTAATTGGGGTGAAATGTGAGTGGAGTGGAGTGGAGTGGAATGGAGTGGTGTGGGTGGGTTACCAGCTAGATGATGTGGCGTAGGGTGAGTGGATAGGGGAGATTGTCGCCGGATCCGTGATTGTAGCCACAGACAAATGCTAATCACATTTATATGACGCTCTATGAGTCTATGATGTAGAGGTCGCAGGGACGGGCATAGTTAATTAAGTGATTTATGCGCTTATTGCATGAGTTCCCATTATAAAGTTGATTAACTAAATTAAGCAATTATCACAAATCTTTTCCGAACCGCAAGCCGAGCTGCACGAACAACGTATGGCCATATATCCAACCAAACTATATTTTTGTTGTCGTAGCGATCACAAATTGAATGTTTTTTTTTTTTTTTTTCGACGTAGATAATTGCCAGCTGAAGCTGAAGCTGCAGCTTTGGGTAACTAATTAACCTGATCCACATAAGCCGAGTTGCCAGCGGATAGATCCATGGCCAGATCGAGACGAACTCCAGTATAAAATTTATGACTTGCCCGAGGGCACTCAACTAAATGGCCACAAATCAAAACAGTTTTTGACTAATGAATCGATTTTAGCTAAAAATAAATATCCAAGGATGAGTTCGTGCTCAGAGCATAAATCCTATGGATTTTGCCAACAATTAACACTAATTTCGGAATAAAATATATAATTAAATTAACAAATTTAGCAATCAATTTATGGGAGCTCAACAAAAATCGCAAACTTTTCTACATTTCTTTTCAATCAAGTTTTATGAATTTATTAGTTGAGTGAAAGAATGTTAAAATGACATTTTTAAATGGTATATTGGATAACTGAAAACGGATGTCAGACGTGAGATCATGAGGCGTGTATTTAGTCAAACCTCTAATTTCCAATCTCACAATATAACTCAATCTCTGTCTCTCAATCAAAATCTCTCGTATAAGGTGATCGAATTAAGTAAGTGGGACACTCCGGTTACTATTATAAAAACTAAACTTATCAAGATATTTAAAAGCAACAAAATTTTGCCTAAACTAACAAAATTATTTATAATATTCAACTAAGTTAAATCCAAGAGAATTTGCAAAAAATAAATAAATAAAAAATAAACAATACAATTTCAAATGAAGTAAGTAAGTGGGAACTTCAAACTGACTGTAATTCGGGCCCATTTTAATATTAAACACTTTCATTATTTGTGCGGGCATGAAGCCAATGTGGCTAAAATTTCTGTTTAAGTAATGAACATAATGAAAAATAGAAAATAGTTGTAAAAAAAAAAAAAATAATAATATTAATAAATAATAACAATAACAAGAAATAGAATACTTATTATAAGTAAATTAATTCTTATTATGACTTTTTCGTAATCTCGTATCATGACTCTAAGAGACCTCACAGCGTGGCTCAATTACTCCACAGCTGAGCTAAGTACAGTCGCTTTCAAGTGGAAGCGTTTCATTGGAAGCGAGGGCAAGTGGTGTGAGTGGCTCTTGAAATGTTAACAGATAAAAGTTCAGCGAACCGCAAAATGCCAGCCAATGGGCACACATTGTTTAATGGCCGCCATATCAGCGCAATTATTTTCAAATTGTCTCGTTTGTTTTCGAAATGCACAGCAATTACAATTACCCGCAAGTTGCTCAAACTCATCCACTTGGAGTTACGCATCAACACACACACACACACATATGGTCACAGGAAGTGCGCACTTAAGTAGACTTTGAATAGTTTCTAATTAACTGCGACAATCGGCGTAACCGGGGTTGGCTGATGAATTGAATGAATACATAAGCCGATGCAGTCAGTCCACGAGACTCTCCGTCTCAATCAATCGGAAAGGGGTTGCAACTGAATGCCACACAATCAGTAAGCAATTCTCAGTTTAGAGCTGATGCCCGATGCTCGTTTCGAACTTGAACTTGCTTCGGTTAAAGTTGTCGCACATGCGTTCCATTAAGATGCAAATTGCGCCTCGGATGGTAGCATTTAAAAGCCGTTTTCAATTTGGGTGGCTCGCTAGCATTTGCTTAATCCACCGCACCGCACACGACGGCTGCTGTGAGCCGTGAGTCCAAGTTGAAATTCTTTAAAATGCCATTATCGGAGCTTAACAATTCGATACATCTCGAGCTGTAAACGAACTGTAAGGCTACTGTTCGGCCAATCACTTGAATTGGAATCTGCATTACAATTGAAGTGGACTAAAATGCCGAGCTGCCATAAATTTTAAAGTGTTAGAAATGGGAGCTCTGCCTTATGCCTTATGCGTTATGCGTTATGCCTTCTGCTTTGTGCTCTGCGCTTTGTGCTTTGAGCTGCGGAACTCGGGCGGACGTCATAAGCTGAGCGTTTGATTTATAGCGAAATTATAACGCATTAAGATCAAAATATATATAGAGAGTGTGGCAAAGCCGCTGCGGCCGGGTTACCAGTTGAGCCCAGCTGAAA
This sequence comes from Drosophila koepferae, assembly GCA_030914345.1. Classification (NCBI taxonomy): domain Eukaryota; kingdom Metazoa; phylum Arthropoda; class Insecta; order Diptera; family Drosophilidae; genus Drosophila; species Drosophila koepferae. Next base: position 12,091,376 of record JAUESR010000197.1, on the reverse strand, counting down.
AGCGATCCAACTAGTTTTTGACATTTTAATAAATCGCTCGGACACAACGAAGCGGAGCGGCGACAATGTCCAAAGCCGATAATATTATTAACTCTGTGAGTTAAATCGAACGTTTTGTATGTTTTGAAGCCGTTTATCAGACGCTTAAGTCGCGCAGCTTCCGACATTCCAACATGGACATGGCCACATATCATTTAAATTATGGACAGAGAGACACACATTTGAATCAACTTGTTTTATTCAGCTTTTTTGTTGTATTATAATTGAAAAGCGACATGCGATCGGGCGTCGAGCTATAATTTGACCCAGCTCCACCCAACACCGGCCCAAGTAGTGGTCTCCTCTGATTTCGGTTAATTACATAAACGCACACAGTTAATGGTTAGCTAGGTGCTTCAGTGCGTCCGTAATGATACCTTCAGGCATCGTGCAATTATTAAATGAGCGCAAAACCGAGCACTTGCCATACATAAATTAATGGACCACATTGACGCACCCGTTTCGGCGACACAGTTCTCTAAGCTCCTCTCTGGGGCAGGTGGAGCAGTTGAGTTCAGCTGAGGGGCAGACTGTCTTCGCATGCGCTGGAATAGTATATATGTATGTATGCTTGGGCACCGCCCCTCGTGCTATCTTGCCTGGAAGTTGAGCTAATCAATGTGGATGCTGTGCTTAGGAGGCTGCGCACTGCAGCCATATACAGAGATGTATTATGTACTCGTTATATACCAATTATAGCGTAGGATGATTTCCATTTCCTCCTGCTAAGCAATGCATAGCTGTTAGCTAATGAATTGTTAAGAGTTTGCTTTCGTCTTGCACACTCTGGAGAAATGGATAAGTTCGAAATGTAATTCAACCCGTTGCTGATTGCGTACGCTTCGCTTGGACCACAAAGCAGCCGACGCTCTGCCTTGCTTATGAGCCATAAAATTGTATTTTTAATTTGGCATAAAATTTAAATATCCTATATTGCGTAAAGGACACACACACACGTGCGAGGCACTTGAGGCTAGCATGGCAAAGTACGCATAATTACGTAAGGATCGCTGGCTGCCCTCGCTTCAGTTGCACGGGATTTTCCGAGCTACTTGTTTGGCTGGGCATTTTCGATGGGAATTCGAGTGGCACTTGAGTGCTGAGGACCACACAGCGAATGAAGTGATAAACTAATTGCTGAGGCGGTGCATTCGAATGGGCATGGATGCCAGCTCGTAAAGTATTCAAATGCCACCAGCAGCTGGCAGCAACGGCGCGCCGCATTCTCATTGATTTTAATGGCACATTAAGCATACGCCTCGTTGCCATACAAATTTGCCCAGATTCGATCCGCTTAGAGTCGCCAGCGAGCCATGCGTTTACGACTATTTGTCGCAGTCTCATTTACATATACATAGACACACTTTCGGCCGGGAAATACATTAAACAAATGTCCAATAAAGAAATAACGCCACAATAGATCGAGGGAGAGAGAGAGAGAGAGACAGAGAGAGAAAGAAGGGAGAGAAAGACAATTTTTATTACAGCTTAAAGAACTGGACGAGTTTTTGGGGCCTCAGAACGCGTTTTAAAGTTGTCAAGTTGGGCGGAACCGATTTTGTTAATGATGCTCGAAATGAAAACGAAATGATCTGAAATTGTTATAAAACGCAATTTTATTATTGCTTTTGTTTGGTTTTTATGGCATGCTATTGAGAAATTTTCGATTAATTTCGTTTGTGTTAGTTAATGCCTTGTTTTAGCTATTACCATCGCGCTCAATCATTCCAGAAACATGATCTAAAACATTCGCTTCCCATTGTCGCGGCTCACAATGCACTCTTAATAGCACCAATTAATTCTGAAGGCCTCTTATATGCATACGATGAGCCATTGTGCAGATTTGTCGCATAAATCAATATAATATTATTTATATTTAGCTTTTAGCTAAATACTTTCGAATGCTGGGCGTGGGCGCCTTGAAGTCTTTGTATTTGTTTTTTTTATTTTTTTATTTTTATGCGCTTCTCTCATAAATCAACGTAATTATATGAGCCTATTCAACAGTTTCTTAAAGGTGTCTAGAATTTCAATGGGGTGTGGCAAACCCAACGGGAATACTTTACTCTCAGATATTATATACTCCATCGAATTTCGTGTTGAATGAGGCGCGATAATTGTGCTGAACTTTAGGCTACAGCTGTATATATAACTATGTATGTATATACTTTTGTATGCATGTATATAATCATGCCCTCCATTATATGTATTCCATACTTTCCTCAATCCATGCCAACAACCTACTTAATGCCACAGTCCCCAGTCCTGGCGTCTCGACTCGGCAAATGCACAACGACAGCTAAACAAACATTAGTCACAAAATTGCCTGCCAACAGCGAAATGAACAATATCTATATGCCATAAATATCCCTGGGGTATATGGTCCACCCTGCGCTCCACACAATTTTCGTGCAGCATCCTCTCCCTCCCCATCGACACATTTCGTATTCAGGACTGCCGTACGCCGGCTCTGGGTATGGGGCTCATGACGACCCGGCTGTTTACTTTCAAAACCGTTTGCCATGCGTAAATGACAAACGATTTTGCAAAATTATTATTGCCATTGTCATCGTCGTTCGGTTGGCTGGCTGCGTCTCTGACCCTAAAAGTTCCAAGCACTTTCTCAATTTCAGTGTGATGCCGCTGCTGTTGCTGTTGCTGTTGCTGTTGTTGCTGTCGTACTTTACGCTGCTCAATTTAGCAAACAGTCAGCCGTTGACGTTATCCTTCCGCTGGCGCAGCAGCCAAAACCAATAAGCCACCAGCAGCAGCAGCCACCATCATCCAGCTACATTTACCGCCATCCATGTCGCTAAATCCCACAGCAATTGCTGCTGGCAATGCGCACTAATCCACCCAGCCATTTACCACTTCACGCTCCAGCCCCACATAGCTCGGACTCAGCCTGGGTGGGGCGCACCACGCATATCCGGGCACGCCCCCCGCTCAGGCCGCCGCCCTCGTAGTGTATTTATTTTATAACATTGCCAATCAAGATGGCTGCGCAAACATAATCGCAATGGGGACACAGATATTGACACAGACAGCGACGCAGGACACACGCTGGCTGGCAAGGACCCTTCAGCCCAGACCATTTGGCTTGGCCCAACGTGGCCCTGTCATCTGCTGGTTGTTTGCATTTCAGCAGCTTTGCGCCCCCTACTCACCACACTTCGCTCAACCCAGCCAGAGGATCAATAACACTTTTGACTCAATTCCGGAACAGCCAGGACTCTGACTCTCAGCCTTTTGTTGTTGTTTATTTGTTTTGCAAGCAATTTCAGCATTTTGTGTGCCCTCACGACCGTCTCTTACAATCAACGAGTGAATTTCTCTTTCTCCATGTATGTGTGTGTGTGTGTGTGTATGTGCTTTATCCCAGACCCATCCATAGCCATACCCCAGCATGTATATTGTATGCTGTGTACATGTGTTGTGCTTATGTCCTTTTCAATTTGTTCAATGATTCGCAAGCAAATTGATTCCCATTCAATTTCGCGCCGTTTCGCCTGCAACAATTTCGATTTTTATTGGCTTTCTCTTTACACCGACTTCGACCATTTTGTTCCCTCAGTGTGTGCGTGTGTGTGTTTGTATCTTGCGAAAATATAATAAAATTGTAAATTGGTTTCTGTGCATTTATAGCTAGTTTATCTAGTGTATCCCAGCCGATATTGTTATTGGTCAGCGTTTGCGGGTTCTGGCAAATTCCAACAAGCCCGCTTGTCCAGTCATGCCTTCTCTCTCTCTCTCTCTCTTTCTCTTTCTCTTTCTCTATGTCCTTTTGGCGCCTATCGTCCTGCGTAAGCAAAACTGAGATTGGTTTGCGGATTAGCAGCCATGAAATAAATGATGGCAAATTCAATTCGAGTGTTTTGTTTTTATCTCAATTATTTAATGCATGCATAATATATATGAGAAGAGGAAAATAGCTTATAGATACTTAACAGTTCATTTTTAATATATTTTCTAAAATCATATCTTCTAAATATTGAAATTATTTTTATGTACTATGATGAGTCTATTATTATGCTAATTATTACTTTGTATATATATACAAAATGAACAACGAAATTAATGTTTGATTCAGCTGAGATCAAATTTGAAATTGTAAATGTGAACATTAATGGCTAATAATGTTTAAAAAATTAATAAAAAATTTAATCATTAATTAAAATATAATAAATAATAATTCAATATACTATCTATACATTTTCTAATCATAAGTATTTATGCCCTGAACCCATTGAAAATGGGAAATGGGCATGTTTTTTTATAATTAAATATTATATACATAAACTTTTGAATAAGAAAATATTTACGTATAAATATATTCCTTATACACATACATACGCAGTAAATTATAAAACTAATGATCTGTATATATTTGCATATATCTTCAATCAATCAATCAATCATGATTGGATTCATAACGAAAGAAGTCCTCAACTCTTGATCATTTCAGCTGATTAAGCTGATTTACGTTAAATATTAAAAAACTAAGTTTGTTAATTTTTTAAAAACCTCAATAGCCTCTCTAGGATCTGTGGCTGGTGGTGCATTGGAGCATGTAAGTTAAATGCAATTACAGAGCTCCCGCTGCAATTGAAACTAATCACCAACTAATCACATCTACCAACTTTGTACATGCTCATAAACCACTCTCGACTAGCCACTTAATGGCAACTGCCCGGTTGATCTGTGCAGCTATATCGGTGTCTGTATTCGTATCTGTACGCAGTATCTGTGCGGACGGTGCGAATCCTCGGTCAGAAGCGTCCGATGCGACGGCCAAGAATGTTTGTCACAATACATCAAATGGCAGCGGAATGACACAAAACATGAACGCGTCACTTTCCATCACTCCAAAGTGGCTGCCCGACGAAAGCTCCGACTGGCGGGTGCGAGAAATGCCAGCCAAGTGGTCGGCTAACAAGCCAACCAGCCAAGAAGCCAAGAAACCAACAAGCCAGACAGTGTGACGCAGCTTCATCCGCAGATAGCCCGAACCTCAGATTAACTGCGCGCATGCGCAACTATTTGTGCACATTTTAAATGGGCCGCGATGCGGTGCACAAAGTGTGGACCTGGGTACAATGCACCTTTGGAGTGGTAAGAGCGAGTCGGACAGGAGTAGGGTGGGGATGAGACGAGGCTTGGTGACACTCAACAGACGTCGCTGGGTCTGGCCAGGCAGCAACTGTTGCTGCCTTAATCCGCCAAGCAATGTGGCACACACAGTTCCAATGATGATCACGTTAATGATGATGACGATGATGATGATGACGATCGGGCGATTATTTGTGCCTGCTGCGCCCTCAGATACAAAATATACACAAAGTTTTTGTCGTCGCAGCAATCTCGTTTGACCAAAAACGACTAACGAGCTGCTGAGTTGGCCAAGAGGCAAAGGCAAAGCCAAAGGCAAAGGCAGAAGCTGAGCGACTGCCACAGTTGATATTGTCGACTGGCTGGGCTCTCGGCCTGAATCTGAATCAGTTGGCATCATTAATCCTTTGCAGCCAAAAGGCACATACACACACACACACACACACACAGAGAGAGGAGACACACAGACGTACGCAGTCTGGTGTTGGCAACGCCTTGGTTGCGATGCCGCCGCCGCGTAAGTTGTCATGTTTTTGTCGCTTTATGGACTTCTAATCGTTCAATTCTATCAAAAAGCTTACGCACTAACAAACACCCAAATCCAGTTGAGCATTTCAGGTCCATTTCAGTTTCGGTTTCAGCTACATTTAGAGCCAGAGCCAGAGCCAGAGCCACAGACAGAGCCAGAGCCAGGTACCAGATTAAGATATTTAGATTGGCTCACGACACTGGGACGGACCTGCTCGAGAGCAACTTTATTTAGCACCTTTGCCGGCCCACGGGTCCCCAGCGCTCGAGGTGACAATAAGCCGCACTCTCTGCCAGAAATTGGGTACAATTTTCGCCTTTTTTGTGCACGAGACTCGCTTGATAGAGCAGTCCAAGTCCGCGCCGAGCTGTCCCTGGTGCCCTGCTCCTGCTCCTTGTGGCATTTGATGTGCGAATTTGTTATTTAACTTGGGCAACACGCAATTGTCTTCGACGACCGCTTCACACTCACACGCGCACTCACTCAGCTCGAGGTGTGAGTTGTGCATAAATTTTGTGCAAACGCTCGGACGCTTCGAGCCTTAGATACATTTCTATCTGATGCTCCACATTGATGCTGTGAACTGGAATTGATTTCGATGCCGGTTCGGCTATTCGGCTATTTGTTAAATTGTTTTCCAACTACCGTTTTGGGCTTCGAGTGGCTTTTGATTAGACCAGGCTGCTTTTAGTGGCATGTAATACAATACCCCAGGTGAAGGGTGCTTGGCTCATTTGCATTTGCGTGGACTTTCAAAATACGGAGATGGTCGGTCAATCGGCCAGATGTATGCAGTCACATATATATGAGTTATTGTAATTAATGCCAAATTGGCCATAAAACACAACATTTGCATGTCAAACAGATCAGCGAATTTCGTAAGCCACGTTTTGTCATGTTTGCTGGGCGCATAAATTTCATTTGATTATTCGTACATTTTCGGGCGGAAGTTTTCATTGTGCGCTCGACTGAAATAATTAAATATTAAATATGATTAAGTTTGTTTCTTTTCATATATATACATATAAATATATTTATTTATATATATATATATTTTTTTTTTTTTGTATTTTGTGTTTTGGTTGTGCTTTTGTTGTTTGCGCTACGACCCACGCAGAGCCATAAACTATGGACTTATGGAGCTGGGCAATGCTAAACGGCATTCAAATATAAATAAATGTCAAATTGTGCACGCTTCGCCATAATCATATGGAGCCTCTGTCAGGGGCCCAGTCTCAGACATTGTCTCTCTCCCTCGCTCTCTCTCTGTCTCCTTCCCTCACTCCCTCTGAAGAGAAACTAAAAACTGCTAAATGCAAATTAAAGCTCATTAATCGCGCAGATATTTCGAACAGCGGGGCATTAATGTGATTCGCACTTGGCCAAGAACCAACAAAAAGCGGAAAAAAGAGAAGAAAGAAAGAAAAAAGGCGATTCCGATTCCCAACTCGTTTTGCATAGAAAGTGAGCCGAGATACCGACATTGTGTGGAGTTGTGTCTGTTAGGCAAGAGGCTTGTGGGGCATATCACTACGAGTGCTCGTAAAACATGCTATGATTACTTTATTAAGCCAAATGTTTCATAAACAATCGCCATGTCGTACATAAAAACCGAATCCGATACTCATGCGTCTGCGCGGGCGTTTCTCCGTCTCTGAGACCCAAATCCCGACTCAGCCTGCGACAGCGACTGCGACTGCGACTGAGACCAAGTCAAAGTCTCAGTCTCCCGGGCCCAGATGGTGACGAGCGGGACGTAATCAAGCGCTGAGCGCTTTGCTTAGATAAGTCACTTAAGATAAATCGCTGCGTGTGCGTGTGTAGTCGTTTAGAAATTATGGGTTTCAGATATTGAAACTCAGATACAATACAATATACAATACACTGGCTGCCATATACTACAATGCTCGGTGTTTCTGTATTTCTGTATTTCTGTGTTTCGGTTTTTTCTCTTGCTTCCAGTCCCTGTTTAAAAATTCAAATTTTTATCGCTCGTCGCGCCGAGAGTTTAACTAATTTTATTAAATTGAACATTTGTTAAATTTTGCTCAAAATTTAAATTCGATTAGGAGATTATTTTCCCTAGATAAAACATTCGCAATTAAGTGGAAGTTTTACATAATTAATTTTGATATCGATTAAAGACGATGGGAACCTTTGCTTGCGATGATTAGAAAACTAATGACTGAAATCAGAGAAGTCAAAGCAAAAATACAAAATTATGGCTTTACATGATATGTACTTGATTATTTTTACTTTGTATTTTCTTTTCTTCTTCTACATAATTTTGTAAACAATTTTTCTGCTATGTTAATCTAATTTTGTTTTATATATGAATATTTCATGAAAACAATTTCTATTGAATTCATTTTCAATTATTTTCCATTTCATTTCCTATATAATGTAAATATCGATATTCTTGACTGCGCTCACGTAATGTCCAACTATGTTTTTTATAGATGATTGACGATCCGTTGCTTTGCTTATTCAATTAGCACATTTTATGCGTTTTGGCCAAGTGGTTTCCTAATTATGGCTTGACCCACCACGCAGCGTTCGATTTTATGTCTTTTAAAATTAATAACTAACTGACAAATTATAGGCGATATTTGTTGTTTAGGTGTAATGCAGACATCGTCAACAATCGTCTTCGTCATCGCCAATCGTCACTTCCTTTCTCATTGATAGTCACATGAAAATGTTTGGTGTCTGCAATTGTTGTTGCTGTCGCTGTTCCCTGTTGCCTGAACGTCTGCTTTATTTTATTATCGTGTTCCGCCATCTGTTGCTACAGCAACAGCAACAGCAACAACGGCAGCAACAGCGGCAGCGGCAGCAGCGTTGGATTCGCTACGCTCATTGTCGCCATTGTGGCCAACATGGTCGTGTCTAGCGACAAATTTAATGACTTACTTAACCTCATTGAGAGTTTCATAGGTAGACTCACAGACACATGCAGAGTCATGGGCGACAGGGTCTCCGCCTTGTTGCTGCCACGACGACAACAGCAGCGAGCAGCCATCTCCCCATCGTCTTGCTGCCCGCACTCCACTCAGAGACTTGGCCCGGTAACTTAGCATTTTTTAATGACTTAATTTACGTTCGCAATAGGTTCCACCTTCCATGTTTATTGTTTTGACTAAGTACACACAGACACACACACTCAGACTCACACATGAGCATGCTGCAGACGTTGTTGGCTTTATATGATGGCTTTATAGTTGGTCGTAGAGCGTGCGACGCCCTCGAAACTCAATTCGCGCCTTATCGTCCGTTCGCATCGTCGTCGCTGCCTCAAATCTTGCCCGGTTTCCTCTTCAACGTGGGCTGCGAATTTGTGGCCAGCTGCTCCATAGGAATGGCCTCCATTTGTCTCAGTTCGCTGCAGCAGGCGGTCCACATTCACATATCCACATATGACTTCAAACTGACGGCAGAGCGCACGATAGAGCTTCGTTTATTGTTAATTTAATTGGGCAATTCCATGAAGGTGTTGGTGGTTTTGTTTGCTTTGGCTAAATAACTGCCAGCGTGCCAGGGGCAATTGCAAAATTTGTTTCAAGATACGAGAGAAAAGAGCATTAAGCTGAAAAGTGTTTTGAGAGACATGTATCACAAAAGGTATTTTATAATAGATAATACTCCAAGTGCAACTGCTGCGCAGATGGATGGACATATCTACTTTAGGCAGCTTCAAACTGTATTAGTACTTGCCTTTCAAAAATAATATTATACTTTACATACATTGAATGTATTTTGGTTAGTGAATTATGATTTGTTCTAAGAAATGCATTTTCGGTATTCAAATTAACGTTATTGGTTTTTTATTTACATATAGATTCATATAAATATTTACATGTCTAAGATTTACATATAGTAGAGGTATTTGTATACCCACAATCCATCAAGAATGAGAATTCAAAGAAATGGGGAATAATAGTTATGTGATGCAATAGGCAGGATTAGATTTTTACTGAGTTGATCTAGATCTTTACATCTCCAGCGTCCAGCTGTCCGTATTTCTCAGAAGCATCATCAGATGAGGACTTTAAATTAAGAATCTAGTCAAAGCACTCATATACATATATATTTTTAAGTTATCGATTATAAGTCAGTATAGAAATTTAACTTTTAAAGTATATCTTGTACTCTCCAAAATTTCCATACGGTTTCATGTATTTTAGATTTAAGTTCAAATGATTGCTTAAATTGAAGTTAATATGCAAATACAATAGAATCCGTTTATATCGACTCTGCTTACGCTTATTGCGACGAAAATTCTTATTTGAGGGAGCTTAAATAATTATTTGTCCCTTGACTATCGGTATAACGGGACTCTAATGTATAGTCAATATTGATTATAGAATGTATGTGTGTATGTTGTATATCACTGTAGATAAAAGCAACTTTTTGCTTTAGGTCTCATGCTTACTTTAGACAACTTTCGTTTTTGATAAATGTATGTATATTAGTTTCCGACTGCCAACGTAAAGAAAATTCAGATTTGTTAATAAGCGTGCACTTTTATTTTGTTAAGTTATTAATTTTAAGTTATTAAACGAAACATTTGGCTTATTCATATGTGAAAGCAGCTCTAAACATTTGCATTTCTTCAATACACATACTGGAGCTTTCTTACTTGCTGAAGGATTTATTAATAATAAAGCCTTAACCCAGCTGGAAGCTGTAAAAATTGTACCAACTGCTGTTCATATTTATAGCTTGATTTAGGGTCAACAATTAAATTTCTAATTTGCACAGATTAACAATAAACGGAATCTCAAATATTCATCGTGCGTATATGCATTTGTATTGCTTAAGAATCTCAATAGCAATTTGTTGTTTTGGTTCCGCAACGATTTGGCGTGGGCTGCTTCGTCTGGTGACTTACGCGGCGTATGAGTTATGTAAAGTGTTTGGCGACAATCGAACAGCGTCACGGGTTGAACAAACGGCGAGAGTGCGACACTTGCTACGCGGTCTGTCTGTCGGCTGGCTTTGAAGTGAGCACAAATGTTATTCGCATAAGTATTGACAGCTAACACGGTGCTAAATTAGATGGCACTCTCTTATATGGAGCGGCTTCGAGTTGTTTGCAAATTAAGCAGTGACAACAACAACAAAAGCAACAACAACAAGAATATCGTCTTGAAGACAGGTCCCGTTGACATTTCAAGTTCAATGTCACACATGTGTGCACGAGGCGACGTCTAAGAAATTTTGTTAAACACGCTTATTAAATTCCACACCCAATGCCTGGCTCTGGCTGGCTGGTTGGCTGGCTGGCTGGCTCTTGGGCTGGGATGAGCTGGGAATTGGACTGGGCACCGAAAAAGCGTGTCGCAAGTCATGTTATGCGCATGTAAACCAATCTAAATACGAATCTCTTCACTCTCCTGCCATAGTATGTATGTGTGTGTGTGTGAGTGTGTTTGTGTTTTATTGGGCCAGTCAAACAAACAAAATGCATTTAAAAGCTACAAAACTACATTTCAGATAGCCAGGCATTGGCCCAGGGCCTTGTGTACTGCGCACAACAAACATGACTTGACAACTCATCGAACATTGAACACGTTGTAATGTGATACTTAAATGCTTGATTGGCTCGTAAATATTTTCACTATGTGGCCAAGTCGTTCCTCTTGCCCCTCCTCATTGATTTGCGATGGCCGAGCCAAGGCTGTCGATTCTGTTGTTAACAATCATTTCTACAAAGTATCGCTGGGCTTCTCCGCATCCTCGTCGCTGGGCTCGGTCGATGGGTTCTTTGGGCATTGGTTTTGGTTTTTTGCGCACCCTTGCGGCTGTTTGACAAAAGCGCCAAATCTTGCACTAAAAACACACCAAATACGACTTCAAAGCTATCGCTGCGATCCATCGGCATTGGCGCGTTGACAGTACAAGCCGAGCCGTGCGGGATCTTAGGACAAGTTCCAGACACACAATTGTAATTGTTCTGCCCAGGCCAAGCCAAGTCAAGCACAGCCGGGCCACGCCAAGCCAATCCAAGTCCAGTGCGGACCTGGGCCACACAAACTTCTCTCGTTCTCATTCTCATTCTCGTTCTCGTTCTCGTACTCGTTGCTGTCCTCGTCCTCGGCCACATCATAATGTTAATGTAAATGCATTTTAAATGGACTTGCGTACAACATTTTTTTGTTCTCTCTCAAGACCTGAAGTCTGTGCATTGTTGTTGTTGTCGCGCTTTTGTGTGGACAGTTCGACAAGCTGCAACACGATGCGGGCCTAGCGCAAAATCATAAAAAAGCAAAAGCCAAACGCACACACACACACACACACACACATACACACTCAGCTATATATGTATATAGTATGTGGCCATATGCGATCACATGTCTGGCGTAAAATGCGACTTTGTGGCATTGGCAGCGAACAAAACGTTTTTAGTGTCTTACAAATGAAATGTGACAGTTTCGGCTTAAAAATAACAATCACAAAAAATAAATAAAATAAGAAAAAATTAACATAATTTAATCAACACTAATTCGCGCTTTCAGTTTTTTATAAACGCGCGTGTGTGTGCTTGTAGATTTTGTCAATCTATGAGATTGACAGCTCGCAATGGATGATGTGGGCGCCCTTAAGGCAGCTAGTTAGAAGCCCTCTAGTAGTATATCCAATTGTCTTTGGTTTCTTTTGTGGCTTTTGCCTCAGCGGATAACATTTCCGCTTGGCTAATTGCCAGGCCTTCGTTTCGTAGCTGCCTGCTTGCTGGTCGACTCATTAATATTCCATATACGTGCCCTCTAGTTGGTCGGAGTCTCAGGAAACAGGATGCTGCCTATCAATAACAATCTGGCTGGGCTGGAGCTGCACTTTATGAATGAAAGAAGCAAAGATCCAAGTGTCAAACAAACCCCTAACAATTTGGAAACAAGTTCATTAAGGAATTTACTATCTGCTCGCCTTGCTGAGAGAGCTGATTTTAATCGATCTTCTTTCTGCGTAAATAAAAACAGGGAAAAGTGTGAATGAAGTCAATTACAAGGCGCAGGAAAGTCATTTCAATGGAATAGGCCAGACAATAAAGCCACAGACAGTGGCGTAGCATTCACGGCCGTAAAAGGGGGTTTGATAAAGATAAGATAAGAAAATACTATTAAGAATGCTTGTTTTTAGGGAAACACAAATTTTAATTGAATTTGAAATTAAAAAGGAAAATAAGATTGATTTGGAAAAAGAAAATTATAATAATAAATAATAAAAAATAATAAAAATGAAAGTGTATTAATATTATTTTTCTTTAAATTAAATTTAATTAGAAAACGCAAAGAACTTTGCTCTGGGAAATAATTAAATAAATAAAAATTAAATTAAATATCTAATTACCTTTTTTTTTAATTTTTAATATTGCATGCATTATCAATAGTAAATAAAAAAATTAAAATAATAAAACCTATTAATTCAAAAGCATATTTTAATGGATCATTATAAAGAATACTTTTTTATTTTTAAAATATGAATTAAAATATGAATAAAAAAAGTTTTTTTCAAAGATTTTTTTTAACTTGTTTATTATACACACTTTTATATAATAAAAAGTGTAGAAGTAACTGGGATAATGATTAGATTAATCTTTTTACAATATTTATAATATGATATACCCTTGATAAGCCCCTAACTGAACTTTAGCAGCTAGCGAGACGTATGTTACTCTGTTTAACCCCCTCTTTCCTAAAATATCTACTGACGACGCTGCATTAACCTGCAACTATTTCTATGGGCAACAATGGTTAGCTTGGGGACATACTTTTGTTTTTGGGTTCCCCCATGTCACGTACGCACGAGATTCTGTTTAAATACAGCAACATGCACGACATATTAAGCAGGCACGGGGCTCTTCTCAGCGCCAGCTCCGATTTGGTTAGCCCGTTAGCGAGGCACACGAGCGCACCAAATTGGTTTATGACTTCCTTCTAACCGCGTCGAATGATGGCCAGAGATAGGTGGTGCAGCGCTCCTAATGGTAAGCAACAACTGATTTAAGGCCTAATGCCTCCCGCCATCTGCTCGAGCTGCGAGCAGCCGCTGTCACTACTTAGAGCCAAGGCCAACATAAATATTGACCAGTTTGTGTTGCAGTGGTGTAGCTTAGTCGAGCTGAGACATCTCGGCGATAAGATCAATTATGTTAAGTCACTTGGCGTTAAAATTATGTTGACGCATGTTTCCAAAATGTTCAAACATTCGTATGTACATGTTTAAACGATCTCGGTCACATCTATTTCTTGGTCCACGTCCAGGGAGCAATTATGCAAATCTCTTGACAATCACTTAAAGCTTTTAAAACGCATTAAGTATGCGAAATGTCCGGACGGCGCTGAGGGGCAAGCAGAGGAATTGGTTACAATACAAAGCTCGAATAGCGCCAACAGCGCGATCGGAACGCACCTCTAACCCAATTTATAACGACTTATCGACAGTAATAAAAACAAAATACACATCGGACTAAAATTTATACACATGTTGCGATCGATAACGCCAACGCCTCATTTGCATGCTGACGCAAAGGCGTGGCGGATCGCAGCGAGGGGAGATCACCAAGAGACACAAAGATTCAGAGAGATACAGAGAGAGAGAGAGAGAGAGAATTGGAATGATGGGGCTAACATGTAGCAGTCGTATGTGAAAGATAACCCGCGTGTTTATCGGCGACATTTGACATTGTCAAATCGCAGCTTAATTAAGCAATCGATCTTTGGCTGGCCAATCGATGCTTTTGCTAATTTGCTGCGCCTCTAAAGCAGGGGGCCAACACAATGGGAGCCAACTTGGTATGGCCATAGTAGTATGTGGGAAAGCTGGCGTTGACAACAACTTTCAGCTGGTACTGAACTCTGTTTGCCTTTGTCTTAATGCAAAAGCCGTGGGGCCAACCGTTATGGGGCCTAATGAGTGGCATTTATCTCGACCGCATATCGAGAATTTTGTGTTTTGTGAAAGAAATTAAAAAATATGTCCACGCTGCTGAGCCCGCACTCTTGTCTTTTTGGCTCTGCTGACTCAGGCACACACTGATTTTGGACTGCGCATAAATCATGCCGACTCTGTGACACTATCACACTAATAAAATCGCATGCAAAAGCCGCCAAGTCGCCAACAGCCGATCAACAACAACAGCAACAATCGCATATGAATTGAGAGACATTTACAAAAAAAACACGCGGCTGGAATGACAGCAATAAATGATGCCCGACGCTTTTGTGGACATAAATGTTTGACATTAATTGAAATTAATATTAATTTCATATTTATTGTAATGCCAGTTAATGGCCAATGTGGATGCTGTATTGCTGTGGGGGCGTCGCACGGGCGTCTCCCAGCTTTGGTCATGCTTGATGAATTTGCATATTCTTTCCTAACCACGAGCCACTGCATGCTGTGCTCAACTGGTCCTGGTTGCCCCATGCCTGATGCCACTTACCACTAGCTCATGTGGTCACAGTCGAGCTCAGCATGACGATTCGCATGAGTGTTCGAGCCAATAACTTAATTTGTAATCGCGTTGCATTAGAATTTAAGTAACGCGTAATTAATGCTGCAAGTCATGGCTGATGCGGGGGCAGCTGCAGGTGGAGGAAGGGTTCGATACGTATGTATGTGAGTTTTATTTATTGGGATCTAAGTGATTTCCGATGAGATTCCGACTGGCTAGCAGCAAACATAACGATTGAGGCATCAACTCACAGCAGGTGGCAGCAGCTCGCAGAGATATGACCATATTATATACTTGAGAGAGAGAGAGGGATAAAGTAGAGGTCGCAGTCGAGGTTCGAACTCCTGTTGTGTATGGCCTGGCGCATCAGGTGAGAAGCGCACAACATTGAGCTGGGTTTCACTTTCCTTACACACACACACACACACACACACATGAACACTGAGCACAGCTTGGATATTTTGGGTGTGATATCATTAGCTCCCCTGAAGTCAGCTGGAAACCCGTTTCATTGTATGTGTCTACCTGCTCGAGTGCTCTCCGTTGCCCCCACCACCGATTCTCAATACCAGCGAATCGCTTTAATATTAAATTTATATTATTAGCGTGAATAAAAATTGCTGCTGCCGATATTTGCGCATCATTAAAGCCATCAAATGAAGCCAATTAAAAGTAAATAAATAATACATTTTATGAAAGCAATCAAATCTTGGCAATCCCGTCCCTTATAGTCTACCCCTCTCTCCATCTCTCTCTCCACCTCCACGTCTGCCTCTCTTTGAGTGGCCTTAGCTCTTTAGCTAAATTATGCGCAGCGAAAATTATAAAGCTTTGTTAAAACTTAATTAGGCGCTAGCGCGAAGACAACACAAGAATCTGTTGAACCGTTCGGGATCTGCGGATCGGCAATTGGGTTTCGTCTGTTTTATTTGTTTCTGTTCGAAGCGGTTCATTAATAAATTAACAGCACATAAAGAGCAGACAAAAGAACAAATTTATGGGGCATCAGCCAGATGAAGAAGAGGAAGCCGTAGAAGCTAAAGCTGAAGATCTACGGTCGCGACTCTGCAGTGAAATACTTTGTACAAAGAGAACACAAAACACTCAAAGGTCAGCATTGAAGGAAATAGTGTTTCAAATGATTTTGGCAAGCGATCTAAAATCAATAAAATTCGATTAGTAATCACCAATGCTGAAGTTGTTTTGATTCAATAATAATATGCACAAATTATGCGAACCTAAAAAATATGTTTTGAACATATTGACCAAGTTATTTACATACACAAATTCATATTCATAACCTGTCTATTTGTGCACTAATTATAATTATTAAGCATTTTATCGCCTTGTATCTAAATGCTTAGAATATTTGTTAAGTTTGTTAAGTTAAATATTCCCATCCAAACTTACGTTTTTATAGAAGTCATTAATTATCAATAAAAATCTTATCTTCCACAGGATACAATAGAATATGATAAAAATATATAGCCTATTATTAATGGCCTTGTGCTTAGATATATCAATCGCATTTTATTCGAACAAGGTGTGGCTAATTTAAAAATAATTAAAATAAATTAAAATTTAAAAAATAAAATAAATCCAGGTGTGCAAATTTATTAAATTATTTATAATTTAATTAAATGAATAAAACTAATTACAAAAAAAAGGATTATTCAATGTTATCTTTCTTAAAGAAGAATTCCCATTAAATTTAATAATTAAATAAATTAAATATGTACAACCGATCGTGTATGCATTTCATGAAAAAGGCGTGGTTCGATCGATCACAGAGCCTATACATATACATAAGTAAATATACTTAGCATAGAGGGTACACATTTTCCGGAATGTATCTACATTAGATTAAAGATACTTTTCCATGCATATTCATTCTTTACCTTTAGATATTCAGTTGCCTAACAATTGCTGCAAAGTAAAGCAATATTATCGCTTTAACATAATTGTATTATGCCCTCATATTGTTTTCATTTAGTAAAGATTAAGTTGATAAACAATAATGTGACTTTCCTTTACTTAATCTATGGTATGCCGTCGGTAATGCTGGAAATATCATTTCAAGATATGTTTGTAAGACCAAATATGCATTTGGCATATGTCAGAAGTGATTGGATCACTTAATAAGTTTATTTTGAAGCAGCTTTTTAAGCTGGCTAACTGTCGCGTTCTATCGCCTGTAATCACATATCACTGGAGTCAGTGCACCCACCCGCTGTGTTACTTAAGTGCCACATTTCACGTGAGCAACTCTTAAAATTATTTACAAGCAACACAAACACAGCACACGATCAGGCAGGCGGGCACACGAACAGCGCCTTCTGTCCAGCACCCGCTCGGAGCGCTCTGGTGAGGATGCTGTTGCCTTGTGCTGCCTGAAGAGCTGTGCAGATAATTAATTGATTAAAATGTTTTTGCATATTATGGCCCGTATCATATTTCACATAAATGAGCGCATTCAACACGCTAAAGTGCCAAAGATTGTCTGTGGCCGGAGAGTCGCAGAGATTAGAGCGAGGTGTCCATCAAAGAAAGAGATAGAAAGCGATCGAGAGAGAGAGAGGGTGAGAGAGAGAGAGAGAGAGAGAGAGAGAGAGAGGAGACATCATTTGTTGCGAGGCACTTGTTGCCACAACTTACCACCTTGGGTAACCAAATGCGGCATTGTGGTGCTCACTCATCATGCTGTTCCGGATGCTGATCACGATGATGATGATGACGATGATGGTGATGCTGGTCGAAAGTCTAGAGCTAGCCAAGCGCCGCATGGGGCACAGGCCGGGCAGAGAGGGGCGATTGCAGCAGACTCCAAACACCGAACAGGGTGTTTATGGTGATTTAGTCAGTTATGTGGATCGTAAACATTTTTGATAGCTAAATTTAAATAAACGACAGATATTTGTTGCTGGCTGCTTTATGAGCGAGGTTACAGCTGAAGATGGAGATGGAGCTGAAGACGAAGCTTGAGGTTGAGGTTGAGGTTGAGTTTGAGCTTGAGTTGGTGTCGTAAGGCGAAGGCGCTTAGTCATGTGCGTGTCTCCTTCTCTGTGCGTGTGTATGTTAGCCAAGTCGAGAATTTAAATTAATTTTATTGCATTGAGGGTTTTGTGTAGTTGGCGCGCGCGGCGAGTGAAAATATCAAATTACTGCGGTAATATATTTGAGATTAATGTCAGATCTCTGGGCCAACAGATTTTGTTACGTTTTACTTTTATTCAGTTGGTAAATTGGCTATAAAAGCGCTTCAACAATGTGGGCAAGCGCTCACAGATGAATGCGGCGATAAACAAGTAAGGAAAACGAGGAAAACTAGGAAAAGCGAGCAAAGAAAGCGCTTAGCTGCCAACTCTCCATCAAGCGAGGCCCAGAAAGAAAGAAACAAAGAAAGAAAGAAAAACTTCTCTTCGTTCCTGCTCAGCCGAAACATAAACATCAACATAAACAAAACAAATATTTAGTTTAAATTTGTTCGCTGACATGCGTTTCAGATGTCAGGCCAGCCACAATTGGCTCTCATTTTTGGCAATCAAACTGTGTTTATTTATTTGGGAAATTGCCCCGATCGGAGCATGTAAGTAGGCTGCTTACCTGCTGCCGGGCCCATAGAAATCGAGCCGAGAGAGTCAGCGGGATTTTCGCAGTGTGTGTATGTGTTGGGCTAAGCTGAATCCGGTTGCAGTTCAATCTGCCTCTCTCTAACAGGATTAGATCAGCCCGACTCTCGCTAAGCGCACAACATGCACTTGTGGCTTAACTTTGGCAATCCTGTTAGGCTGTCGCAGTTGTTGTGTAGTCGGACTGTGGCTGTGGCCTGCTCAGATTTCTTTCAATGAACCTAATCCTCAACTGCAGTTACTGTGTTTTCAGCTTGTCATTGTTTGTAGTCGAGTTAGGTGCTGGGCAGGAGCAGCCGAAAGGGTTGCTGGCACGCCCACGCATATTTGCATGCCTAGCGTTGACTTATGCCTTTTGTCACAAGCCCAAGCCACAAGTCAACTGCTGGCCTGTGCCCGCTCCGGCCCGGGCTCAAAATTCATATTTAATAAGCACATAATGGCAATAATCATAATTTTACAGCGAACTTCGGGACGCAGCTCTGTCAGCGGGATGCCCCTAAAGGGTTTCCTAGCCATGAGCTCTGACACAATGCGCAGACCCCGAAACAGAGACAGAAACAGACAGCAACAGAAACAATTTCTGAAGCTGGGAGGCGTTGCGCACATTTAATTAATACGTTTGCTTGTTGCTCAGTTCTTGGCCCCGGAATTCAGAACTGGCCCTGAGCCATGCACAAATCGCTCGCTGACTTGCCAACGATGGGCGTAACAACAGATGATTAGATTTTCTTAAAATTTCATCTAAAGGGTTCGGTGTGGTGTGTCATTTGCCTGGCTTATTGTTTCAATTTTGATCGCTGGCAAAGCTTCGTTTAGACCCTGCGGCCGGGGGGTTTTTGTCTCAGTGAATTTCACGGAAGCCAATGGCCATACTAAGTGTTGCATTTGGGCTTGGGATGTTTACAAAATGAGTTTTAAGCGGGGTTTTCACTGGGTATTGCCCTGCTCTGTCTTCTGTGTTTTATATGAAACAAAAGACTTAGGCAACAAACTCGCCTCCTAAAGATTGGTTTGCAAAAGGTTAATATGACATTTAGTTAGGAAAGTTGAAATAAAATTAAATTTTTTATATTTTTACAGATTTCTATCTTGATTGTATCTGACTTTGCTTTATTACCTATATCGATATCTTGTCCTTACATTGCGTTCGCTCTCAATTTTCCTGGTAATTAGATGTAGCAAAAATTTCATTGTTCCCACCAAAAACATTGGCCTGGATGGGTCTAACGGTTTCTGCTCGTAAAAAAAAATTAAGAAGACAATTGAGTAAACAATACGCGTCACCACAACAATTGCCGCTCAAGTGCCCTGGGGCAAATCACGCAAAACCATAAGAGGAATAATAAGCCTTAACCTCAACCTCAGCTCCAGGCCGGTCTGGGCCATTTGTTTAATTTCCAATTAAAAAGAGCAAACACACAGAACGCACTACGCACACACTCACACACCTACGCCTACGCACAGCAGGCCAGGGTCCGAGTGCGATTGCGAGTGCGAGTCTGAGTCTGAGTCCGAGTCCAAGTCAGATCGCCTGGCATTATCATCATTGACATCACGACATGGCTGGTGTTGTTGGTGTTGTCGCTGCTGTTGCTGCTTGACAACTGTTTTACTGGCACAGGTAGACCCTGAGTAGTAGGCCAAAAGGATCTCTGGCACTGCGTGTGCACAAACGCCTGACACTTGGCTGGTCAGTTGGACGAGCATTGTGCGTGGGCCCCGTTGAAATGAGTGCGATGATGATGATGATGAAGTGAGGTTTGTCGTTTCCCGGAAAATGCCACTTGTCAATAGGCCAATGCCCGTCCCATTGTAGCTGTTATCTAAATTACGCCAAACAAAACAGCAGTTGCCGTAACGAGCACAAAAAGAACACAAATCGAAGGGGCAACGCATTCGCCTGGGCCCTAGCCAAGCCTAGCCCTAGTCGTAGCCCTAGCTCTCGCTCTACCCCTCACACTGCAATGTTGAATGTTTTGGCTGTTTGGCTATTCGATTGTCAGGGGTGGGCCCTGCTAATGTTTTAATTTGATTTTAAAATGATGTTAATCTAATATCCGTGGAAAATGTCAAAATAAAGCGAAAGGTGCAGCAACAATGCTGCCATCTCGCTCGCACTCGGACTGCCTCCATCCCAGCGAACGATTGATTAATTAAAAGTCTAAATATGGCTTCCAAGCCACTAATTGAAATGCACTTGCCGTGCTGCTCAATTTCAATGAATTTTCTATTTTATTACGAAATACACTGTCAAAATTGTATTGGATCGCAGTCGCTGCTGTTGCTGTTGCTGTTGCTGCTGCTGTTGAGAGGCTCTTGATAATCTATGAGCATTAGGTTGACAATATTTTCCTGTGAATTTCATGTATGTGGTTTCAATGCTCGTAACTTATATGCGAGTGCTGGCCGTAGCAGAGGAATGTCATCATCATGCGTCCCAACATCAATGCTGCTTGGCTGCCACTCACGCATTGGGGCGTGAATACCACAAATTTATATTTAATTGTTTGATTGCCTGCCGTTGACTGTATAATTTCTCAATAATTTCCCTGTCCAAGCTGTTGCTGCTGCTGCTGCTGCTGCTGCTGCTGCTGCCTTGGTGTGGATAGAAATTATTGAAAATTGCTGTGACAAATGTTGGGCGCTGACTGCATTCATTAATTTCGGGGCATTAGGCGACTGTCCCCAACGGAGTGTGAATCGATGAGTGCGACTCCGGGATGCGTGTGGGTGCGCATTAGTTACCAAGTAGCCAGCTGTGTGACGAATTGGTTGTTGCTGTAAATAAGACGTCTCTAATATAGCTCGAGAAAGGCTTACACATTAATATGGGAAGCAACAATGGGCCAATGAAGGATACAAATGACTTAGGCAACGAACTTCGAGCAGAATGTGAATACTGAAAAGAAGACATCAGCTAAATATAATATATATACGTATATCTAAAGCTATTCAAACACTGTAGTTCAGTTTGTTTCTTGATATTTCGTTATATTTTGTATGCATTGCAGACATTATCCCATTTGATTTTATGAGCTTCACTTACTCAGCGACTCTATCATTAGCCTTAACTCATTTGATTTGCCAGCTTTTTAATTATAGCTCAAGGTTGTATTTTACTCGAATATTGCTCATTTCATTTCGTTGCATTTCATTGCAGGTCAGCTGCACCACATTCACGTGCTATCCGCTGACGCAGCTCTATTAATAATTCGCCTGCTTATTAAGCTAAACTGTTTAATGGAAATGAACAAGACAACATTTCCCGGTTCTCACATGCCGCTTCAGCTTCAGCTTCAGCTTAGCTTTAGCTTTCAATTGTTGTTAGGTCGCCCCCACCCGGCTGTATAATTTAAATACGCTCGCATGGCTCGGGTAGCCGATGCACATTTGTTTACGATTCTAAAGCGTATAGCAATTTTCATAATGAATATTCTAATTGGTTTTTAATTATACAAAGAGCATTTCGTGTCTTGGCCCTGTGGCGATGCGAAATGGGTTAATTGCTGCTGGTAATTGCAATATTAGACGCCCCGCCCGAACGCCCGCACGGAGCATGTGCTGGCCACCAGTGCAGCGGTGCAACAGGCGGCGTCAAATGGAGGTGCATTAATGGCAAACCCACAATTAATATGGATAGCCGCAGCTACTCTATCCAATATTGCATTCGCTCCATGGGAATGGCCACACGCAATAGACGCATTTGGCAAGGCTTGACAGGGCCTGTGGCTGGGGTAGGTGCCTAAAGGGGCGGCACGGTCAGTCTATAATAATTCAATAACGGTATGCATAATTCAACTGTAGCTGTGGCTGTGGCTGTGACTGTGGCTGTGGCTGACGGTAATTGATTGTTTATTCAGCTAAATTCTGCCTAGGCAGGGGATTCTCCAATACCCTTTGAATAATGCATTGCGGACTGGTAACCACATATGAGCTCAGATCATGCGGCGAACAGACCGTCGATTGTTCGCCTCAAAACAAATAATCAAACACCGCGTGGGCGCCCATAAAAAGAATGAGCAGGAACAAAATGGGCAGGCATCAGGTCGCATCATAAAGTTGGCATATTTATGCGACTAATTTGAAATAAAACATAAAAAATATAAAACTCACCAAATAATATTAAGAGTCTAGATTTGGGATGCCACAAGACTGAGATGCATATCAACAATTAGAAGCCAGACCAGGCGCCCCATCGTCACGAGAGCTTCGAGAAATTTGACGCTTTTACGAGCGCTCCACACTCCGCAGACAGGCAGCATAATGTCTCTCTTTGATATACCAAATTAAAGCAATGGACAGTGGACAGTGGACATTTGAATGCTGGAATCTGGTGATATGAGTACTTTGCATATGAATGAGATGGCGCGTCGTCATGTGAGCGCTGGCGCCGCAGAGAGCGTAGCAGTTGAACGCGGCTACAACATAATTGAGGCAATTAGAAAACATCAAAATATTGGGCCTGGCCACAGAAAATTGTTAAATAAATAAATGCTAACAAATTTTGATCTTAATTAAGCACTTGAGCGCTTAGCTGAATGTTTATGTAAAGTCTGGACGGACAACATACAGACAGACGGAGAGAAATAACAAATACATTTGAGCCAACTCTCAAGCAAGGGCACAATGCAATTAAAGCCAACTCTCAAGCACTGAGCAATGACAAAGCGCTTTTGAATTTAGAGCTCTCGGTTGTTGTGCGAGTCCAAAGGGAGCTGGAACGAACGCCCACATTATAATCATTCAATTAAAACGCTTAGGAATTATTATTATGACAAACAAATGTCGAGAGGTTCAAAATTGATGCCAATCTTTCGGGCTAACCGCAGGAAGTCGCCAACGGGCAACAGCCAACGGGCAATGGGCGAAAGCCAAAAGGCGGCTCGAAATTACAAGCAATTGAAAGAATGCGATCCATATCGCTGGCCAACTGGCGGAAGTGAATTGAAAAGTTAACTGGCGTGGCGACGCTCAGTGAAAGAATGGCCGCAAGTTCGTTGCCTAAGTCTTTCGTTTAGACAAATGCCTCAACATGGACTTTAAATTAATTACTTAATTTAACACAACACATGGTCCAGCGACACCTTCGATGACATCCCAAACGCTGACAACAACAACAACAACAACAATGTTTCAGACCACAACAGCACAAAGCACTAACATTGACAACTTCAGCCAGCAGGCGAAACCTGTTGGAGATCGAAGCGAGCAACAGTCCTCCGTCCCGTGGACTGGGCCGTGGCAGATGGGGGCCTAACAGATTAGTTAGCATATCCCATATCAGGGTAATTATTGTTAAATGAGATAACGATCTTGTACTGCGTTGACATTTATTTATTTTCCTTAATTTCGCTGTATTAATCTTCCTGGAAACACACATTAAACACAACACAAACAATATGCAGCACGGCGAAAAGCATAGCAGAAATCAGACAGAAAACAAAAATGAAACGCAGAGAGAAAGAGAGAGTTAGATAGAGAGAGAGAGAGAGAGAGAGAGAGAGAGAGAGAGAGAGTCAGTTCGCTGTGGCACGTCCCGATCTGTTGAGTGTGTTCGTAATGATCATTAGCGGACCATGAAAATCAACAGCATCAATTTGACTTTATTGGCATTGCAATGGAACGGACATGCGCAGCTCTTGGCGAAACGTCTTTTGACAATTTGCATCAGGCAGGCAATCGATCAATGAGCCACGAGAGTTGGCTAATTAATATATTATCGTTACTCTCAGCAAGCTCATCGAAATGAAAATACTTGGCAATTAAACGAACATATGAACAACAGAAAAAAAAAAAAACATTTCAGATACCTGTAACAAAACTCAATTAAAATCAAACAACACAGAAAACGACAGAGACAGAGAGAAATAGGGAAAGAGACAGAGAGAGAGAGAGAGAGGGAGAGAGAAACGAGAAATCCCCCAAACAACCAAAAAAAAAGACGCAGCTAATTTAACCAAATTGGATTACTTAATAAGTTTATTGGATAAATAACTTGGCCGCAACAACAATAACGAGGCTCACAAAAGCATAAAGTGAATGTTTTGTTGTTGTTTCTGTTGTTGTTGTTGCTGGTTATTGGGGCGCGCCACAAACGCACAAAACCTTTTGTGGCAGCACACAAAATAAGCCACGGGGCAAAGCAAGTTGTATATAAAAATTGTTGAGCTAATTTCTAA
The DNA here is from genome assembly GCA_030914345.1 of Drosophila koepferae. Classification (NCBI taxonomy): domain Eukaryota; kingdom Metazoa; phylum Arthropoda; class Insecta; order Diptera; family Drosophilidae; genus Drosophila; species Drosophila koepferae. The sequence continues at coordinate 12,066,431 of JAUESR010000197.1, read as the reverse complement.
GAATTATCAAAACAACAAAATAAAGATGCCCTCTCTCTCTCTCACTCGCTCATTCTCTCTCTCACTCGCTCATTCTCTCACTCTCTCTCTCTCTCTCTCTCTCTCGCGCTGTCTTGCTGCGTGCGCCTTCTCTAATGTGTTTTTGTTCTACAGAAAGATTTGAAATGATTATCGTTAGGCAAGCGGAGCTACAGATAAGCCCCAAATCAAGTGTGCGTCGTAATTTATTATTAATTATAATCAACTTTTTGATAGACAAACAGTCATAGCACAGCAACAATGCCAAGCAGCAGCACCACCTATCAAGGCATCGCATGTGCGTGCCACTAGACAAACACAACACGCCTCGGTCAATGGATATTTAGCTAGAGCCAAGCACTTTATTTGTGCCGTGTGTGCTTTATGCGTAACTGCGATTTATATCAGAGTCTCTCCCTCTCTCTCTCCCTCTCTCTCTCTCCCCCTCTCTCTCTTGTTCAGTGTGCTCTGTAATTGAGTCTAAGGGTTTTGATTTGCTTAGCTTTTGACACTGATTTATGCATGAGCTTATTTACATTGTTTACTTAGCTGGCTGCAGTTGTGCAACGAAATCATAGACCAGAGACGCCTTCTGACAGCCGGCCACAATTTAGTGCTGTTAACAGCTGGTAATTAGTAATTAGACTCGATTTGCCTATTAATTAGCCATATCAATGACTCGGCCAGCTTGCAAGCTTGCAATTCACATTGCATATTCATGGCAATCGCTTCAGAGTTTCGCTTCGTTTATCGATCTGTCGCATAAATTGTGCGCGAATAAACATAAATTTTGATTTAAAAACCATTAGCTCACCTCGAGTCACAAAAAAAAAAAAAAAAAAAAATGATGCGTTGTCAATTCCAGCTAACCCGTTTTAGGCATGTGTTTATTAATATATATATATGTATATATATATATATACCTGCACAACACCCACCTGTCCAACGCCTCAGCGCACTCGTCTTTTTGATCTCAGTTGCGCTCAATTAAATTCTACAATAAAACACGATTTGCATTTCAAATTGTGCAATTAAAATGCTTATGAAATCTATAAAGAATCGCTAAATGCATTTTATGAACACCTCCAACGGCCCAGTGCAACAACAACAACAATAAAAGGTAATGCTAAATGTCACACGATAATTAATTACTAGCGCATAATTAAAAGTAGTCAGAGTGCAAACGTCTCTTGCCTGGCTGCTGTTGCTTAGCCTGAGCATAGTTATAGACTTAATATATGACCTCTTCGACTTGTTGTTGTTGTTGTTGCAGCGCCTTTCTAAGTAAAAGCTGTTTTTGCGAAAGTTTAAGGAAACTCTTTCATAATTTTTGTAAGTGCCAATTTTGTATTTGTGCCCCTCACTTTTACCTCGAATTGCTTGGGATCGTAGTTATATTGTTGCCCTAACTTATGTAAATCTGTGTGTTTTGTTGAGTTGATTGAAAACAATATGATTGAATTGTTAAAACTGTGAGATTGGCTTCGCTTAAGTCGACTCGCTAAGCCAACGATGAGCAATGCCCAAGTGGACATATAATATATTCATTATATTGTTTGTGTAAACAAATAATCGAATAATTTATGGTAATTACAAAATCAATTTGTGATTGATTGATTTACGAAAAGTATTCGCAGTTCACATATCCAATATCAGTTGTCAATTAATTAGTCCACCGCCCCCAATTAAAAATCATTTGTATTTGTTTTTTATATTTTTGTTCTTGCATAAGAATATTTTATATTTTTTTATTATTTTTTATATTCATGTATTTTCTTAAGCATTTTTTATGTCTTTTCTTAACAATTACAACTAAAGTAAACTTAAAATTAAGTTCTATCGTAAGTTGGAAATAGAATGCCCGATTTGTTTTGCTTTTTGTTCAATATAAATACAGTTGTTAAAGTTAAATCTAGTGATAAATAAATGATAATCGATTTACAGGAATTACAAAATTTGAGTGAAATTGTGCAAGAAATTCGCTAATTAAAATTAATTTTGTATCGCACGCATTTTTTTTTTTTTTATTTCTTCATCATTATTTACACCGCTTAAGCTATTAATTTAATTTGTACAATTGTTTCTCTCTCTCTCCTCTCTCTCTCCTCTCTCTCTCCTCTCTCTCTCTCTCTCTCTCTCTCTCTCTCTCTCTCTCTCTCGCTCTCTCTCTGCTCTTTGCTCTCTCTTTCTTCAACTATTCAAAGTGATTTATTTAGATGTTTTTTTTTTAGTACATTTTCTTTTGTTTTTTCTTTCTCTTTCTTTGAGCTCAACTCAACTCGTCACGAAGCTCGCCCGCCGCCTTTGATTTTGGCACAGTTTTGGGGGCGTGGCTTGGGGTCTTTCTTCGCAACGTTCTTAATACTTTTCGTAGGAGTGTTTATAGATGAGAGCTTCAGGTCGGCTATATACACTAAGCCTAGCGCTTTTCATTTTAAGAATATATCACAAATAATTAAGTTTAAGATTTCACATTCACACACACATTCACACACTCGCACACACACACACGCACACGCACCGCTCAGCTATGTAGACGGCATTTCTTTAGTAAGGAACTCACGGATAGACAAGATGGACGAGTGGTGGGCCCACTTAATGACTCGCATCTAGATCATGCTCATCATCGCTGCCACAATCGTCCATCTCCATGTCGATGAGCTCGTCGTCGTCCTCGTCGCCGCTGCCGTTGTGCATGTTGCGCTCGGAGCCGGAGCCGCCGCCCTTCTCGTCCTCCTGCTGCATGCGCTTGTGCTTGGTGCGGCGATTCTGGAACCAGACCTTCACCTGAGTCTCCGACAGATTGAGCGACTGGGCGAGTGCCTTGCGCTCGGCACCAACCACATATTGATTGCTCTCGAAGGCGTGCTCCAGCTTCAGCAGCTGCGATGGCGAGAAGGCAGTGCGAATGCGTTTTGGCTTGCGGAAAGGCTGTAGAAGAAAGTCTAGAAGAGAGAAAAGAAGAGAAGAGAGTGGGTTAGTCAAAGCTCGACAGGCAGAGGCTGGGTATTGTTACTTACTTCCAGGGAAACGGTGTGGAAAGATGCGGCCGTGGCGACTGAGCAGCCACGGGTAAAGCGGATAGCTTTCGCGCGGCATGCCCGGATTGCCCATGAAGGACGCGGGCGGCGTGTGGGGGCAGACCAGCCGCTGCAGCGGCAGCTGCTGCAGGACCCAGCACATGGCCGGCCTGGAGAGCTGCGGCCATTTGGAACTGGGCGGCGGCAATCAGGTGCGGATTGTGCTGAGGCGCCAGCTCCGGCGGAGTGTTGATGTACGGTGGCAAATGCCTTGATGTCGGGCATGCCGCTGACCTTGTGGCGGCGGTGGACCGCCTGGGCCCATTGGGAATGGACGCACCAAGCCCGCTGGCGGCATGCCTGGCAGCATGAGCGGATTGGGGGCCGGGGCCAGCTGCGCCAGGGCCGCGCGGGTCATGCATTACCAGGTGTCTTCGGGTAGCTGGCGGCCTGTGTTTGCGTCCTGCTTGCTGTTGCTGGGTGGTGTGTGTCGATGCGGATGCTGACCAGCAATTGTGGGACGCCCCATTGAGCCTCGTAGCTTTCTTGGCTGCCGTAAGATTGTCGCGCGACATAGGATCTCTTGCGGTGGCGTGTGTCCCCCCCCCCCCCTGTGCAGGTCCCCCCCCCCCCACTCTATTTCATCTGATTGCGCATGCCGCTGGACTCTCGAAGTGATAGAGCCAGGTGGGGATGCGAGAGCGCTTCCGCGCTTCAGTGAAAACACATTCGGGGCGTCGGATTCTTCTTATTCCCATCTCCCCCCGTGGACATCGCCCAGCGGGCCGTGAGAGGCGTGTCTGCCAGTGGACTGGGATGTGGCGACGCGCGGCGTTCTCTTCTTTGTGATGCAATACGATCTCCCTAGTGTTGGAGGCACACCTCCTGGATCCATTCGTGATGTGATTTGGTGGGCCCTGCTGATGTGATGGAGCAGCAGATGCTGAGCAAGTGCGTGCTGTTGGGAGGGCGCGAGGAGGAATGGGGATGCGGTAGGAGGTCCGCATGAGATTCCATGCGACCGAACCCCCTTCCTTTCTTGTGGCCTGCAGTAAGATGCGGCCGGTCCTCCTTTCCTTTTTAGGCTTTCCCTTTCCACCCGGTGTCTATGCACACGTCTTGCAGATTTGGGGTGACCTCCTGATGTGTTGGCGGACTTTTGCAATTTCAAGATGATTTTACCTGTGGAGTCGTTTTTTTCTGTGGGCGTGCAGCATTTACCCCCCACTTTTTCCTGATTTGAATTTACCGAGCGCAGATCGGGCACGGTTTTCTGCTCGCCGGCTTTCCTCTCTCTTTCTCCGTTCCCCGTGTATGGGGACGTCGCTGAGCCGGGCACCGTTGCGATCGGCTGCGGGCCTGCCTCGGATGCCTGTGTTTCCTGGCCTTAGCCTCGCGGCAGTGGTAACGTTCCGCATCGTGCGCCACACAATCGACTAGTCCGATGCTGAAGCGATCTTCTGCTTGGGTGTGCGGCAAACATGACGGCTGGTGGCGGTACCGGGGAATCATTGTAGTCATAATAAGCCGGTGCTGTTGCGGCGAGGCGCGAGTAGTTCGGCTATGTTGACGCTTTGTAATTCAAACTGTTTCTAGTTAATCCTTGGGTAAGCACTGGCCTTTGCTTTTCTGTTTTTTACACTTGGCGCACCTTGGGCGCTAACTAAACACTAAATAGTTGCCGTTAGCCTTTCTAACTCCTTCGACAGTTGCGTGCGCGCTCCCCCTCGCGGCACGGCACTGTATACAACTTTCTACAAGAGCGGGGGTTTGAACCATCCGTGATGCTCCATTCTTTTCCGTCCAACAACCTTTTTGCATTTATTTTGTACTTTTGTTAGTTTTTGAGATCGACATTACGCCGCTCGTTAGTGTAAAGTACCCCTAGTTTTTTCACTCGAAGGACGTTCCACAGTATTTTCTTTTTTTTTTTTTTTCTTCCATTTTTTTCCCCCTTTTTTTTTTTCCATTGAATATCGAGAGAAGAGCCGCGCAGCTACACCAAGTGCTCACCCCGCAATGGGAATTATCCAAACCCACCACCACCGGCATTGACGCGAGCTCTCGCTCTCGCCCTCAGTCTTTTCTCTCTTTTTAGTCAAGTCTGTTACGCCTCTTCGTCTCTCTGGTCGACTGGCCTTTATCTGCTCCATTCGTCTATCGCTTTTCTTCAAAACAAACCCCCCAATTTTGTACATCCCACCTTGCCCTGGCTGGTCTTTTCCGCGCTTTTCAGACGCCATACGACTGACCTTTTGCTGGACCCTTGCGCTTATAGTGATTTTGGCTCACCCCGCGCAACGTGGCAGAGACAGATTCTTCCCTCTTCTTTCCTTTCTTCTTGAGCGCTATGATTGCAGGTTAACCTAGACGCTAGCCGCGTCCACATGATGCGCGGCCGCGTGTGCCCTGGCTATTGCATCTCCGTTGCTCCTACTTGTGGATTTTATTGGCCACGCCAGCGTCTCATTATCTGAAACGTTCAGCTGACCATGGATTCCTACCGAGGCGTTACCACACTTTAAGTCGCTACGATCTGTATTTGTTTTTGTGTCTCGTGTTGCCCCGTTTGCGTTAGTGTTGTATGTGTATTCTGTATATGTCAGCATATGGCTTCCGTTGATTTTTGTTGCTTCAGCCTTTTTTTTTTCGTTGGTGGTATGTTGGTTGTTGTTTTCTTGTTGGTACACCTGTGTTGTGCATTGCTGTTGTTTCTCTCTTTGTTGGCACATAGTGTGGCTGTCCTATCGCCATTTGGTGCTATTTGGATTACACTGTCATTCATTAGTTTTGTGGTTAGATTTATTTGCTTTGTATTTTATTTTATAAAGATTTGGCTCCACCTTGAGCGAAAATTTCAATACTCTCTTTAAATGACCTGTGTACTGATGATAATTGAATAGTTGCAACCGATTGAAATCCATCTATAATATTTATTTTTATGTTATGTTGCTAAATATAATGAATTAAATTGTTTGACGTATTTCCCACTTTATATTATATAAATAGAGACTGTAAAAAAAAAAATAATTATAGTAATGAAGACATTACAAAAAAGAAAAAAAATAACAAGGCCTTTTCTCACCAACTTATTTGTTTTTTGAAAACAATTTTGCGATTTTTTTTTTTAAAAAGAATGGTATTCTCCACCACCCCCGAGTATTATCATAATTTGATTTTAGAGTTGGATCCCGACATTTATAGGTTAAAGCTACTGCAAGCTTGTCATACATAGTTTTACTTGTCTAAGTCAGTACAGTCTCTTTTTTTTTTACGAGTCTTCTTCTCATCCCCCCCCCCACTAGCAGTGAGCGAACCTGAGTTGTGTTTTGCTTTTTTTTTTTTCTGCTATCTTCCCCGTCTAAAAGTTTAGTGTGCGGACATTGGATTTTGTTCTTATCTTTCTTCCCCTCTTCCCCTTTTGATCACTTTTCTGGATTATTTTTCTTAACACTATTGTCGCGTAAGTGAATACACGGTAAACCTCTCGCCAGCTTTTTCCTCTTATGTGACATTCGTAGTCTTTGATTGTAGATCCAATGACCTCTTAAACGCAATCGACTTACAAATATTCACGTATAGTACAACATGCACGCATTTCTTTATTTTTGCACACGCTGACGATGTGCACACACCATGACACGTACCACGCATACGCTCGTTGTCAGTGTCACCAGGCATCGACCCCGCCCGAAATCAATTTCCCGTTACACATCACCACCCACATACAGAAAATTTTGGTTGGGAGCGACATGGAGCTACAACCCAAAACCGATTGTCTCTTGAATGAGATTCATAGGAATATAATCACCCCATAATTTTTAATAATAAGGATTCGTTTAATATAAGGATTAATATTTAGGCAAATTAATCTTTACAAATAAAATAATATAATTAAGAAAGAACAAGTATTATATTCTAATTAATTTTTTTTTTTTTTTTGTGTTTTTTTATGTATGTTATGTTTATGTCAACTACGGAGATTCACATATGCGAATATATGTACATATGACATATGTATTTATGCGGACATTCTACAAATACAAATCAAGATTCTAGTATAAAATTTCTAATATTGTATATCATGAAATCTGCCTTATGCCCCTTTAAGCCTTTTGACTTTCATGTCTGCTTGCTAAATTGGAGCTTGGCTCGTCCACTCTCGCAGCGATTTGTCACCTCCTCTTGATTGAACTTTTCCCGTTAGGATGTATTATTGCAATATTGTTCACGATACGGTTTTCTTGCCTGAATAGATAGCTGGGTTCGTGTCCCTTTATTTAGTGGACAAGAGAATTTTTATGATCCCCCCCCCCCGTGCATAGACATACTTGCTTTTTTTTTTCAATTATAAATTCCGACACCAAATGCATCTTCAAAAAGTCCGCCATCTCGTCCGTTTACAAAAAATCAAACAAGGCGCACATTTTTGCGAACAGTTTTATCTAGAGGGATAACGAGTACGATTTAATTTCTTTTTTTTTGGTAAGTTTTTTTTTCGCAATACTTTAGTTCTTGCTTTTATCTGTGTTTTTTTTTTTTGGTCTTGGTTTGTTGTATCTTTTCCGCCCCCCTTGGATTTGTGCTTTTTTTTGCACCCAAGACTAAACTTGTGTTGCTTATGATGGTGATCGCAATTCTACACACCCAATCTTGACTCCAGTTCTGACATTTTTTTTTTTTTTTTTTTTTACCCATGAGCTCTGAGCACAATGGTTACGGCCAGCTGCTATTTTTTATTGTTTCCACCAGACCACAGACGACACAACTCACCAAATATCAATTATGCTAATCACGCGAAATATGCCCATCAAATCGTTTTCACACTTGTTGCTTTAGTCCGGCACCTATTATGTCGAGTATCGTTTTTGTTGTTCGCCCCTTTGGGTTAGTTTATGATTCGAGAGCAGCGCCACTAAAATTCTATGAATTCAGATCATTAACACGAGCATTTGAATTTATCGTGTTGTTTTCACCACCCCACACTTAGATTGAGTTCCTTGTAATCTTTTGTGTTTTTTAGTTTATACTTTCATTAGGTTTTCTAATTCAAGTCACATTTTCTACCCCCCCCCCCCGACCCCCCACACCCTGCCCTGACCACCCCCATATTACAGTTTTTCTTCTTTCTCTGACTTGCATTCTGTGCCCAAGCAGCGCCATTAAGCATAATTCTCTGCTTGATTAATGAGCCTTGTGTACCATGCATAAACAATCCAACATGCCCCCGATGTTTCATCCGAGAGCACATTTTAATGCCAAAAACGTGTGAAAGTAGTGCGAAACGTCCAATTGACTAACAAAAGAAAATACAATTCTATACATTTATTTGATACTCGGTTTTTATTTTCGTTACTCTCACATTAGGCAAAATTGTAACTATCCCCAAGTGCTTAAATTGCACACGTCGCCACTGGGGAGACTAAGGATAGTGAGTCTGTACAAAAAACAATTCAAAGGACGAGCTTTGCCCTTCACCGCACTTTCATAGGACACCGCGCTACACAATGTCCTGTTAATGACCCGCAAACTAACAGATATTCGCTATACCAGCACAGCAACAGAACTAGCTAGCTTCATCTAAATAGATGTTTGCCCCTAACAGATGCCCAGGCATGGACCCGAGCTGTTTAGCACAGCTGAGCAACCACATTGTATCCAAGTAATCACAGTACTCGAAGCTAAAATCCCTCCCTGACAAAATTCCCCCCCAAGATCAAGGATAGTCCCCCCCCCCCTGTAGGGAAGGGGGAGGGGGAGGGAGAGGGGGAAAGAAGGAAGGAGGGGGTGTGTTTTGTGTGGTGGCCGCCGCGGGGCAAATAAAACGGGAAAAAAAAAAAGAAAGAACACTAAAAAAACAAACACGCAGTTTCTAAAATTTGGCCCCCAACCTTGACGTTTTTTGTCCGCCCCTCCAAACTATAACTCCAATTTCCATAAAACACCCTCTAACGTGAGTGGAGAACCGCACATCTTTCTGTTTCTGACACTCTCATTCTGTTGCGTCTTTTACCCCCTGCCCGTGTTCTAATTTTACCATCTGCACTTTTTTCACGTGAATCAACACTTGTCAAAACGTAAATTAAAAAACAACTCCTTTTCCCCTTAAGTACCGTCATATTATTATTTTTTTGCCTTCATCTTGAGGGTTGGCGCATTGGGCTTTTTGTGTATATTTCCTTGTTTTTTCTCCTTGGGTTTTTTTTCCCCCCCTTAGTTGTATTGATTTTTTTTGATTTTATTCTGTTTTTATTTTATTAATTCCAGGTGTCTTTTTCCCCAGATAGCCCCCCGCCCCCCACACTGCACACCCACATCATATACATGTAATTACGCCTATGTGTAAAGTCAATTTCTACTTACCCTCCCCTAGTTTTTTTTTTCACATGTTTTTTTGGCCCCCTCCATCTTTTTTTTTTTTTTTTTTTTTTTGCTCAGGCACCCCACCCCCAAGTTCGCCACCCTTTATCCCAGCCCGAGAAGGCCGGTGATCTCTTGCCCCCCACTCCGCCCCCCCCCCCCCCCCCCCTTTTTTTTATTTGTTTTAAACTTTCATTGACCCCTAAAAATGGCACCACGTCCAAGTGTGCAACATCATAAAACCCCTATATTTTTTTTTTTTTTTTTTTTTTCTCTTTTATTTTTTTTTTTTGGTTGCTCAAATCACACTAACCAAATAAGAACGTTATTTATTAATGGACCCACATAAAACGAAGGCGCATTAATCCAGCTGTTTTTTTCTTTTTTTTTTATGGAACCTACGGCGTAGAGATTTTTTTTAAGTAGAGAAATGATGACGGCCCCCTGCACTCGTTCTGAAGCGACTTGAATGCACCCTAGCTTTACGTTGCATTTCTATATCAGTCTTTATTTTCTCTTTTCTCTGGTTTCCTTGGTTTTCTCTTGAGCTGCCCTTTTTTTTCTTTCCCCCCCTCCGTTGCGCGCACAATGCTCCAGCCAGCTAGAACGAAAGGTCCCCCTCCCGCCTCAAAATGATAACAATTGTTCGAGCTGCCCCACCCCCAACTCAACCTTCCACCATGTTTCTCCATTTAACACAAGGACGTATCACCCCATGATGCAATTTAGCCCCTCTCGCTCTCCCTCTTCCCTCTCACACGCTGGTGCTACTTTCTTTCGTAGCTTCTTCCACCCTCCATTTGTGCTGGTTCTCTGTTGTCAACATAACTTTTTTCGGTCTATTGCTTTTTTTTCCGCCCCTTCCGGGTTATTCTCCTTTATTATTAATGGGATGTTTTTAATACTTTTTTTTGTTATTTTTCACTTACCCACACACATTTATATCTACTATTTTACTAGATAGGTGTTTATACCAGTCGATATAAAACAACAGTTTTCACTTTTGCCTGAGTCGATGAAAGACAATTTTCTTTCTTTGAAAAACCGTGGCAAATTTACCTTTGTTTAATTTTAGTGGCAAGAATGCCATACTAGAGCCATTTTTTCCTGAACAATAAACTTGACACTTACCATCCCGCATTCGATGATTTTTCCTTTTTTTGTGTGCGTTTTTGACCCGCCCGCCTTAACCCCCCCCTCTTCCCCCCCACTCCTAGCATCTCGTAACCTTCGAGGTTGCACACTTCAGCCTACGTGAGATTGCAATTAAGATTGTCATCTGTGTGAATGATTTGTTTGTAATTTTTCTATGAATTCCTATTGATTTCAGTCTTTCTAGGATTTTTCTGTGACTACGAACGGTGTCTGCATTTTAACGGCTCTGCTTCAGTTTTGCCTCCCTTTTATGATCCCCTTTCAGCCCCCCCACCAGGCCCCACACCTACCTCTACTGAACTCTCACTTCAATTTTTTTTATTTTTTTTAGTCCAGACTTACATGCGGTGTCGTGGGCCACTTAATTAATTTTGGATATGTGTAATTTATTCAAGTTTTCCCTTGCTGGTTTGAGATTGGACTGAAGCCAACCCCGGCCCACCACCAGTTTCCCATACTATCCCCCAGTCCTGTGAATGTTTCAGCTCACGCATGTAATCTATCACAACCTTTCACAGTGCTTCCATCTAATAAGTTCTGTCCCCCTGCCCCATTACTCGTCCGCGTACAATGATTTGAACGACTTTGTAAATCAATTCCCGCCTGGCCACACAACTCATTCCCCTCCGCGCTATGATGGATTAGGATATGTGTGGCCCTGGCTTTTCCACGCTTGGTTTTTTCTCACACACTTTATTCGTTTTGTTCTCTGCCGTTGCACCCCAGGGCGGTCAGACCACCCGTGTTTAGGGGCAGGGTCAGTAGGCCCCCCCCCCCCTCTACTTAATTATCGTTTGGGAGTGTTGCCGGTGCCTCCGTGTCCCCCCCCCTTTCCTTTGCGCTCGGACCCCGCCCCCCCCCCACCACAAACCCCTAGAGTACCCCGACACACTAGAGAAAAATCTCGATAACTTCAGTCAAAGCGTCTTTTTTTTAGTATTAAATGCATTAACTGATTGGTTATAGATATTGAGAGAGGACTAGGATCGAGGGGCTTCTAAGCGGCTGGGTCTTCGCGCCCTTGGAACTGGCTCATCAAGGCAATCGGCCCACAACCTGGAAACGAACATTCTAAGGCCCTGTCGAGTCCCCGAAGAAGCAAACCCTATTGACAACGGTAAATGCTCAACGGCTTTTTTATAGGGGCAAGGATCGCATAGGCATTTTGCTATTTCGTGCACTGCGCAAGTACAACTTGAGGCCAAGTGTCCTAAGTAACAGATTGCAAACCCGAATCCGACGTTCGTAACTCCGTGTTAAGACCAAACCCAACAATCATTATGTTTTTCGTGCCCTTCCTGAGCAGCAAGAGGTTCTCAAAGGCAATAAAATCATATTAAAACCACAAATTTCTGGTTGTGCAACAACGTGACTTTTTTTGTTCCTTAACCACCGGGGCCAAAGAGACATAAAACATTTATACTCCTAATCCCTTGACCAATAATAAAAATTAACCAAAAATCCGACCGCTTCATGACAATTCCCACCCATTTTGTCCTCCTTTGATAACGACCAATGGTGAAAGTATGGGCCGGGAGGCGAAAATTTTAGACCATTGAAATGGGGATACTTTATTATACTTTCTTGCTTTCAGACAATAATGCCTTTTTTTTTTGTTCAGACAGTTCTCTTCTTCTCCACCCTTTCGGTCTCATATACATTGCTTTAACATGTACAGAACACCTATTTGACTTTTTTCCTTCTGACCCCCCCCCCTTTCCGGCCCTTTTTTTTCGCATTCCGCCCCTGAACGCCTAACAGGCTCAGTTTCTCCCGCCAACCCAAATTAATTGTTTTCATGACCTATTCAGTACTCCCTCCCCTGATTTTTAGTAGTACAATCTCCCTTTTTTCGAGAAATGTCCTAAAAAATGGGCTTAGAATGGCTCTCAACTCTTTCACTTTTCTTAATCCCGTCAACCCTCCACCCCCTATCCGATGCTTTCTGCTTTCCCTCTTTCTCTGTCTTTCGACCTCCGCTAAGTGCTGTGTCAAACACTTATTCTACACTATTCACTTACCAATCGAGCACTGCACCTTTTTATGACACTTTCCGCACCACCGACTCTATTTTAGGACGTCTCCTGCTAGTTTTTCCTCTTACGCCCCCCCTACTAAATCCCAAACCCCTACCTCTTACGCTATCCCTTACGGCCCCAGACGCTTTCTTTTTTATTTTTTAAAGTCGCCCCCCATACAATTTTTGTATGAAAATTCCACTTTTAGCGCTGAAAATGAAAACAACGTACCCACCCTTTCCCTTGTTATATTTTCTCCACGACTCTCTTTTTTTGTGGCCCTGTTTGTACTCGTTACGAGTTAGTTCCTTTTTCGATTTTGACCCTTTCCTTCCTTTCGTGTCTGACCCCCTTCTCTGCTTCATCTCCTCTTTTTGTGACACATTCTACTGTTATTTGTTCAGTGCGACAGGTCACTTCTTGTCGTGTGGTGCAATTATCCCGTTTGCCTGGTTTTATATTCTCCCGTTTAGATTGCGTTATTTTATCTTCCAATGCACTGAACAAGTTCGTCTTCGCCCATGACCACCGTGTCTCCACTCCCGGTATAGCCGATCCCCTGAGGGACAACCACAGGTGACACTAGACCCGTCATCCTTACGTACAGTCCATAAGTCCGCCGATTTTTAGAGTTATAGGAATAAAGATTAGTAAACTATAAAGGGCGAGTGATGATTAAGATGAGGGAAGCATTAGAAATTTTATTGTTTGAGAACCCCGATGTGAATTCGATGATCACCCCTAGACTATATGCCAATCCCCCACCGCCAACGAGTGATGAACTTAGATAGATAGGAAAGATCGATTCTTTTTTTTTGAGGATATATATGGATAATATCTTACTCATCTATCATAACTAATGTATGTATTTTAATACTATTAATATATGAAGAGACTGAATTACTTTACCTAAGATCCTATAAGATATAATAATATATGTTAATCTTGATTTACCCCACTCGAATTCGAAAATGATATCTTTTTTTCTTAACTTCTCTGACAGTGATCGAAAAGTCATCTTCTATTAACACCCCAGAGTGGGGTAAATCGGGTCGGGAGGAACCCTTAATAAAATGATGCACCCACACGGGTCATTACGTAGCACTTGCACCCCCCCCCTATTATTTATTTATAGACATATTTACCCTCACCCCTACTATTCTAGGATTATAAGCATATCGAAACTATTGATGAACCCCAATAAAAAATTCAAGCATAATCTTCCTCCCCCCCCCCCCCGTCTTTTTTCTTTGTGATAATTGTTAGAGTAAATGACCGGCAATAATGCTCAAATGTGTCGTAAGATTTCCTGATAATGGTAAAACAATTCACGGGAACAGATTACAGAAACGCGAAAAAAAACAATACAGAAAGGGAAATGTAAATGAAAATGGATGGAATGGGAGAATAGAAAGGAAATAGGAACGGTTGAGCGCCCTTGACGAGGGCTGTCGCACGAGGGTTTTGAGGACAGGACACATACCAAACGACTTATAAAATTTGTTCATGTTGTCGACCCCAAATTCGCCCCCTCTTTTTTTGCGGACAACAACAAACGTAGAAATAAAAAATTGACGTTTGCAATGGATGGAATGGGAATGGAATATGGATTTTTACATGGCATCTTGGATTGGAATAGGGACCTGAGCTAGAGCTTTTGGGATCGCCGGGCCTTTGGGGCGCATTGCAGTATGGACTCCAGTGTACACCACAATTTATATTTCGAAGCGCTGTTGCCTAAATTCCGGCCCCACTCCAATTTGTTTTGCCCACAATTTTTCCTTTGGCATGCAACTGCAAATGGAAAATGGGAGGAAAGAAAGCCATTTTGAAATCGCCTTTGTAATTGGTGCCGTTCGCTCTCGCTCTTAGCCATGTTTGTTTTGTTTTTAATGAAACTCTATAACTAGGTATTTTGTATTTTTTTTATTAGCGCGCAAAGATGTCCGACCCTTGCGGCAGGCACAGAGCACAATGTGGACACAGCACAAAATGGCCGCCACGTTTTTGTGTCGCGCAAGCGCCGCTTCGGCGTAGTTTCCTCTAAAACAACTGATATTGCCATCAAAGCTCCTGACTAATCTGCGATTTTTTTTTTTCTTCTTTTGTCACCTTTAGATGGGGGGTTTTTATAATAAGCCAGCGGCTCAGGCTCAGCTGTCCCTTTGTTGCACGAGGTTTTGTGTTCCCTGGCATGCTGCCTGCTGTGCGTAACTTTGGATGCCTTGCAGCACAGTGTCAAACCCAGACCCCTTATTACCTTCTCTTCATCTGTCCTCAACCACCCAAGCATATTTCTTGAACAAACAGTTGCTACCATCTTTTATGCTGGCGGCACCTCCCCATTTTATGGAGGGCTTGGTCCATGGCATCCTGCATCGGTCGAAATGCCATTAGCTATTAGCCATTAAATATTTTGCTTTCATGGTCGCGCCGCTGTCGCGCTTGGCACTCGCCGTCTGCCACGTTTGCAAACCCCTTCTGCCACTTAGCAGCAATGCTACCCCTGCCCATTGATGGCGCCAGATTCACCCCAAAACGCGTAGTCTTTACCAGCTTTTCTCAGCCACATAATCAGCGCACTTCATCCGCATTTGATTGCGATAAATACATGCCGCTACTTTGTGTTGCACGATGAACGTAGAAGCGGACCAAGATTCAAAATGCGCACCGGGATGCGCCGTCGGAATGCGTTAAAAGCGCGAGTAGCGGCGTGGTAAATTAAAAGGTTGTTCTCGTGTTGACTTGAGAGACTTTGCTGGCACACGGGCTGGGTGTCAGAGGCGGAGAAGCATTTCATAAATGAAATGAATGTAGCGTTACATTTATATTAATGGATACGTGCCAGATGCCGTCAACCGTATGACAGGTCTGAAGTATGCACTCATAACAGTTCGCTCATACAGTCCAGCAAATGCAGGGAATGTGATTATTTGCTAAGAAATCTACAGCAGACGTTCCCCGGTTACCCATCGTTCTAGACAATTGCCCTCTAACGCATCTAATTTACAGGAGATAATGAAATACATATATTGAGCTTCATAGCCCCAAAACAAGCCGACAGTAGCTCTACTGCCGAAACCGATGCAACGGTAGATGCAACTGGTTTGGACCTAACCCTGGCTTACATGGTAAGGCCCTTGAGTTAGTGACATGCGAGTTGTTCCGTTTTTATCCCGATGCCCGCTGCTTCTCCCTTCCCAACCGTTATGACAAGGACCGTGGCTTGTTTTTTTTTGTTGTTGTGTTTTGTTTTTTTTTTTTTTTTTTAGTTTTTTTTTTTTTTTCCTTTGTGCTCAAAGTTAAAGCAGCAAGCAAAGCGCTGGTTGTTATTTTTTGTTTACCTCGCTGATGTCGCTCAGGATTGGCCCGCTTTTTTGGTGATCGCTGACGATCTCTTGGCGTTAGCATTTTTCAACATTTTGATTCTTAAGTACACAAAAAAGTCCAGCACAGCGGCAGGCCCCCAAAAGGGCAACAAGCGGGGCCTGTTCCTGTAATGAATAGAATAGGACCCCGAAACCTTCTTGCCATAGCTCTGAACTGGGGGAATGTCGCCACAAAGTTAAGCCACAAAACATTACAGAGGATCAAAAAGGATTAAATCCAAAGTGGGAAATAATGAGTGTCGCACACAGAGGGGTAAGCATGGCTCATCTGGATGAGATTTAGCCCCGGTGTGGTTAGTGCAGTGACGACGTGCCTTTTGTGCTTACACCCCCGTATACTTTAACGTTTTTTTTTGGTATGATCTTGCCCTTTTCCTTGACTTACCCTCCATGACCTGATCTTTCTATTTTTTCGTTACGACCCCCTCGTACTGGTCTACCACCACATCGACCCCCCCCCCTCTTTTTTTCCGCTCTGCCGCCCCCTTTTTTTTTCTTCTCTTCGTCGCCCGCCCCAGTTAGTTGCTCTTAAATAGAGCCATTGTTCTCTGACGTCATATAAAGAACTTTCATTATAACTTAATTTGTATTCAGATTATAATAGATTCCACTTTGCAAGCAAGGAATTACTTAAAACTTTTAAAATGTTATATACAGTGCCGTAGTGATAAACAATTTTTTTTTGGTGCGAGAGGGGTACGACAAGGCCGGCGTGTACTCGCTGACGAACCTTGCCACAAGTAAATGGAAAGAACCCGAAGTCCCCAATTTGTGGCAAAATATGTTCATGTATGTATTTTCTTTCGAGATTCGCTCCCCCCTTGTTTACTAATGATTGTTATATATATATGACCGTTATTTGTATCTCTCCAGTAACATCCGTACTTTTAGCAATGCAAGACAGTTGTTTCTGGTTCTCGACTCTACATGCCGTTCATTCCTCTTCTATTTTGTTTTCTCGTGTTTTTTTCCTTCTTCCCTCCTGTGATTCTCATTTTCTTTCGCTCGTTGGGTCTCGATCTCTCTGTGCTTGGTTCTTTTTTTTTTTTTCGCCACGCTCCATGTGTGGTCTCCTCCCTATCGTGTTCATTGCGGGGGGTGCTCCGTGTTGTTCCGCGACCCGGTCGTTTGTCGGGTTGGTGTTGGCTCTTGGCTCCTCGCCTCCTAGTCTCACACTCCGCGTCGTTTGTTGAGTCACAGTACCTCCACGTCCATCACAAAAACCCCCGGGTGGACACTTATTTCCCACCCCCACCTTGCCCTCAGTGTTACTGCTATTTGACCGACATTTTTCTATTGTGTTTGGCCACGCAAGAAAGAGACCCAGCAAACAAAACACAAAAAAAAAAATAAAACAAAAAAAACAAAATAAACAACAAAACCTAAAATACAACAGAGAAAACCCCCCCCTCACCCCCCCCCACCCACACCCCACACCAACCCCAAAGGAAACCACCTGGCGTTGTGCCCTGTCCTTTCATTTACTTATCGCAGAGATGAGCCACCCCGTACAGAATAATCTAACAGCCCACCAGCTAGTCCCCGCAAGGCCCGGACACACTGCCAGTCACAATAATACACACCGCAAAAAACTTCAGGAACCCCAACAGGACCAAAGGGTGTCTGCGCTCAAACGCATACATTCCCAGGAACCGTCAGTCATCATCTATCTACTCACCATCTACGACATGATCCAACATTCATGCACAACTTATGTCTAACAGACAGCGAACTAGAGTTCTGACCTCTCTGTACCAGAAAACGGCGCAGAAGTAGCAAACTACATCATCACAAAACAACCTTTACCCCCCGGCCTCACACTCCTGACTTACTTTCAAGCACTTGGTGCCCCCTTGACGGGGCCAACATTACATCTGGGCAGAGGATGCGAGTGCATCTCTGAGCCTTAATTGTTTTGGGAAAATACAGACTCGTACACATGTGAGGCTTAACTTTGCGCAAAGTGGAACACCCGCACGCGCAGCTGACTTCTGCTGCAGCACTTGAGGAACCATGTAATCGTAATCCTCAAGTGCTCGGTAGCCGCACAGTAGCCAGGAGTCGGCGTATTAGAAGGCCACCAAATTTGCGCTTGCCATTATGTAATTTGCCCTGTCGAGTCGGCACTTGCTCTGTGAAGCCGCCCCGCCTCCAGCTGCTTCGATTTGTGCCACTTTCCCGGGGCGGCCGTTTGATGTGGCCATTGGTCACCGCGCCCCTGGAATAGCCCATCAATGCAAATGCAATGGGTGCCATAATGATGTCTCTCACTCGCTGTTGTCCACAATAAACGGAGCTCATTTTTATAATTTATGAAAATATTTTTTATTAAAGCTAATTGGCCCGACAAAGCGCACTCGACTGACAACACCCAAAGCCGGACCGTGCCGCAGGCCCCAAAAAAAAAAAATTCCAATCGCAATTGGGCATTAAATGCCTCAGCATAGTTGCAGCTGCTTGGCTCTGACTTGATATGAGCTGCAGTGGGTGGGGGATGGGGAAGGCCAGCACAGTTCCATTGCATTCATTTCGATTGGTGTCAATGCACGGTGCGGCATTCGTAATGTGCACAGATTTGTATAAAGTTTGAGAGCCCGCGGCGGCTTTGTTTTTAATCAGCTGCCGCTGACGCTGCCACTTGCCACAGACCGCACACATGACTTGGACTCCAAGTCCCAACGAGCCGAAACGAGTCGAACCAACCGAACCGACCGAACCGAACCGAACTGTGCTGAACTGAACTGAACTGAACTGAACAGAGTCGAGTTGATTCGAATGCCTAATTAAAATTGATTTGATTTCTCTGACACTTTTCTGTGAGGCTGCCTGGCAAATCAAAGCGGCATTGTTCGACACGCCAGTCAGTCAGTCAGTGAATCAGTCCGTCCGCCTGCCAGCCAGTCAATCGTTTCAATTTCACATTTGATTGATATTTTTGTTGAAACCAATATATATAGAGAGAGAGAGAGAGAGAGAGAATGCTGCAGAACGCTAATTAAGCCAGCCGGCGCTAAGCTCATAATTATACAAAAGCCTCTAACATAGCCACTGCCTTGGACTCCAGCTGAAGCGGTTGGCCGAGATTGAGGCTGGAGCTGGGACCAAGCATTTGGTTGTCATCTTGGCCATATATCTTGTTACGGCCACGGCGCATGCGCGTCTCGTCAATTAGTTTGGCTGTCAAAAAGATGATGAACTCGTTGCTTGATGAGGGTTTACGCTGCTCGCCTCTGCCCTACGATCCTCGTCCAAGTCCACTGCTGTCCGCTGACTTATCACAGTTTCAAGCGAAATTACGACGCGCCGCGATTATTTTCTGCTTTTGTTTTTTGTTATATTTTGTCTCGTTTTTTAATAGTTTTGGCAGTTTGGCGCGTAGTTTAGAAAATGCCTGAAATATGAGTAACGTTGTGTTTTGAGAGTTTCAAGTCAGTTACAAAGAGTCAACGCGTGCGGAATGCGTGCACAGATAGCATCGATATAGGCGTGTTTATAGGCCAGTCGAAGTCGTCGGAGTCGAATCTGCAGTGTGTGTGGTCGCTGGCTGGCGTCATGTCGTTGACATTTGCGACAAATGCCCTGACGCATGTCAAGTGCTTGTCTATGGCACTTCAACCGCAAACCAGTGGCTGGCTGCGTGTGGTCCATCTCCATCTCCATGTCCATGTTCATCTACATCTCCATCTGGCCGCATCATTTCGGGGGTGGTCCGGCCTAATTGCACAAGCTTGTTACAGCAAGATCTTTGAGTCAGCCACTTGGCAATTGGAGTGGCTCAGTGACTCAGTGTGACAGTCTTACAGCCACAACTAGCTGACAGCGACTTTGTTTTTGTGTTTATTTTTAATCAGCTAATTAAGGTCAGCGCATAATTTTAATTGTTTTTCATAATTTGGAACGTCGGCGTTACACAAAGACTTCATCTGATGCGATTATCTCGCTCTCGCCCTCTGTGGTGTGGTACAGCGAGGCTGATAAGTCGGCGAGTCTTTTGCATAATTGGCGGCTATTTTGCTTTTTAGTCTGTTGTTTATTTTGTAATGGAATTGAATTTAATTGCTCGAGCTTTCAACAAATTCAAATAAAAGTGCGCATTAAGCAGCCGGGCCCAAAGGTCAGCCCCCAGTGGAAAGGTCACATGCTGTACAGCAACGAGCTGAGTTTATGATTTGTGATTTGTTCAAACAAAATCTTCAATTTGATTTGTGTTTAATTATGGAATCTTTGCAGCTCACTGTGGGAAAATGGAAAAGCAGCCACGTCCGTCTCCTGGTTTTGATTAATTTGAATTATTTTTGGAACGCGGTGAAATGCGAGCGCCTCGTGATCGTGCTCCACAATGCTGTTGCACCACCGAACCACCACGTTACTCTGCTTGTGTTTGTTGTTATTTCGATATGCCAGGTCGAATTTATTTATTTGTTTGTTTTCGTTAATTTCTGTACAAAATCTAATTAATTACAATTTTTATTGCCACGACTTGAGGCTTGGTCCGCGTCCGCACTCACGACTGCGCACGAGCATATTTTGTTCGGGCTCATATTTGTAATGTGATTTATATGGGAACAATGTGAGAGAGGATCTTTGAGAAATTTGTGTGCATGTTGAAAGTGCCATAAAATGTTTGAGCTATTCGAAATGTTCGATGAAATGTGAAAGGCTATTTCTCAATTTCATTTTACGATCTGAGAGAATTCTCCTCTAGCTCTAGCATTTTAATCTAGAGCATTTGAAACTGTAACATATTCAAGTTAAGCTGTTGCTTACAGAAATAATTATAAATTCTGAATGTAAGTGAAATAAAATTGTTTAGTTTATTTTCATATTTTAAGAATACGAAATGCTAGATTTCAATATTATTTATTTGAGCTACTTTTGGCGCATATTTAAGGCAATTCAATTTTTATATTCAATCAAATTTATATAAATTATGATATTTAATCTGAACTTAGGTTCAG
Organism: Drosophila koepferae; assembly: GCA_030914345.1. Taxonomy (NCBI): domain Eukaryota; kingdom Metazoa; phylum Arthropoda; class Insecta; order Diptera; family Drosophilidae; genus Drosophila; species Drosophila koepferae. The sequence goes on along the minus strand of JAUESR010000197.1, from coordinate 12,045,513 downwards.
ATTATATAGAAAGCCTACTCCAACATGTATCTTGCATTGTTTATATTTATTTCAATTTTAAAGTTATTAAAAATCAAATCAATTGTCAATTTTATTTTCAAGCAAATGGTTTTGAATTATGAATCTTTTTGATTTGATTTTCTAATTTAGTAGACAATAATAATAATAAACGGGAAACATGAAGATAAGATTTATTATTATTTTTTATTTATTTTTATTTTTTATTTTCAATAATAAGCGGGAAGCATCTAGATAAAATCTGTTTATTATTATTTTATTTTATATATTTATATTTTAGTTTTGCAAAATCCATGCCAAAAATACCAGAACTAAAAGAAAAGAAAAATGGATCACGCTTGATATGTTTAATGGGCTAATTAGTTAAAGGCTTTAGCAACAACTGCACCGGAAGTAACAGTTAAACGTTGTTAAGTGCAGCCTAATTGCCATGGACAACAATTAAACGGTGTTCGCTCTCTCTTAATTGTGGGCAAAGGCAACGCACTGACAATTCAACTTGAACCGCCGACCCAATGGGCTTGCACGACATCGCTTGCAGCATGAGCAGCGGCTTTCGGCTGGCATTCGGGCAATTCGCAGCGAAAATGCTGAAAAGCAAACAAAAGTGCAAAACACATGCAATGCCAGCTAATTAAGCTGGACGGAGCCGGGCCACTGCATTTGAACTAAATAAACAGCAGCAAACAGCAGCCAGGTCGGCCTGTACAGGTCTTGGACAACAGCCGACTGTAGCCGCGCCTCTTCACGGTAGCCCCTAACGGAAGCCATACTTCAGCGCTGGCAGCCCGAGATCTGACAACTCGCATCTAAGAGATGCGCGACGAGGAATGAGGCCTAAGCGAGCCACAAACAAGCCCCAACAAATGGCAGTAGCCAAGCTGGGGCCACTCTCAGGAAGTGGGCTGTCGGCGAGGAAGCTCACTCGGCGGCGGCATGGCTGATACGCCCCGTGAGCCGTTTGCATATTGAAAGCAATAAAAATTAATTTTCACATGCTAACAGCGCAATCAAAGCAAAGTTGACAAGCGTTTACAAAGGCGGCGCATCTGGGACGCGTTTATCACCGAAATATTTCATCTTCGGGATAAGCATCAGCGGAGAGTGGACAGCGCGAGTGGACCCATTCGGTGGTTCCAAAAAAAAGTGCACTGGAAAGGTGTGAGACGTTCGCCTCAAGCCGTTTGTCATCGCATTTCCGCTGAAGCTCTCAGCTCTCAGTTCTCAGCTCTCAGTTCTCAGCTCTCAGCTCTCAACTCTTCCTCCCATTCCCATTCTCATTCTATATCTGACCAACTGTCATATCTCTGGGCATGCGCGACAGACGCTAATTAGCCGCCTGAATGGAATTGAAGCTCAGCTCACGGCTCACACCTTCGCGGCTGCTGGACACGCAGATTCGGATGTGGCCTCAGATATGTTGCGGCTGCTTTTGTCTGGGGTCGTGTGAAATTTTAATGGTTCGCATTTCGTTTTGCAGGTCTTCAGAGATGACTATCGGTTTAGTTTTTATGATTGCCCTTTGCACGAACAAAAAGAGGGGTTTTCGCTAAAAATTTAATGTGCTTTTTGGGCTGTGAATCAGTGCAGCAGTTATGGAAAGTTGTGCTCGAATATGGGCCAAGGTGTGACTACAGAGCTAGCCAAAGAAACCCCAAACGCAATGAGTCAAATACTAAGATTGTCGCCAATTCTAATCCAATTGTATTTATGTAGCTGACTCACGGGTTTCCACTCTGTGCAGACTCAACAAATGTTTCGCTTACGTGTGGCTCAAGGCATTTACATTTTTATTGCACCCAATTAAAAATCTATTTAATGCCGCTTACGCATATATTTCTTATTCCATATGCACTTGCGAAATGCGCTTTTAATTGCCGGCCATAAATCAAATGCCGGCCCAAACACTGCAAATGTAATGCAATTATCATTTTTATATGCACGCGCCAATTGATGCTCTAAACAAATGCCAAACCGAATGCGAATCCACACACACACACTCACCCACTCTCCCACACACACACACAGACACCCATAGTCAATCGAGCGGGATGCATAAATCAGCGGCCATTCCGGAATCCGTTCAGTAGCTCGGCAGCTGCTCGCCAGCTCGTAAAAAATGCAATTGCCAATGATGCTGATGTTGGCGGCCATTTTGTAAAGCTCTGGGCATTATTAATTGGCTCTGTTTGCATTTCGGCAAGTTTTATTTATATATTTATGACCAGATCCCACTTACCACGGACTCGCTGAGCACTGACATTCAAATGACACGCATTCAATTACCAGCGAGTGACTCACAAGCTCACAAACTAACAGTTCCCCAGGCCTGTGGGCGTGGCTGCTGATGTTGCAGTGGAATGCAAACAGCTTCAATCACACTGGGCCCTGTTATATTTATCGCCTTAAACGAGCATAAATTGTGGCTTAAAAGTTTCCTAGAATTGTAAGTCAATGGAATCGGCTGAAATGCGCCGTGCGTGGGTGCAGGGGCAACAGATCGGGGCACTCGATCTGTTGGCCGTTCAACTACACTGAAAGAAATTTCTCGGTAATAATTGGCAACTGTGGTAAAAATAAGTAAATAATAGCAAAGACACTTATCAAAGTTAGCAGAAAAAAATCACATAAGTCTTATATTAAAGTTATATGATTTTTTTTGCTGCTATAAGATTTGATCAGTAAAATAAATTCTCTAAAATTCTCTCTCTCTCTCGATTTCCTTATCTATCTCTCTCCTACTCTCTCTCTCTCTCTTCTCTGTCTCTCTGTCAATCTCTCTCTCTCACTCTCTCTCCCTTTCTTTATATATATCTTCGCTATATCTGACCTTCCCACACACTCTCAATCAATTTCTCTCGGTGCACATCAACCAAAGTTATCGATGATCAATACCAGTGGCGTTTAATTAAAATTGTACAAGTGCCAGTGTCAAGTCAATCGTTGTCATTCACCCAGCTCATGCCCGTAGTCTCCCATCACCCATACCCTAGCCCTATCCCCTCTGCCGCCGTCTCTAAGGCCCATGTCAGTGTCTCCGAAACACGTTAACAGCCCAAACGTGACAACAGCAACAACGGCGATGAGGAGGAGAAGCCCACAGTTGATTCAGTTGAGCAGTTGAAACTGTTGAGACACTCGAGCAGTTGCATTGAATCCTCCTCAGGTTTTGTGGCCCTGGCCCTGGTGTGATACCTAAATGCCTCGCCGTGTTGGCGTTGGCTCAATTGTCAATTCATAAACGACTTTGAAGTTTTCTTCGATTTTTGATTTATGCCCATGAATCTACAGCAAATGTCACACAGAGGGGAACGGTGAGGGGAGTGGGACAGAGTGAGTTTCGGGCAGCAATGGCCGCTCAAATTGAATGTTAATATATGCAGTTAATAAGTTATTTCTGATATTATATGGTAGCCAACGGGCTGTCAAAACTCACACAAGCAACTGTCAGCGCTGGTAATTGCTTAGCGGCCCACGCGATGCGGCTGGCCTGGCATATTAATGGGCAGCCTAGTGCAGCACCAGCCAGCCAGGGGCTGGCTGACTGGGAGTGGGGGCTAGCGGGTGCTCTCGGAGACAAAGTGACGCGCCGGCCATGTTTAGTGTGTGGCTGACAAGCTAATTTGTTGGATAATTGTGCGATTTTTGACAGGCGCAATGAGCTGACAGTGACAACGGGCAGCGTTGCCAGATTGCCGATTGTTGCCAGCGACAACCTTCTGCCATTTACATGTGGCAGCACCGGCAACAAAGTCAACAATTCGAACCCGCTGGCCAATTTACTTCAAGTGCAAATTACAACCAGACAGCCGAACAGCCGAGCAGCCAAAGAGCCAAAGAGCCAAATGAATGGCTGGCAGTAAGAGCCGGGCCAAGACAGATTGACATTAAACAAGTTGTAATTCGATACTTAATTGACGCCTGACTCGTAAATTTGCAATTGCTCCAGCCCAGACCCAATCCCTTGCCCAGCTCCATGATACACAGCGACCGGCCAATTCCAATTAAAGAAGGCCCAAGGGGCTGTCGCAATCGGCTGTCGCATTGAGGTACATACATGTATGTAATGTAAAAAGTGAGAATATTGCCCACACACACAGCAAACGGCTGACGGGGAGGCCTGACATGACTGGGAGGGGGTCAGCGATGTGCTTGCTAAACAAGTCAAGTGTCCAATCGCAGTCAGTGTGGGGTCACTTGACCCATGTGTGTGAGGCTGTAGATCTGCAGATGGCCCAGTTTTTATTTGCTTTTAGGCCATTTGTTTTAAAACACAGCCCATGACAGTGTCAGTTGGCTCGGCCCACCTGGGCAAACGACTTATTGCTCTCTTGCAATAAATTGTTATCCAAAAACTGTAACTCTAACTGTAACCATAGTATAACTGTAACTGTAACTGCTCCAGCTTAAGTACAAATCGTCTTAGCTAAAAACTAAAGGAGAAACATTTCCAAACTCCGCAGGGTTTTATGGCCCGCCACAGCATTTACACTGCCCAAGCACTCCCTCGGGTCTGTGGGGCCACAGACGGGGCTTTCTATTGAGAAAGTGTAACTTTTACCCAATGCCTTGTCGATTTTAAAGCCATAAAAAATGTTTTATGTCTCTGGCGCACATATTTCTGTGTGTCGCTGAAGCGAAAATTGCTCTACAGCTTAATGCCAGTCATGGAAGGAGAATCCGTGGAGTGGGGTTCTACCTACATACATAGTATACAAATATATCTGTATATATGTACATATATACATTGTGGCATTTTCATCCGGGCGACATCGCCGTTATTGCAGCAATTTATTTTATTGCAAATTTTATAGGCTTTGAAATTTGATTGGGCTTTTCGCGCTTGCCACGATTGCCAATCGTTTGGTAGCAGTCGAGCAAAATATCGAATTACAAATGAATTTGACTTCGATTTGTGTGCCTCCCTCAAGCGGTTGGCATTCGCCCAACTACTGGACAATTCCGTGGAATGTAAACGATTTCCAACAGGAAAAACGAAACCCAACTCAGCTCGGCTCACACTGAAATTATTTAAACAATGCGAACCCTAACTATTTACGGCCACTCAAAATAAACATTACCTGGTTTATGTGTTGTTCACCAGGTTTATATCATTTGGTGGGTATTACAAGTCGCTCTATTTGGATTTGTTATATCAGAGTTTAAACATAATGCAGAGGGCATTAAAAAAAAAACATCTGTGTGGGCATTCGAATTAGGGCTATATATTTTATAAAGTTTATAGTTTTCTGTAATTTCATAAGCTAGATTAATGGTATATACTACTACTAAAAGCTAACATGAAAGTCTGATAATTTATTTGTTATTTTTTATTAATATTTACGCAAAACATGAATCAAACAGCTATATATAAAATATAAAATTTATTCTTTAATTTTTAAATATTTTTTTGAAGTGATAGGTCTAATATTATGACTAGACATTAGAATGAGAGCTATAGTTATTTTTAGCACATTCAAATAGGCACAAGCCGTAGGAAAAAAAGATATTTTTATTTATTCATACTTATTTCTAGTCATTTATAATTTTAATTAGTATAGTATGATAAAAAATTTGCCTATTGTTATAAAAACAGATAGCAAATAAATAAATAAAATAAACAAATAAAAATATAAAAAAAAATATAATTTGATATGCAAATTAATTACCAATTTGTTATTTAAAGGTTAATAATTAGACAAAATATGAATCATATAACTTATATATAAAATATTAATATTAGTTATTTACATATACTTCATTTGTAAAAATATTGATTATTGATGTATAAAATAATATAAATAATAACATTAATTATTTATTTTCTTTTAATATACATGTAAGAGTTTTATATTCTATTTTCAGAAATATATAGATGATGTATATATATTTAAATTTTAAAATAATAATATGAATAATTTTATTTTATTTTTAAAGAATTTACATTTATTCGCTTCACTTGCAAAATTTATTTAATTATGACAATACTTAAAACACTTTTTATTATGTTTAATCAAATGTATTTACAATTCATATTACTTTCTCGACAGCTAGGAAATTGTATAGTTAGGCCAACGGATTGCTAACGGTATAATTCAGCATGAGCTTTATGATTACCAAAGTTCCAATATTACTACCAATTACCTCAAAGAAACAAAAACTATACAGAAATCCAGAAATAGTAAAGAAGCGATTCCTGTCAGAAGTCACGAAATCCAAGCCAAGCTCCACACAATTGGAAATAATTAAAATATTTTTTGGAGAGCGGCGTATTGAATATATAATTTTAATTTTGTTTACATTCTACAGTCAAATGTTTCTTTTGTTTTTGGGCAATCGCAGCACGGGACAAACAATTACTTTATGAGCGCTGCAAATATGGCGTCGATCATAATTACGAAGGCAGCCCTTTTTTTGGCCACAATGAAAGTGACAGCGTTGATGAAGCCTAGACCGAATGGAAAAGAAGTAGAAGAAGAAGAAGAAAGGTACTCAATTTGCCGTGGGTCACAATGCTCTCGAAGTAGGTGTCGCTGCCAAAGTAGAACATGACAAACGGCAACGACAAATCGATAGGAAGCTCCACACAATTGTCGAGAGCGGGGAAGAGGCAATGTAATTGCGACACCTTCAGCCATCCCCGGCCGCGGCACTTACATTGCCTCCGTCCGGGTAACGCTAATGGCCGGAAAGTCGCCAACAATAAACGCTCAACACGTGGGCGCTGATAAGGCTCGGTCTTTGTCTCCGGCTTGCTCTGGGGGCGGATGTGAGCGATTTGGTGCCAGCTTTTGACGCTTTCTGATTGCAGATGCCAAATTGCAGGCAACGAGGCAACATTTAATGTCTTAATTAACTGGCAGGAGTCTGGCCTGAAGTTGACTTCAATTGGATATGATTGGACTGGATTGTATTGGATTGGATTGGATTGGAATGGGTTGGGTTGGCTTGGTTTGGGTTTGGCTGTGTATTTTTTTGAGAGAATCGAGAATCGCTTGCTCTAGGCTTATCTATAAATGGTAATCAGTAATTAAGTCTGCGGCTAACTTGACGCACGCGCTGCAGACTTAAGCCGAAGCTCGATTAAAGCTGGAGTTCGAGCTGAATTGGGAGCAGCGACATGTGGCCCGTTCGACTCTGACAGCATTAATGTTATCATGTGTTGATTTACATGCGTATTGTTGTTGTAATTTGATTCGCCTGTCGCCCTGCTGATGTAATGGGTGTGTTACGGGGCTTACCGCTTAAGCCCAATCGAGCGATTGAATGCCCACGATATGCAGCAATTTAAATAAATGGAAGAGACTGGCGATGAGATTGAGGAGCAGCGATAAACGAGATTAACCCCAAAGCTGCGTTGGTCAGAGACCCCAGAGAACTGATCTCCCAGTAACGCAGCGAGAAGCAAATTAATTGCAGCTACTCCAGCAGCATTTGAAAAGTTGAGTGTGTATGTGTTTGACTTAATATAGTAACTAAATATTTAACAACAGCTATTTAAAGTTAGAGCGGAATATTAAATGCAACAGAGATAGATTGAACAAATTTTATAATGAATAGATTTAATGATTGAGTTAAATGTACAATTTAGAAATTGAATTTTCTTCAATAATTGGATATATTGATTTTAAACAATAATAGAATAGTTATATAAAGACTATATAAGCTAAAAGCTTACTCATAATCAGTACAAATGATGATAATCAAAAATAAATCAATCTAGCTGAGCTCTAGGTACTATAACAAATTTGAATTTTTATCAACTTTAACTTAATTTACTAAGAATTTAAGAATATTTTTACTAAGAATTTTATAGGGATTTTATAATGAAAAATGTACGAGAAATTTGTATTTAAAGCAATTCTAACTCAATTAAACCCTAATATAATTATTCATATATTTTATTTGATGTTTTAAGTATCTCTGTAGACTCTTCTTTTTTTAATTCTTCAATCCCGCAACAAAGTTGATTGCATAACTCTTAACTGGCGTTAAACGGAAAGCGAATCAAAGCTCTTTTCTTGCAATTTGGCATTGTTTTGGCTTTTGCTGGCGAGTAAACAACAAAAAATTTAAATTTTGTACGACTGGAAAATTGCAACATTTAACAATAAATCGGAGCCGGCAGCGATAACAATGGCCTAGCAAAAGGGACGGCTGCAAAATAAACGCTCGAAATTACAATAACAACAACAACAACGACAATAGCTGAGACGTAACAAAGGCAGCGGAGGGTCAAAGCAACAGCAACAAAAAGCCAAGCGTAAAATTAAAGCGCAAAATGCAAATAAACGAAACCTAATAAAAGCAATTTGCAAAATTAAGTAAAACGTTTGCGCGCCCTCACCCTCACAGACCAGCTGTGTGTGTGTGTGTGTGTGTCTAAACAAGCAAAGCTGTGCTAATTTTTTGTAAATAAAACTACCGATCTAGCGATCGGTACCACTCCAGCCAGCCAGGCATTCGGAAAATCAACTGTGAAAAGCACAGCCACAAAAAAAAATGCTAAACAACAAACTGTGCCAAATTGCTGGCAAGTCGTGAGGCGCAAGGCGCAAAACAACAGTTGCAATTCAAACGGAATGCAAATTCAGCCAGTCCCAGTGGTAATTACGAGCTACAGCCAAACAGCCAAGCAGCTAGCAGCACCACAAGATCCATCAGACCAAAAAAAAAAGAAAACAAAGTATTAGAATCTCTCTCAAGAGCTTGAAGTGCTCAGCATCAAGCCCCCTTGCTGGCTTGGCTGCTTATTAAATTTGTGTAAGCTGCACACACACACATGCACACACATGCACACACACACACACACACACACATGGCACACACGCTTGTTGCAGCAATTGTATGTTGTGTCTGCCTGCAAGTCACGCGTTGAGCCGCTGTCTACCCCCTCAGCTGCACCGGCCACCTCGCCCTTGATGCCTCATTGCCGCATTGCCTCCCTCCTGTGGGTCATCAGTTGCTGCGCTGATTATTTGCTTAAATTGCTGCTAATAACATGACGTGGTGGCATTCAAAGAGAGATCGCCCCCCAGTGGCTGAACGCCCCATTTGCATGCACATGCACCGATCCCAGAGAGTCGACGTCTGTCCATCATTTGTTAATTTGCTCATGTTTACGAATGAAGCCGGCCGAGGCACAGACGTTGTTGCCACCGTTTGCCAGAATGCGACTGCGAATCTGTGGCCCGTTTTCGTATGGGTTTCTCAGGCCAAATTGCTGCAAAATTAGTTGGCTTGTCTATTACACATTGAGATTGCAACTGCAATTGCAGAGATGCTGCGGCTGCGATGTTGCATGCCTTAGCCCCATTGTGGCAAATGCAAATGGCAAATGGTTCGGTTAGTTGCTCATAACTGCAGGGTATATGGCATATAGAAAACGGATCCACTTGCCGCACCTGCAATTATGGCAACAATTACACATCCAATCATCCAATTGCTGCTGCACCTGATCTATAATTTTCCAATGGCCAGTGAGTTACTTTTCACAGCTCGCGGCATTGTTTATCGAAATTCGAACACACACCAAATGCACATGTATGTGTGTGTGTGTGTGTGTGTGTGCATACGGAAATTTACAAGAAACTCAAGTTAATGAAAGAATAATAAGCCCGTGTGACACTGACACGGCGTGTGGCCAAAATATCAAAGTCAACAATTGTGCCAGAGGCGAGCTGCCATCGCACGACGACGCATCTCACCACACGAGACAACATGCAAAGCAAAGTCAATGAGGTATCACAAATAAATAATAGATTAAATGGAATTTTACAATGACACCGACAGCTAACAAAACATTTGGAATTTCGCATTTTGCATTTCACATTGCGAATGCCTCTGAAAAACGAAGAAAACCGACTCAGATTGCATAGAGCACAGAAACAACAGCTAAACGTCACTGGCTGACCTACTGAATGAATGCACATGAGTGAGGAATGTTCTAATTTAGCCAGTGATCGACTAGTAAATAGCCTGTAAATAGTTTGGTCAAGTCATATATATAACAAAGTTTTTTTTCGTTTATTATTAAATTGATGACTGATTGAGATTTCTTCTTGAACTAATGTAAAATATTTCTGATTATCTGATTTAAAAATGTTTTGTTCTTATTTGACGATGGATAGTCCTATCTCTTACATATAATACCCTGCTGACAAATGAAAAGGGTATCATGGCAAATGAAAATATAAATATAGGTTAATGTGGTAAATTATGGCATAATAAATAAACAATAGTGTAAAATAATAAATAATTTAGTTTAGGCATTTTATAACAGAGCTGAGCTAAAATCTAAAAAATATGAATCCTATAATTTAAGAGATCCTGAAGAATTAAGGATGATTCTTAGATAAACACCAATCATAAGTTTTCGTTTGGAATAGACATAATTGGTATCTGGCATTAAGTTCTTCAAAAAATTAATACCTATACTCAAATATCTTTATATTGATATTAGTTATATGTTACGTACATATCGTACAGTTCAGATCTGATAAAAGGATTCACAAAGATTTCATGTTTTACATTTGTCAAATAGAGATTAGATTTTGTTATGAATATGTAAATTTATGGTTACTTGAATCATTCGGTTACTGATAGTTATTGTTAATAAATTTGCTTATTGTTAATTGAAAATAAAAAGTATTTAAAAAAAGGTCTAATCAATTTAAACAAACTTTTAAAAGTGCAAATAGAATATCTGCTTGAAGTTCAATATTATTTCTTATTTATTTTATTTGATTCAAAATATTATTCAATTCAATTTGTATTATGCATATTGAATGTTTCTAGTAGAAACTTTCTACACCTAACTATATATAATATATGAATTACACCATCAACAATTCTCTGAAACTTATCTTATTTACACTCGGTATGTTTACTATAAAATGCTAACTCATGCATATATATTAAAAATTTCAATAAAATTAAGGAAATAATAAATATACAATTTTTTGCATACATAAACAAAAATACAAAGAATAATATTGAATTTGTTAATTCATTTAATCTTTTGCTTTGCACAAGGAAACATTTCAAATCTCTACCTGCTCCAGCTTCTCAACTCTATTAGCAACACATTCCGATAGAGATTATCGCGGCTCATTGTCATAGACCTCGACAAGTTGTTCATCTGGGGCAAAACTCATAAAAATATTCAACTCGACCGCTTGGTGGCTGTCAGCTTTGGGGCAGACGCAGGCGACTGGCGTCTCCAGTTAAGCACAACTAATGGAGGACAAGCCCAGAAAAGTGTCAGACAGCACCCACAATAAACCCCAACTGGGGGCAACTGCCCCAAAGAACAAGCCCCAAAATATACAAATTAAGGAAAACATTTTGTAAATGTCGAAGTCGCCGCACGAGGCAGTTGAACAAATGCACAGAGTTATATACTAAGAATTAATTAATTGCCAGCCAAAAAAAGAGAACAACAGCCACAACAACAAGAAGATCAACTCAGAACGTGTAAATGTATCTGCAGCTGTAGTTGGGGCATCCGTGAGATACATGCGCTTTCATAAATCAAAAGAAAACTTTGTGTTTTCTGGGATTCGATGCTGGCGCCACGCAGCTTAACAATAGCAATAGATACAGATACAGATACAGATACAGATACATAGATAGAGATACAAATACAACGATGATACAACTGACACTTTCTTCAGCCTGGGCAGCTTTAACCGTTACATAGCAGTCGCTGGCCTAATCTCCAGATCGTTGTTTGCTGATCAGCATGGCGCTAGCTGAGATTATGATGAGCTCACGACTCTCGCCGGCCGATCAGCGGAGGATGCTGCATTCGTGCGCTACTCGAGTGCAACTAATTGCCGCACGTTCGCACCCAATTAGCGGCAAAGAGTTGGGACGAGGCTGCGACTAAGTGCAGCTATCAACACTTGCAGCTGCATCTTTGGGGCTGCGTAAATGTATGAGATGTGAGTTGCTTGGCATGCCACGAATTATGATTAACATACGAGCATTTGATCTGAATATTAATTGATCTACACGCGTCAAAATATTGAGCAAACCACAAAACACTAAAAAAAGAAAAAAAAATCAAACCCAATCTTTGGCCATTAAGTGGGGGGTGTTGACAAATGTCTTTTGTGTCGCAGGCACAGATACAACTGCAGTCGGGCTAGGCGACAGATCGTCGCGCTTCACTTTCCAAATAGATGGACAGTGGTACGAAGGTGAAAAAATACATTTAACTAAAAAATATATTTATGACAAATTTAATACCAGAGCATTTCAAATATTAAATATACAAATTTTAATTATGAATTATATTTTTAAAATACAATTGCTCATTAAACATATATAGTACTTGCAACCACTGTGCGGCGTCAACGGCAGCAGCTGTTTGTAATTTTCACGCTGACTGAAAAAAAATATCATAGAAAGGAGAAAACATTTTTCACTTTGTCTTCCGTGGCGGGGGCGTAGCCCAAGACGAGTACCAGGACAAAGATGTGGATGCGGGGGCATTTCTGGCATTCGTTTCTATCAACGCTCTACGAATGCAATTGCAACGGCGCGGCGTGGCTGCCGCACATTTGTGGCAGACACAATTATGAGTCGAGTTCGAGTTCAAATCGAATCGATTCTCAATGCATTTGCCCACAATGATGAGTGAATATGAATGAATATATTAATGAGCAGCGATTTGTCTGCGCGCCAACAACACGCAGACAGATTCACATTCCATGCCACCCACTTTCTGTCCATTTACGTAATGGTAAATTGAAGTTCCTGCATAATGTGTAAAATCTGTCTTGCTATTGAATTGGCTCAGTCTGCGATCGTTTAAGCAATTGAAAACAGATTTCAGTTAGGCATAAGTCCGAAGTCGAATTGAAAATATTAATTAAATGCCAAATGGATACAAATCATTTCTGATCGGATGTTAGAGAAGGAAAATTGCACATGTGACTTTGGCAACTCTTAAGAATTCAAAGCATCTTCAATTAATTCTATAATAAATGTATAGTTCCTGTAATCTCTTTTCTTTACGCTGACCACAGCCTACTCAGCCAATCCTCGCACAATTATATATAAGATGTTCCATATTATATTCTCAATGATAAACTCTCGTATTTATTTACAGATTTACTCGCATATTGGCAATAAAGTCAGTGCAATATTTGCATAGACTGCCCCCAGTAAGTGCAACAAAATATTTTGGATCGAGTACACAGAATCCAGATCAATTCGCTGATACCAGATCAATGCAAAGTTAGTCCAGCTGCTGGCAGATTGAGATTGAGCTTCAGTTGATCAGCGCGTGTTTAGTGCGGCAAATCCGAAACTTAGCTTGGAATTTGTGCGCCTGAAAGCCATTTGGAAATCCAAGATCAACGCTGGACTAACGCTCGCTGGCTGCTTGGCATGCGAGAGGATCATACAGGATCTGCGGATCTGCGGATCAGCTAAATCACCGGATAGCGCATTTAATCCAATTAACAAACCTGCAAGCCAACCTGCGGCCATACCTAAATTGTGGGCGGTTGAATAGCTTAGCAGCGCAGCGGCTGCGCTCTCGACTGCGCGAGGCAACGCCAGGTAGTTGTCGACGGATCTACTCAGTGCTCTGCGCTACGAACACTCGGATTCCTGGACGGGTGCCGAAGTCGAGGGCAAGCGGGCGCTGATCTTGGATAAGTTGATTAATTAAAATTTCGCTCAGCTTTCAAACGAAGCTCATTATTTAATGAGTTTTTTTCTTGGCAAGCCCCTGGGTGTGGCAAGTGGCGACGGCCTGGGATCCGGTGGGTAGCATATAGATTTGGCTGGAATTACATTCGGATTCAGATTCAGATTCAGACTCGGATTCGGATTCGGATTCGAGGCGCGACATTTGCCGCAAATTAGCGCAATTCGCTTCAAGCGTGGGATGCACGCCAAATATTTTATTAGCTCATTATGCAAAGCGAATTGGCATTAAAAACAAACAAATCTGAAAGGGGCGTGGCGACAGCAAAGGCGAAAGCGAGTATAAAAGGCTGTCAATTTAAATATGCGAAACGCTCCAAAGCGTTAAATGAATTTGTTAAAGAGCTTAAACGACGAACCTCTCTATGTCAAAGAAAGCAACAGAAGAGAAGAAGGGAGGAATAAGAGAACAAATATGAGATATCCTAAACTCTTGAAGAAGAAATCATTAAATCTATTATGATCTTATTATCATTTATCTCTTATTATTATCTCTATATATTATTAATATAGTATTGAAATCTTAAGAAACTTAGACATATAATCTATTATTATACTATTATCATTTATATTTTACAGAGACCCCGAATAACAGTTATCCGACTCACTTGTCCCATTAATTTCTGAGAGATACAGATAAAAGGCGCACACAAACTTTATTCCTCTGAGTAGGAGAGATATTTTTGGTTTTTTGCATACACACCAACGCAGCACATACACAAAAAAAAAGTTTTTTTTTTGACAAAAACAAAGTGCATCGCTGACCAATGCACTATGGGCGCAAACACCGATTTAGTGGCATAAAGTCCAACAATATTTTGTTATATTTTCTTATTTATTTTCGTAGTTCCATTTTAGAAAAGTCTAAGTATATGACTTCCCATTCAAATTTCCAAAACAAGAAAATCCAAATTTCTAAAAAATAATCTAAGCATATTTGCAAAATTTCAAGTCCATAACTTTAAATTTGGAGTTTATGCCGCTAAATCGACATTCGCTCCCATAGTGCAACGCAGCAGCAACAGTTGGGAAAAAAAAAACAAAAGCAAACTGCGTCATTGATCTACGCAGCAAAAATGTTTATTTTTTTTTGTGCAAGGCAATAAAATAGCACACTGAGGACCGTAGAAAAACCCACTGTTTTTCTGTTTCTCACTGAGTAAAAGGAGTTTTTCTAAGCACATGCTGAAAGAGTTATTTTGAGAGTTTTATTTATAAAACTCCATGCGAAACACTTATTTGTGGACTTTTTGAAATCCTCAAGAGTTATTCGGGGTCTCTGATATTTTATCATCTATATATCATATTATTATTGTAGTATTGAAATCTTTTCTTATCTAATTTCAAACATATCCAAAATATTTATTAATTATAATATTATTCCATATTATTTTCTATTATCATCTATATATTATTCTTCCATCACTTTGAGCTCTGATTCTAGCTGTCATTTTACTTAAGTTTCAGAGAGTCGACATCATATTTTTCGGCATCAGCACTTTAGGTGCATTATTCAAAATAGAGCTATGTGTACTCCAGCCCAGGTAGAGGTGTTGTTCGATTGGATACGCATATCGGCGGAAAACCGCATTGAAATTACGCCAGGACCTGCCCAAGTTCCATAATTGCGGTAATGCCGATAATCTGTTCTTGTGGGACAGCGCGATGCCGATGCTTCTGCCGCTGCCTCTCCCGCTGTCCTTTTCGGTAGCTGAGGGATGCGCCCATTGCTTACGCGCGCTTAATCCCAGGTACCGCCTACTCATAATATCGAGTCAGCATTTAATTGTTTGAGGAAAGGAAAGGATTGAAGAGCCGTGAGCGTTGGCCATCGATAATTGGATTAAATACGCGTCCCGCGACAATCTCTGGTGATCCGAGCGGTAGTCCAACGCTGATCTCGGATTTCCACTGGCTTTGAGGCGCACAAATTCCGAGTTAAGTTTCGGATTTGCTGTACTAAACACACACGCTCGTAGCTGAACTCTTGCTGCAGAAGCTGCCATTGCTGCTCACTGTCAGATCTGTTCTAGAACTAAGCAAATCCAAAATATTTATTTGCATTTAATTAAGTCGCAAGCTTAGCGACGGCAATCGGAAGTTCCACGGGTCACGCGACTCTCAAATCCGCGCCATTAAAATTCAATTAAATTTCCGCTTCCGCCAAAAGCAAACAATGAACGAAAAAGAAAAAACAAATGAGAACCCCTTTTGGTACAGAATTTTAATTAAATCTCTGCCACGCCGTGCGACAGCATCACCAAAAATCAGCTCAATTATTAAAACAAATAATGCCAATTAGTTGTGTCAACAGTGAGAGCCGCAGCCCTGACAATCGCAGCCGTTGCTCCCAATTATGATGCGCTAAAGAGCCGCCCAGACGTACATCAGCAGCAGTACCACCACCAGCAGCAGCAATAATAGCAACAACATAGGCTGCTGCTTTAATTGACACTCAGATGCCGCCGCCATCATCGCCATTAACGGCCCCTAGACTTGCCCCCGTTGCTCATGGCCTGGCGCAGCTCATGGTTCAGGCGGCCAGAAGAGCACAGAAATCAGAGATGAGACAGTCGCTGGCTCCTCATTTGTGCATCTAATGAAAACGCTAACGAGACACAGATACATATACTACATACATACATACATACATACACACACATGCATAGAGTGGGGTAGTGCACACATTAGCACAAAACTCTTAGGCAACGCAATCAATTCGCTTCTGATTTTAAATTTATGTACCTCATCCGCAAAGGAAGCAGGGGAGAGGGATGCTAAAGCTGTGGCTCTAACTGTAACTAGAGAGTGACAGCGATATCCAACCAGATACCGCCACTCACACACACGCACACATACATACATACATAAGGGGGTCTCCATTTTCTCTCACTCTCTGGCAAAGCCGTGCAAAGTACTCCTGATAATGAGCTCCATCTCGTTGGCAATTATTAAATGAATTGGATTTATATGTTGCCAGCAGCCGCAACAGCAACAGCAACAACAACAACAATAACTACAACAGCAACCACTGTAATTCCCACTTGCTCGCTTTGCTGCATAGCCGCCCCTTTAGATAGTTTCGCTCTCTGTCAGTCTCGCTTGCTCGCTCGCACTTACTCGCTCACTCATGCAATCCATCAGCCAATGGGAAACGTTTATTTGCTGCTCGTTATCTGCGCTGTGAGTGTGGAACGTGGAAGTGTTGGTCTGTGGAACGTATTCAGCGTACAATGCAGCTAGCCCAGGGAGAACCTTATATACAAATATACGAACATTTGCACTCATTTATTTTAGTATATAAGAGCTGTTACTTTGACTTTCATTATATATTCCAATAGTCTACATAAATTTGTTAATTTTGAAACAAATTGACTTTAATTACTTGCAAAATAGACGGGATTTACATGTGCGTGTGTGTGTCTATACATTTTCTATTAACTGTATTTATAATCAACACGCTGCAGGCCTTGGGCGTGCCAACAACGATATCAAATAATCGCATGCAAACAATAAACAAAGCTAATCATTGCATTTGGCCGCTGCTTTGGTCATATTTCAATTACACTAAAAAGCCAAGGAACACGCCTCTGCCATTGGCAGTGCGAACAACAACTTCGTTGACCTTTGCTGAGAGCGCCAAAACAGCAATGGCGTCGAAGATCCACAAGAAGAAGAAGTAGAAGCAGAAGAAGAAGAAGATGGAGCCTGCAACTCATTGTCTGACTAATTAAATGATTTATCCCGAAACGTGAGGCAGCCAACACTTTGCAGCAGACAACAACAACAACAACAACTACTACAACAACAGCAATCCGCATCCAGCTGCAACAAAAACCAATTACAATTACCGCACCCAAAGGTGCCACAAAAACATATACTCACACACACACAGAGAGAGATAGACTGCAGTTATTGCAAGGAGCAGAGGGAGAGAGAACAAGAACCAGATCAGGAGAACGAGAGATGCGACGACAGCAGCAGTAACCGTTGCAGGCGCACCAGCCGCAGCAGCCGCCGCCTGGGCCAGGAAACTTTATCTAGATGCATACAAATCCAACACAAAGCGCACGTCAATTTATTTACCAGCCTCGGACGGCTGTCGAGTGTCCGAATTGGGCAGAGGCGAGGTGGGCGATAGACGATGGTCGATGGGCGGGCTGAAGTATGGTTGGACTCGTCTCATATATAGATTTACCTATGGCAATGCCAATGATGACGATGTCGAAGTTGGCGCTGCATGTTTTATGCCTCTGCTGCAGCTTTAACGAGGTGTTTATTTTCACAACTCTCAGGGCCAAGGCATCTCTCTGTATATGTATGTGCGTGTGTGTGTAAGTGCGAGAGCAAATCCCTGTGTGTGTGTGTGTGTGTATTCGATTGCAGTTGCTCTTTGTTGAAAGTGCAGAAAACGAGGGCCCGCCCATTTTCATGTCGGGCCCATGGGCCGCCAATATGATGAAGATTCGATGCCCGATGACGATGCAGTTCGTGCAACACTCTATGCAGCCAGGGACAGGGATCGGGGCCAGCTGATGGGAACCACTTTGACGGCAGGGCGTCTATGGAAATAAGGAATGATGTTGACGCCGTCGCAGAAAGGTGACTACAGTGATTCACAATAGCAAATTTGAGGCTCTGGACTAGAGAATCAACAACAAAATAAAATATGCAAATTGAACTCGAAAAATATTTTACACTTGCAATTTATATGTTGTTGACAAATTGTTATATATTGTTTATTAAATTGTTTATAAAATAAATAAATTCAATATAATTAAATTAAATCATAAATACAGAGCTCGCACGAAATCGTTGAGAGTTTCGTCACTCACACTTTGAAATATAAACCCACACAGTAACACTTTATAAATGTTCTCAATGAATGTGCTTCTATTCAGAGAACAGCGATATGTCTTTTGTTTTTCTACGATCTTCATTCAAGGACGTTCTTATTCTGAATAGAATAAGATAAGTGATTCGGGTAACTGTTATTTATTTGTTATTTGCGTTCAAAGATTTTTAATTACACACTAGTCGGGAAATTCAAATATTTTCATAGACATAGTCGTTCGCTTTATGCTTACATAACTAGATAACACATTAAAAAAATAATAAATAAAAAAAAGCAAATTTATTACTTCTGTTATTAAATAAAGCTTAACTGTCAATTTAAAATTTTTTTTAAACCATAACCATTTGCCCAATGTTGATTTTATTAAATAATAAATGAATATAGTTTTCTTTATTTTCATAAATATATTAAAAGTGTAGGCAACTCTTTTAAACTTTAATGTTTTCTATAATAATATATGAATTAATATATATGTATGTATTTTAATGATGAAAATATGATTAAAATCAATTTAAATCAGAGACCCCGAATAACAGTTACCCGACTCACTTGTCCCATTAATTTCTGAGAGATACAGATAAAAGGCGCACACAAACTTTATTCCTCTGAGTAGGAGAGATATTTTTGGTTTTTTTCACTCCTACTCTGAGTGTTTGGCATGGAGGAATTCAGGCAATTCCTCTTTTTAAAAGAGTTATTTTGCGAGTAATACTTTAACTCTTTCACACAAAGAGTTATTTTGTGACTTATTTTTAAAATCCTCATTTATAAAACTTTGTATGTGTTTTTGCTTTGTGTGTTTGTTTTGTGTTTGCTTTGTGTTTGCTTTGTGTTTGCTTTTAATTATAACCTGATTGAAAATAAGAAATCAAACTATTATGGTTTTGATAAATGTAATTAACAGGCAGAATGGGGCGTATATGACCATATAAATTATATATATTCTTGATCAGGGCGACGAGCAGAGTCGATATATGTATATAACAGGCAGAAGGTGGCGTGGATGACACTATATAGTATATATATTCTTGATCAGCAGGAACAAAATTTGATATAGCCATGTCTGTCTGTCCGTCCGTCTGTCACACTGTCTGTCTGTCACTATGTGTGTCTGCCGCGTGTCTATAACTCTGTGTCTGTCTGTGTGTCTATCTGTCTGTCCCTATGTCTGTCCGTCTGTCTGTCTGTCGCTCTGTGTGTCTATCTGTTTGTGTGACCCTTTATATGTATGTCTGTGTTGTGCGTCTGTCCCTCTGCCTGTCGAATCGAATTATATGTAGATCGTAATTGACCTGCTCCTCGAAAACAACCCTTGCATACACACCAACGCAGCACATACACAAAAAAAAAATTGTTTTTTTTTTTTTTTGGCAAAAACAAAGTGCATCGCTGACCAATGCACTATGGGCGCAAACACCGATTTAGCGGCATAAAATCCAACAATATTTTGTTATATTTTTTTATTTATTTCCGTAGTTCCATTTTAGAAAAGTCTAAGTATATGACTTCCCATTCAAATTTCCAAAACAAGAAAATCCAGATTTCTAAAAAAGTAATCTAAGCATATTTGCTAAATTTCAAGTCCATATATTTAAATTTTGAGTTTATGCCGCTAAATCGGCATTTGCTCCCATAGTGCAACGCAGCAGCAACAGTTAGAAGAAAAAAAAACAAAAGCAAACTGCGTCATTGATCTAGGCAGCAGCAGCACACACAAAAAAAAGGGTTATTTTTTTTGAGCAAGGCAATAAAATATCACTCTGAGGACAACAGAAAACCCCACAGTTTTTCTGTTTCTCACTGAGTGAAAGGAGTTCTTTCAAGCACATGCTGAAAGAGTTATTTTGAGAGTTTTATTTATAACACTCCATGCGAAACACTTATTTGTGGAGTGTTTGAAATCCTTAAGAGTTATTCGGGGTCTCTGATTTAAATCAATTTAAATCATATTAGAAGTCCTCCGTAACAAATTCATTCGAAAATCAAATTGCTCGAAATTCACAATATTTCATGCACTCAGCAACCACTGTGCCCATAAACGCTGACTGCCCACTTTCGAACTACGCCCCGGCTTAGCAGCAGAGTTCTCTCTGCCAGCAGCTAGTTGGGCACTAAAACCACAAACGCTTTAATGATGCTGTTTTGTTTAGCGCAAATTGTTTGTTTCGCTGTCATAAACTGGTGCGAAAAATGGCCAAGCGCTGCCCCGCGGTGAGAGCCAAGCCCAGAGCGAGAGCGCGAACAAGAGTCGGAGTTAGAGTGAGACAGCGAGAGCGAAAGAGAGTGAAAGAGCGCCAAATGTGGACCAGACTGACGAGTGGTCACAACACAGCGACAAACACACACACACACACACACACACACACACAGATTTTCATTCCATGTGCTGGGAGCTGGTTTGAACACTTCATTTATCTGCGCTGCTTTGGCGCATGCGCCACACGCATTGGGGGCGAGCGAGACGACAATAGGCCGCAGCAAATCCGTAGCTCCGCTGGAATGCCAGCCCGGAAAAAATGAAGCGACAGCCAGTTTGATTTCGTGATTTTGTGGCAGACATTCGCGCGCGCGTTTTGCGGCAACCGCCACGCGACGTAACGCATTGAGAAGCGATATTCACGAGACTCCAAATTGCCGACGCCCCCGCAGCAAAAACCCGCTTCCTCTTGGGTTCCCAGCCAGGTATAGATACGAGAGCGGGCAGCGTCGCATATAGCTCGCTCTGCCGGCAATTAGACGCCTTTAGCTGCTCTCGCATAATGCTAATGGCGTTGACAGTGCTCATCAACGCGACGACCGCAATCAATGGACGTTGTCAACGCCGCTGCCGTAGCCACCGTTGTCAATTCGCCAGTGAAGTGCGACGGCCACGCTTCAGCAACAGCAGCGCCAGTGGCAGTGCCAGTGCGCTCCAGTATATCAATGTCAACGTCGGATGCCAATCGCTGATGCATTAAACCAAACTCTTGATCTATTTATATGCTTACGTCTATCCGAGTCCGTGTCCGTGTCCGTGTGTGTTTGTGTGAGGGTGCCATACTCGAGCACCAACCCAACTGACCCATCTGTTGTGCGCATTGTTTGACCCTTGTGCGGTGTTTTCCATTATCCAACTATCGAATCGTATCTGAACATCGTCGCGCCAAATGGTCACGTGCGGTCGTCAAACGTTCAACATGCTGCCGATGGCGCCGACGAATCCATTTGTGGTGTCCGTTAGCTCCACAACTGCTCCGTCCGCCTCAGCATCGTCCTCAGCTCCCGGTATCAACTGCTCCTCCAGCACCAACAGCACCAACAACAACAACAACAGCAGCAGCAGCAACAACAAGCCAAAGCTGGCCTTCAGCATTGACTCCATCGTGGGCGCTGAATCCTCTACTCCATCGAAGACGCCAACTCATCCACAGCGTATGACTGTTATTACCTCGCCCCGAGGTGAGAGCCCAGTGGGAGCCACTACTTCGCCCTCGTTCGAGAGGCGCACACCACGTGGCTTCATTTATTGCCGGCGACGGGCCTCCTTGGATGAACGCTCACGCAGTCCGCCCACGCCGGCCAGCCGCTCCCCATCTCCAGCTGTGGCTGCGCCTGTTGTGCCGCCCCCGGCTCCCATAACGCTACCCGGACTTATTCGTCCACTTCCGATGCCAGCTCCGACAAATCTAGCTCTACTTGGTGCTCCACGCTCCACGGATAGCGCTTCACCCACGGGCACGGGGCCCGGCATACCATCGCCAGTTCGGCCCACAGCTGCACCTCCTCCACCTTTTCTCGCCGCCCAGTTTCAAATGGCCGCGGCCTTGGCGCACCATCATCATCAGCAACAGCAGCAGCAGCAGCAGCAACATCCTCAGCATCCGCCTGTGCCAACGGGGCCTCATCATGGCCCGCCACCACCGCCGCATCTGATGCCCGGTCATCCGCTGGGCATATTTCCAGGCGGCCCCCATCCAGGACATCCACCACCTCATGGTCATCATCCATTTGTGGCCGCTCCTCATCTAATACGCGACAGCTATCCGCTATATCCTTGGTTACTTAGCCGCCATGGACGCATATTTCCACGTTTTCCAGGCAGTAAGTACGCTAACAAAATCCGATAATAGCTTAATGAATCAACTAGAGATTGCATATAGGGAATAAGAAACTTCTTAACGATTTTCAAGATTTATCTTCTTGAAATACGACAAATATTGCCATTTGACTATTTCATAAAAGTTTCAGGCTTAGCTGAAACTAAAAACAAGTAAGAAAGTTTAAAACGCTCATATGGAGAGACTCATTTCATTTCTCAAATCATTATGAAAATGATTGATGCTTTGAATTCGATTTGATTCGGATTTCAAAAACTAAAGCCTCTTAAAATATGTCTGAAATTTGATCGCTGCAAAACATCTTCGTCTACCAAAAATATTTAGCGAGTCTAACTCAAAACTAATTTAATTGATGTGAAATATGATTTCTATTCAAGTTTTAAAGTCTCCAGTTCAGGACTGAGCACAGTATTAGTTGATTTCTAACAAAACCTGTTTGTATTCTTGTCACATTTGTGAAACTATAAAAAAAAAAACATAGATAATGAAGTCATTTAAACAACAAACCAAATTGACAATGAAATTTTAAAATATATTAATTATATGTAAGTTTATGTTTAATCTATTGTCTTTTGGTTCTGTGCCATGTCAGCCTTGTTTTTCATTCATCTGTCCGTATGAACGTAAATCATTTCCGGCATCTAATAAACCTTGTTTTGTTAAGTAATCCAAAATATGGCGGATATATCTACGTACATTGGGAAATGCTGTCACAGCAAAACTTCTTGATCCTATCAATTTAAAGTCGAATCTTACCAATTCTATTAAAATAAAATTGTGTTGCTAAATGTATATACTTTCCAAGTTAAAATAAATCTATTGAAATTCTAAATCTACTACAACTACTCATAGAAACTCAAAATAAAAGTGTTCCAGGCAATGATTGGGCAGCTTTTGTTATTTATCATTCTTTATTATTATAAAATAATCCAAAAATTGGAAACCACAAACAAAATCTCATTTAGGCAATTAGAAATAACTCTAAAGCTTAATTTATAATTTGAATCAGGTTCAACCTTCTACAATGTAAACTTTCGAAGGGAACTCTAGGCCTTAGGCATGCTGCGAGAAAAGAGAATTAGTCTAGAGCCACTAAATGGTTATTCGGCTCAAACCACGCAATAACTCACTTATAAGCAGCAACTGCTGTTGTTGCTGCTGCTGCTGCACCTTATAATTAAAGTTAAATAAGTAAATTGCAAGCATTTATTACGAGTTAATTAGACGTCTATCAGCCTCATCATCATCATCACCGTCATCATCGTCATCAGCAAAAGGCAATGACCATTTTGAGTCGTCAAAGCGATGGTGTGGGGCAGGCAGCAGAGAGCACAGAGCAGGAGGGTGTGGGGGGGTGGACAAGGGGCTGGGCACAGACCAAACCAAACCGAACCCATTTTCATAAGTATTTTCAAACAAATTACATTTTAATTAAATTGTTTAAACAACATTACACACATCGTTAGGTCAAGCAGCGTACCTAAATACCCAGCCAAGTGTGCGTGTGTGTGTGTGTGTATTGGGTGTGTGCCAATGTGTGTGTAAGCGAGTGAGAGTGTGTGTGTGTGAACTCAAAATTACCAATTAATGGCGCTTGAAAGCGACGGCGCCACTCGCTGAGTAGAGCCCCTACGGTGTATGTATAACACAGAGGCACACGTACACACTCACAGTCAGACTCACACAAACACACACATACCTGCACATGGCAAAAAAGTGCAACGAGTGAAATGTTAATGCGTTTTTAATTGAGGTTTTGGGGCATCCAAGCAAACGAACCCATCGCCAGTCCAATTTCAATTCCCAGTTACGAGTTACCCGTTCCAAGTTCCCAGTTCCCACTTTCCCGACTCTCTCGTGTTCCTCACCAAGCACATCTACGCTCGTCGCACATGCAGAGTGATCCTAACCGCATGCGTCTCACAACATTGTCATTTATTATTATTTAACCTTTTTATGCTACATTCTTATTTTTATACCCTGAACCCATTGAAAATGGGAATTCAGGGTATAATGGTTTTGTGAAAATGTATGTAACAGGCAGAAGGAGAAGTCGCAGACCCCATAAAGTATATATATTCTTGATCAGCATAAAAAAATAAGTTGATTGAGCCCTGTCCGTCTGTCCGTCCGTCCGTCCGTCCGTCCGTCCGTCCGTCCGTCCGTCCGTCCGTCCGTCCGTCCGTCCGTCCGTCCGTCCGTCCGTCCGTCCGTATGAACGTCGAGATTTCGGAAACTACAAAAGCTAGAGAGCTGAAATTTCACATGAACATGCGTATGTTAGCTACGCAGTACGAGTTTATTTTGTTTTTTCGATAACTCATCCCATTTCCAAATTATCGATAAAATATCGAAAATTCGTTTCCATTTTTTAGGTTTTTTGGGCATAACTTCTACACTGTTTCAGCTAGAGACTTCAAATTTGTTTATGTAGATAGATATTATGGATACGCAGATTATGTAATTTACAGATTTTGGATGCCACGCCCCCTTCGCCCCCAATTTAAAAAAAAACGCATTTCAAATACTAGAGACTTGCAATTTGGCATTTAGATGCATTTCGATGCTCTTAATATATTCCGAAAGTTTCATGAAGATCGTCCATCTAGAAATGGAGTTATAAGCGTCCAAAGTTCAGGCCAACCCACCCCCAAGCCACGGCAGCAACTGCGCAGTTAGCAGAGCGCGCGCATCTAAGTGCGTAAAGAAGAAGAGTATCACTTTTTTGCAGGGTTCAGGGGATCTCGTAGTCGAGCCGTCTCGACTAGAGCCTTCTTACTTGTTTTTGTATACTTCTGTTTTCTGTTCTCCGTCTCTTTTTCGCTCTACGCTCATAATTACAATTTGAATTTTCATGCTGCGCCATTTCTCACATGAGTTAAAGAATTATTTCGTGTGTTTTTTACGTATATTTGGGTTACATTATTTTCGGCACACTCACACACCTTTCACCTGCTTTCAACGGACCTCGTTACGCCTTAATTATGTTGTATGATGTTCCATTATAAAAAAGCAGGCGGAGTTTACTCTCCAAGTATATTGTTGTTGTTGTTCTCGACATCTCTTGTTGTTGTTGTTGTTTCCCTGTATCGTTAGTTAAGTGCTGTAATTTTCGCTTGATTTATGAACGTGAAAATGGAAATGTCAATGTTTCGCATAACGATTTCATTAATTGTAAGTGCTTCGTTCAGTGTAACTCGTGCACGTCATTGTAAAAGGTGTATATATGTATGTATGCATATAGCGCCAAAGATCAAGAAGATAATTATGATGACAGCTTAATTACAGATGCTCCCAACAGGTTGCAGCAACAAACAAGCCTTCTTCTGAAAGGCACGACTATAATGTGATATATACCATGGCTATATATTATAAGAGTCATAAATATACTTACTATACTTAATATACTATGATATTGACAATTATAATATTTGTATTGAATTTATAAATAATTAAGATAATTTTCCATCATTTATAAGAATTATTGAGCTAGCTTAAATACCTCAATATATTTATTTTTTATTTGTAATTTCTATATAAACAAGTTTGTTATTCATCACTTAAATAGTCAACTAACTAGACCAATGAAGGCAGATATATATCAGAAATAAATTCTCAAACTCAACACCCCAATAGAATTTCAAGTCAACAACAATCAATCTTCCATTGATAACACGTTTCGCTTTATAGCCACTACAAAAGATCAGCTCTTATCGCTAACTGACAGAATATTTGATTTCGATTTCGACTCTGATTTTGATCTTTAAATGTCATTGCACTGTGAGGGTAATTGCAATTCTAGCAGCGAATGCCAATAAATTAATGAAAAAATCATGGGAGCATAAAACTTAAGCCGAAACTCATAAAAAAAAAACAACAACAAAAATAAATAAATAAAAAAAAACTGCAATTGTATATAAAGTGATAAATAATAAGATGGACAAAAACCACGCAGAGCCAATGATCGATCAGAGTGCGAAGGGAGCACTTTAATCATAAAAAAAACATACATAGTACACATATGTGTGTATAAGTGACAGCTGACAAGGGTGTGAGCAACAACAGCAACAGCAATGAAACAGCAACAGAAAAGCGGACACATCAATTAATTGTCAATTGCGCGTATTTTCGCACGGCGGTTTCTTTGTGCTTGGCCCTATAAAAAAAAGGAAGGAAAAATGAAATGCCCACATCTGAAATATAAAATACTCTTGCGTACCTACGTGAAATGAGTGAATTTCTTTTGCTTGTTTCTTTTTTTTTATTTTTTTTTATTTAATACAATTTTTTTTTACTATTATTCAATGTTGTGTTTACAACAGAAGCATTTATAATTAAGCATTGTAATGGTTATAATACAGTTATTGGCAATTTAATTATTTATTTTAATTCAGTTATCTTATTTCAAAATTTAATGAAATATTTAAGAAATTAAATTTATTTATTTAATTTCATTAAATTTAATTTATATATTTTTTAATCAATGAGATTTAAATGATTTAAAAATCTCAAATAAACTCTGAACAAATCAAATAAATTTATGTTACTTTATTAAATTTCATTTTTATATAGTTTTTGATTAATGATCATCTGAGCATACTAAAAAATTTCTTTAAATAATTTAGACACATTAAAAAATTAATTTATGATTCGCATAAACAAATAAGTTTTTTGTGCATTCATAAATTATAAAAATTCTTTTTAAGCATAAAGAAATTTTCGTATAGCTCAAAGTAGTCTTTGTTATAGTCTTCTGCAAATTATCAATATGATATAGTTTTGTAATCTAACAGAATCTGTTAGAGATCTTACCAGCAAAATAATAATTTAAAATCGAAAAAAAAAAAAATACTTGTATACTAATAAATTTCGTTAATTTTAATAAATACATACATCTATATGATTCATAAATATGGCAGAGAGTACAGTTAGTACTGTCAGTAACATAATTTATGTATATAAATTAAAAATTTTTTGCAACATTCATATGCAAGTCATATAATACTCCGACTTAAAGGGATTATTCATTGAAGATAAATCGAATTTTAAGTCACAGTAAAACTTCATTTGCCTCTGTTTTCCATCAAGAATATATCTATCTTTTCTAACCATAAATATTTGCCGTCACACATTTAATGAGATATCTATCATACTCATTGTTAGGGCAGGGTATCAGAAAGTAACTCAGCAAAGCGCTCAAGTCAACGAGCAACCCGCACAGCTCATTCAAAGAAACATTGCGGCCAGATAGATGGCAGGAGACAGTCTATGAAAAAATAATTAAGTAGCACACTATCAATTATAGTCTATGGGGCAGTTGTTGTCGTTGCCATTGCCAGTAGCAGTTGCAGTTTCAGTTGCAATTGATGCTGCTGCTGCTACTGCTGCGGCATCTTGTAGCCGGCGTTGTTAGCTGTCAAATGTAACAAATGTCAGGCAATCGGCGCAGCATAAAAAACTGGATCATGGCTGAGGCAATTGTTTGTCAAGTTCGGGGCACACGCATCGCATCTGTCAGTGAGCAAAATACGCGCAGCACTGCGCGGTTGCATTTATGAAGTGTCAAATTGACAAGTTCCAGCGAGCAACGCGCTGCTGCTTCTGTTTGCTGTTTGTTGTTTTCCGTTTAGCTAGGCGTTCGACACTAACAAGATACAAAACACAATGCGACACAATCGCCTAAGAAAGGGCGCAACTGATGCTCTAGCCAGTTGTGAGCCCTTCATCTTTCATTTGTTTTTGTTTGCTTTGGGCTGGGCTAAGCTGCTGTTGCTCTGAGCTGAATATCCTGTTGGTTATCCTTTGGCAGTTCAATTTGCAATGTCAATATTGATTTTGTAATGGGCACAGCTTGTCGCAAGCTAAAGACAGTTTCCTGCAGGTGCTCTTGGGTCGTTCCAAGGATCGTCTAGTTAATCATTATAATTATGGTATAGATGCGGCCTGCTGGCTGCTGCCGCCGTTGGTAGTTGGCAGTAGGAAATCTCAGCCGCATCTCGATACAGTAGCTTCGGCTGCTGGCTGCAGTGAGCTCATATCCCGAACCATATCAATATTCAAATTGTGGCTCAATTGAAAATTTGCTAACTTCACGCAGCGTCACGTGAGATGAGAGGCAGAGAGAGAGAGAGAGAGTCGCAACCCAGCCACTGGCTGTATTGCGAGCCATTCCAGAAATCGTGATAAACGTCAAAATATCACGTTGTGCGAGGGCCTTGTCCGCTCGTTAAACAATGGGTCGCAGCGAGCACAGTGAAGGAGGCGTCGTTGGCGGCTTTTGTCGACATTTAGGCGCGCTAAAGTGTTCAACTTGGCGTTCAACCGAGGACAGCACCCGGCCGAGGCACACATCCAGATCCCAGGCCAGCAGGCTCAGCCAGCACAGCCAGCTCAGCGCTGCGTCTGTGGCGGCTTCTGCGCAATTGTTTCGCTTATCAGCGATGTCGAGACATGGCAGACCCAGCGCCAACGCCGACAGCCGAGCTGGCTCTGGGATGCGGCACGATCCACACGGCCTTTGTTTTCTTTGTGCCCAGGCCCATGTCTGGAAATTTGTTTATTGTTTTGTAATGAGTTTAGCGGACCTGAATTTGCGGCATCTTTCAGCGACAGTGGCGAAGGCGAAGGCGACGACGGCATTCGCGGAAATCATAACCAGCAAATTGAGGGCCATGTCGCCTAATTGGCAGAACCAACAGCAGCACCGCCAACATATGCCAAAGCGGTCTGACTGGCTGGCGGGATGGCGGAGTGGCTGGTGGACTGGTGGCTACACGTAATTACCAAATTATAGCGCCAAATATGTGTCGGTCACGCTGTGCGAGCCATTTCCCATTGGCGGCCATATTTGAATGCCGTTCAACATTTGTGATGACAACATTGAAACGACTCGCCTCGTCATGCATGGAAAATTTATCAGTGGTTGCTCTGGCCATTTTAAAAGCCAAGTGGAACTCGGAACTTGGAAAATGGCAAAACAATTCGAAATGGTGACTGAAACGTGGCTACTTTAGTTATTGCCATTAACTAGTTTAATTAGCAGCACATTTTACGCTCTGTTTGAGAATGTTGCTTCCATTGTTAAAGGGTTATTTATTCGCCATATTCTGGGCATATCGCTGTAGCTTTCACCTTATTAGCAGTTACTTTGATATGCACACCTGTGTGTCATGGTCTAATTTATTGACTAATGTTAGTCATTTCCAATCATAAACATTTGACTTTTCAAATTAGATCGTTTATAATAATTGCAAGAGTTTGAGCTCAAAAACCCAAACACATTTAAAGATGAAAATTGCGTCGTTTTGATTTTTTTTCTAACTAAATTAAATATTATTTATTTGTTTTATTTTATTTATTTACTTATCATTTTTATAATTATTATAATTATTATTATTTTTATTATTATTTATTTCCATGAAACATTTTCAACAAGCTTTTGATATATATTTTTTTATATATTTCTTTAACAAGGAAAGGAGATGTGAAGATCCTTCATTAAATTTAATTGTTAACAACCAATGAAAATTTATTTAATAGAATATTCCTTTATTATATAAAGAAAAAATTAACTCTTACTTTATTATTTTTATTCGCAAATATTAGCCCGGTCGGATTGTTTTCATTTGTTAAAGGCAAATTTTACTACAGCATGTTTAAGGGTTCCAGCTTACGGTACAGCTTTATTTCAGCTATAAATATATCTAAAAATATCTAAAAGTACATAAATAGTTTTAAATTAAATCCAAATTACTACTAAGTAAGTCAGCGATTAATTTATGAGTTGATAACAGTGCTGCGATATCCTTAAGTATTATATCTGATTTATTTTAATCTGAACAACCCTTACAGACTTCCTGCTGCAACCATTTCGCAAGCCAAAGCGGGTGCGCACCGCCTTCTCGCCCACGCAATTGCTTAAGCTGGAGCACGCCTTTGAGGGCAACCATTATGTGGTGGGTGCGGAGCGCAAACAGCTGGCCCAGGGACTCAGCCTAACGGAGACGCAGGTAAGCAGAGGCAGACCAACTCCAACCCATGAGAGGCTATGCAACCCTTTCGATGGCCGACGGCTTAATGCGCATCAAATTCAATAAATGCCTTGCCCAATTGGCCAAGCTCAACCCCTGCTGGAGCGGAGCAACCCCTGGCCCTGGCCAAGCGTTAAGTGATTGCATGTCAGCTGGTAGTTAACCCGCCAAGTGCCGGGAGTTACCAAGTTATTAGCGCTAAGAGGGAGCAACGGCGGGTGGGCGAAGAGTCCCTTGGGCATAGCTGGGCGGCAGGCGCACGCAGGCAGACAAATAGAATTAAGAGACTCGTTAAATTTATTTACGAGCTGCCGCCCCGCCGCAAAGGGTTGAGCGGCCCAATCATTGCTCTGCACTTACACTGAAGTGAGCCAAATTCAATTGAAGTTTATGTGTTTCTCGCCCGGACAGGTCAAAGTATGGTTCCAGAACCGACGCACCAAGCACAAGCGCATGCAACAAGAGGGCGGCGACAGCAGCGATGCTAAGAGCAACAAGGGCAGCTCCTCGGGTGGCGGCGGTGGCGCCGGCGGCGATGGTGACGAGGATGCCAAACACGATGGCTCCCAGCATAGCTCCACAGATGTGGAGGACGATGAAGACATTGAAGAGGATGACGAGGACGAAGTGATTGACATGGACGACTATGGCAGCGAACTGGATGCTGAGGAGCATCAGCGCCTGCGCGAACAGTTCCAGCAGCAGCTTGCCCAACACCAGCAACAGTTGCTGCAGCAGCAAAACGAGGCAGGCGTTTTAACGCCGCAGCAGCAGCAGCAATTGCTGCACCATCACCAGCAACACCTGCAGCAACAGCAGCATCAACAGCAGCAGCAGCAGCAGCACTTTATGCAGCAGCAACAAATGTACTTGCTTGAAAAGGAGCGGGAGCGACAAAGAGACCGAGAACGGGAACGATCTCGTGAGCGAGAGCATGAAAAGCAGTAATGTCCATTGAAATTCGGAATTGCTGTTGATTGGCCTAGAGTGTCAGCTACTTTGTGTTCCTTTGATTTGTAAATTACTTAAGTTAAAGTGTATAAATTAATTTAATATACATATATACATAAACATATATTATTTACCACTGATCAGACTTTATATTGAATTTTAAAAAGATTTTTGCAACTTTCAATTCGAATTTCGAATGGAAAGAAACTGAGCTAAAGCTGCTTCACCACCGATAAGTGCTCCAGTCGAAGGAATCGTTCCTCGATAGTTTCAGCAATCGATACTATTAATGTTGCCATCGATAGATAAAAGCTTCACAAAATTGAAATTGAAGTGTCTAGTAATATTTAAAAAAAAACTAATTGAATCATCACCACTATCAGCAATTATGTTGCCAAAAAGTATTCCTAATTCTAGTGAGCTTTCTGAAATGCACAAATATTTGTTTGCGTAATGAATGAATTACTTATTTTTTTTTTACAATTTATTGCATGAAACAATAAAACATCTACCATGAGAAACATGTAGCTCCCACAATACTAGTTGATCAATAAACTTATAAGCTACTTATCGACAGCGAATAAATTTCATTAATCTATCGCAAAAATTAAGACCCATCGATACTATTGACGGTGCCATCGCTTGTTTTACCAGCTCTAAATTGAGTAGTTTGTGAAAATGAATTCCTTTTCCATTTGGAGAAACTCTGCTTACATAGTTGCAAAGGAAAGTTAGCCTGATTGAGGTCTGCCAAGGCTTTGAATAAACAGAACAAGCTGAAGTTTGGCAACTACAGCAACTAGAAATAATTAATCTATAAAGGAAAACCCACTCTATCCGGTTAATAAAAATAAAGCAAAGTAGGCAAATTGCCGGTAGCAGGCCGCTTGGCACCCTTTCTCTATTCAATAATCCGCAAAACGTTAACGAGACCATAATAAATATCGATCAGCTGCCAACGAGCAAAAAGTCAGCATTTCGATGACTTTCAAAATGCTAACGAGCGCCCTTATTGAGTTGTTGATGGTGGATTTGGTGCATTACTCCTTTGTCGAGCCATTTGGGTAGGTTGTGTGCCAAACGTTGACAGTAAAAATGCAATCAACAATTACGTATTTCGAATTACGAATTACGGTCTCATAAAGCGGCCAAAAAATAAACGTCAATCGGTGGGTCGGTGATGGAACGATGAATTGATTGGATGCCCATCAGACATCTATGCCAGAGCAATGCAATACATGCAAAATTGATATTAAAAAGCAAACGATTGACTATCAACGTTATTTACTACTATATAAATAAGGATTGAGTGCCCCGGGGGCGCCGGCTGACTGGCGCAATATGCATATAGAGCAGGCAGCTAATGGCCCAGCAATTTGGCGTCATTTAAACTGCAACGTGAAATAAACCAAAATATTAAACTGACAAAAACCGGCGAATCGGCAGACTGACAGACGTACCAGAGCGAGATAGTGATGAACGAATGAGCAAGATAGAATTGTGGAAATGCCAGCGATTCGTGCCCGGCAGCTAACTCAATGTACAATAAAAATAAATTTCGTTTTTAGCTTTTTTTTTCATTTTTGATATGGTATGGCAATTGGTATAAGCGAGAGAGCTTCCACTGAATCGCCCCCGATCCGGACCGGATCCAAAACCAGGCCCGGGTGCTGAACCAGACGAAAGTTCAAGGTAATTGCCGTTGTCAAAGCAGCGCAACGAAAAGTGGGCGTGCTCCGTGGAAACTTGGCCAACAATTTATGGGCCACTTGAGTACAAGCAAAGGGTGTTGAGGTTGCACGCGAGCAAGCACTAGGAACTGGGTGGCGAACAGGTACTCGAAGCAGTCTGTCTGGGGGTCGACTGCAAAAAAGTATTCTCGTATTTTGCATAAACGATGTGAGAATTACTTAATTGCTATTAGAGTGTGTGTGTCTGTATGGGAGAGGCGTTACACAACGACTCCATGCCAGTGTTTGTGTGGGTACGTCGCGAAATTTATGGGCATTTAGGCAAAACACCCAACAGAAGCCAGAACAGACAATGAAGTTGTCTACTGCAAGTGGCATGACCAACAGCGTGGAGCAGGTGAGTCCAGGTGGTTTCATCGAACGGAAGGCTTTACTATTATTACAATATATGCATATACACGCCAACGACGCTGTCGCTGGTTCGTTATTATATTTACATACATCTACATACCGAATAATCAACATTTGACAGAAACTCAGCCGACTGACGCAGTTCCAATTTAAGCAATCCAAGTAATTTCAATGCTAGAATTGGATTTTATTTTGAAATATAGTTCATGGAAAGATTTGTATATTTTTTTTAATGACATTTTTATTCTTCAAATAAATATATTATATTTTACCAATAACACATTATTAAAATTCCATATACGATGTTCATGAAAGAATCTCGATCCTACGTGAGCCTTAAATTCCTCAAATAGAGAAAAGAGCTAACTGCCTTTTATTTAACATGTCTTATATTTGTTTAGCTATTAATATTAGCTGACGACAAAAACAAATTTGTTGGCCTTAAACTTTATATGTCTTGAATATAGAAAGCTTTGACTTCTAACTCAAAAGTTTAAGCTGCAACTCCTAATATCCAAGTTTTCCCTGTTAGACCTTTCTAGTCTTATTAATTTGACAAGATCAATTTATTTATTGTGCTCATAGGGAAGATTTGTAAAGTTTAAAGTTTTAAGTTGTAAGTCAATCAATTTCTATTAACGATGTATATAACTGTAACTTACGATATAGTATAAATAAAAACTTCACATAGAAATTGATTATTTTGTGACACTTTAAATCGAGCAGATAATATATATTTGTATATTTAAAATATTCTGTCATGTATATTAATTTTCAATAGATACCTTTACAACTTCAACATGCATCTTAATAATGAAATCGCACTTTTGGTATAATACCTATAATAGAGAATCCAAAGCGTAATGTCTCGCAATACATTTGTTAAGGTAAAGAAACTGAAATGTTTGACTAGAAATGTTTGCAAAGCCGACAAAGTATTTCGTTTGATTTTGGCGTGTCTACAACGACGCCGACGACTTTGAAAACAAATTTGCGCAAATGAAAATGAGCGAGGGAAGAGAGAGAGAATGAGAGAGAGGGGTAAGGGAATGAGTGGAAAATGGCTATCAGCCAAGTCAACAGCCACACCGCCAGCGACTCAAAGCCGACTCAGTGCCCAGGCAGGGGCACTTGGAGCATATTAAGGGCGTCATTAGTGCTGCAGGCAGCGCAAATTTGACAACAGCAGCTTAAGTGGGAATGACTATGGCAATGGGCATGGGCATTGAAGGGGACGGGCTGATGGCCTGACACATGCTGCAGTGCAGCGGACGTGCCGGCGACAGCGTAGGCGTCCCGGTAGTTGGCCTCTTGTTGTTGTTGTTGACTTTTGCTATTTAGCAGCCATTTGTATGGCAGGAGGCGGTAGCTAATGCGGAGGCAGCCAAATGCAAACGGAATTGCAGTTTAAACTTCATTTGGCACATTTTACGAGCCAGCCCACAACGTGGGCGGTCGATTGGCGCTGCCGTCGATTAATAAAGAAGGCGAACGGTGCAAGTAAACCTCTGAGTGTGAGTGTGAATGCAGAGTGTGAGTACGAGTGCAAATACGTTCAATACCAATTCTCCTGACACAATTCGCAATGGAAACTCCGTTTTGGCCATAAATCAGCAGACAGACAC
Source organism: Drosophila koepferae (assembly GCA_030914345.1). NCBI lineage: Eukaryota > Metazoa > Arthropoda > Insecta > Diptera > Drosophilidae > Drosophila > Drosophila koepferae. The sequence continues at coordinate 12,010,113 of JAUESR010000197.1, read as the reverse complement.
AGTCGAAGACTCTTAGATTCTTGGCACCTATGAGCCAACGGGCAAGTTGCATTTTTGTGGCGCCTCTTGGCGGCACATAAATTCAATTGAAATAAGCTGAGCAGAGCGCCGCCAAGTCGCCAGCTTTAACTACTTTTTGGGGCCCAGCCCGAGCCAGGCTGAGTCAGGCCCAAAATGCCCAGCAAATGCGTTGACTGCGTTTTACCTGCCTAGCGCTAGTGCTGGTCCAGGCGTCAATTGGCAAATTGGATTCCATGACAGCCAGGAGGAAAAGTTAATTTGCAGCAGCCATAAATAACACACAGATCAAACTGTGGCTAAATGAAGTGTGCGCCAGGAGAAAGCTTGACGGCCACAAGAAATGCGATCACCGCAATCCAGCAGACAATTTTATATACTCTCGTTCACATGGCATCGAGCTGTGAGCATTAGGCGTCTATCTATCTGTCTAGAAAAATGTGATACTTATATACTGAATACACAAACTTGGATTAGCTGCATACTGTCGCCATCAGGGGCAATCCTATATCATCGCATTCAAATTCAATTTTGCATGAGACTTTATTGTTTCAAAACAAGGAACTATAACTGAATCAACTGATTATACCTTTAGTAGAGTTGAAATTTTGCATTAAATAATGAAATAATTTTTAAAAAGTACAATTTGTTATACAAATTTAATTATAATACAAATTTTAATGGTTTATTTATTTATTTATTTTACTTTTTTAAATAATTAATAAAAAATATTTGGTTGAATTAATTTTTAGATGAGACTTTAATATAATTTTTTAATAAGGTTAAACATATTTGTTTACCATAAAGCTTTTGTGATCTTTTTGTTCCAAAACCTATCACAAGAAAATCTTTCAAGAGTTAAGAATTAGAGAGCTTATTTGGCTTTAAATACATGTTTCTTTCAACTATTCTATATGATGAATGTTTGAAATAGTCGAGCAGTGTCCCTTCCGTAGCTATTATCATATTACTCTATTATTTTATTACTTTTATTAATTACTTATTTAGTCAACTGCATAAATTGAATTGCATTTGAATGTTAGCTATTAATTTGTGCTATTATTTAGTAAATTGTTAGGCTGACAACGTTACAAATTATAATTATATATAGTTTATGGGCATTTTAAGCAAATAGAATTTAGTGGCTCGTGTGGAAAGTTTTTAGTGGCGCGTGCATTTCTCGACATCTCATGGAAATGCACATTAATTAGAGGGCAAAATTTGAGCACGCCAAGCCGAGCCGAGCGCACCAACGTATTCAATTTAATAGCTTTCGGCTTTATTTGAAAACTCATTTTCTGGAAATTAATGAGCGCCCATTTGGCGTTCATCCAGCCACGCCCCCAATGCGCACGCAAGGCGCTGCGCGGCTCTGGTGAGTGACTGGCCAGCGATGAGCTTTTGTGGAATCAGCCTTAGTTATATATATTTATAAATTAATGACACAAGACAAATGGCAAACGATTTATATTAAAAGGCGCCTGCAAGAAATTGGGCGCCGACCTCTCCAAATTAGTTTTGGTTTAAGTATTTCTTTTATTTATCTCTTGAGTCTTTTGCTTTCTGTCTCTATGTCTGTCTGGGGTGGTCTGTGTCTGGAAGAGGCCAATAAAGCAGAGCATAAGCCAACGCGAACCGATGATCCCGAATGGGTGTGCAGCTCATGACTTTGACGAATACCTAATGCGCTACCCCACCCCCGTTGGATTAATGTAGTTCAAGGAGTGGCACTCACTGCAGCCTTTCATATTTCGCTCAGTTATAAATAATAATTAAAGCAACATTGAAATTTCCTTTACCTTGGCCCTTGAGTAATGATGATGATGATTAGCCGCTGTTAGCGGGCACTTTAGAAATGTGAATCATGCTAATATCATGGGGTTTGAGATCAACTGCATGAAATACGATTGATCGTTTGGGCTAATCGATATATATATTCAGAATTCTGGATAATATGGGAATTGGGAATTAGAAAAAAAAAAACACATTAATGGGTTTCTATTCCCAATATAATTAAAATCTCAATCCAATTTAATATATCATATTTCATATTATAGCATAATTCAAAATTCTATTATAGCAAATGGAAATATTAACACTTAGAATTGTCACGAGCAATGATAAAAAAAATATTGCAAAATTATATTGGTATAATAGCATACACTCTTTTTACTTTATTTAACTAGGGTATCTAGTTATGATTTAAGATAAAGTTCCTAGTATAGATCGATATTTGAAAAATATAAGCACATAGAAAACTAAACTAAAAGGAAAATCTTCAAAATATGCTCGAAAAATGATTATAAATAGAAAGTTAAATTATTTGAGTGATATTAAATTAACTATGTAACCATGAGTGATAAGAGCGGCGTTTAAGTTGGATTCCCAAGAGCAGCACTTGAAGTTGAACTTTTTAAAAAAGGAAATATACTCTTACGTCTTGACTCGCTCGCCCTGTGCTCGCCGCTCCAGCCGCTACGGTCGCCCTGTACTCGCTTGCCGTATTCCCTTTCATTATGCTCGCTCAGTATTCGTCAGTCAATGCTTGCGCTCCCTACGGGCGCCCTGTGCTCGCTTGCCTTATTTTCGATCGCGCTGTGTTCTCTCTCGCTATGATCGCTCACCCTGAGCTCACTGTGCTGATATTTATGGATCCCTATAATAGAGGAAGAACATACATAGAGCCTAGTCAGTCTTTGTCTACATTTATCATTCTCACACAGAAAATTTTAAATTTCAATAGTTATCAAATATTATATATACATTTTGCTCACTTTTCTTCAATGGGCCCCGACGCAGCGAACGAATTTGTTAACATTCGCCGCTCAAGTTGCAAAGTTCAGGTTCGATAACGTCGAGCAACCTGTACGATCAATTAGCCAATTAACCTTTGACCCCGATTACACACAAGGTGCCCAGTCGGGCTATATCAAAATCAATAAGCTTTGTGATGTGGGCGCCGGCACGCCCCCACGAATTGCGGCAAGCTCATTTTGAAAGCCATGGCGCTTTGTCGCCGTCAACTGCCGGTCGCTGGCTAAACAGTGGAGAGGCGTTTGCAAAAGGCATGTGGGCGTGGCACAGTCAGAATAGCAAAACTTTAACTCCCAACATGGCCAATAAGTCGAGGCAAGAGTTGTAAAGCGACGTCGCGTTGGGCAACTACTTTAAAATAATTAGTGGGTGCAGCCAACAGCCAACTGCGAAGTCGAAGTCGAAGTAGAGTCGGTGAAGTTGTGGCTGACAATCGACCAAATTATGGGGTCGCATTCCCCATAAGCCAAGCCACAACAGCCAGAGGATGAAGAGTTAGACGAGCCATGCACCTGGCAGTTGCAATCAGAAGTAAATGCCATGGCTCAAATCACAATAGCATCTGCCACAATAGATCGTTCATTAACACATTTCGGCTTGGTTTTTGTTTTCAATAGGCAATTCTGCGTAGTCTATGGCAGGCCGAGTAGGCCGAGCTGGCTAAGGTGTGAGTTTTGATTGTTTTTCCATCGATTTTGGTTTATGGCATGTAATTCCAGCAAATGGCCTACTTGGCTCATCAGCAGCCTGCAAATGCTGGGCAAATAAACTTAAGTTAATTAACTGCTGGCTACATTAATTTATGCAGCATGATTAATTACAGCGAAAAACGAACTGGTCTTGGACGCGGACTGGCCGTTGGCCATTGGCCATTGGCCAGCCGTCGTCATGTCGGCCAGCGCGCTGTCAGCCCGGTCAGCTACCGAGCGGACAGCAGGCCAAGTCAAGCCATGTTAGTCTCTGCTGTCTTTGGTGGTGCAATTTGCACGCATTTTGAGTGGTCGCAGCTGTTGCCAACCAGTTTAAGCCCCATTGGTCATTTGCAGCGGCCGCAGTGGCAGCAGCGCCAGCCATTAAAATGACATAGAGCCAGAGTCGGAACACGCACCTCGCGGATTCTGGGAGCTACGCTGCCAACTGTTCCACAAAGTGCCTAGACACGGCATATTCATGCATTCTCACTCGCATTAGCCATAGCCACACAATTATTAACCTAAACACATTGCCAAAACCCCGACTTGACCTGCGTCTAGAAGCTGCCTCACCCAACTGCATCTACAGCTAAATGCGCTTGTGTTCATGTGCAGCAACAGAGTTACAGCAATTAAAATCAAATTAGCACAAAACACACATAAAATATCATTAGTCAGTCACTCAAATTTGTTTATATATCTTGAATAAAATCTTCTCTTTAATCGTACTTTTATTTATTTGTTCTTTGTTCCAATATTCAAATATTAGAATTTGAATGATAAACATATATGTCGATATTATTTTCCATATCTATATAAAGTGTTTAACTTATTCCGTTAAATATTTTTATATTCAGGCTTATTTGGTTATATAAACAGACAGGAACCGTAGCAGAGCTCTTAAAGTAAATTTGATCATGACGAGAATGTCGATATTATATTTGAAACTCTCTTACACGACACTTTCTGTCTGGTTTCCTCTGATGATAATACTTGAATAATTGTTAAACAATTAATTTTTATTACGTCTCTCTCTCTCTCTCTTTCTCTCTCTCTCTCTCTCTTTCTCTCTCTGTCTCACTATCCTTATGTTATCACAAATATACGTATTTGAATATCTATATCACGATCTGCAAATTGTATTCCATCGCAACAAGTTATTCAACAATAAATTGTCCAAAATAAGAGCTCGTGCTAATGTATGTTTAGGTATGTATATATGTTTAAGTGTGTGCATGTGTTATTTGGCACGTATGTACATATATAAAAAGTAGTAAATTGATAAATATAACTGCTCTGCCAGGTGTACTGGCGATTAAAATTGATTTCTTGTTGTTGATGTTCTAAGCATATCTATCTATATACATATGATCCTCATCATCAATGGTCTAACCAACAATTCTGTTACGAAAACTTATTATTCAGCACTTTCAGTTCGAAAGATTCACTTGCGTAGTGAAATCCACTGAACTGCAGTTAATCATAAAAATTAACATAGCTTAATTTTCCTTTTTTAATTCAGATGCCTAACTGAGAAAATTCTTTTTGAAACTGTATCAATTTAAGAAATCAGCTTCATTGAGAACCTACCGTGATTCAGGATGATCAAAGCAAGACAACAAATTGTTGATTAAATCAAATCAAAGTAAAAATATGATTCAGATCAGGATTGGATAATAATGTTTATAAATTATAAAATACAATATTTTGCAGCAGCGCAATCAATAAATATTAAATAAAACTGTAATCCATAAATATGATGGTAAATAAGCTTATTCTTAAGTCTCTATCTAAATATAGATATAAACGCACAGATCATAGGACCTATATATATGCGGAATCTGCTTCAGTCTTCTGCTGTCACGTTTAGCTCTCTCTTGGTATGATCAACATAAGCTCAAAAATGAGATCACAAGCAACCCAGTGACGGTTCTTGGTTTCATTTATTTTTTTTTTATCTGTTCAGAAAATATGCAAAAAGCAATCACATCACATGGCCAGGTCAGTCCCTTTTAACTGCTTGCAAATTTATGTCTCAGCTTAAGAAAACACTAAATGAGTGCCATGCATTTTTTTATCGCACGCAGCAGCAAGAGCAACATCGTCCAGGGTCCAACAACTAATTAGACATGTTAAAGAACTTGTTCAAGTGGTTGTTGTTGTTGTTGTTGTTGTTGTTATTTTGTGTTGGCTGGAACTGTGAGCTGTGCTGGGCATTAAAATGGTAACACCCGACCCGAAAAGCCAGCAAGCAGCGAACACATTTAAAAATGCTCAAGTTAATTAATTGCGCAACGAATGCATGCCAACGAGACAGGCAGAGGGAATAGGACACGTCGGACTGGCCAGTTTCAAAGCCAATGACTTGATTTTTGCAGCACGATAGGAGGCCAAGGAGAGACTGTGTCTGTGTCTGTGGCGCGGTCAGTGGATGCGTGCGTTTCGCTTTCATTAAACAAATATCCAAACACTTTTGCCGCTGATGCGATGACACTGATAGCAATATCCCAGCCACTCGCTGGAGTGAGACCAGGACGTGAACTTCATTGGGAGCGGCGACAATGGGTCTGGCCAGACTCAACCTGCTTGGCATACATATTGTCTTAATAAATATAAAACTAAAACGTTTATATTCAGATAATTGGCGAAAGTTAACAATTGAAATTTGAAATTAACAGCCGCTTAACGAGTTGGCATCACTCGCTCCTGGGCCTGTGAGAGCTGTGGGCACAACTTCATTAGGAGCGACACGCCCACTGCCCAAGAACAGCACAACAACAATCAACGAGCTATGATTAATTGATCACAGTCGAATGCTGGAGAAAAACATTCGACGGCACAATCAAATTAAGCCAGCATATAAATGTGAGCCAATTATTAAAACTTAATTTTGATGTAGACACCAGACGATTCCCAATTTCACAGCCTCCTCAGCGGCACCAAACTAATGAGCCACATGCACTTGGCTGCCAAAACGAATGATGTTACTATTGGTGCTGTTGTTGTTGTTGTTATTATTATTGTTGTTGTTGTTGTTGCTGTTGCTGCCTGTGAGCTGTACAACTAATCAAGCTGTTCGGGCTGCCAACTTTGATGCATTTTCCAAATTGATGCCCCAGATTGATGGGCATGCGGCGCTGGACACTGACTCTGACTCTGACTCTCTATGCGTCTCTCTGACATATGCAAAACATTTTGTTCGACGCACACTGAACAAGCCGAGCAAACAAATGAGCTGAAAATGCAGACAAATGACTAACAAGCAGTCAAACAGTTGGAAGTATTCGACACAGATCTCAGCTGCAGCAAACGAATTTAAATATACATTTTTGTGGGTCTAAATATTTTGAAAAATTAAATGTAAACTTAATCGACTTTTCTACTTTTTCAATTTGTAAATATTTGATTATATATAAAATACTACATGATCTTACTGAATGTACTTATAAGGAAGGCAAATATCTTAACGTTTTCTTTTTTACCATATTCTCGTATCTGCTCTAGCCTCAGCAAATTCATGATATTTGTTTTTAACAAGAAGGGAAGACACACAATATATATATATTTATTTATATATATTCTTTTAATCTACATTTCTAGTACAAAAGGCAACGAATTATTTACTCAAACCCAAATGCCCGATTGCTCAATAGTTTATGGTAGGGCATCACAACCAAATAAAATAAAGATATTCAAACATATTTCAATTTTGTTGTTAGCCGAACTCGCATTGAACTGCGCTAAATTAACCGCAGGCATTCATTTTGGGTTTTGTGTCCGAATCGGAGGAGTTGAGGTTCTATAGCGGAGGCATTTTGATGAGTATTGATGAGTTTTAATAAATTGCTGATGAGTTTTCGAGCGCGCTTGGTTTCCCAAGCACAACGTGTATGCATGCAGCAGCCGTAGATACGGCAACAGCAACAGCAACAGCAACAGATAGAGATATAGATACAGATACATCTGCTCATTTCTCCTTCTACTTGTTTTGGATATCTGTAACGACTGTGGGCACATAACAAGCCTCAACGCCTTACAACATTTGAGTGATGCGTTTTTGAAAGTGGCGTCGAATTTCTCAACCGTGAAGCGCCATGCAGAGCAGCGGTAATTGAGACGCTGATGCTGATGCTGATGTTGATGCTGATGCCAAAGCTGTTATCCCAGCCTCGCAGAGTGCGCTGCTTGGAGCGTGGTGCGTGGTGCGTGGTGCAGCCGTGTAGCCGTTTAATTGCCGCCATTATTAAACTCATTTATCGTGTTTTAATTTTAACGTTGAGCTTCACCAAGAGCAAGAGCAGCAGCAGCAGCAATAGCCGTAGCAATAGCAACAGCAACAGCATCAGGTGTCTGACGGCGACGGGGCTTCAGTTTGGTTTCCATGGGCTCCTCTTAGTTCTCTGCTCATGCAGATGCTTTGGTATAATTAGCGTGGCCGACGGCAGCGCCGACTGCAGCTGCCATGATTTGGCGCTGATGCAGCAATTTACAAGAAAATTATGTTGTTTGCTTAATTAATAAAAGTAGTTTTTAATAGAAAGCCATTAGGCAAGCAGCCAACCAGCCAACCAGCCAGCCGGCCATCCAGCCGTAAACGAACGAAAGACTTAGGCAACAAACTTGCTGCTTGATTGATGAAAATGCGAGACAATCTTTGCCAGAAATCACACTTAAATTATAAGCAAACTTAGCAAAACTGTTGACTTTTGCTCACCTGTCCGAATTGGGCTGAAACTCCTCCTCTGCAGCAGCTCCTTTTGATTATTTTTTTTTTTTTTACGTAATTTCGCTGCTTAGCGCTTTCACGCCTCTTATTTATGTGAGGCCTTTGCAGCAAATGGCTGCAGTTCCCATGACAACACTTGCCGAACTGCATCGCGCGCCTACGCGTACCTTTGGCCATTTGCCTGCCAACTCATCATTGGGCAACTGTCGTTCGGCATTTGTGTGGTGTTGGCAAGCAAGCTGGCTAGCTAGTTAGCTGGCTGGCTGGCTAACTAAAAAGTCGTAATTAATGGTCGTATGTCACACTTTCGAGTTCATCGGTGTCAGGCAAACTTGAATTGGCATCGTCTGGTTTTCACTGTAAGCGGATGACGTCCGCCAAACTGTCGCATAAAATAATATAATTAACATAATCATAATCAACAAAGTATAAACGTTAAATTGAGGCTAATTACTTTATAACCGACACTCAACTGCGAAACATCGTCCATGGCGATGACGACGACGTCGAATTACACAAAAAACATGCTCACTTGTGGCAAACCCGTTTCAATTATGGGGAATCGAGTGATCTAGCGAGTGCTCAACATAGCTACAACCTCCACCCCAGCCCCAGCCCCAGCCCCAACCCCAGCTCCAACTCCAGCTACAGCCCGTAACTTCGGCCTCCAGGTCTCTAGTGCGCGTCAAGCAACTAGCCGCTAACCGGATGGGCCAGAAGTGTGCGACAGTTTCAGACATACGAAAGAGATTTGATTTCATTTTCGTCCAAATGGAGCTATGACCACGTTTTTAATGTCTGATTGTATAAACTGCAACTGTGTGATTATAATCCATTACAAAAAAGCACACAGCACGAAGTGCATACACTGCCATAAATGGGGTACGTTTCAATACGTTTCAAATTGCTTAAATAAGTGTGCTAGTATTTTTAAGATATATAATTACAGTTCCGAACTGGTTTACAGTGCTAATGCTTGCGATCACACGGCCTTTTAATAATTATAATATATAATTGAATTAGCTTTAATAGTTATTAAAACTCCTATCATATAAATACAAATATATGATCTGCAATAATTTAATTTATAAATAATATTATTAATTGTTCATTAGATGAAGTATGATCATTCTATAAAGTATTCATCAAATGTTCATTATATTGTAAAGCTTGCGATATGCATATATGGAAAAGGCAAAAATGTTATATCTAATTTAAATTATTACAAACATATATATTATTATATTAATTAATACATATATAAAATTATTACGTAAAACTGTGTAGATTTAATTATAAAATATTGTTTATATTAATTTAAAAAATAAGGATAATCTATTTTTAATCTTACTAAAAAATATTGATAATAAATAAAACAAATATATAAAAATTAAATATCATCTTTTCTATTCGATTTTGTTAATTTGAAGTTTTATATTTATATCCTTGAAATTAGTTTTTTTAATGGATTTTATCTGAAGAAATATTAGAAATATTATTTATTAAAAAATTAAATGAAATTATAATATTCACAAACCTTTCCATATTTGGCGAGTTTTAATTTCGCACAGTGGAATTCAAAAAAGTCAAATAGCCAAGGAAATCGTAGTAAGCGAGTGCAGCTATTTACTGAACAGCTCCTCGCGCAGAAGTGAAATATGGCGGCTGGTTGGCAAAAGATTAAAAGAAGCCAAGTTAACTGTTTTAAATTTTTATGACAAGCTCATGAAATCGTGTGCAATTGTAAATGCGCCATATAATTTACAGATAATTATTATAATTACTGGTTATTTCTCAGTTAACATATGAGTACGCGTATTTTGTTGTTGCTGCCACTGCGTATGGTTGTTGCTATAGTTGTAGTTGTCGTTGTCGATGTTGTTGTTGTTGTTGGTTGAATAGCCAAGAGGCGTCTAACAAGTTTTATTTGCTCAGCCAGCAGTTGTTGCCGCTGGTGCTGCTGCCGTTGTTGTTGTTGTTGTTTTTGTTGCCATTTCATATGTATAGCTAGCAAACGATTAGCCGAGACTTCAGCTACGAAATTATTAAAATAAAAATTTTTACGCTTTAATTAGGTTTTTTAATAAGGCATTAATCCGAGCGCTTAAACATCGTTGCGCATTGCTTAATGCGCTGTTGTTCAATTAGCTAAATGCCAGATCACGTAAAAGTGTGCCAAATGAACTGAAAATCGAAAGACTTAGGCAACGAACTCTTTGTATGAAATATATGTTAGCTCAAAATTATATATAAATTATCAATTTGATTTTGAGGAAATCATTATGCATTGCCATTTGGTAGCTCTTGTAAATTTGAACTTTAGCATTGGATTTAATTAAAATGATTTTAATCGCACGACCACTTGGAGTACGTGAGTCATTTAGTTACTCCACTCATCTCATAACTCGAGGACCAATTATGCGTTATGGTCACTGACTGAGAAAAGCAACAAAAGCTGAAATATGTTTGCACTGCTCATAAATAAATTTGTTGGGCAGTCAAAAAAAAAAAAAAAAAAAAAAAAAAAAACAGAAAAAGAAAAAAAATAAAAGCATTCACAATCTATGGATGTTCCAGGGCCGGGCGCGATAAAAATCGCTGGCAATTTGTTAAATTTAACGATTTTCAACGTAAGCGAAACAACGGCGAAAACTGTGCCGAAAGTTGAGCAGCCCAAAACGGCCAGCCGCCTCCTCCTGCTTCGACTGTTTTATGACCAAATAAATAATTAAAATGATGCGTGGTGTTAAGTGCCGCCACGTCTCCAAGCTCCAAGATTCGAGCTCCGAACTGGACAACAGTGCAAATGGCGAGCCACACGCAGCGCGTTCATTTCTTTTGAAAATTTGTCATAAATTTATAGCTTTCGCGCCGGGTTCACTGTACCCCACCGGCCTGGGCACAGGGCACGTACGCACTCTGACACTGGCCAAGCCCGGGCTTAATTGCTTGTCATGTGGCACACATTTCCAGCGCAAATTGGCCGTCAGATAGGCATGATCTTAGCTTTTACAGCACAGACCACACAGCGCTCATCTCCATCTAATGCCGGCAAATTGCCAGTGTTGCCAAATTTCAAACTAACTAGGCCCACTCGGTCGCGTTCTAGGCCCAACGGCCTGCCGCGGTACGCCCTTTAACTCTGAGCCGGTTCTTAGACGGAGCGACGACAATTAAAGAGAATCGGGTCGGGTTTTAATGAACTAACTGCGGAACATTAAACTAATATGCTTTATGGCTGCTCGCTCGAGTTGTCCACCGAATGTCACTTGTTGCAGCTTCTTGTCTTTGGGATCTTTGAATCTTTGAAGTCGACATGTTTTTTACGATTATGTGCTCGTTAAAGCGCAGCCCGATGTCGGCCTTATCGCTTTGCATCGCCCGAGCACATAAAACAAAGAAAAACATAATCAAAACTGATCTACGGCTCACTTTATCCTGCGACCGACTGACAATAGCAAGTGGCACGTCTAGGAAGTCGCTTGATGAGGTTTCCCAGTAAATTCTGTCAAAATGGTTATTCTCTTTCATATGAGCATCGACATAAAATTGCGGCTGGCTGAGAAAATGGTTGAGGACATAAAAGGAGCGTGAATGAATTTTTTTCAACTGGTATAGGCTCATCCTAGATCAAATTTTATTAACCAAATGGAGTTGTTGAATGCTTGCCTTGTTATTTATTCATATTCATTATTTTTAATCGAAATTAGAGTTTGGCCAAAACTTCTGTAAGCAAATTGTTAATTTGATTAAATAACGGTGTTAGCAGATCTGCCACAGCTACCGCCACTGAATTAAGGCCAAGCGTTCCCAGCACTCCCTGAAGAACAGACAATGCAGATTGCTCCAGGCAAACGATTGGCTCCAGCAGCAGACCTCCCACATCGCCAACTAATCCAAGCACATCGCCAACAGCATTCACTGCAGCTGTGGTAGTCAGCAGCTGAGCCAAAAGCTAGAAATATATCTAAATATTAGCTTCAACACGATTTCAGACTTTTTGCAATACTTACCACAATCAGAATACTATACTTGACGATTGCAATCATTTTCAGAAAAAAAAAGAAACTGTCTATTTGGCAGCTCTATTGCCATATATATAGTGCATTTCCTAGACCTTTTTTTTCAATATTACAATTTCAATTATGGTTGTCACGTTATCGTGCACAAATTGTGGAATTCGTTTGTGTTCGTTAAGAGATATGACTTTCTCGCTTATCTAGAACCAATTTAACACGTTCCGATATCAGAGTTGAGTTTCAAGTTTTATGGCTCTATTAGCGGACGAAAGGCCAGCCAAAGCTCATAAAATTCGCTGCCTGCGAATCGAACTCAAACTCGAACTCGAACTGATCCGTATATATAGACTCATCTCATTTCGTTGTTGTGCCGTCGCATTCAAGCAATTTTTCGCATACAACATAAATAATATTTTATTGGCAATTTAGTTGGGAAATTAATGTGCATACAGTTGGCAACTTTGGTAATTTATGCAAATAAAACGATCGTAAATTTGGCATTAAAACGCTTATTAAATGATCGTTTATTAGCCAGGTCTCCAAACCTCCAACCATACACTCCATATCTAACCAAAGGATTAGCCCCCAGCACTCTCCTAGCCCTTGCATTGCCTTGCCTCGCCTCGCCTTGTCGTGGCATGCAACAAGGTTGCGATTTGTAGGATTCGCATAAATTAAGTGATTAACCGAATTGTTCTTAAATGCTGCCAGCTACTTACACGATTGATATTATTTACGATTGCAGCCAAAGAATGTGAGAGAGAGAGGAACAGTGAATAATAGAGAGAGAGAGACATTGCATTGATATATGTACATTTGTTCCTATGCTCGACTTGATATGTGGGGCTCATTGGCCGCGCAAAAAGTGTCTATAACTTCTGGGAAACGTGGCCAGCGGCTGGGTCGCATATTGTATAATGTATTAGCTGGCGCATTGTGTGTTAATTTGACAACAACATCGGCCTGGCATTCCTTGGGAACGGCAGCAACAACACTTTTGCCGCCGTGGCGACAAACGAGCCTTGTTCCTGTCAAAAGTCAGAAATATAACCATATAAAATCAGTCGGCATGACCATTGAGTTGACTCGCTGAACGCTGCTGTCTCAGCATCTCCCTCAGTGTCTGCTACAGCCATGTCCATGACCATCATCAGCATCATCGCATCATCATCATCATCTTCATCCTGGGCAAGAGCGCAACAGGATTAGCAAAATTAATGCGGCAAACGCTTTAAGAGATCTTCTTCTTCTTTTTCTCGTCCACTCTATCGCTCCTCCTCTCTCTCTCTCTCCCTCTCGATACTCAATGAAACTGCGATTCAAGCTGTCAGCGATTTTAGTCCTCAACTTATCAGCCCGCAAGAATCAAGCAATTCTGCCTCTTTCATAATACATTCAGAATTTTGAGCGCGTTGACGCCTAGCAGAATTTTAAAGGCATGTTAGTAGAGGATCTGCTTCTTCTTATCTTTTTTTATTGTCTTTCATTATACAAAGTCTGCATTCTAAAACATCTTTGACTACATTAGCATACGGAGTTTGAAATTAATAGTTTAAGTATGAGTTTAACTCAGAGTAATGAATAAATATACTGAAATTATACCATTTAAAGTATAATTTTACCTAATAATAATGATTAAAACAATGTGCAATATTCTGATTTATTAGCTTTTCCTTTTTTATCTAATGATCATAAATAGAACCATTCATTGAATATTTCAGACTGAAATTATTTGAAAAAGAAATTATTTATGCATGAAACACGATTGATAGTGGGATGAGCTAAGCTATAGCTTTCTTCAAACACCTTCTACATGTGGCCAAGAGAAAATTTCTCATTCATAATCGATCGATGGCATTGTATTCGAAAAAGTATTCATTCAATAAAGTTGTATGGGATAGATCTTCAGTGCGCTGCTGATTGAGATGAAGATGACTTAATAATTGAAATTTATCAAAAATATTAAGCAAACCGTTTTTAAATCTTAAATGCCACATTAATTACAATGTCTTAGCGACATAGAGAGAGAGAGAGACAGACAGAATGAGAGAGGGACATTTAAAAAGTGTCTGACAAATGATTGAACAATTTATAACTATTTACGAAAGCAACACACAGAGAGAGGGAAGGAAAGAAACGGACAGAGAGAGAGAGAGAGAGAGAAAGAGAGAGAGAAAAACGCTGAGATTCCGCTGTCTCTGCCCACAATACAAATTTATCATAGTCCATAGACAATGCAATCGAAGGGGCCCAGCGATCTGTGTGGATTGTGAACTGGAGAGCTGGCCATTCAATGTCACAACTGAGACCAATAAATTTCAACAATTTACAACGGCCAATTCATAAATTTATTAATGAATTAAGTTATAAGATAATTTACAGTTGATGCTGATCGAAACGCAATCTGCCGAACAAAATGATCATCACTGCTGATCGCAGCAATATATCAACAGCGGACGTGGCCCAAGCAGACGCAACCTAATCGAATTGTAGCGAAAGCTGAAGCAGCAACAGCAACAGCAAAGGCAACAAAAACAACAACAACAGCAAGGGCTAAAGCAAAAGGCAACAACTACAGTGAATTCTCAGAATTGGACCGGGCAAATGGGCAAAAGGCTGCAAAAAATTTAAATGAAGCTGTGGCCGAGGATCCAAATCGAACGCGTCTCTGACTCTGACTCTGGCTCGTATTCGGACACGGACAGGGAACAGGCGAGGGCTCTGGTATGTGGCGACTGGCTGCAGTTTGTCTGGCTGGCTTATTGCTGCGCATTTCTATGCAAAAGTCGAAGGCGAGCTGGCCATGATTAGCCGGGCAGCCGCGGTTCCATAATCGTTATCAGCGGCACCATCATCGACAACAGACAACAAGCTGCATTTGTATTTCTTTTTTCTTTCCTTTTGATTTTGTTTTTGTTGCTTATAAATTGGAATTTAAAATTAATTAAGTTGTCGTTTTGCGCTTTTATCCAATTTATA
Organism: Drosophila koepferae; assembly: GCA_030914345.1. NCBI lineage: Eukaryota > Metazoa > Arthropoda > Insecta > Diptera > Drosophilidae > Drosophila > Drosophila koepferae. The sequence goes on along the minus strand of JAUESR010000197.1, from coordinate 11,994,865 downwards.
ACTAATATGACACCGATTATACGAAATATGTTCGCTAATTAACGAACAAACACCACAGCCAGCCACCGCCTGCCATTCCCCTGGCCCAGCCTCTGACACTCGCTGCTCATCTAACTTGGCCAAGAACCCAAGCAGACAGGCAGGCAACAGCAGCAGCAGCAGCAACAACAACAGCATCTGCATCTACTCTGTCCACATTTCTGGTCTGCCCAGACTAAGCAAGCCTGGCTGCCTACTCTGGCCCGATCTTTGGATCGTGTCCGCGTGCTCGTAATCTGCTCGCTGAAGACGCGTTGTAAATTGTCTGACAAAGCTTATTTTATTAATTTAAGCCATAAGCGTTGGCCTCGCGTTGCCGTTGTTGCTGCTGCTGCTGCTGCTGCCGCTGCTGCAGCTTTGACTTGTTTGTTTGAAGCACCTTTTGCATACGCGGCCAAGTATCGCCAAGCAGCGCCAATTTATTGCGCATCGTAAAAAGCCGTTTGCGTTTTAATAAGCCATGCCAAACACGCGGCGGTTGTTCCGTTCCGTTTCGTTCCGTTCCTCGGCTCGCTGGTTGTTAGCAGAAGGCGTCGATGTTGACGACGTTTTGGTCATTTGACTTTTGCCAACGTCCAGCGCACTGTCCCAATGAGAAGGTAACAAGAAGAGAAAGAGAAAAAAAACGCAGCTAAACTCTCTCACTGCATTCCTGCCCATAACGAATTGGAGTGTCTTTGGGGTAATCGAGTGTGAATGTGCATACATACACAGAGAGGTGTATATATGTATATGGCTGTCCATCGAGCAATTGGGCAATTGAGCGACATTGGTTTCGGTTGTTAAGGGGACTTATAACGGCATTTAATGGCAAGCCAGAGTCTGTCAATAAACATAATAATGTTATAGCAAGCTAAGACGGCGACTATATAATTGAGTTATAATACCTGTTGAGCTGTCAATCACCGTCGATAATGAAAATGCTTTAAATTGTTTGTATTTGATTGCAGATTGAATAAACAAATTTAACTTGTTTATTAATTTATAATTGAAAATCCAAAATGTGAAACTTTAAGATTTTAAGTTTCTTTGGCAATTTATATTAAAATAATAAAAATACATTAAAATACCTGCATATAAAGTATATGTACATACATAGATCAGGTATCCCAAAAGTTACTTGTTTAAATAATATTTCTCTCTTTAACGTCATTTTAATAATTGTTTATTTCTACTGCAAAATATCTGAATTTCAGTTTGATCAACTCTCGATTTCTTCCTCTATATGAATATGTAAACTTTTTAAATAAACATAAAATGTTATATGAACTAGTTTTTTTATATCAAATACAAACTCTTTTAACGCAGCAGAATTAAGCATTATATTTTTTCTCACATATGCATTGTAATATTTTCAATACAATATAAATTAGGAAATTTCATAGAAAAATGAAAGCCTTTTACGGTATGCACATGCTATAGTCAAAGCCCTGCCCAATACTTAGCCATAACAGCATTAAAATAAATATGTCAAAATTAAGTAAGCAGCCACACCACCACCAACACCACCATCAGCAGCAGTACCACCACAAATCGACAACAACAAACTTGCGATAAGCCGGCCACAATGGACAAACCACAAACAAATAAGCAGAGGGAGAACACGAAACGAAACTCTTCCTTTGGCCGTGTGTATGTTGTTGGCCATAAAAAAGGCGTTGAAATCAGTAAAAATAGCCCTGGCCAAGAAATACTGCTGCCGCACTCTGGTCTGGCGGTCTGTGCAAACAAGGCCTGGACATCTAGATGGGGCCATTGGCCATTGGCCGGGCTAACACAGAGCTAACAGGGGCGTAGAGTTTGTAAGGACGAGATGGGCGCAAAAATCGTTTACAAATAAATCAGAAAGCGATAAATAAGGATTTTGTCTCGTAATAACTCAGCGGGAGCCATTTAACATGCAATCATAACGAATCGATGCTGAACGCTTTACCGAATGCCAAGACCCAGGGCCCAGGGACATGCAGCAAGGAGCACGGGCCAGAGAGGAACGTGGTCAGCCAACACGCTTTCACACCAGGCAGCCAAGTTGGCAAGTGTGTGTCGAATTGTTGTTGACTTGTTGCAGTTGTCGCTGCTGCGACTGCTGCGACTGCTGCTGCTGCTGCTGTTGTTGTTAATGTAGCTCTCGGGCCTCGGGCATCGAAATAAAGTTGCAAACAAGAACGCGAAAATTGTGACCTGGCCATCGCCTGAGCCTTTAGCACAATGACAGGGGCGTTCTTGGTTTTTATGAGCAAGGTTTTTTTTATGCCTGCCCCTATCACAAAACATACCCGAAACATGCACTTGGCTGCACTTCATAATTTTGCCAACGACATCAACGACGATTCCCGTAACCCCTTACTGCTTAAGTCATATCCCTTCTGGCTTAGCCCCAGCCCTGTTTTTTCGATGCTTCCGCTTCAGCTGTTGTGCCTCGGCCCGCCTTGGCCTGCAACAACAACAAGCTCGCCTAATTATGTTGTAAAACAATCTGGTTTCATTTGGTCAGCAGGTCCTGTGCCCAGTCTAATAACTCTTTGGCCGAGGGAAGTGATTAAAATTACAAAAGTCCGCGTTGACGCTATGCCCACAATGGCTGCGAGGCACGCAGACACGCAGCCGAGGCATCTACACGATTTTCTATGACTAATTGCCAGAAGTGTGTCACAGGAAAAACGGCCCACTAACGACCCGGTCCGGGTCCGCAAATGCAGACCGACAGACCGACAGACCGACAGACCGACAGGTGAGCTGCCATGCCGACTTAGCTTATGGGGTCAGGCACGCATACGTGAACATAAAGGACTTATCGCGATGCAATTGCAACTGCAGTTAACCCGGCTAACAAGAAATTAAATTCCATTACGCGCGCGTAAGTCAATTTGCCCAGCACAAGCAATGGGGTTTGGCCTAAGTTAACCAAAGCAGCACAGTGGGCACATGGCCTCTGAAATCCCAGTGCGTGAGGAGTTAAAGAAATGTAGCAGAAAAATACTTTTTACTCGCCCTATCTAATACCCTTCATAGCTGAGTTGTCTCTTATAAGCCATGCAGACCTCTATTGTAAAAATGGTCCACTGAAGCCAAGAGGATCTCACGGCTTCACTGGACCACTCAACGGGAATATATCGGATATCTTCATGTTATGATGGGTGGATATTCAAGAACCTCTGTTCAGAGACACGGATGGACGGTCAGACGGACGAACAGATAGGCGCAAAGGCGGATAGATGGACGAACAGACAAAAGCACGCATGAGCCGATTGGATAAGACTGATACGTAGTCAGTACTAGTAGTACCAATATTGGTATTAACTACTTTATAAAGATATTATTTCTTATACATAAATTTTTAAAAAAGTAAAATTCAGTTGCGAAGTAAATTAAAAAATATAGCCTATCATCAATTATTATTCGCATGTTGAACCACTGTGCAGTCGGTGTAGACGCGTAGAGCTAATGAAGAGGTGGTAATTTATGTGGCTATATTCACCTGTTCCTAGACACGTTTTAATAAGCCAGTGACTGAGGCATGAATGGGAACGAGTTGGCCAAATGGAGACGTAGACATGGGCTAACCTGGCAGGTCTTATACGTGGATCTAACAGCCTCTAGCTGAACGTTGTCTGCTTACCAGCAGAGCCTCGGCCAAGTGCAGGATTAATTAATTGCTTGCTGCTACAGCGGCTGCTGCTGTTGCTGTTGTTGTTGCTGTTGCTGGTGCTGCTGATCATGTCTGCTGAACACATGACGTATACGTGACATTTGAGAAATGTTCAGTCGCTTAATATGCGACATTTTGTTTGTTTTTGCCAACTGCCAACGACTTTTGGCTGCCTGCAGTGGCTACGACATCAGCTCTTGCCACAATTTTTTCCTTCTGCTTTGCATATTGCGCATTCGGTATATAATGATGAGCAGCATCGCTCCATTCAGGCAGCTGGACAACAGCGTTGTCAAATGACTTGCGTAAATTTATCGTAAATGCCATCAACGGTAGCTTCACAGTCACAGTCACAGTCAGAGTCACAGTCGCAGTCAGCTCGCTTAGCCACGTTTGGGCCAACTTGAAAGTCAGTTCGTTGGGCAACTCATTCGTCGAGTCAGTTACTCAGCTACTGCCAGGCTAGCTTAATCCTCGTTAATCCTTTCCACTGCCTGAGCTCCCTAGCTGCACATAAATTTAGTCCACCAACCCCCCTCCCCTTCCCGACATTGTTGTTGGTCCAAATGTCATCCCCGCCTCCGCATCAAACATTTGATATGCTAATGAAATGCAACGCAGTGCGAAGCCTCTTTTGGGCTCTGAGCATGCGCCAATCTGCACCACAATTTGCATTGAAGCTCAGCCAATGTGTGGTTAAACAGAAGAACTGGACCTCAGCCAGATGCTGCGTTCTGTGGTTCCAGCTGCATCAGCGCTGCTTGACATATTTAATTGGAAGTCAATTGCTTGGCAGGCAGGAATTTAATTTGCTTAAAATGTGATGTTGAATCTGATTCTGATGTAATCATAACATTTGCAAACTCAAGTATTTAAAAATTATAGGTAAAATCATTATAAAACTATGTAAAATTTTGAATTCTTGCTTTATGATTTATTAGATCAGATCCAAGAAACAATCCTCTCATACGGACAGACGGGAATAGGGAACGATAAAAGCAGTCGGGATATATTCTAGTCAGTCCTCCTATTTAGAACACAATTAAACGTACGCCTAACCGATAAGCTAACTAAAATCTTAACTAATATAATACAAATCAATAATATAAATAATTGGTAAATAAATGTTGATCCTTTTATAGTGGGCGAACTAGTTCGTAGTTTTTGCTGTACTTCAACAAGTACCCTAACAAACAATCCAAACTCAGCTCCTCGACTCGGCTCAGCTAACAAAGCGGCGGCAAACGGCGCTCCAGTTGAACACACTTCGGTGACATTCAATGGGGCCGGGGCTTGTAGTTTGTGTCTCATTGTCATGCCCGGCTTATTGATTGGAATACAATGGATCCTTAAAGTGTGCTTACAAGCGCCGTAACTCAAACAAATTGCAGCCGCCTGCAAACGCCTGACTGAGTCGAAGACGACAACCAATACGAGGAGGAGGATGACGCCGACGACGGGTAACGACACTGATCAACAGGCGCGGCGATGTGGATGCACCAGGCAACAGCAGTTGGGGCAACTAGGGCCCGGTTTTGGGCCAATGCGTTTTACATGATGGCTACACGACAAGACAGGAGCGGCAAGCTGGCCAACCAACCAGCCAGCCATCCAGCTTAACAAGAACAAGATAAGCCCGCGCCCCAATATTGTTGTTGTTCTTGTGGCTTTCGCTGCTTTAAGTTATTCCAAGCTCGCCATGAACACACGGACCAGAGGCGCTACTGACGCGCTTATGTTAAATTTACCAAACAAGCGATTTGTATGCAATTTCGCGATCGTCGAAGAGAAGTAAGGAGCGCAGACAGTCAGGCAGGCAGGCAGGCAGGCAGGCAGGCAGGCAAACGTGCTGCTGAAATCCAAATCCCAGCGAGACATCATGACGTCGTGGATTTGGCGAGGGCTGCTAGCAGCTATTGCTATTGTCTTAGCCACAGCGTCGGTCGCCCTGTCTGCCGCTCTGTCTGCATATGCGCCTGCTGATCCGCTGCCTGCCTCGTCAGCAGCGTCGCGTTGTTGCCGTCACAATGTCTAGTTTATTGGCGTGATTTTTTATTTGCATTCGAAATGTTTGCTCGCCACTACAAGTGGTTGTTGTTGTTTCTGTTGTTACTGTTGTTGCTGTTGTTGCTGTTGTTGGTGCTGATGCACGTGATGTATGCGACGCGACCGCACGGCCTGTGTCCGTTTTGCTCGGCCGCCACACAATTGCCATAAGTTTACTGGTCGGTCCGCAATTATTTGCGGAATTCCTTTTGGAATATATATTGACTCTGACTCCCAGTACGGACTCTCGATCGAGACTTGTGAAACTGCGCACTGGTGGAAGCTATACGTGCCTGTGTGCATGTCCGCCTGGCAGCGCCTCGGACTAGCTTTGACAGCCCATACAAAGCAGCCAAACCCAATGCCAGAGCTCGTTGTCGTGGGCTGGGCATTTGGTCTTGGGTCTCGCTTCGTCCGTCGCTCGGCTCACTTTATTCCTCTGTTAATTTGTCATGAAATTCCGTTTTTTAGCGCATTCCTTAAATGCGTGCAATTTGTGAAATGCTTTCCAGGGCGTGAGAAGTAGCTGCCGGAAATAAAATTGAATGCGATATCTGGAAATTGATTGATCAGCTCTGGTTCTAATAATCTATTTTTTTAATACTCAATACTCAATAATTCCATAATATGAGAATGCTTTCCTGAGAACATGTATATTTATTTTTATGCAATATCTAACAATAATATTTATCCGATTTGTGGGTAATCGTGATTTGTACAAATTGTTTCAGTAGCTAAAGTATAGGCAAAATTAAATTTAAGGGTATTATTATAAATGAAATCTCTAAGAACAGAGCAAGAAATAGCTTGTATATATTGCAACTCTAAGTGAGATATAAAAGCTATCTATACTTAATTATTGCGCTCGGTATGATCGCTCGCCCTTTACTCGCTCTCCAGAGCATATGTTCGCCTATGTTCGCTCTCCCATTACTCCAGCTGCATGTTATGTTCAAAGTTATGAAATAAAATCAATATAAACTCGCACCCAATTGAGTGTACAAGTATTTTCTAGATTCTGCTTGTAGTGATCTGAACTTTTATGAAAGCACAGCCTGTAAAGTAGTTTCAACATATACATTAACAAATAATACGCTATTTGATTTTCATTTAATAGGTTTTCAAAAATGCATTGAAACTAGTAAATATTTGTACTGTAACATTAGGTTTTCATATTCATCGTATACCGATTGTGTCTATAGTGTTATTTAGAGAAAAATTAGGTTTCTCTTCCGTATATTCAATACTTTACTTTATAATATTATAGGAAACTAAAAAAAATAATTGCCCACTTGAAAAATATTGGCTAATTAATTATAATAATAAAATTATAAAAAAAAAAATATAATTTTATAAAATTAAATTAAAATTGTTTATCAGCTTCAACCATATATTTTTCTGATATTAATCAAAAATAAAATTGTATTTCTCTTTTCACAATTTAATGCCACTCAATCGTTTCCCTTAACAATGTCTACATTTACATTTTGCCAATCTAAATATCGTGCAATTTAGCTATAAAAATGTATATATGTATATATAGTCAGAGCTCATTATATATAATTACAAAGATAACATTCAGTCCACCCACTCGCATCAACACACATAACCAAAGCCCGTCCGCTTCTTGACAAGCAATGCAGCCAGTTGAGTTGGAAGAGGCGCCTCCGTTTCCACTAACCTGTCGGCGTGGCAGAGTCAATTGTGCAACTGCCCCAAGTGTCAAATTAGACAAAGAGCTGGCGCAGACTCAATACAAACTTGCAACTGCCAACATGCAACTGGCAACTGGCGACTGGCGACTGGCGACTGGCAATTGGCAATTGGCAAATGAAATGCTCACTGCCAGCTTATTCCAGCTCGCACACTAGCTGCCGGCCAGTTCAGAACTGGCGTCTAATTTTCCACGAAACGAATTCAGGTAAGGGGTGGTATTTCTAATACCCACTAGGTGGGGTATATTGAACTGAATCTAAAGGAGAAAAATCTAAAAGAAATCAGTATTGAATATGTTCAGAGTTTGGCTTGGGCATAGGTCTTGGGCTTGGGCATACGTCTTTTCAGATCGTAATAGCAAGAATGAGAAATCTTAATAGCTTTATAGAGTATATTATATTTACACACAGACGAAAATACTGATCTCTGTCTGCTAAAAAATAATGAAGTCTGATATTATTGAGAAATTTCATTTTAAGCATAAGTCTAAATATCTGAGTAACAAACACATAGAATATCATCTAGTCGAGCATGACAGCACTTCTACTTGCTTTGATTTGCATTTGCATTTGCATGTGGGTGGTCAGCAAATTGCCAGAACGTGAGCACAATTTTAAAATTAACGGCAAGTGGTTAGAACAGCAGCAGCAGCAGCAAAGGGCAGACAGACGGACGGCGGGAGTGACGGACCAACGGACCATCGCGACGGACGGAAGGCCAAACAGACAAGCAGCGCATTCCAGCCACAAAACTGTTGCAATTAATTGCATAAAAGTTTTAAAACCGTCAGCATTTCCCAACTCCTCTTGTACCCAATAGAACAATGGCGTCTTGTGCAAACTATGCAACAGGAACAACAACAACAACAATGTGGCCATAATCGGAGCCACATCGTCGTCATGGTCGTGCCTTTCAGTTTGAAACGTGATCGATAGACTCTGACTACTAGCCTGGGCTCAGGCAACAACAACAGCAAAAGCAAAAGCAAGAACAACAACAACAACAACAAAAACAACAACAACAGCAGCAACAGCAAGAACAACATCAACAAATTGGTCTCTTTTAGCCGTAGACGTATACGTAACCAAATGTTTTGGCCTTAGTCAAATTATGTTCTTTGCCTCGTTTGATAATGAAACTGCAAATTGAAGTTGTTATTGGTGTTGTGGTTCTTTTTTTTTTTTTTTTTGTTGTTGTTGTTGATTTTTTTCTTTTGTTGCTGCTGCATCTCAAACTGTTTGCTCACACCGTCTGAGGCAGCGATTTTGAGCATCAGAGAGCAACGCTAATGATTACGTGTTATCGTGTTGTAATTTTGCATAAACCTCTAATGACGACTCGACTGGGCTGGCCAAGCGGATCCAAGCAGCCATCCATGCTCCCATCCATCCTCCTATCCATCCACTCATCCAGCATCCATCTACAGATCGATTCAGTGCTTCGGGTTATATGGTTTAGATCATGGCAGCGGACACTAACTAGGCTCATCATGGAGCGTTAACAAGCTCATTTTTTTAAACCTGACGTACTGAGTGCACAGGAGGACTGCGGAATCAACGAACCAACTTTTTTAGCTTGGCCAATTTCATAGCACTTACCCCGATCATAAATCGTTAATCGTTATTAATCGCATTTATTGTGCTATGCTCCAAACCCTCGAGGTATGCCAAATTAAAAGTGAATAATATTTTATTCTGATTTAAATGTATTTTAATTTTACAACAAAAATTTTTTTAGAAAAACCTAAATTTTCTATAAATAAACATAATAAATGTTATAATATATAATTATCTGAAGTTAATCATATACATATAAAGATCAGAAAAACTTCCGTTGACTGTCTTGTCACTGCATATTACTAATGCTCGCTTACTTTTTCCTTCAATCCATCTCAGTTTTCCAACTCTCTAGGACTCTCTGTTGCCTTTCTTCGGATTCCTTTCCTTCCTCTATTCGATATATCGCCTTATCTATTATTTCCACATCTCATTCTCTTTCTTACTTCCTCTGTCTTCCTCTTTCTCCCACTATCTGTATCGTTCTCTCTATTTTTAGATTTCTATCTTTCTCTGTCTATCTGCGCTTTCCTTGCTTGCTTGAGCCATTATTATTATTTCACTCTACTCTTATCTTACTCTTTCCCATCCACGCTTACTGCTACTCTTAATAACTCAAACACCCTCGCTTTTATTCTCATCCTGAACTTTTAGTTATATTTCCTCACTCCAGATACAAGTAATATTAGTCAAGATAAATAATTATAGATAATCGATCCAAAAGACCTCCATAGAAACTTGATACACTTGAATATATGTATGTGTTTATAAACATTTCTATGATCTTCAAGCATAGCTGTTGGCCTCATCACCACATTCTCATAATGTGCAATAAACGATCCCAGTGACAATATCAACAGAGATCATTGAATCTCATCTCTGTCAGCCAATCAACACCTACAACAAAATAGATATCGGCCAACTCTATGCATGATAAAGTATTTCGCCACATTGTCTAAACGAGCTTGAACACGGTTATCCACAATGATTGAACTAAATTTTCATTAACCGGTGCCCGTAGACAAAACGTTTTCCTGCTAAAAACCTACTCCAACCGAACTCGAAAGCATATTAAATTGAATTTTTATGTTCTCACAAAACATGAAAATTCATGATGCCGCGCACTGGGAACAGATCAGACCATAAAACTGAAACACTAGCCATGGCCAGGTCCATTGCTGCTGATGCTGGTGCTGTGGCTGAAGCAGAGGCTGTGGCTGCTGCTGCTGCAGAGTGTGTGGGTTAATAAATGGGCCCCCGAACCCGCAAAATGCAATGGCCAATTGTCGGAGACGAGGGAAGCGTTGCTAAATTATGGTTATTTAAATAAACAGCACACGATTTGATTTGGCTGAGCAAAAGTGTTGCCGTGGCCGCGAAATGCGAGCGCCTCTCAAATTGGACAAGGGATCAAGCAACTGTGGACGAGCCGGAGACGTCTGGAAATTATGTTGTAGCTGCACTGATCGTGCCCTCGCTCACTCGCTCGTTCTCTCGCACTGGCGATAGATTCGTCTTGGGGGTTGTGCCATCAGGCCATGATTGAGTAACGCCCATGACTGGCACTGAGCCATCTAATTATGAGAGTCCAGCTGGCGAACGTTGATTGCAGCAGCAGCAGCAGCAGCAACAACAACGGCAGCAGCAGCAGAGGCAGGGACTCCACTCCGAGCATCATTAGCTGATGAGCAGCGTAGCCTCCTGATGGCCTCTCTGATAAGCAAACATATAAAATGCAATGTGCGTTTGCCATACGGCATGACCTTTGCCCCCCGACAACTTTTGGCCCACAGATCGGGCGTTGCGGCGTTTTGTTTATTTTGAAGCTATAATTTAAGCGAGTAATTGCACGCTGGCGGCCAGAATTTGTAACTAAACTGCAAATTAGCAGCCAATTCTCCAGCCGATTAATAACCATAATTATTGGCTCAAACGCTGACGAGCGAACGTCGCAGCAAGAAAGAAGACGAAGCTGCCGCTGCCATTGCCTCTGTTGCTGCCGTTGGTGCCCTGGCCCTGGATCTTGATGAGGAGGTACTCGGCTCAGCCTCGTCGTCTCTCTGTGCAAATTGCGCCAACTCTCCGACTGAGCTGCTCAATTGCCAATTCGTGATACAGATACACTACACACAGGGGTAGAGAGAGACGGGATGGCTATGTAGAAAGAGCAACCGGCACGGGCGCGACGCAGCAGCAATTTAAATTGTGAGCGCGTCTGGCTTAATTACATAAACCTTTGCTATATCCAATGCACCAGCTCCGACTCTGGATATATAGCCGACGGCGCACTCGTCCAAGTCCGAGCCTGCTTGATAGGCATGTGTCTAATGAAGGGGCCTAATTAATGTGCATTGTCTTCGTTTCTTTTGGAGCAGTGGAAAAAGTGAAATTGTAAAACGTGTTGAAATGCAATGAGTCCCAAGGATTTGGCTTGCAGGCAATGATTCGAGCTTCTTTTAAGAGCAGGACAAATTAATAAACGTCGATGCCCCATTAAATTGTCTGCCTTAATGCATGCAATAAATTGTATCTTCATGTTGACAGAACAAATATAGATATCGCTTCGCCAGACAAAAGCAATTATATTATTAATAACACGGAAGTCAGAGAAGTCGAATTCCACTTTAATCGCGGCATTTTTTTCATCCTGAGAACTAATAATAGTTTTATGAAATACAAACCATTCACACTCAAAATAATTGTGAAATGAATATATTTATAAACTTCCAGCGGAATTTCGCATTTGCTCTATTCTTGCTATACACATTTCAAATATTCAGCAGTGGCCGTAACGGCCAATCTGATATTTCGATAAGTTATCGAGTCTAACAGGAGCTTAACATTGCGTCAACGACTCACGTTTGAGTGACTTTTGCTGTAACATGATTCGTTTTTTGCGTTTTCACTACTACTTATTGAGCTTCGCCTCCAAGATTTATACTGCTTAATTTTTATTTTATACAATTTCAATTTCAATTTATTTTAAAAACATTTATGTATATAAATAAAATTCAATTAGATAACAGCTGCCAGTACAATATGTTTGTGTTATGTTTGCTGTTGTTAAACAGCTACAATAAAAATGTTAAGCGTTGTCAGAAATTATTACAATACAACAGAAATTAAAAGTTTATAGATATTTGAAAAAGGCACAAGTGTTTTCGTTTAGTTTTGAGAATTAACATTGAATGTTAGAAGTGGACAACTACAAACAAAGAACTAAACGGCATTAGGCACTTTGACTTTACACGTTTTGGTGTAGGTTTGTGCGTAGGAAATGCTGGCTAGGCAATCGAATGCTGCAGCTTACTCCACTAGACACTCTTCTTCATGGTCATCTCGTGGGCGGTGCGCAGGCGTCGTCGTAGCTCATTGGGGAACCGTTCGTAGCATTTCTTGCACACTGGCTTCTCATCGTACTCGTAGAATTTCGATTTCTGCGTCATTTTCGTATCGCACACGGAACAGGCAAAGTGGTGAACGCACCATGCCTTGTTCAATGCGGTGAAAACTAAAATTGAAATAAAGAAAATGTATCCCCAGTAAATATATAATAATACTAAGCCCTAACGAACCATCTCCGGCAATGACTTGATTGCAAACAAAACACAAATTGCCAAAGAGCTGATGATAGTGCGTCTCACAGTATGCCAGTCCACGCTTCTCATAGTGACGATGACCCAAGAAAGGTTTCTCGCACTTGGCACACACGAAATGCTCGACGTGCCAGTGCTTTCCCAGCGCTGTAACCACGCGCTCCTCAATGGGCCGACGACAAGCGCCACAAATGGGAATGCCCATCTTGTCGTGACAGCGAAGACAATACAGTTCGTTCTAATGAGATTGATACAAATAAAATTCAATTAAAAACACAAACAATAATCTTAATGATACAAAATACACACCATATCGTTCGCAACCAGACCAGGCCGGCTCTTGACCTCACGCGCTGTGGCGTCCAATTCTATGCCGCAGGCTGAGCAATTGAAATGATAGCCATGATACACTTCACCACGGAAACGCAACGGCTCCTCGTCAATCAGACCGCTATAAAGATTTGGATTAGTATGCAATTTTAGATATATGAGACAAAGTCCACTTACTGGCACTTCTGGCACACATAGCGACCCGTTATCTCGGCTTTCACCTTGGCATTGCACTCATGACATAGCGCACGATTTTGGTTGCGAATGAAGCCACTGTCGGCCAGCTCTTTGGCGCACAGCTGACAGCGGAAGCACTGCGGATGCCAACTCGCAGACATGGCTTTAATGACACGTCCAATTACGAACTCGCCACACTTGTTGCAACAAGGTGCGAATAGAACATGGAAGTCCCGTTCACAATACTTGCGTCCCTCGAACTCGTAAAAAATGCCATCCTGAAATGGACGGAAGCACTGGGCGCAGCTGTTTCGAGTAAGTAAAGAAAGAAAGAAAAGAAAAAATAAATATTAGTCATTAACCTATACTAACCTATCTATACTTTTTTTAATATAAAAAAATATGTATTATAAAAAAAAAAAAGAATAAATAAATACATATTTCATATCTACACACATTCACTATATCGAGTGCTCACTGTTTGTACTTACACAAAACACTGCGTATGCCAAAGCTCGCCGTTGGAATTGACAATCTTCTCGGTGGGCTCGAAGCCGTCAGCGCATCTCGTGCAATGCATTGCACCCAGCGACATATTGATGGCCTGGACTCTGCAAGGGCAAAAAGATAAACAATTTACGATTAGCATAGATAATATTGTGAAGTACACGTGATTAGCAAACAGTTACACTTCAGCTTTGGAGTACATCATGATGAAGCCTTTGGCTCACGACTGTGGGAGCGCATGGAAATGACAACTGAAAAACGGAGACGTTTGGGCAGCAACTTTGCGTGGCTGGCTTATCAAGCAAGCGCATTGTTGACGCGGGTGAATCATATTTCTGACGAATGTTAAAAAAGCTTTGCATTCCTTGTGAATTGAATTGGGCAATGTAGTCATGAGTAGCTTCGGCTTCAGTGCACTGCGAGTGTCGCCAGTTGAAAAGCAGTCGTTAAACAGTGCAGATGATGTGAGAAGGGTCCGTGAAATGTGGAATTAGATTTGCAATCGATAATTTTGCATCGATACATTTGCATCATTTGAACTAAGCGCCACAGCGAGAGACGCCAAAATACACACACAGCTACAAGTACGCCTACACGCCAATATGTAGGTAAACAACACACTGATACACACAACTGTGCGGCGGCTATAAATAAATTTGATTGTTGCCATGACGTCATCAATGAAGTCAACATCTGGCACTTAAACACCAAGAAAAATGCAACTTATGCGGGCAGCAAATATCCAGCACATGTCTCTGATATACCAAAAAGGCATAATGACAGAAATAATTGCAGTTAGAGTAACTTTCAAGTTTTTAATATATTAAAATTTTGCAGCACCTTGACCAAAAACGAATGATAGAAGCAAGGCGATTTTTAGGTCAGTTTTAGCACTAGGCGGACGACATATGGGCGTTATGATGATGATGATAATGATGTAATATCGTTAATATTCAATTCCAAATGTTCTGCTTGTTTCGCTTACTGGACAGGCGGCATTTCTGGTAATTGGCTTTCACTTGTTGCACTTGTTGCACTTATTGCAGCTCGCCTCAGCCAATTTCTACGTAATCGCTCGACGTTTTTAGCCTCACTGAAAACGGCAAACAAAATATAAAAGTATCTCTTCGATAGATCAGTGATGATTGTTCAGCTATGTTCAGGCTGAGTCCGGTTTCTTAACTATATACATATGAATTTCTCTTAATGTAGCTAAAATGGCCAACACTGCTTATACATATTTGTGTTTGTGGCCAGCAACAACAACAGAGGTCTTGCCAAATTGGGCGTACATCTGAAACTCTTCTTATTTGTATTATTGATGCATGCACACCATGGATGTCTATATGCAATAATGAACTCTTTTTACCTATAAGAACACTTTGACACAAATTAATTAAACCAATATTTGCTTTTTTATTATGATTCTCACTCAATTAGAAATAGTTCGTAGAGGTGTAATAAGTTGTTTGGTATATGTTCAATCGAACGGTTCATTGAGCGAACAAAGTAATTCATGTTGTTCAACTAGTTCTGCACAAATAACATTTTCTGTTATTCATGACTACTGTAAACTTAACATTTCGTTGCTAATCTCTTAACAGAATTTACTACTTTCTAAAAAAAAACTTATTTAAATGCAGAAATATTTTTAAAACTAGTAATAAATATGCTTATGGAATTGGAAATGAGTTAAATGATTTTTATAAAATATATTATATTACCTTTGGAAGAAAATTGATAAAAAAAATATGAAGTTAATCAATTTAAATTGATATTTGCTCTAAATTGAAAGATCTTCAAACTATGCTAACACAATATAGTTATTGAATGTCCACATTATAGTTATTTTTATTGTAATTACTTTAGTTTCTAGCTTTGTTAAGATTTAATTGCGCTCTGCATAGCAGATAAATAACCATTTTCTCAGTACATGTTTTTGTTTAATGTATTTTAATGTATGACGCATGTAATGGTGTGTGTATAGCGTTTATAACTGTATCCGCATTTAATCTAATATAATCGAAACTAGCATTTGTGGATCCTTATATGATTTTGGAGAGTACTCTTTTGCCGGAACTGTTTGGGGCAGTAGGAACAGTTATACGGTTTCTCTCCTGTATGGATCTTCACATGATTGTTGAGAGTGGCCACTTGCCGGAAACTTGCATCACAGATCTTGCACTTGTATGGTTTCTCGCCCGTGTGCGTCTTAATGTGGTTGACCAGGGTACTCTGTTGGGAGAAAAAGCGCCGGCAGACACTACAGCCAAATGGACGATCGGGATTGTCGCTTCTTAACATGTTAATGTTGCCCACATTTAGGCGAGGCGTCTGTTCGATCTGGCTGGGTTCAGTTTTCGGATGTATTGATGGGGTTCCTGTGGTGGCCGTCGTGCCCGCCGATGCAGCGGACGCCACAGCTGCCGCTGCATTGCTTGCTACCAAAGAGCTCACTGTTGTGCTGCCCTCGAGGAAATGAAGCAGTGGATGATGGTCCAGCTGCAGGAAATTTGGCGTTGTGCTGTGCAGGTTGTTTTGCAGTAAGCCATTTGTCAGCTGTTGTGCACCGTGTCCCAGATGAGCTGGCATTGCAGCGTGCTCCACTCTGGCTGGTTGGCTGGCGAGATTCGTGTGCGTTCTTATGTGGTTGATAAGCGTGCCCTGCTGCCTGAACTGCATATGGCAATAGGTGCACGTGTACGGCTTATCGCCGGTATGTATTTTTTTGTAATTGGCCAGCTTTGTTGGCTGGCTTAAACACGCCGCATATAAATTTATATCAATATATTTGTTTAACACCCTAGTTTCTCAAGTCGAAGTTAAGAGAGCAGCAGCTATAATCGGATAACGATAGTATATCGATAGATTTATAAATAACCTAGGTTGCAAATATTGTGGATTTCAATTTGAACCGAGTACTTCGATACTGAGTATGTCGAAAAATCTATAAAAATATATTTTAAAACTGCTTCAACATTTTTGGATGCTCTAAGAAACAAATATTAATTTTTAATAATAATAACATTTTTTGCAGAATTTAAATAATAATAATAAATATTTAAAATGCTCACGAACAAACAAGTATAATCGAACTAGTTGTTGCTAAGTTTAAGTAAGTTGGCAGTCCAGCCGCCGATAGCTAATTTTACGCGCTTAATTTAAGATCAAATAGAAACTAAGTTTTAATTTGCAAGTAGGATACTTAAAAAGTTATCATCTAGATACAATTATTTTATCCCTATTAATAATAAATAAATTATTTAGGTGCTTAGATTGATTAATATGTTGAAACATTTTATAGTATAATAATGATTGATTATAGGCAATTTGTTTTGTCTTACAATTAAACATTTCCAACGCTCTATTCAGAATACTAATAATATTGATTTCGTATCTGTAAATTGCACTTCCGCCTGACAAACTGTGAGGTTGGCAATTTCTGCTTTTCAGTTTCCGCATTGCATTTATTATTGCATTTTATACAAACAAACAACATAAATAAAATCAAATGTGTGTATGTATGAAAACCTTGTAATTTTATGAAGCTTATCATTTTATAAGAGTACCTTTATCCCACTTTTATTAACAACCAGGCGTGATTCGATCAACGACTTTTGTTTGTCACTACATAATGAAAGCAAACAAAGCGCCGTCGAGGCCATCAGAAAAAAATAAAAATACGAATATAAAAAAAAGACGAAATCGTAAACAAGACCGAAAGGTGGCGCCTTACAATGTTGCCTGTTCTACCAGACAAATGGCACGTAGCAACAGTTGGGACGCTATAATTAAATTACAACTAATTTTTATGCTCATGTTTACTAGACTGTTCTGTGAACAATGTGTAATAGAGTCGGAGCCTATATATGGCAAAGCTTTGACAATCGATCCCTGCTGTAACCCAGCCCACAGATTGTCTCAAATTGTCGGCTGCAAGCGGAAACAGTGGGTGTCTAAATATAACTTCAATTATGCTATTTATTATTGCAGCTGGCGCAAAAACCGGCAAACCAGACAAACAACAACAACCCGCCCCCTGTTGGCGAGCTTGTGCATATGCATTAGCATATCACCACATATACTGCATATGTTTGTTTGGGTTTATATACTGCAACTCGTCAAACCAGTTGCTCCCAAACTGTTGAACAGCCATTCAACAGTTGCCCGTCAACTGCTATGCCATTAATCTTTTAGTTAAAGTTTTCATTTAAAAATTCCAAAAATGTGGATTTACGAATACGCAAGCAGAGCGTAATCGTAAGAATATTGTACTTTTTGTTGCTTATCGGTGTCGTATTTTTAATTTATGTACATACATGCATATGTACATACATACATATACATACATACATATATAAACTTTTATTTTGCTGCGGTTGGTGTTTTTCAGTTTTCTTATCGTGGAATTCCGAAAATAATGTGCTGTGCCATAAAGGTAACTTATTCGAAGACACGTGAATCGCATCAAAATTGTATTATTTGTGATTTTACTTAACGAGTATTTATATAGTATATTTTGCCATGTTTTACACTTTGATATTTAAATGCATTTATCCGTAATTTCTGATAGCAATTATCTAATCTTCACAGCCGTTAAAGATTATGTGAATGAGTAGTGGGCAAAGTCTAAGCTGAATGAATATAATTTTGATTTGGTTTATGTGGGTGCAAAAATGAGAGTTAGCTCCCCACGAACAAATACATACATACATATGTATGTATGTATGTACATATGTATGTACATACAGATGTATATATGTATGTATGTACATACAGATGTATATACGTATGTATGCTTGCACCTTGCCAATCCGGACGGATGCCAAAGCTGAAACAAATGAAAACAACTTTGACGTTGGCGGCGGTGGCAACGCTCGACCTACGCGTGCAACCTTAGTGGGGGTAACAGGGGTTCCAAAGTGGAGCGCCGTGGTTGGCTGGCCAAACCAATTATTATGCGAGCACACACACACAAACAAACGTTTTGCAATTTGTGACGATACAATGTTGAGTAAGGTTGGCGGTGGCAAGCTGCTTTCCACAGTCAACGTCGCAGTCTATGACAAAGCAAAAGGCGAATATAAATTCGCTTGACAACAGCGAATCAACAAAGGCGAATTATATTAATGCATTGGTAGACGACGGTATACATACATATGTATGTAGTGCACTATTACATCCAATGAACTTTTAGGTCCTACAGTCACACACCAAAAGTTTGCCAAGTTGACCAACCCTGCATTTATAGTTATATGTATGTATGTATATGTATACATACATTTTGTTTGTTTGTGAACTTGCATGAATGCATATGTATGTGTACTTAAGGCACTTGGGGAATAAAGAAATAGCGAATTAGCAAAATAACAGATAAGATGTAGTAAAACAAAAAGCGCAATGCTCACACAAACACACAAACAGAACAAATGTATGGCAACATCTGTTCACACAAACACACGTATGCATCAATGTGTCGTTTGTATTTAAAAATAAAACTATTTAACCTTAGCGATGTCGTTGCCATAGTGACGTTCATTCGACGTGGACTGAAAAAATTGTAAACATTTTGCAATGCAGTTCTAATGCCTAACGACAAAAAAAAATGGCAATTAACCGAACAGTAGCGAATAACAAATACACTTACTAGTTAAGAGCTCCATTCGACTCAATTATAGATCTTCATTATTGCTGTATCATATACTCTGATATATTTCAGCTGTTCATTAGGGATTTATCATAGCTGACTCAACTTAAATTATCTGCCAGATCAAGAATATATATAGATTTTATGAGACTACAAATTGGTACTGGTGAAGAATAATTCAACAATTTACTAAATTACTGTTGTTGCTGTTGTCGTCAATAAAGATTGCAGCTAAGACCGAACGGGCACCAACCATAACCACAAAAACAGCAACAAGAATTCTGAGGTTTATTATATAATACTTAATTGCAACAATCGAATAAAAATGCTATGCTAACTGGCTTAAACAAGAGCCGAGCAGTTCATAGCTGTTCGCAGTCTCTAATCATAATATTTCCTGAAAAAGCAGATAGAAATAAAGTCAGTTTTATAGTTAATGCTGAATCCACATCACATGATTCGATTCTATTTGTATGTATTTATGATTAGGATAGATGATTGAACTGGTTGCTTGACAGGCTTGAAGGTGAATCGTAGGGCAGGTTCTAAAAGTCATTATTACAATTATTTATTACATATACATAAACATATGTATATATATATATATATATATATATATATATATATATATATTTGGATCAGCTAGAGTTGATAATCAATGGCAAAATAAATCAACAATTTGTATTCTGTTAAATAAATTTCATTTAATTTGACATATTTCTTCTTCTTTCTTATATATATGTATACATACATACATATATAATAAAGATACTATATATGTTTCAATTTGATTAAGATGCAAAACTTAGCACATTTCGTGGAACCAATAAATAACAAAGCGCGACAATACAAATACATATATCGAATAGTATAGAATAGAATACAAAATATTTTACATTGTTAATGCAGCTGCTTATTTATTCTCTCTCCCTTGCTACTATGTACAAAATAATATTATTTGACAAATATGTATGTACAATTCGTTAAACTATTCAAGTCTTTCATACAAATTTGGTTAAAATAATAGTTTGTAGTACTACTTAAGATCTTTATCTTTAGATAGTTCAAATTACAAATTATGAGCTCGATATTATTTTCGATCAACAAAAGGCAACTTTAACTTCTCTTAGAATCTTAACTGTAGACATAAACAATGTGAATCGGTTGATTTTTGTAAACATATTATATATGAATATAGATTTATACATATATATGTGTTTGTTTCCAATTCTACGAAGGCACATATAAACAAAGAGGGAAATAAACAACAGCGAAGCGTACGCCCCAATCTAATAAAATTACAGTGCACTGTACATGTGAGTGCTTGGATATTCTTATATTATGCATCGTTGCACCGAAAACGTGAAACTTGATGAGCTCCCTACTTGATTACTATACAAAACTGAAGCCCATATTGCTAGCCTATAAGTATTTAATTTTTTTCTTCTGCTATATGTCTGCTACGGAGACATGAAGATAATAATAATATCAGAATAATCATAATAATCTAGTCAGTATAAAAACCATTTATAGAACGTACAAAACATAACTTATCTTGCGCCTATCATTGAAACATAACTAGTCTGAGCTATTATTGAAACGACCCTCGTTCATGCTATCTCTCTCTCTCTTCTGATCTCTTTAATTGCTCATCTGCAAGCCGCCGCTGCTGCGACTGCCCGTTGAGGAGGAGCCGCTCAGTCCGAATTGCGAGACGAGCTTATCGTAATCATCTAGCGACGTCTCAAACTGCTCCAGCTGGCGCGATAAGTCATCCATGCTGCCATTTACTACAGATGCCGCCGCGGAGGCGGATGCTGCGGCGCCACAACTTGTTGCATTCGGCGCTTGCAGTTCGCTCAGCCCGCGCAACGGCGGCGCATTATAGCATTCCCGATAGAACTTCGCCAGATCATTCACATGCGAGGTGGGCGAGGCGAACGGGAAATGCAGCTCCTTCAGCAGGCTATCATCATCCGGCGGTGGCTGCTGTTGCAGCAGTGATGCGGACGTAGACGTTGCCTGTTCTTGCAACATGGACGTCGAATTGTGGCGCAATGTGGCACTGTTGGCGGGGATTAAAAGACTCTTGATGGGCGATACCGGACCAGGTGCTGTTTCAACTGTAGTTGTTGACTTTTCAAAACTCTTAAATGCAGTTAAATTGTTGTTGTTGTTGTGAATGTGATTGATGTTACTGTTATTGCAGCTGCTGCCATTAATGCTGTTGAAGTTGCTATTATTGTTGTTGTTGAGCACTGGCGATTCACATTTGCGATTCAGAGATTCGATGGAGCCGCACCCGTTACTGTCATGGCGCGTGCGCAGCATCCATTCAAACGGCGCCGTTTCCGGCAGCACGAAATCAGTCTCCGTAAATTGTCGTAGCTTGCCCATATCCGTAAATGCACCTGGACGCAAGGGTTTCTCAATGTCGATGAAACGCTTTTCGGTCGCCGTACCAGTGCCACCCGCCCCAGTCACACCGCCCGCCGTCAACTTCAGCGTGGACATTTGCTGGACAGGCGAGCTGGCATCGCTGGCGGGACGAAAGTGATCCGACTTCAGCATGATCGTATTGTGCTGCTGCGCTTGGTGAGCTGTCGCTGCCGCCTGGTTACCAGCCGTGGGTGAGATGGTGAGTTTGGTGCGATAGGCTACCGACATAATGACCGAGCCCAAAATCGTATTCAGCTGGCCAATCTTCACATTCTTGTGCCGCTCACCCAGTGTGTGAACTTGTGGCCGATCCACATAGACACGATAGTAAATGCCATAAGAGTCCGGGCACTGGCGACGCGATAGTTTATAGGCGGGCGTCGTACGTGTGAGCGAGATGAGCGACTTGAGCATAATGCTCATCCGATTGTAGATGATGTGCAGCTGATGCGAGGAAGCTTTTAGGGTTTGGCTGTCGTTGAAGGCGTTTATGTTGCCACCGTCGCCCTTGCCATCCTCACCAGCGGCCGCTTTATTACTGTCCACAGGTAGCAAATCTAAGGACCATACTTCCAGTATCATTTTGTCGCCTTCGGTGGTCCTCAGTGAAATCTCAACGCAGAGCGGAAGACGCTGCAGGATGCTTTCGCCTGGCTTGAGGGCCAGCGCGCGTTTAGTCTCGTCCAGCACATCGGGATGATCCTGCACAACAATGTTGAACCAATCGTTGCCTCCCAAAGGACTGCACTGTGTTTGTATCTTCTCGCCCAGGCGAGATTGCACCACAACCTGGGCTGACTTGAAGGCCAGGAATTTTATGTATTTTTCTAGTTCTTTTTCGGCATTAAAACGTTGCACAGACATTTTTAAAGTTTTTCCTTTATATATATATATAATTTTGTGTTTGATGTACTTGCAACAGCGTACAAAGTTCGTTTTTGTTTTGCTTTTTACACTGCTTCCGCGTATTGTCTGCCTTAGCCAATTCGCAGTACTCTCTGGAATTTTTCTTTTATTTCTTTATTTTTTTTTTTATTTGTGCACTTTGTCTTTTAACACTAAGATTAACACATGCTTAGACATTTTTAAAAACACTGCAACTTATGTGCCTGGTGTTTGATATTTGTTTAACATTTATTTCATTGAATTGTTTGATATGAAAGAAAAACAAAGATCACTCCCACTTTTTTTGTTACTCTCCGCCATTGAACTAAAGCGAATGAAACTGCGACGTGCTGGTGCTGCCATACTCTCTGCTGTTTGGGCCTGACTTAGGGTTGCCACGCACTGAAAAAGTGGGTTTCTAAACAGTGATTTGTGAATACTCACATGCACTGTGACACTGTGACTGTAATGAAAAGAATATCCACTGTGACATATAACAGAATAATAACAGATCAAAACGAAGAATTATGAGTTAATAATCGTATTAAAAAATTAAATAATATATACTTAAGTTAATTTTTGTCTTACGTGTTCTTTAACTATGCTCAATATGTATGTACTTATCAATGATTAGCAAGCACATTCGTTTTAAAGGTAAATACACTTTTGTGTTAAGAAATTTCATTTTATTTGTGTTCTGAAACAGTGAGCCCGAAATATATTCGTAACGTACGATTAGCGTATTAGCCTTAAGTATTTTTTCCACTGTTTCAAAGAAATATGGCAACTCTAAGCAATGTATGAGACACGTCACGTACGCAATGTGGGCGGTTTGGGTGTCTGCATTTGAAATGCCAACTAGAGATTTTTCTATAACTGAATATTTTCATACATATATTTTATGTCGTACACCACTATGTAAAATTTATAATAACCTTGCACGAATAAGTGATGGCTAATATTCAGACTTAATTACACTTGTGTATTAAAAACTTATTTTTTGTCCTGCACGTTGAAATACTTTCGATCCGATTCCGAAAGCACTTGCTTCGGCAAATATTTCAGCACCGCAGTCGGCACAGAGCTGAGCATCTGCAGACGCTCCTCCTCAATGCGCGCCTGCCGCTCGGCTTCCGACTTGGCCTTCAAATTGAAAAATTGAATATTTTCTGCAGCTGCTTCGGCACGCTTCCGATTATTTTCCTCAATCATTGACAGAAGCAGGGCACCATGCTCCTTCCGCTGACGACGTGTCTGCATTTCATTATCGCCCATTGCATTGATGTCGATGCTGATGAGATCTTTATCGACAGCTTGTTCTTTCTTCTTCCGTATTGCTTCTAAATTGCGCTTGTAGGCTTCAGCACGATAGCGTTCCAATTCTTGGCGGGCTCGCTGGCGCATGACTTGCTCCTGCTGGAGCTGCTGCCGGTAGCGTTCATCGTCCTTCGCTTTGTATTCTGCCTGCAGTAGATCCAGCAAGACATTGTCCCGTTGCCGTTTTCTATTCTGTAATGGAAGAGTTAAAAAAGGATAATTTTACAGCTCTAGATTTCAATAGATTTCATTACATTTACCTCAACTTCAAGCACCTGCTGACCTATTCGCTCACTAATCTCCTGTTGCTTGCGTATCGCTTCTAGCCTGGCCTGTTCCATTTCCTCTCTGTGCTTAGCTTCATCTAGTTGCATCTCAAGTAGTTTTGAGGTATCCTCGTTGAGTTTTGCCTTTTGCCGCTCATCGTATTCTCGCTTTTCTTCTATAAACTGAATGATGTCCTTTCGCTTCTTGATCTTCAGCCGCTGCAGCTCTAGCTGGTACTCTCTGTCTTCTTCTTCGATTTGCTGCTGCATGGCCATGCGCAATTCCCGCTCCGCCAGGGTCTGCACATCTTGGCTTTGTCGATATTTCTGCCGCTCTTCAACCTGGGAAATTAGTGTCTTGCGCAGCTCCTCCTGCTGCTGCTTTTTGCGTAACTCTTTCTCAAGCTCCATAGCCAGCTGCTGTTGCCTCTCAGCCTCGGCACGCTTCCAACCCTGTAGTTTAACATGATTGGCCAGCTGTCGACTCTTTTCTATTTCCTTCATATGCTCATCGAGATCTTTGGTGATTGCTGCCAATCGCAGCTGCTCAGCCAATTGCCGTAGCTCCTCGCAATCATTGCGCAGCTGCTGCCGCCGCTTGCGATCGACGAATTCCTGATGCTTTAGTTGTTTCAGCTGCTGGAGCTGCTTCAGCTCATCGGTTATCAAGACGTCAGTACTGACGGTTTGACCACGAATTCGATTCTCCATAGAACTCAGTTTCTTTATTTTATCGTTTTCAATTAGGGTCTTGCAGAAATATTTCCGTTTCTTGTAAAGTGAGTCTTCGTTAATGGGCACGCTTTTTTTGTACTTCCCTGTGATGAAAATCGCGGGTTTTGCGTCCCTTGGATCCGCCCATATCCCACCCATCGTTGCCATGGTAGTAAAAGGACATAAAAACAAATTAAATAAAAACTATAAACTACAATAAACTAGAACAAATTCAAATAAAATATATATATGAATAATAAAAAAACGCATATATTGCCTAGATGCCTGTATTCATATTTATTGTATTATAAAATTCTTATTTACATCGATATTTGTATATCGATTAATGTTGAAAAGGATTTTTCAAACTATCTGGCAACATAACTATTGCAGCAAGATCGTAAAATGCAATGATCAACTGTTTTTTCTATGTACATATGTACATACATATGTCTTAGAGAAAAACACATTGTTTGTCAATGTAAAGATCTTTAATATATGTTTTTGTATGTATATTCAGTATCAACATGAATGCACAATGTGCAGCTGTTTTATTTAGAATAGGCAATCGGGAAATACTTCTTATCATGCTCTACGATATCTTCTAGTACATCATCAATCTCAGTTGAGGGGTAACGCTCCACCCACGATTGAATAAAGCCCTCATGGGTCGCCTCATAGGTTTTCAAGTCAACTTTGCCTCCGTTTACAACCGTGTTAGCCTGCACGAAAATAATACGCGGCTTCTTATGTGCCAGGCATATGTCACGCCACTTGGCCCAAGGATAAGGTCCACTTTCGTTCACTTCTGAGTAGTGTTCGTACATTTTAGAAGCGGCTTCGATGTCGGCTGTGGACTTGTATACCTGCAGCTTTGTCAAAAATTCGCCCAGCGCCTTTTTGCCAACCGTTTGGATTTTATTGCGGTCCAATGTGAGCAGCAGATTTTTCCCATTTTCAGTCTCTTTGATGTTGACGAATCCTTCACCTGCTTCCAGCAGCACTTTCATGATGACGAAACGCGCTCGCGAATGCGCTTGCAACCACAGCTTAGACTTGGGATTATACATTTCCAAGGCAACGCCCATGCCGTTCCAAATGAGGCTCAACCAGTTGATGTAAATGATATCGTCCTGCTCTGCAGCATCTTTGAAACCAAATATCTCCAGTATATCCCGCTGCAGCGATAAGTAGAGGCCCACTGCTTCGGCGCGGCATTCCTCGTAGGACGAACCAATAGCTCCGAACTTCGTATCGTATGTTTCGCCAGGCTTATACCAAGTGGTAATGGGCTCATCAGTCACGAGGCTTTTCACTGTCTTCACGTCGAAGTTGTAGGCACCATTTTCATCAATGCGGAAGAGTTTACCACTGCCATGTCCCAACAGCTCATGTAATCCCACCTGCACCTCAAAGGCCTTTACTTTGTACTCCTTCATTAGCGCCTGATCCTCGTCAGATAGAAAAGGTATGGCATCTTTGCGATTGATGTTGGCCAGCACATTACCCAGTGAAACGTTCTTGAAGCCCTCATCCTGACGAATTTCATCATCTGTTAGGTATTAGAATAAGAATATTATATAATGCTATGTTTCTTCTGTTCACAAAATGATTCTCAACTTACAGTTAGGTATATTAATGCCAGCGGGCACACCGCTGCCAGCAAAGGTCAGCACATCTAGAGACGTAAAATCAGGCTTCAAATATGAATCCTTCTCGTAGGGTTCCGTCCAGGGTAAATATTCCAGAAGCTTCTCAGCACGATTGACTAGTTCGGCGAATTTAGCTGAGCTTTCTTTGTTGACCATTGCAACAAAGCCCTCGAATTCGGCACGGCCGCCAGCTGGATCGCGGTAGGTTTCAATGAATCCAATGTACGTCTCAATAACGGGTCCCTTATCCTTGATCCACCATCTAGAACCGTTTTTGTGCTCGGCTAATGAGCCCTCCTCGAACGACTTAATATAATGCTCAATCATCTTCTCCTCATTTGTGTTGGCAGCATATTTTTTTGCTTGACGCAAATTTTCATTAACGCGCCGCAGCAACGGCTGATAGTCGCCTCGTGTAACGCGGAATTGGTTGCCCTTGAACTCCTCCAGTGCCAAAGTAATGCCATCCTTGCTGGAGCTGGCAACTGAACCGAGCTTAACATCGTAAAATGTTTTGCCATTTTCTGTTACTTTGAATGTGCGACACATATAAGGCTCAATGCGCTTCGTTGTCAGCCAATCGTTTACGATTTCGGAATCCTCCTTGGTGCAGTTGTCCGACCAATATGTGGTTACACCACTTGGTGCAAAGCCGAGCACTTCATTGCGCGCATCCAGTGCATAAATTAGATTTTTCACCTTCTCAAAAGTTTTCGTTACGCGTGGCTCATCCGCATACGCAACGGACGATCGCACTATTGCCTCGAATTTGTCCTCCGATAAATTGGGCACGATCTTGCTATCACCCATGCCCTTGTAATTTCCGGCATTTGCGAACACACCACAAGCGTAAACCAGGAACGCCTACAATGATAAGATAACATAAAATATATTTATATACATCATTAACGAAGCTCCTGTCCTATCTAAAAGAAACATAGTGAAGAGCCTTCTGTAAACCATCTTATCGAGAAATATTTTTTCAATATTCCCGTTCTGGTGTTAGTTAGTTGTTACCATTCCATTTAGTTTAATGTATATCTTATGCGAAACCAGCCGCCAGTAAAGTAGATCATGAAAAAGTTAATTTTGTAAGTTCCAAATCGAGCAGTCTCGACGGGAGCACTCATACTTGTTTATACAGAGCTATCAGAGTAGCTTGGTAATAAATTTACTTACTGTAAAATCATCTTCAGTGACGCCAGCTTTCAATGCTTTGACTTTAAGATCCGCCGGCTTTTCGGCAACGAAAATGCGATGCAGCAGCGAGAAGATAAGTGGCGCCTCCGGGCTGGACTGGATAAGAGCAACAAGGCCACCGTCCCATGATGCTTTACTAAAATAGTGAGCGTACAGCTTTTCCTTGTCGGTTAAATTTTCAAATGCAGTTTTACAATCCAAATCGGCAATGGGCTGCGTATTGGGTAGCACGAAATGTGAGGTTTTGCTAGCCATAGCGCTCAATTCGGGCAGATTAACACGTGTGCTGCAACGAACAGAGAAATCAGATATGCATTTAGATAAGAGATGATCGCACAACCATGGAATACCTGTAATTATTGGCTGCGAGCCCAACTGGCGTACTTGGTTTACCGGAATTCAGACTGTGCTTTGACTGTTTTTGTAAACGTTGCGCTAACGTGTTACTGCTGACTGTTCGAAAATTTAATTGGCAAAACTGTCCTAGTTGACGGAACCTATGAATTTTCTGAACTAGCAACATGACGGAGAATTTGGATTGTTAGGATTTTCAAATTATTTTCATATTAATACCAAACAACCAAATAATTTTCTGATCCACAACTGCAAAATGTAAAACGCTTTAATTTTGAAATTATATCAAACTATGAAAAACATAAACATGGAAATGGAAAACGCGTTGAGGCTGTTGTAAAAATACATGCATATATACATATGTATATGTGTGAGTGTATATCTTCATGTACATATAAGCACATACGCATGCGGCCCTTATAATGCTATGAAACCGTTTGTTGTAGAGCGCAGCTCGATTAGCAAAGCAAGGAAAACAACTGGTCCAAGTTAACAATAAACGTTAAATCTCATATTGTTTCTTACATACCTTACAAGTTATTAAATTAGCTAAAGAACTGGAAATGCCGACAAAGTGCAAGTTGTCACTAGCGATGACCGATAGTCGCGATTCAACGATATTTCTGTAAGTTTTGCCAATTGGTGAATGTTATTTCGAGCAAGAAAGCGTTAACATAAACTGTTATAAGTTTAACAGCGATCCACAAAATGAAATAAAAACATATTATTTAAAGAAAATGTAAATAATACCATTATTTTTAAATAATAATATGAGATTAAATAAAAATTTCATAATTTAAAAAATGTATTTTTTAAAGGTCAGCTTTACAGAACTGTCTGTATTACAGTTCATAACGGTTTTGTTTAAATATATATTCTAATTGGAAATTTAGTATTTTACCGTTTGTGGTCACACTATTTGACATTTCAAAAATATGTAGATCAAATATTTTTTTAAACTTTTATCTCAAAATTCATTATCTGTATGTGCAATTGTAGGCGTGGTGAGTAAATTAGAATTGACATTAATGCAAAAATAATGCTCAGTTACCAATGGTTTGCCATCCCACCTCCCACAACCCTTTACAGCTGTTAAAATCATATGTTTCTTATCACCTTCAGGTTGACCCCAGCAGAGAAAGAAAAGTTTTTCGACAGGCGTTAGGACAATGGAGCTAACTGGTTGGGTAAAAAACTATGAATGGGGTAAAAATGGCATTAGTTCGGCCGTTGCGCAGCTGGCAATGGCCAACGATCCGGATTTTGTCCTAAACGATGATGAATCTTACGCGGAAATGTGGATGGGCACCCATTTTTGCGGTGTTTCCATTGTTAAAGAGACAGGAGAAACTCTTGACCGTGTGCTGAAGATGGAACTGCCGTACCTGTTCAAGGTATTGAGCGTTAAAAAAGCCCTGAGTATACAAGTGCATCCCAATAAATGCGAAGCCGAGCGTCTGCATGAGGAGCGGCCGACAATCTATAAGGATGACAACCACAAGCCAGAGATGTGCATTGCCCTGACACCCTTCCTGGCATTGGTTGGATTCCAACCGATCAATGATATCATCGACAACATTGACGAGTTCCAGCCATTGTCCAAGCTCATCGGCAAGGAGGCAGTCCATGAACTGCATCAGAAACGGGATACGGAAAGCGTTAAGGCATGCTACGAGATCCTAATGAGATCCAATGATGCCAAGATTGCTGCGTGTCTCAAAGAAATAGCCAGAAATTATAAAAAAGGCAAGTCGGAAAAGCATGTTCAATTAAGTTCAGTCATATCAACTAAATTTCTTATCCTTTTTTTTTTTTTTTTTTTGCAGAGCTCGAGAGCAACGAATTGTTGACTGTGTTTAACAAGATCAATGCGGACTTTCCTGGTGATGTCGGCGTGCTATCGCTATTCTTTCTAAATCTGATACATTTGAAACCTGGACAGGGCATATTCTTGGGCGCGAATGAGATCCATGCATATTTGGATGGGGATTGTGTGGAGTGCATGGCCTGCTCCGATAATGTCATTCGTGCCGGCCTCACGCCAAAGTACAAAGATGTCGAGCAGCTAATTGCATCTGTGATATATGAGGGCAAGCCGGCGCGATGCAAGTTGTTCATTCCCTATCGCATCGATGATTTCGTAGAGGTGTTCTCGCCACCTGTTAACGACTTTGCTGTCATCCACGTGGCTATAAAGCATACCGTGGATAGCTACAAACTGGAAATTAAGGCATACGGCTCCATCATGTTGACTATGACAGGGACGCGCATTGTTAAGATAAACACCGCAGATGGCCCCAAAGAGATAACCATATCGCGCGGCAGCATTGTCTACATTCCAGTTGAGGCAGCCCCCGCAATTGAATTCCTGCACGCTGAGGACTGCGGCGAAGACTTTTCCGCATACATTGCCACATATAATTATTTTCGGCTTGCTTAAATTGATTGTAAATTTGTAGTGTGATTGAAATTTTTCTAATAAACCATACACGTTTAATTTTTAAATTGTTGCAATTTATAACGGCTACAGATAGAAACTTAAGTTACAATATGTTCTTAAAGTGGGATTAAAACTAATCAATATACATCATCATCTTTCAACACAAATACAATAAAGAAACAATATAAGACTATTACAAAATGAAAAAAGAATTTTTACTTGGTTTCAGATAGTAAATTTGTGATGTTATTTTTAAAGTTTGAAATAAACTAAATCGTTTCATTTTTAAATTGTTGCAACTCTTGCATAATAAAATTTAAGTGGCAATCATAATTTCTTCAAGCGGGGTTAAATCTAATCAATATACATCATCGACATTTAACAAAAATCCAATAAACATTTCTA
Organism: Drosophila koepferae; assembly: GCA_030914345.1. Lineage (NCBI taxonomy): Eukaryota > Metazoa > Arthropoda > Insecta > Diptera > Drosophilidae > Drosophila > Drosophila koepferae. The sequence continues at coordinate 11,963,930 of JAUESR010000197.1, read as the reverse complement.
TTTAGATTATAAAAAACAAACAGATTTGCATTTACTTAATCTAATAACTGGGTTTACAATTTGGTTGATGTATTTGATATATATATATATATGTATAAATATTTGTGTGTATATATTATAAATAGATAGGGGGTACATCAATATACATACATTTATATATTGTATTTTGTATAGTATTAACAAAGTGGCGTACACAAAGAATGCACATAAATTGGCTATGAATATGACACTACTCTTAAATATTTAATAATTCTCAACCAGGCGTTCGTGTTCGCATTCCGTTGACTCCTCAATTGAAATGCCTCATCGTCCTCGGGCACCTCGCACAAGTTGTAAATATATATATATATTTTTGCCATTAAGTTTTGTCTAGTTTGATTCGTCGGAAAATGCCTCAAAAAGTTTGTACCAAAAAAATATAAATACATATTTATACGAAAATCTCATTATAAAATTTGTGTGTTTCACTTTTGGTTGCGTGTAAACGTGCTTACTAGTTAGACAATAGGTATACAAATAGATATATAATATAATATAGATATATATTCATATAGATTATTGTATAGATGGGTTAGTCGCGTTAGTTGATATTTTCCATAATTTGCTTTAGCAAGTGAATACGTATCAATATATAAAGTTAGATATTGCAGCAGCAACAACTAAACTAACTAAAATTGTTACTGCTGCATCTATATTTGTGCCCACAACATTTGTTCCTTGTTGTCTTTGTTGTTGTTGCTGTTTCCGTGTTGCTTGTGAAAGTTTCTGTGAGATAGTAAGTTGTGCCACGTATGAGGAGAGTGACAGAGCAGGAAGAAGAGGAGGAGTAGAAGCTTCTGATTAGGTTTATCATATAACATTATCGTTTCGAGAGCTGAGAGAATTTCGACGTTTAACTCTTGAGCAAATTGTTTGCGCGCTTATTAACACCATCCATGCGAATGTTGTTCGCATCACCTTTGGCATTGATGCGATCAACTTGCTTGTTCTGGTTCTCCAGCTCTGAGCCCATGTCCAAGGCCATATTGCGCAAATTGCCAAGCATTGAGTTGACCTGGCCCAGATTCTCATCCATTTCATCTTCGCGTGCATCGTTGGTTATGCGCGCTATGTACCCGGATTGGGGTGGTGCTCCCATGCCGCCCCGTTCCCGCTCGTCAATGACACGCTGCGGCTGACTGGCCACAACTTTACCATCGTCGTTAGCCTTCCAGGCACTGTCGCTGTCGTCCTTGATGTTGACTTTCTTCCAAGGTAGTACACAAATGCCACAGCATTTCTCCATGCCGCTGAGATTTTTTTCGGCCTCCCGCATATCAGCATTGATGCGATCCATGCCTTCCTCGATGCGATCCAGCTGCTCTCCCTGATCATCCAGTGCGACCAGAGTGCGTATGCCTGCCTCTTTAGACTCATCCATCAACATGAGCATACGACGAGTGCTCTCCAACGATTCATCGGCCACTTGGGCAGACTTGAGTTGCAGCTCCTGCAGCTCCGTACGCGGCTCATTTTCTCCGACTGCGGTCATTATGTGATTTTTAAGCTGAGGTGTTTACGTCAAACTGATGACTTAGCAAGTGGTTGCGATTTTTTTTCCTTATAGGTTCGCGAAATTTGGAAAGTGAGTCACACAGTGCTGACGCCACTACAATGTGTTTATAGGAATTATCGTTATATCAAGCTCGTTTCTTTACGTTAGGAACTGAAACATAAATTTCACTAATAATGATCGAAAATTTATTTTAATTTGTACAATATTTTGGCAAGTCTTTTTATGCAAATACAAGAACCAATTGTGTATATACAAGATTTATCGACACTACATATATACGAAATCGATAGCCGATAAGCCAGGGCTGTTAAAAATATGAAATCACAGTAAGCTTAGATAATTGTACATTTCTACAAATTTTAAAATACAAAATCAGTACAAATAAAAAGTTCACAACATATAATTGATAGGAAAGAAAAATATAAATAATTTTTTAAAACACACTGCGACGCTGCAATTTCTTTTGAACGCCGTTCATAACTGGTTGGCGCGTTTAGTGTTGGATAATACATTTGAAATATTAACGAATAGTTGTTGGTACAGCCAAGGCTAAGCGTCAGTGATCTTTAGCGCGATTTTTACTTAAATATATATAAATTAAGAGTTTAACGCGCCCATTCCTTGCTCTACTCAAAGACAAAATTAAGTGAATATTTTTTGGTATGGAGAATTCGCGTCGTTCAGTTGCTTCTGGCGAAGAAAGCATTAGTGTGTATTTGTCCTTTGACGCCGATGCCGATGACACGCTTGCCAGTAAATGGCAATCGGCGATGGCCTCGCAAACTAGTCACTGTTTTGAAATGCAGAACATGGAACAGGACCTGAAACACGACGAGACACTGGAGGAGAAGAAGAACGATGTGAAATCAATACTTGACACTCTAATGAAGAACGACATTTCCAAGGATCACGGTTCACCTCTGCGCCCTTTTGACAAAAGTATTCTGAACAAACACAATGCATTGTGCTCGACTCCAACAAAAAATATGACAATGCCCGGCATGCGTCCAAATTTGGCTGTAGTAGATGCTGATAAGGAGAATGCACAGCCAGATGAACAAAATTCGACTTTATCGTCCACCATAGACGCCACAGCATCCACAGTGAAGACCAATACGATGTTTAGCGAGGCAAATGTTACGCTTGACGAGAATTCTGTGAAGGAAAGCAACAAGAGTACTGTTTACCCTTTGAGCGCCAATGTTGTGCTAGAGAATATTACGGAAGGTAATATAGTAAATTATATTCATGGTTAATTATCTGCTAAAAATATGTTTCTTTTGATTGTCCAGTTTCGAATGAGGAGCCATCCATAACTGTGCCGTCTGCTTCTCCATTGGTTGTAGCTAATCGTTCGGTTTCGACTAAGGAGTCGTGCATAACTGTGCCAACTGCTTCTCCACTGGTTGCAGTTGATCGTCCAGTTTCGGCTGAGAAGCCGACTTCACTGCCTACAGTTGTTCGTCCAGTTTTAGTTTCTGAGACGTCCAAAACTGTTCCATCTATTTTGCCATTGGCTGCAGTTGAACAGGACTTCAAAGCAAAAGAAGCTGCTGTCGTCACTGATATGGTAAACGAAGTCTCCGAGCTGATTGTCAAAGCTCTCAAGCTAACCGATTGCTCAAGCAAGCCGGAATCATCAATGCTGCCAGCAGTTGTTATGCCTCGTCCGCGTCGCTCCTTCTTGCCCACAGCTAGTGGCACCACATTTAAGCAGCGAATGTCGATTGTGGTGAAAACCACATTGAATAGCCCAGCACGTAAGCTAGCTACAGGGGGTAATTCCATGGCTCGTCGCAGTTGCTTGCCGACGTCCAAGATTGTCCCAATAGGGAATAGCGGCTACCGCAAATCTATGTTGCCACGTTCATCATCAGAAATTAGCTCTAGCAAGGCAATCGTCTTAAATCCCACAAAATCAGCTACGGAGGCAGCTACTACAAAAGCTCGACCAATGAATCAATTTAAATGCCGATTGTGCATGGCCAGCTTCCATGACAAAAACTCTCTGGATATGCACATGGATACGCATTTGAAGAGCGCGTCAGCCATGAGGAACAAGAACTCATATTTCTGCAAATATTGTGACAAGAAATTTGTACTGGAACGCGCGCTACACATACACCTGATGCAAAACTGTGACAAAATACCGCCCGGCGAGAAGCGCAAACTGGCATTCACAGAGTTGAATCACGTTAAAAAGGCCAAGTTGCCTAAGCTGACTTGTAGCTCGTCAATTGGAAGCAGCAGCGACAGCTCGAAGCCGCGTGAGAGCATAATGCAACAGCTGGAAAAGCAGCCATCTATGGGTAAGTATAATCGCATACGGGAAGAAAATCTTTTACATTATCTCCTTTGTAGCCACCAATAACTGCGCAGCCGCAGATCCAGCACCCAAAGATCTGCAAATGGCGCCACCTTCGGTCAGGAAGGCTCCAAAAAAAGTGGCCCATGCCGGCGTCTATCGGACACCGACGAAATCTGTGCCTTGCCACATCTGTAAGCAGTCATTCAAGAGCATACTCGACTATACCAACCACTGCCTGACAGTCCACTCCAAGAATAAGAAGCCGGTCACAGCCAATGCACTGAGTGCTCTACATGAAGATTAAATCAAATATGCCTTAGATTAAGTTGTTTACTTTATAGTTAAATATCAAATATATGATTAAATGATCGCCAATCACTTGGATTTCTTCTCAGGCGGCGGCTTCATGTCTATGCTCTCCGTTGCCACATCCAGTGGCCCATTGACATGATTCTCTGCAGAATTCGCACCCATGCTGCCATCAGCGCCCGAAGTCACTTGAAGTGGTTGCTGCAAATTTTGTAGCATTGGTGGTATTGGCGGTGGGAATTTTCGCAATAATTCGGCTAGCAACATGTCCACACGTTGCTTTTGGAAGAGAGTGCCACTGCTGTCATCCTTGGCGGCATTCGAATCCTTTTTGTCAGTTTTACCCTTGTCCGCCACTAAAACCAATAGATGAATTTAATTTCCTTTCAAGTTGAGTATATGCATAAACTTACAAACTTTGTTAGATGAGAAGTCCCAATAGTATCCCTTGTTGGGATGATAGCGCGCATAACTGCTGGCTTCCTCGAATGCGGACTGCAGACTGACAACTGTGTTGAGCTGAAGATATGTACATATATTTAATCGTTATATATGATTACATATTAAAAGAATCTTGGTATTGTACTCACAATACGCGCATTGATAACATTTGCCAGATCGGGCGCTTTATACACGGTACCTCCAATTATATAGTAATCTGCAATTGGTGTCGCCTCTGAGGGATTGTGGCGATGTTGCTTGCGGATGACATAGAGAATGGGCTCAGCGACGTGAAGCAAAATGTACTCCATGCCAAGCATATTACTGCAAATATCACATACATTTAGAAAATAGCTCATATTTAATTAACTGTTTTAAGTACGTACTGCAAGTGTTCGACGCCCAGACGTTGCATTCTTATCGTTTCGTTGTTGCACATGTGATCGTAGAAAGGATTGCTCTTGCGACAAAAGTAGTCCATAACTGTCTGTGGGCTTAACGTGGCCATCATCTGGGTATCATGCCAGGACAGACGTAAGTGGTTTTCTGGTGCCTGCGCCATTTGTCTGTTTGCCATTTTGGCAATTGCTGCACGTGAATCCGTTGGGAATAAAGAACGGTTATTTCATTGATGTCGGCGTCGGCCGATGACAGAATACAATTGCAGATCAATCAGTGGGTCAGTGTCAATGGCTTGCGCTGCTATTTACTTGCGCGAGCGTCTTTCCTCTTTCTCGATTTGTTTACAATTTATTTATAGACGGTACGCTGCCAATTTTATAATGTTGCACATTGTCTTTATTTGATTTATTTGTTGTGTAATAAATATTTTAGTGTCGTGAACAGGAAAATTCAACAGCTGCTCCCTTGGCAATTATTACGGCACTAGGTCGCTGTAAGTTCACTACTAAACTGTTAATTGCAATATATGTGTCTTATCATTTATTTGTAAGGTGTCTGCCGTAAAGTGCAATTAGTTCACTTTTTGTTATTTATATTTTGTTTATTATTTCCGATGTATTTATAAATGCTCGATAATTTGTGGTGGCCTGCCGATTCATTTTGTCAGAAAGTTGGCAGTGCTATGCATCTATCAACCAGGTGGCAACATTCCATCGCTCCACACATATATGAAAATATTAAACAAAATGTTTAAAAATAAAACAACCCGTAACGGCTGCAGTTTAAATTAAACTAATATTTGAATTAAAACGAATAGACAGGGCGAACACATACATATCAATTTCAATTCTTTTGTACGAAACCAACCAAGCGTGTACTGTTGTTGGCGTGAACGCCGTCACTGCCGCCACAAATACAAATACAAATACACAAACAACAAAAACTTATCATCAACATCAATTGTATATTAAACATTTTGCTCGGCCTGCGGAACTTGGCCCATTTTTCGGATCGTCAGAATTGGAAACTATATCAGTACGCTTTGTACATTTCGTCGTGGCGCTCGTGAGGAACAACAGCATAAAGAGCAACGAGTGCTCGCAATGGTAAACATAAAAAAAATCAATAATTATTACGCATTTTTTTAACAATCAAAACGACTCTAATTGTGTGTGTGTGTGTATGAGGTGATTTTTTCTACGAGCATACACAATCAATTTTACTACAGCCTTTTGTATATAATTATGTTTGTTCATATGTATATGTATTTACGTTGGCAGAAATATGTTTCAATCATAACAATTTATCCCAAAGAATGTGTTTAAATATGTTTATTTATTATAATACTCGATTTGACCAGCCAAGGTCGAGCAAGTGTCGTTAACGTTTAGAAAAGCTTTTTTTATGGATCACCTTGATTTTCGCGGACAAAATTATACGCACAAACATGTGTACGTATGTAGTTGTATAGTAATGTATGTACGTACGTACGTATGTGCGTATTCTAGAATATGTTGTATGTGTATGTGTGTGTGTGATATACGCGATTAAACACCCACATAGTGGCGGTTACTAATATTAAATTTTCATATAAATACACGATTTAACTTATTAATTTGTTTATTATTAGCTTGTGATCTTGTTGGTTAATCTCAAAGCGTTGTAGCACGCACTTGGATTCAAGTTCAATACTGGGAAAATTCAAATTGCAATATAAATTTTGTAAACATGACCTATTTATAATAAATCCGCAGGCAAATATTCATATTTATTATTATTAAATTATTGAAAACAACTACATGAAAAATAATGGTTACAACAGTAAAAAAGTTTAAAATAGAAAGAAAAATAAACAAATTCATGTATAATTCCATATTAGACAAATAACTGAGAATATATACATAAAAAAAGGTTTAGTTCGATTTTTTTGCACCGTAGTACTTCATCATGCTTAATTGTGTGTAAAATGTGCAAATTGTAATGTTTGTTCCTTCATAGCCTTTTTACAAATGTTAGAAACACACATATGTACATATTAATATAAATTGTTCTCGTGTAAATAAATCGGAAGTAATTTAACAAGTTATAGTTTAGCTTCACCACGATTCGAAACGAATAGAATTTTATTTGTTCTCTTTTAGATTTTGTCGCGCTTTGGTAGCCTGATGCTGGCACAACAACAGTCGGCCCAATTAGTTTATCAGTTAAGGCGATATGCGTTATATTAAACGGGAGCCGTACTATGAGGTAGCTGGACCACTCATAGCCAAAATAAGAAATAAGAAAGAACGATTTATTTCTGTAACACACCTGGCTGTTGGCATTTTAATAATTAATTTGAATTCTTTACAGGGGCTTCCACCGTTCAATGTTTCTGGCAGTCCGTTCAATGTGGTGCCAATTCACAACGCTCCCGAGCTAATGAAGGATACATGCGCGCTCATTAACTCCGAATGGCCGCGCTCCGAGACTGCACGCATGCGCTCCCTGCAAGCATCTTGTGATACGCTGCCTTGCAGCCTGGTCCTGACCACTGAGGGCATGTGCCGTGTGATAGCGCACCTGAAGCTCAGTCCTATCACATCCAAGAAGAAGGCTTGCTTTGTGGAGTCTGTTGTGGTGGACAAGACGTATCGCGGTCAGGGCTTTGGAAAGTTGATCATGAAGTTTGCTGAGGACTATTGCCGTGTGGTGCTCGATCTGAATACTATTTACTTGTCGACCATTGACCAGGATGGTTTCTACGAGCGTATTGGGTACGAGTACTGTGCACCTATTTCTATGTATGGACCGCGCCACTGCGAGCTGCCCAGCTTACAAAATCTTAACAAGAAATACATGAAGAAGGTCTTATAGACATCAGCACCAGTAGTAGTAGTAGTATTGGCTTAACCGAGCTGCGAACGCTTCCAATTTCACCGGAACGTGTCAGTTAAACTAGTCAAATGGGGTAAACGCTTGGGCTTAGTCCTACAAATATATAGAAAATATGTAAATAATTACTGCCCAGCGGCAGAGCCGTCAGAGCCTTTAAGCGTTTGCTTCTGATTCCATTACGATTACAAAAGAAAACCGAAAACATTCATATTACGCTCGTGTTGATTTTTAAATATTACTCTCAGCATGTATTTTTTGTTACCATTAATTGACAATGCTTTAATTTACAAACACAAATCTATTGGCATGTTCTAAAATATATTGCTCATAATATATTGTTGTTAATTTAGTTAGGTATTATTATTAATTTATGATTTATGTTCTTATGATTTGTTGTGGTGTTATTTGCTCGAATGCTTACTAGACATTATCTACCTACATATGATAGCTCAATTATCTTCCAAATAACCGTAGCATAGATATACACATATCGAGATTGGAAACGTAGCATTAAGCAACAAATGTATGGCAATAAATTATATTAAAGTTGTAAACATTTTAAACGCACTGTGTTTGTCTGATTTATCGAAATGCACGGAAGATCAAACGGAAGCATCCATCTGCAATCTGTCGTAAGAAATCTATGACAAGTTCAAGTTCATGGTGCGGCGACAAGCCAAAATTTGATGTGTGCCCGCCCGGTAATGTTATTTTTGTTACAGCTACATCAGAAATAGGCGAGGCACATTGCATGCCCAACGAAAAAGAGAAAGATACAGAGAGCAAGAGAGCGTCGAAAGCTTCATTACATTATTTAATTTACACGAAAATAAACCAAAATCGTGAGCGAAACTGAGAGCAACTGCGTCGATGTATGGGTGTGTACAGTGTACTGTCGATATAAGGAAATCTTAAAAGTAATTGAGGAACATGAATATCAGTCCGTTTTCGTGAAGGATATATAATTTTAATTAGATTAAAGTTGATCAATAATATTAATTTATATTAATATCAAATTTGGGCTGTTAAGCTATGAAATAATTTCAATTTTATATCTTTCTCGAAAATCGAGGGAAGTTAATGCAATTTTGAAAATTGAAATAGTTCTTCACTTTACACTAACAAAATTGAATATATCCATAGAGTCCTGTACTTTTCTCACATCTTATTCGCGATCATTTGTTTAATGAATATTGGCATTGGGCCTGAAAGCGGAAACAGCTAGCAGGTTGATCTGTGGCCTCATATACCATAGTTCTTGTTAGTTCGCGTAAGATTTTTGCAGGTGCACATTTTCGAAATACCTGCATGACATGCTATACGACAGCTGCTAATGGCTTGAAATTTCAGGTGTCTGACCGAACATGCGTCGGATTGCCAATTGATATCGCACGTAATTGCAATTTAAATTTATTTATTTATTTTTCTGTTTCTGTTTTAAATGGAAAGTTTACAGTGCGCATACATAATATACACACACGCACACCCATACATGCCAATAGATATGAATATATAAAATATTATTATTAGTCTGCCTTTGTAAGGCTTTAATAGCATTGCTAATTGTACGTTTATAAGGAACCAACTGCAAGCTGATTCCCATTAATATGCATAGAGGATACAATATTGCTGATGTCATGCTGATTGTCGTTAAGCACTCTTAGCGCTCTTGGCAATGCCGCACACTTTTCCATAATGTTCGGGCTGATCCAAAGAGTCCACAATGAATTTACCCAAGTCTTCCTTAGATACCAAGCGTCCGGGTGCTTCGTCGTGCACCACGGTATAGCCACTGGCCGGCTCGTCAGCTATATGTGGCGGCAATATGGCCACATAGTCCAATCCGGATGCCTTTGTCAAGTCCAGCATGCGCTGGTGTTCCTCATTCAGTTTGTGGAATACAGCAGGCACTTCGGTTAAAGGACGCAAAAGGAACGACGACATTACAATGGAAAATTTCTTGAGATTTGCTTCCTTCATGGCCTTTATAACATTTTCGGTGCCGCGAGAAAGTTCCGTTGTTGCCTCTAGTTTGTTGCGGGTGCCCAGTATAACGCAAACGCCCTCCACTCCGCCATCACCCTCAATCAGACGTTTCACGTCGTCAATATTAGTTACATCGCCCTGAACTAATTGAACTTTGCCTTTGAAACGCTCCGGCACGGTGGGCTCTGTGCGGTAAAGTAACCGCACCTTCAGACCTGCAAAAAGAATTTGGTTGAATTCACTTGAATTAAATTGAAAAGGTCATTGTACATTACCCTTTTCTAATGCATAATCCACAACGCATTGACCGGTCATGCCGGTTCCACCAATAACTGCAATCCGTTGCATAATATATATATTTTTTCTTTAGGAAATGAAAAGCAAGGGCTATATAATTAACACTTTTTCAGTTATTGTATCAAGAAATTGAAATATAATAATATTCAGCTCCTGACTTATCGTACACCAATCAGAATTAAAAGTGATTGCTGTTTTGCGTTGCTCACCTGAATTGACCAGCTGATTATGTCTCAAATACACACACACACACACACACAATGCACGTGCATTTGTGTGCAGTGCTCGTAAGTGCCATGAGCTTTATAAAAACACTAACCATACAGTCACTTAAATACTCATACATGAAGCAATACACTGTAAATATGTGTGTGCATGCTCATCGGCAAAAGTATTGCTTATGAACATCAGCGCTTTCATACCCTTCCAAAAAATAATCACAAAAACACTATAATTTTGTATGAGCATGTCAAACCTTTTTAAGAGTTCGGCATACTCCTACTCTGAAGGGAAGATGGCATCGTCGCGGATCGCAATTTGCGAACAAATTTCAATTTTTGTGCGAGTAAGTGAGTGAGGGAGAGTCAAAGTAAGAAAGAATAGCACATAGTGCTGCTTCATATGAGAATAGAACCATTGCGTTCGAGCGCTGGCAGCGAACGAATCAACCAGTGTTGCCAGACTTTCAGATTCAGCTAGATTGAAGAAAAAAATAAGCTAGAATAAGCTAAAATTTTAAAATAAGAATCTTCAAAATAAGCTAACTATTAAAACACTTTATGTATAACTTTTAAAAGAAATTTAAATTTTATTGATATATTTATAATTATATTAATGAATATTTGTCAGATGTCTTAATTAAAGATAAGTACTCATAATCTTGAACGAAAAAATTGCGTTCGAACATTTAATATTTAATTGATTTTGCAATTTTGTTTTAACTATATTAAATTGGCTAAATACGCGTTCAACAGGAGCATTCGAAGCGATAGCATATGTATAGCAAATAATTATAGGTACTGAAAAGTGTTATTTCCGTCAGCATTCTTATAATTAAGGACCTCGGCACAAAACTGGGAAGTATTTTATTTTTCCTCGCAATTTATTAAATAACATATTTAACTTCCATTTTTTTTTTTTTTTAAAAGGTCTACGATTCGCGAAAATTCTGTTTATAAATAACTTTCGTAAAGTTTACCGAATATCTAAAGCGCCTAACATTAACATGCATTATCATACTGTTAAGTATGTGATATAAAAAGCGCGCGCAAATTTAAATTAAATTAACCTTTAAGGTGTTTTATCTTTTTATCAATAATTTCGTATTAAAAAATAGTTTACTGTATTTAAAAAAATATATTTGATTCAAACAACTCAGAATCTGTTAAATTTTAGCTTGCAAGGATATAAATTAACAGATATGTTATCGTTTTGACTGCGCCTGCGTCGCTGAGAATCAAAGAAGAAGCAGACGAAGTTTCGAGCTCGCACAAACTTGTTTAACGTTTTTTTTTTATTGCACAATTACATTTAATTCTATAAAAGCACGCACATAGGCCACCATTTATTTGAAAGCGACAATAAAAACTAGTGTTTATAAGTGAATTGCACATGTTTCAATTGGCACTATAATTGTTTATTGATTTGCAGTCAAGTTTTGTGTATTTTTTTTACCAGCATCATTTGTCAATTTAATTTTTTTTTTTTTTTTTTTTTTTGCAAACTTTTTTGCGACGCTACAAATTGCTACATAATTAATCTGCTGGTAAGATAATAGATTATATTTTATTTAAATATACACAGAAGAGAAAAGCTTTGGGCACAAACATCAGCCAAGTTTGTTTATATACAAAGGGAATTAGAGTACACAATAGCTGGAATTTGAGCTTCTGCTTCTGCCCCTATTTCGGACAAGCCTCTGATACGTGGGCATAATTGGTGGGTGCAGCTGCAGCGTTCGGCTATAGTTAAAATTATCAACGTTTTAGATAACGTTTAAATTTCATTCAGAATTTGTTAGTCCAGCAAACTGTTATCAAATCTCTACTCGATCACAGAGCAAAAGCGAAGTCGAGCGCTGATAACAGCATTTGGTTGCCGCCTTAATCATACACTCGTTGGCTATAAAAGTGCCTCTTATATCTGGCCAAGAGCTCAGTTACAGATCAACTGCCTGTCGGAGTTCCAGTGCCATTTTGTGAGTTCAACACGTTTCGTCCTTGTATCAGCTCAGCTGTTCAATTATCATCAATATAGTAGTATATGATCTGATAATATATGTGATTGTGAAAATATATGATCTTATGGGCATTAGAAAGTGTTATAAATAAAAGTGGACTAAGAACTATATATATGCACTATATACGAAATCAACTGATATTACGAATGGGAATATCTAGAAAGTGTTCTTAATTTAATTTAATAATCGAATTACATAACTAATATTATATAATAGCTAAAGAAATTGTATTTTCCCGGGCATTAATAATGGAATAAAACAAATCTTATAATTTATCAAATCATATAACTTATGATTTATTATTGCCAACTCAGCATGATTAACGTAATTCGCCAGACGTTTTCGAATTGCATATCTATAAATTGAGTATGGTTCAGATTCTTTCAGTTTCAGATAAGATTTAATGCTAGTTTGTGAAATAGTTTTCAGCATATATTGTAGTATATGTATGCTCAATCAGCTCGTACAAATTAAAACCGATTTTTATTAGCAAATAGTACATTATTTTTTTGTTTTTGTTACTGTTTGGTGAATATTTTTGATTTTCATACGTCAAATTAACATTTATCATATTTATCATCAAATTTTAGCGGCGCTCTTGTGGCTGTCACACACCCACATCAACACACTCACACACACTCAACACACACCTACACTGGCACAACAAATGACAAGCTATTGACATATTGACATCGAACTGGATTGACATTAATTAGAGATCAAAATGCAGTCAGTTACCGCAGATGAGTTGCCGGAGAATCCGCGCGAGACATCGAATCCGTTGTCTTCGTTAATGTTTTGGTAAGCGTTCTAGATATATACGTATATATGTATATTATATGTTTGCAAAAAATACTGATTAATTTGTTTTTCTTTCTTAGCTATACTATGCCCACATTTTTCAAGGGACGCAAAAAGACGCTCGACGAAGGTGATCTCTATAGGGCTCTAAAGGAACACAAGTCCGGTGAGTGCATGAATCTTTTACTTAATCAAAAGAAAGTTTTGAAAAGAGTTGAAGAACAATTATGAATAGTTGTGATCCACTAACACATAGAACAAAATATAAATAATAAAAAACTTATCAATAAACTAATAATAGCACTTGAAAATTAAATTAAATGAAGCTTTTATTTTTCCTTTTTTCTAATAATAAAAATGATGTGTAAATATAAATAAAACATTCAGAAAAGCAACAAGGATTTTTGATATAAATAGAGCACACATATTTAAAATATTTATTTATTTACACTCAATATTATATTCAAATAAGTATATAGAAAAAACTATAGATATAGAAGCTATAGAATTCGATTCACTTCATTTATATAGGTATGATATTTATAGTTACCTAACTTGACATACTTACATCATGAAATATAATTTCTTTTCGTTTTCTTTTCTTGTTTTTGAACAAAAATGTGGTATGACAAATCTTACACAGTCTATTATCTATGGAAATATCAACTCTTCAGACATATTTTACGTGTGCTTTCGAGTGGCTAAAGGCGATACAACCACGCATTGGGACACCACTTAAAAGTACAGCATTTTGTTGTTGTTTTTGGTTTGGTTTTTCGATTAGATAGAATAGAGCATGTGAGCAGGAAACCTGTCTGATGGATAAGCAGTCCATATTTAGCTTGAGACAATTGGCATGGCCTTTGAAATACAACGGATCAGAGCTAGCCACTGCACGGTAGATACATACCTATATTATCGGAAGCGATTCCTCATAAATCATATGCAAAGTCATCGCCGGATAAGATTCTGTCAATTGACGGCTATAAAATATTCTATAATATGCAATAAGTTTAAAGTTTATCACGCTTATCAGTGGGAACTAGTTAATCATGGAAATTGAACTTTGATTTTTATAGAACCATTAATAAATAATAAAAAAAAATCAGTGGCTGTTAGTGGCACTGCCAGAAAAGTTGAGTTCTGATAACTTTTTGATAACTTTGACAAGCAGGCATTGCCGCAATTAATGAGTTCGCGTCCAATTTGACCGCTCCATGATATATGAGATATACGAGAACATATCGCGCGCCCATTAGCCCTAAAATAAATGGGCCCATAGAGACGCCAATGGCTGTCATTAAGTGGGCAAGCGTCCAATCTAATCTGGCATGCGTCTTCAGTAAATATTTATATAGATAAACATTAGCAAAAAAAAAAAAAAAAAAAAAAAAAAAAAAAAAAAAAAAAAAAAACCAAATTCCCATTTTTTGCCTATTTAGCAAATACTTGGGGATAGTACAATATAGAGTCTTAAAGTCCACTTAAGATTGACCAAAAACCAGTGCGGAAGTGTCTCTGAATTAGACATATATATTATATGCAATTTGCTATATACTATATGCGTATATACATATATATAGCCCATATTTAAGGGCCGCAGCACATGCGACCAGAGTTTTGACCAGGCGCGATTAGCCAGTTAACTGATAAGTGATAAGCCACGACACAGCTGACTACACTACGGGTTTTTTTTTCTTCACGAAGGCCATAATTCACATAGACAATAGAAACGTAAAGCTTGATATGCCATTCATAGGCGATAAAAATCATGGACTTGACTCGTAAAACCTTGAGTCACTACTCACTTATTACTCATGGAATCAGCTAAATGCAATCCTTATAACAGTATAATGAACTAAACTTAAGCTAAACTGTATAATGTGAATCGAAGCTAGAACAGCTTCTTTCCGCTTCGAACTTATTTCAAGTTAACTAAAAATGTACATAACTTTATATAGATATATAAAATTCAAAGTGATTCTTGCTTCAGCTGTTTTAAAGACAGTCTTTATTATTTATTAATCCCAAACATTATTTATTTAAGCATATTAACTAACATAATTTTAGAATGAAAAAGGCAGGCTTCCGAAAACTAACCCATTCCCGCACATTCCTCTACTCTTTGTTCTACATACTCTCAACTCGATTTCAATTCTTACTAAAATAATTATACGGTCATCCATTGTACTCAGCTTTCAAGACATCTTTATAATTGTCTTAATATTTCTGTTGCCTTTCAGATACACTTGGCAAGAAGCTAAGCGATGCCTGGGAGAGGGAGGTGGAGCAAAAGCGCAAGAAGAAGAAGCAGCCCAGCCTATTCAAGGCAACGATGAGCGTCTTCGGCTGGAACTTTGGCTTACTCGGTTTGGTTTTGTTTATAGTAGAAATGGGCTTCCGGTAAGCAGCAAGCCTCCATTCCGACATATACGTATATAGTTATTTATGAACATAATTATGGTGCTTAATCTTTGACAGCGTAACACAGCCTCTGTGCCTGGGAGGCTTGGTGGCCTACTATTCGGACTCGAACAATCTGGAGAACGACGATCAGACCACAGCATATCTGTATGCCGTCGGCGTGATCTTGTGCAGCGCCTTCAATGTATTATTTATGCATCCCTATATGCTGGGCATGTTCCACACGGGCATGAAGGTGCGCGTCGCCATGTGCAGCATGATTTATCGCAAGGCGTTGCGACTCAGTCGCACAGCATTGGGCGATACAACAACCGGCCAGGTGGTTAATCTCATATCGAACGATGTCGGTCGTCTGGACGTCTCCGTGATACACACACATTATTTATGGCTGGGCCCATTGGAGATCGCTGTGGTCACCTGGCTCATGTACATAGAGGTGAGTGGGGAATCAGTTAGACAACTTGATTGACTGTTAACTGACATAAAAGTTCAATACATTCTGAAATAGATATTTGCTAAGTAAATCATCTCCTCATCATTATATTTATATACTCCTCCACAGATTGGCGTCTCAGCATTTTTTGGCGTTGCCATTATGTTGCTCTTCATTCCCCTCCAGGCGTATCTGGGCAAAAAGACCTCGAATCTGCGTCTGAAAACGGCTTTGCGTACGGATGAGCGTGTGCGTATGATGAACGAAATTATATCGGGTATTCAGGTGATCAAAATGTACGCCTGGGAAATACCATTCAGCAACATGATCAACTATGTGCGCGGCAAGGAGATGAATGCCATACGTAAAGTGAACTATATTCGCGGTATTCTGCAGAGTTTCATTATGTATGTGACGCGCATTTCTGTGTTTGTCAGCCTGGTGGGCTTTGTGCTGCTCGGCAAGCTATTGACCGCCGAGAAGGCATTTGCCATAACCGCCTACTATAATATTTTGCGTAATACAATGACCATCTATTTCCCCATGGGCATCTCACAGGTAATAGCATTTTATCTATTTTTTTTTTCAGTCTACAAGTTTTGGCTTTTCTTTACCTCTCAATTTTAATTAACAATTCAGAACGTATTATAGTTTTAAAACCCGTTAAAAGTTGCTTCAAGAAAAATCTGTAAAAATAATGATTTTAACAGAATTAATAGGCTTTGATGTTTACATTTCTAGTTTGCGCCTTGCTGTTCAGCAAAAAATTAATATTACTTTATCTTACTTACAAATCTACTTTACAAATCTAATATGTTTAATCAAGTTTAATTTAATTCAACATAGTTTGTGTTAAGTTAATTTTGATTTGAATTGCATTGTCAGATATAATTTTGTTTACTTACATATATAGGTATTTTCCCTGCAGCGAAATCTTAACAATAACGTTAATGTTAAATGCCATTGTTATTAACAGTGTTTCGTACAGCGATCGCTGTTGCTTAACATAATACATTTATGTCGTTTAACGGCGTAAGCATGAATAAACAAATTTTGATGAATTTTAAAGCTTATAAACAATAACAGACAGACTATTATTATTATTGACCATCCCACATTTATTCTATGAATTTCTCAACAGTTTGCTGAGTTGCTTGTATCAATTCGCCGCATACAAAAGTTCATGATGCATGAGGAGACGAAAGTGCGCGACAAGTCGCACGATGCGAATGACCAGAAACTGAAGACGCCCGGCACCATTGTGGAGGAGGCGGCAGCCACAGTCACAGGCATGCTGAAGCCCAACAGCCGCCGGCCAAGCGAGGCGGAAGCCAGCATAAACATTACCAAACTGAAGGCCAAATGGGATTCCAAGGCCCCTGAGTATACGCTAGATAACATTAATCTGAAGTTCAAGCCGCGACAGTTGGTGGCTGTCATTGGACCCGTCGGTGCTGGAAAGTCCAGTTTGATACAATCGGTGCTCGGCGAGCTGCCTCCGGACTCAGGCACTGTGAAAGTTAACGGCACCCTCTCCTATGCATCCCAAGAGCCGTGGCTCTTTACGGGCACCGTACGTCAGAATATTCTCTTTGGGCTGACCATGGACAAGGCTCGCTATCGCCAGGTGGTGAAGAAGTGTGCGCTGGAGCGGGACTTCGAGCTGCTGCCCTATGGAGACAAGACAATTGTGGGAGAGCGGGGCGCCTCCCTATCCGGTGGTCAGAAGGCGCGCATCAGTTTGGCCCGCGCCGTGTACCGTAAGGCAGATATCTACCTGCTGGATGATCCCCTCAGCGCTGTGGACACCCATGTGGGTCGTCACCTGTTTGACCAGTGCATGCGCGGGTATTTGCGAGAGAACATTGTGCTGCTGGTGACGCATCAGCTGCAGTTTTTGGAGCAGGCCGACTTAATTGTTATTATGGACAAGGGTAAGATCAGTGCCAAGGGCACCTATGAGTCCATGTGCAAGAGTGGCCTGGACTTTGCCCAAATGTTAACCGATCCCAGCAAGAAGGAAGAGGGCGCCGGCGATGCACCCGACAAGCGAAAGCTATCGCAGATCAGCACGCGCCGCAGTCGACAGAACAGTGTCTCGTCCATGGAATCGGGCGCCGAATCTGTGGTCATGGAGTCACCCATGCAGGCGCAGGAAACCCGTACCGAGGGACGCATTGGCTGGAGTCTTTACAAGAAGTACTTTGCTGCAAATGGTTACTTTTTGTTCATTGTGTTTGCCTTCTTCTGTATTGGCGCTCAGGTCATGGGCTCTGGCGGCGATATGTTCTTGTCATACTGGTAAGTAAATAGCTTGGACATCTTGTTCATATATGTACGTATATTAAGAAGGAAATCAGAAATCTTATCTAAAATTGTAATTTAAATTTGAGCTTTGGAATGCTTAGTTTAATGAACACGGTTATAGACATGTAATATTAACATTAAATTTTACCCCTATTCCACTTCCAGGGTCAATAAAAACGAAGGCGAAGAGGAAACCTTTATGTCACGCCTTCGTCGGTCCTTCATGCCGAGAATTAATAGCGAAACGGATCCCGTCGATATATACTACTTTACAGCTATTAATATCTTGGTGATTGTGTTCTCTTTGGTGCGCAGTGTACTCTTCTTCTATCTGGCTGCCAAGAGTTCCACGATATTGCACAACAGAATGTTCCAGGGCGTGACCCGAGCAGCAATGCATTTCTTCAACACAAATCCATCGGGTCGTATTCTGAATCGTTTCTCCAAGGATTTGGGCCAGGTGGATGAGATTTTGCCATCGGTCATGATGGATGTCATGCAGATTTTCCTCGTCATCCTGGGTATTATCGTGGTGTTGTGCATTGTGAATGTGTGGTATCTGCTGGTCACGTTCATCTTGGTGGTCATCTTCTATTTGCTGCGCTCCTTCTACCTCACTACGTCCAGAGATGTCAAACGATTGGAAGCTACAAGTAAGAAGTTGAATGAGTAATCCAGATATTGTATATTCACTCTCGCTCTCTCGTAGCTCGCTCGCCCATCTACTCCCATTTGAGTGCTTCGCTCAATGGCTTGGCCACTATACGAGCATTTGGCGCACAAAAAGAGCTCATTGAGGAGTTCGATAATTTTCAGGACTTGCACAGCTCTGGCTTTTACATGTTCCTGGCGACGAGTCGTGCCTTTGGCTACTGGCTGGATTTGATCTGTGTGCTCTACA
This sequence comes from Drosophila koepferae, assembly GCA_030914345.1. Classification (NCBI taxonomy): domain Eukaryota; kingdom Metazoa; phylum Arthropoda; class Insecta; order Diptera; family Drosophilidae; genus Drosophila; species Drosophila koepferae. The sequence continues at coordinate 11,944,650 of JAUESR010000197.1, read as the reverse complement.
TAGCCATAGTGACGCTTAGCTTCTTTCTATTTACGCCGGAAAACGGTGGCGACGTTGGCTTGGCTATAACACAGGTGCGTCGCGCTATAATCAGCTGTTAGCCAAACTCTTCTAACCAAGTTCTTTGTATAGGCTATGGGTATGACAGGCATGGTGCAGTGGGGCATGCGTCAGTCCGCCGAGCTGGAGAACAACATGACGTCGGTGGAGCGTGTCGTTGAATATGAGGATCTGGAGCCGGAGGGCGACTTTGATTCCAAGCCGAACAAGAAACCACCAAAGGACTGGCCTGACGAAGGCAAAATTAAATTTGATGATCTGAGCTTGCGTTACTTCCCTGACAAGGATGCGGATTATGTGCTCCGTTCGCTGAACATCGACATCAATGCCTGCGAGAAGGTTGGCATCGTCGGACGCACTGGCGCCGGCAAGTCTTCCCTGATCAATGCGCTGTTCCGCCTCTCCTACAACGAGGGCGCAATTCTTATCGATCACCGCGACACCAACGAGCTGGGCCTGCACGATTTGCGCAGCAAGATATCGATTATTCCCCAGGAGCCGGTCCTGTTCTCGGGCACCATGCGTTACAATCTGGATCCATTCGATGAGTACTCCGACGTGAAGCTCTGGGAGTCACTGGAGGAGGTCAAGCTAAGAAAGTGGTTGCCGACTTGCCCAGCGGCCTGATGAGTAAGATCTCCGAGGGCGGCACCAACTTCAGTGTGGGTCAGCGCCAGCTGGTGTGCCTGGCCCGTGCTATACTCCGTGAGAATCGCATTTTGGTCATGGACGAGGCGACGGCCAACGTGGATCCGCAGACAGATGCCCTTATTCAGAATACTATTAGGAATAAGTTCAAGGAGTGCACAGTGCTAACGATTGCCCATCGACTGCACACGGTCATGGATTCGGACAAGGTTTTGGTTATGGACGCCGGACGTGCTGTTGAGTTTGCATCGCCCTTCGAACTGCTCACGGTGAGCGAGAAGAAGGTGTTCTACAGCATGGTCAAGCAAACTGGCGATGCCACATTCGATGCTCTGCTCAAGGTTGCACAAAAGGTGAGTATCTTCTGAACTCATTTTCTGATATGATCAAATATATCTAATATAATTTCTTAAACAGGCGCATGAGGATAATTTGCGGTTGAAAAAGGATTCTTGACATTTCGCCGTGCCGAAAGCTTTTAAAGACTACATACTTAAGATACTGGAACCAATTACGAACCACCCGGCTGCCAATGCGCGCATACAAAAAACCTTAATATTCGCAGAGGCCTCCAAGCAGAAGTTATTAGGGTAGCCCATGATAAAGTAATGACAAAATGGATTAGAAAAAAAAAAACAAAACAAAAAATAATCGTTAAGTAAAGGATTTTTTATAACACCACACATATGTACAAATGAAATACAGCTAAATGTTTAGTTGCGTTGAGATCATAGAACTATTATAGCACGAGATGTATGACAATAAGAGCTCAGTTCTGAGAATCTAAATCAATATCATATAAAGAAAATACCTTTAAAAGGTTCTATAAAATGTGTTCCGTAACGACAATAACGATTACTTGAAAAAAAAAAAAAAAAAAATTGAACTGTTACGTCCTAGTATTAATGTTGTTTTTTATAGTAATTTAGTTAATGTACAGGTATACAGAATAATGTAACATTTTATTAAAATTTTTATTTCGTATTTTTTGTTTCACACATATATATATATTTTTTTTTTTATTTCTTCTTTAATTTCACATTGGCAATTCAGTTCCTTAGATTAAACTAATAGAATGGCATTTATATCATCTATATAATATAGAGATTCAATGCATTTAACAATATCAAAAACGAAAAAAGAAAAGAAAATTGTATCTTCCATTTGCTGCATACTGATATCGAATTAAAAAGTATTTTAAAATTCAAGCGCTCGACTGAGCCCACATTGATAACTAACAAAACGCTTTTTAAAAGCGCATAAATATGTAATACATTATATATATATATTTATATTTATATAGCTGCTGCTCTAATCACACACGAAACTTCATCTTGGCTTTAGCTTTAGTTGACTTTATATATACATTTATTATATATTGTTAAGTGTGTGCCATAGGTTATTCTATGTACTCATTCCTATGATGCGCGGATATCACATCTAGACCACCAGCGACAGCCAGGCGCCAATCAAACAGAAGCCCCCGATTGTGGCATAGTGCTGCAGTCGCTTCTCACCAGTCAGAGCGCGATAATACATACAGCCCGAGAATAGGACGGTGCCCATGGTCATCAAGACTCCAGTCTGCAAAACAAAAAACAGAATTCGATTAATAGGAATACGAAAAAACAGAAAAAAAAAGAAGAAACAAATTTATTTATACCGCATTTAAGTGTTAGACAATAATAATGTATGGCTTGCATATTTTGATGTTAGCTTTAGTTGTTTGCTTTGAGAACAAACAAATCAAAACAAAACAAACAAAAGGAACCCAAAGGCAAGCTCTACGATTTACTTATCGCATAAGGCTGAAAACAAAATTATAAACAAAGAAAAATTTAAGCAGCGTTATTGAAGCTGACTTTTGGTACATTTTTTAAACGGAAGAAATGCAAGAGCAAAATCTAGTGTTAAGCTAAACCAAAAACATATTTCCTATATCCTCAAAGTCCTATACCATATCAGATCTGAACCTCTCATATCATCTATAATAATATAAACAAAGAAAACGATGTTAAATTTAAATGTTAGCAATTATCGTATACAAGTTTCGTAATGTGGTATTGAAATTACTTTTAAGCTGCAATTAGTGGTTGTTGAACATTTAGCTTTAGCTTTGAAGGACAAGAAACAAAAACGAAAAAAAAAGAAATATATATATATATATTTCATATACAATCTGGACTTCTTATAGATCGTAACGCTTAGCAAATATTAAAACTTTACTCATGGTTCAATTAGTATCTTCTTTACATTTCTTATTATTATTTTTGTAATTAGGCGAGTCTGTCAATTACATACACATTTACATGAAATGCATATTGATATACACATAAATATTGAAAATCGAAATCATTCAAAGAAAAACGCGAGTTGTTGTAAATTCCGTTCAAAGATTTAACTTTTACAAATGACAAAATAACTGAAAAGCTTTATGATGCTCAATAAACTGTCAACAAATAATATTGCCTTCAATATTTGGTGGGAAAAGGATGGGACGTGGACGAGTCGATCTTTCAGGTATTTTTTAGTTCGAAACTATAATATAATTTAATAAGTGCATGATATAGGTGGTCATGTACTTATTAAATTATATAATAGCTTCTTTAAAGCCTTTTAAGAAGGGGAAGCCCCTATTCAAGTACGTTCAGTCTACTTCTCCAATTCTATACGATACCCTACAAATCAGCTCTGCTCTATTGCTCTATCTCTCATCTATCTATCAAATAAATTTAAAATTATTATTATAAACCTAGCAATGCACGGAATATCATTTCGTCTGTCTCTCGTCCTCCCATAGTGTATATATGTAAATGTCAAATACTTACAAAGACTGGATAGTGAGCCAATGGCATGCACATGAGCGCAAAGAATGTAGGAAATGTATGCGATTGGCAACATCAGCAAATGCCTGCGAGTCTTGTTGTATCTTGGGATCGCTGACGTCCTTTAGAAAGTACTTGCAATAGGCGCCCATAAAAATCGCCGATGCACCGCCCAAGCCGGCAATGCGAATAAAATTATAGTGACAGCCGACAATGCGATGCATCGAAACATTTAAAGGTTGTATATGCATTGGGACTCCCATCGGATAATCGTTCGTAACAACCTTCTTAGGACGCAGACCCTGCAATAAAAAATAACATTGTGTCGCCAAAGGGAGTACAGTTATAATATGGATTAACTTACAATTGCTCGCAGTATTGAAGACGATGAATTTATTATCGCACGGCTGACAGGATTGCCAAGCGTAAGATATTCAAAAGTGTCAGCGACTGACATATTTCTTTTTCTTTAACTATTAGATAGATAGGGAGTATATTATGGTGCTGCAATTGGCTCGCGAATACAATTTCGGTTCTAGTTGCCAGTGGACGGCACGGTATGGCGTTGCCAGTATGGCTCAGTGCGCGAATAACTTTCTATCGATATTCGATTGCATCTGAAAAGTTATTGTAAATGTAAATTTCAGTGTTATGTCGATATATTTTGTAAAAACGAAACGAGTCCTAAATTTAAAAATACAACTTGCTTTGGAGTCACTGTATATGCTTAAAGACAAGAAACAATTTAAATTAGCGGGACCGTAGATCACAATTCAATTATATACTATACTTTCGATAATCGTTTAATAATAACGACGGTTACTTATTAATCTGAATATATTTGCAGTTATTCAAATATGTACAGAATTTTACTTTTTCTTATTTTTAATTATACAACTATTACATATAACTATTAAAGCTAACTAGGAGTAGGCATTGGTGTTAATCCTTTAAATCCGCGAGCCAGCAAGAAGTGCTCCGCAGAGTCGCCACGACTAGCGCGTGGTTTCACACGTTTAACTTTTTCATAATAGCGCAAAATATCCTGTTCCAGTTTGGGCACATCGCCATTATCCCAGATTTTGACAACTAAATTCGCGTGTGGTGCCGACATTGCGAGGGCAAACTTGAGAACTTCGTAGCATAGATTTGTAATGCTTTCCTGATCAAGCATACGCACACCCGTTGCATTGGGAGCCATGTCCGATAGAACGCAGTTGACTGAGCGACCAGCTAGCGACTCCCGCAGACGTTGCTGAGCAAGAGGGTTAGTAAAATCCATTCCACCGAAGATAGTCGCTCCTGGCACTGCATGAAAATGAAGAAGATCTATGCTATATACTGCACCCTGCGGCATACTGTCTTTTTTTCCATTTGCATTGGTTCGCTCGGCAGCTACTTGTGTCCAACTGCCTGGCGCGGCACCACAATCTAAAACTACATCGCCAGGCTTCAAAATCTTGTATTTATCATCCATCTCAAGAAGCTTGAAAGCGCTGCGACATCGAAAATTTAACATGCGCGCCTTTTCCACATACGGATCGGCCAGCTGCCGTGTTAGCCAATCCTGTGAGCTTTTGCTTTTACCCTTAAGGTTGTTTGGCTGTTGCTTGGCAAGTTGCACAGCAATATTTGTGTATAAAAGCCGCTTAATTACTAAATTACATGAGCTGACTACCGGTCGCCGCATTGTGCAACAATAAACTAAACAGCTGTTTTAGAGACCATACTCAAGTGGGAATACTGTCTGGGATTTAGTATATTTATCATTTTCGGTATTTTTAATTAGACTAGTTCCATGAACAGCGTGGTAAGCACAATTGACATGCTAAATCGCAGGAAATGTGCTGTTCTAATTGAATATGAATATGTAAAGATAACTTAATTAATGACCTAAAAAAATCGTAAATAACTGTTGTAAATTTCCGAACCAGTTCAAAATATCAGTTCATTTGATTTGTTGATGCTAACCAGCGTGAACCAGCTGAATTGGGTGCGCTGAGCAATTTTCCTGTTCATACGCTCACGAACAGTACAACTCTACGCAACAATGACGAATGAAAGAAATACGCAGTTAAAGTAATGCAGTGCTATTGTGTGTGTGAAGTGTCAAATTAAAGAAAAAGAAAATAATTTGTGAAAATATGATACATTCAACTAACTGCGAGTAACTGCGAAGTGCACCAATTATCAAACCCAAAGTATATACATATATTTTTTCGCTCTCTGGCTCGCGCGATGTTAACAACAACAAGAATAATAAATTTGATGCCATATAGATTTTGCAAAATGAAATACTTCATTTGTTGTTGCGCGTTTATTTTGCTGTTGAGCAGCGTTATTGCATCAGCAGCAAAACAATCGACAGGTACAAACGCCGACTCTGCAGAAGTTGTGAGCAGTGCCGAAGAAAAAACGGTAAGAGAAGACAATAAGCATAATGCGGGCATTTAGTGCGTCTAATTAAATAAAAAGTTGATGACAATTAACGAATTGGTTTTCTGTTTAATCACTTTAGGATTGCACAGAACTTGCCCGCGACGAGGAGGCGCTGATGGTATTCTCCACGCTGGGTGGCGGGCTAACGGCAATCGATCCAATAACAAGCGAAATACGCTGGACAATAGCAGATGGTAATTACACGCATAGACATGCACATGTATAAGTATAATTAAGTGACACTCTCACGCACACAAATGCCCGGAGACCTTTACTGTTTCAAAGTTTTAGTTGTGGTCTCTGAAATTCAATCGTAAAAAGTAACCTCAATTTACATCGTCTGTCTGTCACTCTCTTTCGTGCTACGAGTGTGTGTGAGACATTAGACATATGGAAACTCTCCCACTCTACACAACCTGCTTACCGCTCACCGGCAACGCCACGACCTCAAATGTAGTAAAAATAAAGAATATCTGTTGCATTTGAAGGCATTTCGCCGTAATTGCGAAAAGTGTAGCATAAAGAGTAAATTACTCTTTGATGAGCTCATTGTGCGAAACCAACAGAATATAAACATATGTATGAATGTTTTATAGAAAACATATGTACACATATACTAGAGCTGCAACAATCAAAGACGATTCTGTTGCTTTACTCAATTTACACTTTTGCTCTCGTCAATGCTTCGTTAGATTGTGTTGTGTTATTGTTTTCAACTGATAACGGAGCACACAATGTACGTTTATATGTATGTAGGCTTGAATATGATTGCTTATGGGCATGTGTATGTATGCGCGCGCGTACATGTGTAATCTAGACGAGCCACGCTCGCAACATACAGAAATGTGTGTGTGGGTATGTAGTTCCTACAATTAAACTGCCAGCGCTATGCGATTGCCGCCTGTTATTAAAAACGTTTCCGAATTTCTATTTTTTACTTGTATACTGCTTGCATTCAGGTGTTTTGGTGTATATTAAATGTCTATGAGAAGTATTTTAATATAGTCTGTCCGATTAGGCAGAGTGGCATTAATGCGTCCTATATGTATATATATACAGATATGCATGTATTTGTATGTCATTTGTAAATCTATTGTTTCCAATAAGTCACTTTACAATATGCACATAAAGATTGGTAATTGTTCTCAGACTAGCTCCACGCATTTCATGGTCAATTGTTTATTTGTCAATGGAAAAATACATATCTTTATATTATAGATTCGTATTTATTTTGTTATTTGGCGCTCGCTAGACTATAAATAGTTATTTATTTTGTTCTTGTTTCTATACGGATTGCGTGACAGAATTTGCATTATCAAAAGTCATAGAACTGAACTGTCCCGTCCCGTCTGTTGGCTATCTTGCAAAATCTTAACAATTATTTATTATTTACTCCATAATCATCATCCGGTGTACAGCTGAAAAAGATACGCCCACAGCGAGATGGCTTGTCGCGATAAGTCTATAAAATATATATTAAACAGACTATAGGAGCATATGTCGGTACATATACATATAAACTAAATATAGTATTACTCTATACTATGTATTACAAGTTGAAAATTTAACTCGGTATTTCTGTTTCGTCTTTTAATTTCCTGGAATTTGTACTACTTTGTTGAAAAAAAAAAAAAACATGTGGACAACATCAGATCTCTCTATTTTGCTAGCAAGCTAGTTCTAGTACATTTATTATTGAATGGTTGATTATAAATGGAACTGCATACATTATAAACATGATATGTAATGTGTTTATAAATGCTATACGAAGATTAGTCTTGCATTATTATTATCAGTCAGCCATAGCAAATGTACAAGTGTCATGGAGTGTACACTGTACAGTGAAGCATGCTGTAGAAGAAAGGCAGAACAGCAGGTGTTTATTCAGTGGAGCTTTTACTATATTTATAAATAATATTTTTATTGATTGATTGGTCTAGATATGGCTACTGACTATTACCTCATCACATGCTCAAAGTCGAGCGGTATTTTTGGTTAGAGCCGAGTTGCTAATTAGAGTGCCCGGCGAGCCGAGTTAAATGACCTGATGCGAGGAGAAATGCTTGCCACTAAATAAAACCGACCCTATATGAAGGTACACCTTTCTCTCTCGTGCTCACTCTAACTCCCTCTCTCACTCTGCCTCTCAACAATGTCTTTTCATTAATTATCATCGGCCTGCTGTGGGTTATTTTAGTGATAAGGCTCAGCACGAGAAATGCGCGCGTAGCCGAGCGTTGATAAAGCCTGACGCTCGCTTGTTGCCGACTACCCGCAACAAGTCAACTTTTTAACTAACTACAACAATTGTGCAGTATTAATATACAGCAATAACACATATTCGATGATTGTGGGGCGTTACAAAAGACTTCCAAACATTTTAACAAATGATATTAGATTTGTTTTTGTCACGGGCAATAACTCACTCTTTGACATGCGTCTAACCGTTAGTTTTTTAATTGCTTATGTTAGCTGATCAACGTGGAGAGGGGTGTTCATTTAAGAAATTGTAAGATCTCTTTTCTCTCTCTTAGAATGCTCTAATTCTTTATGTGTACAACTCTGAATTATCTTAAAACTCTTCATTTGGTATTCATATATATATATATATATAAACACATACATACATATATAGAGATAAAGATAAGTAATGATTGCACAAAAGCCACACGCACATGCACTGGCTATGGCAAATATGTGCTCAAGTGTTTTGTCATTTCTTATATCAATATAAGATATGCCCAGTGCTTAAACTGACTTCAACTTTTTCGTTGCTTTATTTATATTATTATAAAGCTCAAATAACAAGTATATATTATCTATTTCAGATCCGCCAATTGTAGCGGAACCGCAGCAAAATGTTCAGGTACCACATTATCTGCCTGATCCAAGAGATGGCAGTATTTATCAGCTTGGACAAATGGGAAGCTTAAAGAAGCTACCCTATACTATACCGCAGTTAGTGGCCAATGCGCCGTGTCGCTCATCCGATGGTATTTTGTACTCGGGCAAGAAGAGTGACACCTGGTACATGATTGATCCGAAAACGGGCCGGCGTGAGAAGGTGATGGGCTTTGGCGATACTCAAATGGATAGCAATAACGATGAGCAAATTGGCTGGGCCACATCGCGTGCCATTTACTTGGGACGCACACAGTACACGGTGATGATGTATGACAGTCAAGCCAAGGACAAGAATGCCAAACCCTGGAATATTACATTTTATGACTACAATGCGCTTAGCGCGCCGCCAGAGCTAGCTAAGGAATATGGTAATAATATGTACTTTTTAATATATGTAAATTTTTAAACATATTTATTTGTTTATAGAATACATTCACTTGACCAAAACCAGCAATGGCCAAATTGTTACCCTCGATCGGAAGCAGGGCAAATTCTTATGGCAACGCGATCTAAACAGTCCCGTTGTAGCTGCTTTTCTGCTGGGTCCCGATGGGCTGCTCAGCGTACCCTTCACAACAGTCTCCGATGACGCTTATGATGCCATTCTAGAGGAGTCGAAGACGGGCAATGTAAACACTGTTAAACTATTGTAAGTAACACCCTCGTTTATATATAATTGATTTTTACAATGTACTTACGCTCTTCCTCTTTTACAGTCAATCTTTGTATGTGGGTGAGCATCAGCGTGGTCTCTATGCTCTGCCGTCGTTGGTAAATAAGAATACGCCACGCATATCTACGACGCCGCCCATAAAATTGCTTGATGGACCAGCTGTGGAGTTGAATAACAAAGAGGGTAATGATCCACGCACCGTTTACATTAATGATGTGCTGCAAGAAAATCCGGGCATAATGCTGGGCCACTATAACATGCCCAATGAGGTCAACAAGGGTAATTTGCATTTATCTCCAACACCCTCGGCTAGCAAAGATGTGCACAGTTTGGCCACAATACATAACTATAACGACGGCTATGGTTTGCTGGCCAACAATGAAAAGAATGCTGCGGATATCGGCGTGCAAACAGATCCGAAGTTGGTTGAGATTGGCATTGAGCCAGCGCACTCCAACACGATCAATCGTACGAAGACCATAATTTTGGCCAACAGCAACAAAGTACAGGCATTTATTAACGAATGGTTCATGGATCATCCCAGTGGCAAGGTGCATCAGATACTGATTGTAATTGTCCTCGGTATGGTTGCACTCTTCTGGTACACGTGCAGCACCATGCGGGAGCTGCAGAAGCAGAGTGAGAACGGATCCAAGACAATGGCTCAGCAGGCCGCAAACAGCAGCAACAATGGCAGCTCTGGAAGCAACGGCAGCAACATCAGTACTCAGGATCTGCTTGATCTGGGCAATGGGCATGTGCGCGTCGGCAAGATTACCTTCAACTCCAATGAAGTCTTGGGCAAGGGTTGCGAGGGCACCTTTGTATTTAAGGGCACCTTTGAGGAGCGCTTTGTGGCTGTGAAGCGTTTGCTTCCGGAGTGCTTTACTTTTGCCGATCGCGAAGTAGCCTTGCTGCGCGAATCAGATGCTCACGAGAATGTGGTGCGTTACTTTTGCACAGAGCAGGATCGTCAGTTTCGTTATATAGCTGTGGAGCTGTGCAACGCAACTCTGCAGGATTACACCGAGGGCGATCGTGCAATGGAGCTTCGTCAGAATATTGATATTTGGGAAGTTCTGGTTCAGGCAGCAGCTGGGCTTAGTCATCTACATTCATTAGACATAGGTTAGTTGCATTGCCATATTTATATTGATATTTGTTATTTAAGTTATTTTTAATTGTTTTTCAGTTCATCGCGATATAAAGCCACAGAATGTATTGCTGTCGCTGCCGGACCCAAAGGGCAAAGTGCGTGTTATGATTTCGGACTTTGGACTGTGCAAGAAACTTAATTTTGGACGCACCAGTTTTTCGCGTCGCTCGGGCGTTACAGGCACCGATGGCTGGATCGCTCCAGAGATGATGCGTGCTCAGCGAACCGTAAGTCCTATTGCATATGAAGAGTTGAAATGAATACTGATGCACTTTGTTTCTTGCAGACCACAGCTGTGGACATTTTCTCTCTGGGCTGTGTTTACTACTATGTGTTGAGCGGTGGGCATCATGCTTTTGGTGACACACTCAAGCGTCAGGCAAATATACTTTCGCATGAATATAACTTGTCCAAGCTACGCGCTGAAGATGACTCTGAGCATAGCAAAATTGTGAGTTTCGAATAGCATCAACTAATAGATATACTCATGTTGAAATACTTTCCATAGGTACTGGCGGAGCAGCTTATATCAGATATGATACACAAGGATCCACAGTCGCGCCCACCGGCGCGGTGCATTGGCAATCATCCCCTCTTCTGGGATGAACCGAAAATGCTCAGCTTTCTACAGGATGTCAGCGATCGTGTGGAAAAACTGCAATTTCATACCGAGCCACTCAAATCGTTGGAGAAGAATGGGCGAATTGTCGTTCTGGATGATTGGAACATGCATTTGGATCCATTGATTACCGATGACTTGAGAAAATATCGTGGATATATGGGCGCCAGTGTGCGTGACTTGTTGCGCGCGTTGCGTAATAAAAAACATCACTACCACGAACTAACCCCTGAGGCGCAGGAGTTGCTCGGCTGTATACCACACGAGTTCACGAATTACTGGGTGGAACGCTTCCCGCAGCTCATCTCGCATGCTTATCATGCATTCAGTATTTGCTCGAATGAGCCCATCTTTAAGCCGTACTACAGCGTCGGCTACCACTTTTCGCGTCCCTGGTACTTTGATGCCGATGATGCAATGTTTCCCATGTTAATGCGCGATCCCAAACCGCTGCCAAAAGTGGGCAGTCCTAAGAAAACGCCGTCCGCGGCGCAATGTTCGCAGATTCAGCTGCAGCAGCAACAGCAGCTGAAGCAACGAAAGGGTGCATACAACTTTCGTAAAATACCAAATGAGGAGGTAATGACCGGCGTGGGACTGAAACGCAATCTAGAGCCGGATACGCAGCCACTTGATGCAGATGTGGGCAAGCGTGATGTTTTCGCCAATTTCAAGTTTAGACGTTCCAAGCCGAGTAATAGAAATTATGCATCGGGTGCCAAGGAGCAGGAGAAAGAAAAGTTTGTTAGCTGGACACTGCCGTCGGCTACGACGGATTAGAATTAAAACTATAGCACTTGACTAGTTAAACTTTTATTATATTTAATATTTTTAGTATAATTAGTAATAATTATTATAATTTAATTGTGCAATTCTTGTATTCCAAAATAATTCCCCGATTTCATTTTAGATTTTTGTATAGCCAAATCAATGAAAACCGTACTGATTCGAAAATTCATACGAAAGATAAAGCTATATTTATTTTATATATAAATATATATATCAAGAGTGTATGATAAGTCTAGGCAAGTGAAACGATATGAAGAGTGTATCTATCGAATGCACGCAATTTAACTGTGATAATTTTATGTAGTTATGTTTTAATGCCCAAGTGCAAATTTATATAGAAAATAGTGCAAGTTTTTTATACCGATATAAATGTATAAGAGACTAAACAAAATCAAGCAAAAGATATTGAGAATAATATAATTTTCTCAAAATCTAGCTTTTGACTAAGAATTTCTTATTTAAAAAAAAATGCACTTAGTATTAAACATTGCATAATAGCAAAACAAGATTTTTTCCTATGCACTTTTCTATACCCTTAGCAGCCTTATTTGCATTTTATTAATTCAATAAAAATGAATTATTCAACTGTATGAGAAGAGACTTGTGTTATTATATAAAGTACTTGCCAAAATACGCTACTTCTCTCAGCTTCAATAGTTGTTCGAACGATCTTAAAATTTATTTAATATTTAAATTGTTACGATGATTAATTGTTGGTTAAATTTGCATTTTACTTTAATTCTGTCTATAAATGACATTATTTAACTCTGATTTTCTTAAATCGTTAGTCTTTTGTCTTTTTACTTCGATTCAGTGGTTATCTAATTTTTATAAAATATTAATTATGATGATACAGTAAGCCTAACTTATTTTATTAGTTCATAACACCACGCGGCGTTGTTTGGCTTGCATTGAAAATGCAATTCAGCCAATTATGCTAATAAAGTATATAAAACATGAAGTCATCTAACGAATTGCAACATTTTTATTGATAACAGACGCGTAAATAAGTTACTTTTAATAAATTTAACAATCATAAATAATGTTTCTACATACTTTGAGCTAAAACAAGAGATTTCAGTTTTGTTTCTTTAGAAGAAAATAATTTGTAACTAGAATTTGGTTATATATCATTTGTTGTTTTTGTTTCACTTTGGCGTACTTAAAGTTTCTTCATATAACAGAGTTTTTCTGCATTTTTGCCACATCTAATAGGAAGGCTTCTTGAGGGCTATCATTTCATGCTGCAAGCAGTGCTTGAAGGCATCCCAGCCCTCAGACTTGGCCGTTGACTGTAAGGTAATAGTTTCTCGATTAGTTTGATTGGGAATATTTGTTGACCTAATCAAAAGATAGTTAAAGACCGCAAAAGTGGGAGATACGACAAGTAAGAGAAACGCAGAGTAGAAAAATAAACTGGGGGTTCCATAACATCATGAACAAACCTCTGCTTGATCAGCGTTTTTATCTTTGGGCTTTTTACACCTCATCTCAATGATATCAGCATCTTGCTAGGAAATAACAAAAAGCACGAGTGTATTTGCCACATATTGACTAAATTGGAACATTAGACCTGGGCATTCTATACGTATGGGCATGTGAGTCAGGTTGGTCAACAATAACAAAAGATTTGGCATAACAAAAATATTTGATTAACTGATGAGCAACAACAACAACAACAACAACAGCAACAACGACAAATAATAAATTAACAAATGATCGCGATGACTTGTGAATAGATGATAAAGGTGTGAAAAAAAAGAAACTGAAATTAATCGGGGTATTCCTGCATAAATTGAGAAACAGTAATTTTTTAAGCAGCTTAATTAATTGCAGGCATTACCCTAAAATTCAACAATGATTAAAATTCAATCAAGTACATTAAATAATTTTAATATTAAGCATAAAATAAACAGCCAATTTATTGTATATAAGTACATTTTAATGTGTCTGGCCAATTAAGATCTTAAAAATAAAAATAAATCTTTAATCCAATTGAGTCGTTAAACAATTGGTGACAATGTAAATTAATATATTAACTGAACAGTGATAAATAAGGAACATTAAAGTTTAAGCACAAATGATTAAAGTTTAAAACAAATTAAACACACACATATGCAAGCACACACATATACATAAGCAATAACGGGAACAAAGGCTGTTTTAATTCAGTGCCACAGCGCATCGCTGTCAATATAGTAGTCCAACTGGCGACAGAGACTGTGCTGCCAGGCTTGGAACATGGGATACTCCGGATCATCGTATGCATCCAGTGCTTCATTGTAATCTAAGAAACGACCACTTACTCTAAAGCCGCGATGCAAGCGATCCTTCATGATGGCTATGAATTCCTTATAGTGCAGCAGGCCATCGCCATCCGCATCGAATATGGCAAACACCGTGTCAATCAAATGCTCGCTGAGGCTATAACCCGTACAGATTTTGGCAGCCCGCGCGAATTCATCTGTGTAACAATTCAAAATTAAAATCAAATTAAATCAGATTAAAATATATGTACATTAATTGACTCACCCTTGGATATGGAGCGATCGGCCAGAGTGTACATACGCATGGCAATGGTAAAATCATCCAGATTATTCAGAAAATGACAAAAGTCTCGAAAATCATTGAAGGAAATGCCCTTTTCATCCTTAACGCGCTGCAGCAAACGCTCCAGAAACACATCGTACTCATCCGTGGCAAGATAAGTGTAGCGCAGCAAGATCTTGGCAAAATCTAACTCGGTTATGAAGCTTTGGCCCTTGGAGAACTCATTGAATTCCAGTTCCAGCACCTCGGTCTGCAAATTGTCCATGAAGCGATAGAAATGATCGTAGGTGATGACTCCGGTGCCGCGCTTGCCAAACAGATGTAGCTGAAGGGTGGTGGCTACCATATGACGTCGCTGTAGTCCCTCCACATCATCCACGTATTCGCGCTGCAAAATTTACATTTATATATGTATATAGTATTGTGTATTTGGTAGATTTATATTCAGTTTAGACACATTGAAATTAACTAGCGCATGCTCAACGTTACCTCGACTGCAGTTTCTTCCTTTTCATTATCATCGGAATCGTAATCTTCCATTGTCTGATTGCCGTGTTTTTCTTTCCAAGCGCCGCTGAATATGCGCTCCATCTGGGATTTTTCGGTTATATACAAATCGTTCATGTGGAGGGGAATTATGGGGGTAGTTAGATTTGGAGAGAAGAACAGTTAGGTTAGGTTTAGTATGGTTGTATGGTTGCACAGGGCATAAGGGGTAGGGTTTTGTAAAAACGTAAGAAACATAACGTAACGTAAATGCATAACGTAATAAAACTTTAAGGCATATATCAATTAAATAATTGTACTACAATATAGGGCTAGGCAATAAAACAAGCAATTGTACAGCTTTGCAAAAAACATAGCATTCAATAACATAACATAACGTAACGTAAGGTAACGAATAACTAACGTAACTATGCTAAGCTTCTACGTATGCGTTTCGCGCATATTTTACAACGTCGAGCGTAGTTTTGTTTGCTGGAAAGCAAAGCTATAAGATATTTTTTGTAATTTGTCGATTTTTCGTGGACTTACAAGACCCTTGGGTCGTGAAGTTGGCAAAGTTTTCAAAACTGGTTTCTCATCAAAGGGTACTAAGCGCCGTAGCTGTATTATATTATTAAATAAAATTGTGATCAATTAAAATAAAAATAAATTATAATAAAAAATAACTCCTTTAGCTAACGCTGGCTATTTAGATAGAATATTAAATTATTATGATATAATTCAAAATTAATATAGAAATTAATCTTACAAGTTCTTTGGTCTTTGGTTCGACATCTTGTATGGATTTAATTGCGCCAGCCAAAATGGAAATAATCTGTTCAAATTAATAAAAAAATAAATTATATAATATAACACAAAATTAAATAGCTAAAAATAAAAGATTGTATAAAAGACAAATAAAGATATTAAAAAATATATATTTGAATTACAATAGAAATAATAATTTATATAAAAAAAAAAGGAAATTGTGAAAGGTATAAACAAAAAAAAATAGTCACATCAATATAGGTTACATATAAGACATACACATATATTATATTTATTTATTTATTTCATTTACTACTTACGACTAGAAATTCGGCCTTATCAACGCGCTGATTGCCGTC
The DNA here is from genome assembly GCA_030914345.1 of Drosophila koepferae. Lineage (NCBI taxonomy): Eukaryota > Metazoa > Arthropoda > Insecta > Diptera > Drosophilidae > Drosophila > Drosophila koepferae. Next base: position 11,928,374 of record JAUESR010000197.1, on the reverse strand, counting down.
AGTATCGAACATGTTGAATGCAATGCGAAAGCCGGACTTGGGTTCTGGAATGCATACATAATTTTTAGATGAACCTTCAATAATACTTTGCATATACATATATATGATTTTGGAAGAAGCTCTTATGCACTTGATTACATCGGAAAATAAATGAAGAGAGTGGTCCACTACTTACTGGTCAGAACGGAGAGCAAGAACAAGTACTCCGTGTAGGAAACAATGCCTGAATAAGAATTTTATTAATACATAATAATATCGAATTATTTGAAAGACTTACCCTTGTCCCTGAGATTGCGAAAGAGATGTGACGAACCCTTTTTGACAGCTGGAGTCTGATCCTTGTATTTTTCAACTTCTTCAGTGCTCAGCACACGTCGCTTCAGTCGAGCTGAAAATCCAGCAAATATTAACACGATTTAGTTGTAATACGGTATTATTTTTACTCACGCCTGGGCTCCTGCTCGACTACAGATTCCAGAAAATCTTGTGGTGTCATGTACAGCTGATTCTCGTACTCCACAGAAGCGAACTTAATGAAGCGTCGCTCGCGTGCGGTTAGTTTAACGTTCTCCAGATCGGTGTCATCGCGATGCTTTATTGATAGACGACAAAAGATGAAACGTTCGGTAATTTGATATGCATACGCACACAGATATATAAATATATATAATGGGCATAAATCATCGCCCGATTGGATCGCCAGTAATTTCCTTAGCTGGCGCACAAAGGCGGCAAATGCAGACGACAAATAACCGATCGATATCGGAAATCAGGCCGTGCGTCTGGTGACGTTTTGATTAATGCTTGAACGCGACTTGAACTGCGATGTTATTATGAATATATCAGATATATGTGTATATATGATATGCGCATATATGACTGGCTTATTTGTAGTCTGCTGCATATGGCTTTAAAGTATAATGTTGATGGCCTGCAAAGGATTCCCACGTTAAGCATTGGCTAAGCAGCTCGGGCCAATAAAGTGCAAAATTGATTTGGTCACAAGATTTTTTGGGGGTCGGCCCATACGGACGTATGTATTTGGTTATAAAATAAATTGGCTTAAGCTCCATAAATCTGACATTTAATGCCACACACACAAACTGTGGGCAGTGGCCGCCCCAAGAAATGACTCAATTTTCAACTCAGGCCACATGCAAAAATCGACAGTCTGGGGCATGTGTGCCCCGAAATGAAACTAAGCAAAATTGATCTAATTATCGGTGTGCGACACGTAAATACCCTAGAAATGCCTTAAAAGTAATGGAAATATGTTTATGAATAAAATCTAAAATGACAGCGAGCTATAAGAAGAATTTAACTTCTAATCTAATTAATAGATAATTATTCAGGAAATATGGTAATTATACACGAGGAACTTTGATTAGGTCTTATTAAGATGTTTATGAATTGTAAACTTTATCTAATGTGCTTGGTATTACAGTATAATAGTTGCGTTGTTCTAACTCAAAAATAAACTTAGCTTATGATAAAAGAATTGACTTAATTTTTTAATTTTTGCCTCTAGCGTTCTTAGTTAGTCAATGCTCTAAGCCTTCCTCTGTTTGTGAAAAACACTAGCAGATCATTCTAATACCCTTGCGACTGGATAATGTTGTTAATAAGACAAAGAGCCGAGCGCAATTTGATTGTTAGATATGTGCAGCAGCCAGCAGCACTGCACGCCCACGCGTTGCAATTGAATTGTGTGTTAATTCTTCATAACTTCGGCTGACATCATCCAGAGACCAGGCAGGAGAGCCGCAGGCGCTCTACAGGCGCTCTATATATACATAAATATATATTCCTTTATAGGCAACAATTAAAACTCATTCATCATCGTGAGAGGCAGTCGTCGTGGTTGTCATAACGTGGCTCAGGGACTTGGCACATGTCAGGGACGCTGCGGCCCGAAACATAGCCACGCCTGCGTCTGGCATTGGGCCTGCCAGCCAGCCAGACAGCCTTATAGTGGGTGTATCAAAATCCACACTAGCCAGATCAATTGATAGATAAATTTTGTGGCAACTGGCATTTGTGTCAGCATACGTTCTGTGGGCACGTTGTCAGGTGCGTGGGCGGAGTTCGCAGCTACTTGGACACTTTATCAACGCAGCCAAATGCACTTTTCATTATTATGATTATTATAATTTGTTGTCGGATTTTCAAGGTGTGTGGCAAACAACATGCGCTCAATTGCCGCACATAAAGAATTTTTATTATTATTTTTTTTTTTTGGTTGCTTGTCATTTTTGTTGAAATTAATGCAAAGCCAATTAAATATTCAAGAGCACTTAGATTGTATGAGATATGAGCATGTAAATTGGGATAATAAAGTGTCCAGAAAATCAAGTAAAAAAGTGCCCAAGCTGAATCTAGCAGTTGCCCTTTAGGCAGGCCCACGCCTTCAGCTCCCACATCCATGCTAATCTAATCATAATTGGCTTATAAACAATTTGACAATAGATTATAAAATCAGATTTTAATTGCAACATTAAAAATGTCAAACAAACAGAAATGCGACTTCATGAATCTGGAAAGACGAAGGTAGAACAATTTGAACAATCTTTTATTGGGTTAGAAGCCATGAATTAAAGTGGGGTTTACGAAATTCGTGAAACTCATTTTGTCTTTGTTCTATGATTTCTTAGATAAGTTATGTAATAAACTATAAATTGGCTATGTTCTACAAATATTTAAAGAAACTCTAATGTCTCTGTTGTAGAATATCTTTCGGATTGAACATCTATGGTGTTAAACCTACATCGAAGTTCGTCAGAGAAACCTTTTATAGCAAAGCTCAACAGACTGTTAACGTACTTAATAATTTAATATGACATACATAAATCAGATGAACGATAAATTGACCAAAATTTTCCTTTTTTTAATAGATTTAATAATAATAATAATAGTATACCTTACTGTATAAGCCCTTTTTTATTGTTGACTATACTAATCAGATTCCATTTAATGGGGGCTAATATATGGTTAAGCGGCGGTAAGCAATTCCAGTTGGCATGGGCGAAAAATGGATGACAACCTATGTATATATATTTTAGTAATAAATTACTAATTTATTCTGCGAACTTTTAAATCCAACTCTATTACTAATCTGTCAGACTGCATGAAGATTAATGAGTTCGAGTTCCCAAGAAATTACTAAACACGGCACATATTTGAAAGTGCCAGAGCACTCCGTGCTGTACATATTGCTCAAGCTTTGACAGCTAATTACCCAAAGCACTTAAATTCAAATATTAGTTATTCACACCCAAGAATAAATGGAACAACAATAAAACGCTTATCAGGGCGATAGCACGCACGCAACGACAAGTCAACAAAATTTTGAGGTTTAGCAACACTAAAATAACTGACAATGTCAACAGGTTGAAAGACAAGTTTGTTGTTGTTGTCGTTCACTGTTGTTCAATGAACTTGAGCACGCCAACAGCAAGAACAATAACAACAACAAATTGTAAGCGTTACCCCCAAAAAGTCATAAAGGCCGTGAACTACTTTTATTTATTTTGGTTACAACTTGTCTAAGGTCTGCGCCAGTTCACAATGAGTAATCGTTCAAAATTAATTTGTTCTACGTAAAACAGCCGCTGGTTTGATTTTGTTTATTAAAAGCCAATCTAAGCAAACAAAACAAAAAAGCGCAGCGAATGCCGCGAGCAAAACAAACACACAACAAGCATTTATAGACACACAGTATAGTAGCTAAAACAGCTGTTCTCTTATTACGTTCTGACAAACGCAACAGCTGGCTGCGCTGCGTAACGTAAGCTGCCTCAAGCTAAAAATAACTGCGCGAGTCTTTTACGGTCATTTATTGACTTTTCCACGTTCGCATACACGCTCACACAAATCCACTCTTATCACATCTATGCTATTGGTTATCGTTTTGCTACTATTTACCAGGCTCTTCTTTCGCATTGCATTTGCTGTATTTGCGGCGCTTCGCAGTCGAATAAGCGCAGTTAATGCCGCCAATGAGACGAAACTACCGCCTACTAGAAAAAGAAGACGCTGTGTGTTATTCCTCGTCTGGTATTTATTTGCCCATCCAGTGCTGACATTACGGAAACATGATTTATACACTGTTGCACTTTGTTTTTGTGTTAATAATGCACTGGTTTTAACCGTTAGACGCGCTACGACTTTCGCCATTGTGGATGGGCTCCGCGCGTTTCTAGCAAGAAGTGACTAAACGAAGTGACAAATAGAAAAGACGTAAGACTCAAGTGGTTAAACGTTTGTCACGTTAGGCACATTTAGCGTTGCCACCTAGGCAAAGTAGTGCACAGTGTTGTACACGTTTGGCGGGAAGTTGGCGCGCATTTGAATCAGTTCACAACGACACAGAAATAATTTGTATACAAATTAAAATTAATAGTAACTATATGAAATGTAATAGATGAATAACAAATAACTAACGAACAATGAAAAATTTGAATTAATTTCATTTGAAATTCAAAATAAAATTTATTTATGTTATATATTTATGGTATATATGTTATAGCAGAAGTTCAATTCGTTTCAATTCTAATTGATTTTGCTAATAAATTTATTTGTTCAATAGTGCCACTCACACGAATCGATGTGATGTGATCAACGTCGTGCTGTAATGCTACGTGCACAAATTCACACAAATTTTCAACTTACGCAATTCCAAAAGCTATTTGTAAATCCTGGCAGCGTAAATCGCTGGGGTTTTTCTATAGAACAAACATTTGACGTATTTTCTTGGCTAATTTTGAATTTTTATTGGGCATGTCCACAATTATGAACGATGACGCGCCCGCTCCCACAAATATAGCTGCGTCAATAGCCAAACAAGTCCAAAGCTCAAATGACTCACAGCCAATGAGATCAATAAAAATGTCGAAATATTTACTAAAGGCAAAAGAAATATACCAATTCGATATCAATGCAATGCGATTCAAATCAAAACCGGTTCACCGACCCATCAAATTCAATAGAAATGTTCACAACCGCAAAAGAAAAAAAATATCGATTTCAACAGAGATTTGTTCTGGCCGCCCTTTGCAGCCTCAGCTTCAGCGTCCCCGAGGGCAGAGGCCACAGGTGTAGTTGGCGTCTGTGTTGCAAGCCAGATCAGTTGACACCACATGCAGCAAGTGGCGATGGCCAACTCTATGAAATGCTTGGCATTGTTTTCAGTTCGACCGAAGTCCATTGGTAGGGATTGGCGTCCGAATGGGGTTTCGATTTTCTCTGAGCAATTCATGAGCTCGTAAATTATTAAATTCTGCTTTAGTTTCATCTTTGACTCATATTTATGGCCAAGGATTGTGTTTCCTTTCGGTCCACCAGCATTTCCTGCGAAAGTTGTAAAATTTCAACATTGCCAACGGGCTCCAGCAAGCGCCAGCCTTTCCGTCTGCAACTTGGTAAACACAATTCGTAAGCCATTAAAACGTATAAATATCGGTTGGCACATAAAAATTTCAGTTGACGCCTTCGCTTCTGTCTCTCGCCCTCTCTCTCTCTCTCTCTCTCACTCTCGCTTTGCTGTAAATATCCTGCGGCTGTGTATGTATATATTCCGAATCTTAAACGTTCAATTTTTGGTAGTAATAAAGTCGTTTCAATTAGCTTTTGACTTGTAGCCGCATCGTTTATTGCAAAGCCAAAAGTAAATCAGAAAAAATTTGTTTTAACTTGGCCCTCAAACTTAGCGCCAGCCCACAGGGCAAACACATTTGGCTTATACTCTTGCTAAGGGCATTTTAATTGAGACATTAAACATGTAACAAACCTTTAGATATATGTATGTATATATCTGGCAAAGGTATGTGCAGCTAGGGTATACATTATTCGGTATCTCTTGGTTCGCTTTTTCTTGATATTACCAAAAGTTAATTAGTTTGGCGTTTAACTGCAGCGTGAGGCAGCTCCAACTCAAACATTTAACCCACATACAGCTATTAGCTAATAGCTGAGAGCTGAAAATTGAAGTGATTAACGTATCATCTAACGGTTAACTTATGCATTTTTGATATATGAGCCGATTATTTTTCTGACATTTATGCGCCTTCCCCCGTTTTGTTTATTGATTTTTTATTTTTTTATGATCAGATTATTGAGATATGTCAACGTTTGGGGTATTCTCACGAACAGATATTTTCATGTTCGTCGATCGTTTCTGATAACAATTGAGTGAACAAAAAATTCAAGAGGAGTTCAATGTCAATGCTCAATCAGTTAAAGAGCATTTTGTGTCAAGTGATTTGGGCAGCAGTTGATGCATGTGCCTCGACATTTTTGATGAGGTGTTCAGTGGAGCTGCATTTGAATGTATGTGCGTGTGTGTGTGTGTGTGTGTGTATTGGTGGGGGGAATTACGCGGACACCACCTGTTGGGCGAGTTCGCTCGAACTCATTGAGTTGTAATTAAATGAGGACCACACGCGGGACTTACACAAGGCGTTGCCCTGTCACACACATGCAGACACACACATACACACACACACACACACACACTCACTCACACATACACACTCTCGTAAATCTTAACGGAATATGCGAGTCAGTGGCAGGAGCAGGAAGAGCGCATGCTGCATTGAGAACAGTATAAAGCGTGTGCTATACTAGCAGATATCCTATAAACAGTTGAATCCAAATATGAGAGTTATGAGAGAATTTTGCTAAGAATCGATTCGAGCTGAGCTTTTGAAGTTGTCAAAGAGCAGTTTGTTTATATAAAAGTAATCAATAATAATAATTTTTAATAATAATTATTATTGTTAATAATTATTCTAATTATTACATCAATTTATTTATTTTATTTATTGTATTATTATAATTGAAATATTTGGAAAACGAAAATATTTCTATTTAATTTATTTATGAATAAATACTCATTCATAAGCGTGAATCCCAGTTTGACTAAAGAAAAGTAGAAACTGAATTTGAATCAATTTAAAACATCAATGGGTATAATAAAATGAATCATTTTATTTATTTATTTATTTATTAAACCTTGACTCAACAGGCAAGTTCGAAGTCTTAAAACATATTTGGAATATTTATAATAAACTTTTACTACAAATATATAAAATACAAAACAGATTATTTTTCATAAATAAGTAATTATAAATAATTCAATATTAACAACAAAACTCATACATCAACAATTTTATTTTAATTGGGGAATTAAATTTAATTTACATTAAAAATTATTTGCTGTTTAGCAGCTGCAATAAAATGATGGGACATTTCATAAATTTCTGCATTTGCATGCTATATATTCCATCTGCATTTTCATGGCATAGCAGGGTATAGAAGGGGTGCCAACTATCGCATTACCTAAGGACAACAAATGATTCGTTGTTGTTGTTGTTGTGTTCGTTGGGGGCGCTGGCAACATTAACAGCAAAAGCAAAAGCAACAGCAACAGCAACAGCCGGTTTTTCCTTTTGGTTTGTTGGCCTGTTCAACAAGTTGCCCCGCGTCGGCATCTAACATGTTGTTGCACCTTGATTTATGTTGCAAGCCAAGGCCCGAGCTGGTCAACAATGCCTGGCTGCCGCTCCAATTACATCACTCAAAAAGAGCGAGCCAGAGACATACACAATGAGCAAGAGAGAGAGAGAGAGAGAGAGAGAGAGAGAAAGAGATGTAGCGAGAATAGTAACTACAGTTAGGAACGTCGCTTGGCTGTCACATTAGGCCACACTAATCAGACGCAGAGCCAAGTTTATCGCACAACAAGATCTCCAAAGGATTACAGTCTAGACTCCAGACTCTAAGCAGACTCTGCATAGCAATTCAGGCTGCTTGTTTTAACGGGTTCAGCTGCGGCCGGTTTGCAGCTCTTTAAGATAGCATCCCAAGTGGTAGATAGTAGTCGAAGAGGAAGACAGAACAGAGAACTTCTTCTCAGCGCTCAATGCATCTCTTTTGTCTCGGCTATCGCCTCTCACATTTGATTAAGTTTTGATAGCGCCGTAATCTGAGCTCCACAAATGCTCCATTGGCCACCAGAGCTGCCGGCGCGGAGTATATGTATGTATTTTTTTATATTTTTTTATTTTATATATTTTTTTTCCTAATTTTATTAATTGTTATTGCTGGCAAGTTCCATAAATTGTTGTCTATCGCGCGATAGCCGTTCCACTGATTTGGTTAATAGCCGCGATATTGATATCGATTTCGTTGCAGTCACAATAAAAATTGCTCACATTAAAGCTTCAAGACTTTTTCTCTTTCTCTCAGATGCCCCAACGCCAGACAGGTGTCTGTCCGTAGCATGGGAAACGGTAACAAGGACAAGGAGCTACCATAGATAAGATGAAAGTTGAATAGCGAGCTGGAGCTTAGGAATTTATTTTTGTAGAAGAGAAATTTAAGAACTTTACCTTTATGAATACTTTAAACGTTTGAAATATTTTGAAAAATGATTTACCACATGAACTGCGAGAAATATATTTACTTCGCAGAATGAGAAATATTTGAAAAATTCTTGAAATATGCGAGGAACAGACAAATTTATGTGTCACAAAATAGTTTATACAAAAGAATAGAAATAGCCTTGACAATTTTTACAGTAGTACAAAAACAAATTTCCATTGAAATTCTTGGTATTAGAAACTTAAAAGTTGAGCACAATAAATTTGTGTTAAACTATTACAAAATGCTGAAAAAGATATTTAAATAATTTAAAAATTATTTGTAAAAAATGTTTAGAATTCGTATATATAAATTTCATATATTTAAATAATAAAATATAAAAGAAATACCTATTTTTGTTAGTATTATTTTTAGAATATATCTTCAATTTTGAATTTATTTAAATAAAATTGAATTTATTATACGAAAGTAAGCAGAATAAATAATAATTAAACAAAAAAAAAATAATAATTTAAAACTTCAAAACTTTTAAATAATTTAAATAATTAAACTTTATATTACTATAAACAAAATTGAATTAGATTTTATTTTGAAATTGGTTTTACTTCTATAATTTTGTTGTCCTAGATACTGGATATATAAACAAATATTTAAAATCATGTAAATCATTAAACATTCATAAAATAATACTTTAATCAAGTATTTAATCAGTATTTTAATTAAATCGAACATAAGTATTTATTTATTATACTTTTATTTAAATAAAATTAATTTGTCTTAAAAGCTCTCTATGCTATATCCCATTTAAAGTGAATATTTTTCACGCTTCTTCTTTAAACTCATGGTTCAAGGCTCCCATTTTGGATGAAGGTGCCCTTCACTTGCTGTCCATAAATTGCTCAGCACCGGCCAGACTCTGCGATCCCATTAAGAATCAAGCGCTTAATTTATTAAATTGCCATCGATGGCTGCCAAATTAAAATGTCAACCAGCAACAAGTTGAAAAAAAAGGACAGAAAAAGAAAAAAAAAATCAAATAAAATACTCTCTGAAAAAAGTGTCATAAAGTTGTGTGACAGATTTCTTTGATTCATAACGCTCATAAATTAGAGGCTGGCACATTTTGGGCGTGCCATCGAAACTGGTGAAATTGTTAGCCCAAAGCCAATGAAATCAATGCCAATGCGGAATGCATAAATATTTTGGCAAATTAAATGAGATTCATTTAGCTGTCGTCGTCGTGTGGGAAGCACCCTCAATGGGTTGGAATGCAGCATTCGGTTTGCATGTGTCGAACGCATAAGTTCTCATGATGATGACATTCATTGGGACTGAGAGAAGCTGGCGACAGGCGCCAGTTGCCAATTATCGATTGCGCCGGTTGCCTCATCACACATGAATCACTCGCATCTGCTTGGCGAAATGGGTCAAGAATCGTAACCAGCTAGTCAAAGGCCACATAAACGCTATAGCACCTGTTGGCGAACATAGAATTATAGATTTAATACTATCATAAATAGCCATGGAGCCGCAAAGCAAAGCAAAGCAAAGCACCCAAGCCACTGCGACTGGCTCAACCACTTTCGGGCGGCAATTCCATCGATCAATTGCCAACTTCTTTTAGCTTGGCTACTCGTATCTTGATTTTAGTCAAACAAACTATTTTATGCTCAGTTTATGAACTGACAAACGCCCCTGGGCGTGAAAAGCTTACTAAATTAGAATTAGTCTGGCTAAAAACCTGTTGCAACTGCGGCCGTTGCACAACACTTCAAATACAATGAAATTCTGTTATTTATTCTCTGAAACGACTACGTCGCCTTCAGCTTGGAATATGTCCTTCAATTGCTCATCGTTCTTCACAATATAATCGACCAGAGCATAATTTAGACGCGTGTTTATAAGTTCTAAGTTGATCATTTCCATAGCAGCCGATTGGTAAGCATAGCCAAGACTTGGATGTACGGGAGTAAATGCTTTTTCCAGTGTTTCGGTTATCTTACAATAGATAGAGGAAAAATATAGAAAATAAATGTTTAGAATAATATTATATGAAAAACAATAAGTTTGTATAGGCAATAGATAAACTATTCTTAGTGAAATCTTATCGGTCGGTATATTTCCGATCGATTGTCGATCCTTATAGTTAGTTAAAAAGAAATATTCACTCTCAGATTTTTATAAGCCCAGTTAAATATATACTATCTTTAAATGTTAAATTAATCTACAGAATTTTGTTCGACATATGTTCGATATTTATCGATTACTGTCAATAAGACCTGGACACGAGTCTATATACATATATAGTATGCAGTATATTAGTATAAAAGGTAACTTAATAGTAACTTTCGATCTCTCAACTGATCGATGAAGTAAGACTTATAAAAACCATCGAAAAATATCATTCGAAAAAATATCGATAAACTAATTTAGACTTCATTATGCAGAGAGTAGGCTCTAGTAGTAAATTATTTTTCAATTCCTACCGATTGAAATCCAACGATCAAGTTTTGCAACCAATTCCGCTTTTTAATGGCCGTTCTATGCTGACACTTTTCCGTTTGCGTTTTAGCATCCACGAATCGAGAACCTCTAAAGAACTTCAGAGAGCATCTATTCCATAATATTGAGGCGACTTGACAAAGGTTCTGCTGCAGAGACTGCTGCTCCAGTTGAAGGCGACATATACTATTCAGCGGATTGCTGACCGTTGAGCTGGGCTCGATGGAATGGAGACGCATCCACATATGAAATAGGGGCACAATTAAGACAGAGTTTTCAGTGGAATCCGGCCTGTCCTTCTTATCCGACTGGACTCGCGATCGTGTGAAGCGCACTTGCCGTGCCTCCTCGCCGCCTGGATAACGTGTCCCTTGTTGGCCCTCACTTTGCCAGCGATGGCGATGGCTCTGTAGAATGGCATAAACTGATCTGTGAATTGTTAGCTGGGTAATCGTATATAGATGCCATGTAGCTGAGCAGCACTCACTGCCATTCCCTAACATAGAGCTGTCGCAATCGCTGGCCAAGTAGCTCATGGCTCAGCAGCATTTCAATGTAAAATTTTGAGATATATTAAAAAAGTAATCTAAAACGTGTCACTTGCTATACAATTGAGTACGAAAACTTGCCTGACAAATATCGAAAGTACTGTGCGCTGCATTATAGTTTTCGTCTCTCGACCTAAAAGATATTGTTTCCATTGTCAAGAGAAAAACATTTTGATTTATGAATCCATGCATATGATTTGTGCACCTTGAGTTTACTTCAATAAATATTATTCTTTCATTACGGTTGCACTTTAATTAACATTGCAATCTGAATCAAAATATTTACAAATCAATTATTATTATGATTAGCAACTGTTGCAATCACTTCCAGTATAATCGATCACCCAGCTAGGGGCCACTCCAAGCGGCGACCAACTGGCGACCGCTGCGTCGACAGATCCGAGACGCGAGTCCATTGATATTTGCATATTTATACCACAAATGCCGTCGATTCATTCGCCTTGAGCTAGCTCTAGGAAATATATACTTGACTTTGTTTTTCGAAACTTTTTCGTCTCTAACTAGGAAAACTCAAATTTTGTTTGGATTGAGATCAAGAATTTGCTTTTTCAATGTGCCGGACATTCAATAAATCTATGTCAACTTGAAGTAGGCCAGAGCAAGAGGCATTTCTATGGGAAAACTTGTATATACTATTCATATAACTAATAGATTTTGGTCTTTCATATATAAATATAGTATACAAATTGATTGAAAACTTTTTGGTTGATTGACAGACGAAGCGCTTCAATAAAAACTTCAAAATTCAAAATTAAAAACAGAACTTAGGGCAATAAAAAAATAAAACCCGTTTCGAATCAATTTGAATAATATATAATGCATAAATAATTTAGAAAAATATATAATAAAAATATTAAAATAATAATAATAATAATTCAGATATTTCAGCAGCTTAGCTTAATTTTTCCCGCATGCAAATTACAATCAGCGGGTTAAGAATTTGTTTTGCATCGCGAATAGTTATTTATCTTCTGAGTTGTTAATATTAATCAGTCAGTCAGTTGACTTAAATAAACAAAAAAGCCAGCATTCGATATTACATTAGCTGTACAAGCTGTAATTGATTCGATTTGATTGGAAGTCTGTCTGTCTGTGGTGGGCTAAATGTTAGCTGTCTTTGTCGCCATGCGCTGATAGGCGACATTTACAATTCTATTGGTATCAATTATCTATTGCTTATAAACTGGCTGATGATGAAAAGTTAATGTACGCTAATGCATTGTGGCAAAGTTGTTTAGCTCAATTAGTTCACTCTCGGCAATGCGCATTTGATTGAACTGGCGACAACGCAAAATTGGTAGGCCAATGGGCAGAGAGTGTATGGATGGATGATTGCTCTGTAATATTGTGTCTCATTTACTCAATGGATATTAATAATAATACATAGATAGATTAAAGAATCCTTTTGGAATAGATATACGTTTTCTATCATATACTTTCAAAACTAAATAATCTCTGCTTAATATTTAAATATTCTTATGTGTAAAAAAGCGGATCAGTCTGTTACATTTTTTTCCCCATTCACTTGCTTAGGGTAACGCAGCTATTTTATGGTAGACATAACAACTATCATATCATGACAGTGGACATGACAATATATTTTGTAATTTAATCTGGGACAATCGGAACGAAATGCCGATCGCAATCTGGGCAAGTGGACGACAGCAGAACGACAGCTTACAAGCAGGAAATACGCGCAGCCTTGAGCGAGCGTTTAAAACCGCGCAGGAAACGCGTGCGTTTGCTATGCACCTACAACAAGGTGTAAAATGGGCAGTTACGTTTGTCAGGATCAGCCGGTGAAGCGTTTAATAATGTGACAGCTCAGCGTATCCCAACAGCTGCGCGCCAACAGCAGCAGCTCATTTAGATGCGGGAAGACCTCAGCATAAGGAAGCAGCAGAACCGATCCTGATCGGGATCAAGAAATGTGTCTTGGTGTCTTGGCACTTGCTAGCTGGGTACGCTTTAATTAAACTAACATCTTGGGCTGGAAAATTACACGGAAAAAGGGTCAAAGGTCGGCGGCTGTTGAGGCGAGCACATTAGGCCGAAACACTCAACAAACGCCAGAGCCTTAATTAAGTCATTAGCCCTAAAATGTCCTGCTGCTCGACGCCTTAATTAATCATTTTAATTGTTCGAGTGTGCGCGGCCAGAGCAAAGTCAAGGACAAAGCATAAGGAACAATTGTGCTCTAAAACTGCGGGGGAGCGTATTTTGTCTATAGTTATTTATAGGTCAACGCTGGGGCTGGTTCTGGTTCTGGGACTGGGTTTGGGTTTTGACATTTGGCGTGCGCTGCCATCCACTAAAATGTTGGGCACAAATGTTACAAATGTGGTTTCTGGTTGGGGTTGAGCGCTGCACTTAGCAAGGCCACAGAGTGGAATGCGCTTTTAGAAACCATCCTAATAGCAAGGAGCTGAACATAATTGCTAATTCCCTTTGGCAGAATTAGATGAGCGAGTCACTTAGATGAAGAATTTATATGGTGAACTCTATTCTGCATGAATAATGCACAAAATTTTGTACAAATGTTATAGGTATATAGATATAAAAATATATAATAATATTGTAATATTTTTATGAATACATTCATTCAAATTAATATTCATGCATTCATAAATACTTTAAATTAGTAAATATCTAAACATACATACATACATATATGCATTCATATGTATGTATATCTTTACATACTAATATACATACCTTATTATTATTACAATATATAAAATATATTCCAATTCATAAAAGGCTTTTTTGTTTTTTTTTTTTTATATATTTTGTTTTTATTTTGCTTATTGACCTCAGCCCATCGATTAATCTTCCCATATTGGCATGGAATTTAAAAAGATAGTCTTAATTTACTATGAAGTTTCTTAGATAGGTGAAAAGAGACTCCAAAAAATTGCTAGCCAGGCAGACAGTCAACAGTTCAACCACAATGTTTATTTGCTGCTCATTGTGTGGCATGTGATTTTTATAAGCTCCCGCAATCTCAACGATAAGATATACAAACGTTTGTTTCGATTTTGGCTATATAGTGAATTTCCTATTTGGATAAAATAGTTTTTATAGTTATTATATATTATTAGTTAATAGTTTTTATAGTTATTATATATTATTATATATTATATGTGATTATATATTTGTATATATTATTATTACCAAACGTCACACATTGCTATGGTTTATTGGAGACTATTAAAGAATAGCTCTTAAGGCTTATACACATACATATGTAAGTTGGTAAGTAAGGCGTTGGTAATGTAAGGTGTAAGTAAGGCTTTTCGAATCCGGGGCTTTGTGCGTCATTGTTGTTTTTCTATTCTTATTTTTTTCTCCGTGTTAGCTACACTTTGGGCAATTGTTAATTGGTGTTTGTGCACTTGTGAAATTAACAAACGCAAAAACAAAGCAGCAACGAAAAGTGCCTACGCGCCAAAATACACAAACGCCAAGCCAAAGCGTTGTAATCATAAAAGCACGCTAGGAAATGCAGTATATTGTGAAAACAGAGCACAGACTAGCTAAGTTGTATATTATTTTATTTTTATTAATTTTAAACAAATATTTTAACTGTTTTTTTTTTTTTTTTAAATAAAACCTTTTACATTTCTTTGTTAACTACTTTTTGTCAACTACGACAATAAAAAAAATTTTAATAAACGAAATTTTTTATGAAAAAAAAAATTTTTTTTAAATTATTTACTTAAGTATTAAATAACTATTGCGAATTTTCTTTCATATTAAATATATTTATAACTTATAAAAAAAAGTACGTTTTCAGAAACTTTTTAATAAATCGAATGAACGAGTCGAAAATTCATGGAATTTACCTCATTTGCTTCCTAAGAAGTGCCGTAACAAGAAATATTCATACATATACAAATTTCCTGCAATTCTGTGAGACTGCTAAGGCGGCAAAGGGTAACCACTCCTGGTACCAGTTAAATACGATTACAAATATAAATAAAATATAAAAAATTTCGTAAAGTTAGTTAACTCTAACTCTATATGAAGAGATTCACATCGGCGACGCCGCGTCAGCCGACCCGAACGTTTTTCACGAAGCGCACACGAAGACACGCGGCCGAACAAACAAACCGAGTGGTTCCGCGTATATTTGAATTAAATTTTTGTTTTAGTCACTCGCTGGCATTCGATTTGACAACACACACGCTGAGCGGAGGGTCCGCTGATAGTGCCGTCGGCTGCATTTTCATTTTTTCGAAATCGAACTGTTTTTCTTTTTGACGTTTGTCGAAGCAACGTATGGCATCGCGTCGCATCGATCGTGTTTTTTGAAATCGTTGTTCCGGTTTGAATTCAAATGGTTTTCACAGCCCCAAACGAAACCTAGTGAAAACTAAAAAAATATATAGAGGAAAATAGCGAAATAAAAATAAATAAATAAGAATTGTGCAACAACTAAATAATATCTACAGAGCATCTTGACTACAACTCTAGCCGGTCACTGCTCAATATTTTCACACAAATTGGATAAAAGAAAAAAAATTTGTTAATTACTAAAAAAAAAAAAAAAATGTGCACAATTTACAAATAAATAAATAAAATTGAATAAATCAATGTTGAGTGCAGTTTTAAAGAGTGCAAACCAGAAAATGTTGAATTGTTGCTGCAAGAAAATTGTGCAAATTTTGTAGTGTGCCAAAAGCAGCTAAATAAAAAATAGAGATTAAAAAACAACATAAAACGTCTACAGAAAAATTACCAAAAGCAAAAACAACAAAATCGTAAAAGGTGCGTAAATTTTACTTCAATGTTTAGTTAAAAAAATGAAAAAAAAAAAAAACTCATTACATAAGTCAGATTTTGACGTAAAAAACTTTGCTAAAAAATTGCAAAATATATTTTACGCTGCTGAAAATAACTCAAAGAAAATGTAAAATTGTTTCTGCAGTAGAAATTTGACTGGGATGCTCAGACTAATTTGTTTTTAAATAGCCTTTTAAAAATGATATGGATTAATCCACATGCATTTTAGGAATATTCATAAATCAAATTAATATATTCTTATTAGCCAACGATGCCTTTCAAATGTTGGCATTCGAAACAAATTGAAATACTTTGAACCTGCCAGAAAGCCGAACGTTAAAATCATTTTAAAATTTAAATAAAATGTAAAATATATATCAAAATTACCAAAAAAAAAAAAAACAAAAAAAAAAAAAATATATATATATATATATATATATATATATATATATATATATATATATAAATTAAAAAGTTAGTTGAGTTTGAAATATATGTTCCGTTATTTGGGCTAACACTGAAAGAAAGAAAGAAAAAAAAAACTCGCTACATTTAAGCAAATAATCAAACAATGATGAATAAAAATTGTCAAAGGCAGATAATTTATTAGCTAGCTGCTAATTGCAGATAGATTTGATTTTGATTAGATTTCACAGCAAAACAACAGGTAAACGAAGAAATCCCAGAAAAAATAAGATGCTTATAAGTCAAGCGCTAAGTTCATTAGTTAGTCTAATTAAACTAATCCCATTACTAAATGCACTTTGTTTGCAATAAGTCTAAAGTCAACAACTATTCACAGTAGTTTTCCGTCCACTCAGTCAAACCTAAAGCAACAAAAAAAAAAAAAAAAAAAATCTCTTCTTTTTCTTTCATTCTTCAAGCAACCTTCTGACAAGGTAGTCGAAAGCGAAATTTATATTAAATAGAATTCTATGTGCGTTGCGCAGTTCTCACTCATTTATTTATAGGAATTCTTCTCTTTTTTAGCATTTTTTTTTTTTTTTTTGTGGAAGCTTCGCATCTGCCCACTGTGTTTGTATCTGTATCTGTGTGTGTCGGTATGCGTATCTCATAATACGCACGTTCTAATCTCTCAATTACTGTGCAAAACCTTTACGCGGTGTCCTATAAAAAAAAACAAAATTCAAGCAAAGAAATGCCGGCTGCAGTTATCTAACAGTTGAACATGATGCTAGTTATCTAAGCTAAACTGCTGCTGCTTTTGTGTCCGTATCTATATCCATGTCTGTACATATATCTGTATCCGCATCTGTATCTGTATCTGTATCTGTGTTTGTGTTATGTGCGGCCGCATGCGAATTTGCGTTACGTCAAGCTTTGGGTTCAACAACTGCTAATCACATGATATTTGGACTACACAGGCCGAAAGCATGCAACGATAACGATAACTAAATCTATCGCTACTATATTTTATAAAGTGAATTGAATTGAATATCAATTAATGATCTGATATTAGTTTGAGTGCTTCTTGAAATAGTCAAACTTCGTACAACTCCAACATTGATCGAAGATAATGTAGCCAATGAAATCAAACATAGTTTTTCTTTGGAAAGAACTTTCTTTAGCCCCTACCTGATAAGTTATGCAATAACTGATTACATGTTCCATGCTACATTCTAGTTTAATCGAAAAAAAGTATGTACAAGGCATTACGTCAACGCCCATGGGCCTACAGGCCAAAAGGGCAAACAATAAAACAAAAACTGTTCAGAATCGCCATATCAAATATTGAACAAATTGTATTGGAATTTCACTACTGATACACGCCGGCCATCAAATAATTCGAATTCCATTGAGTTTGTCGTAAAGGAGGCTCATTCATTATACTTTAGAGAGTAGCATGTTATGCTTCAGCTTAGTTTTTTGAGTTGTTGCCGTAAAAAAAAAAAAAAAGAACACAATTATCAGTCACGCATATTTATTAGACTATTCGAATAACTAATTTAATGGAATTGAATTTTTTGTTCATTTTCATTAGGTGATTAAGAAACCAGCAAACAAACAAACAAACAACCTCATCTGCACTTTGACACATTTTGTTGCTGCTCTATGCTTGATCGGTTGCCCTGAAATACTATGCAAAAAAAAAAAAAAAAAAAAAAAAACAAATAATAATAATAGCATGAAATATAACCATCATATACCATCACAGGCTGCGGTATGGGGCAAGGGGTGGTGTGTGTAGGCGGTAGTTAGATAATGCTTATCGTACAACAAGTTTTATGGTCATGCGTAAATAGTGTAAAGTACTTAGCTAAAAGTGGCGCAAAAACTGTCGCCCCTTTGGCATCAGCCAGCAGCAGCAGCAGCAGCAGAAGGGGCCGCCACAGTGGAGGCACACAACAATAAAAACTGCAGTTCTTTTTTTTTTTTTTTGCCTGGTACTAACGAAGCGTGAACACTAGACCACATAATGTGCGGCACACATTTGGCAGCAAGCAACACACACACACACACACAGAGGCACAGCCAGAGGTACACGAAGTAGCCCCTAAAAAAGAAAATGTTCAGGAACATGACAAAAGAGAAATAGGAAAATAGGAAAATTGTAGCGCATTTTCTACACATTTGTATTTCATTTCATTTAATTTATTTATTTTATTCATTTGACGCATTTTAAAAATATCCTAGACGTAATTGTTGCTCTTACTGTTGCTGTCTCTTTTCACATTACTAATACGTCGCGTTGTCTTTGAGCTTTTTTTGTTTTGTTATTTTATTTTATTTTATTTTTTGCGCTTTTTAATTTCGTGCGTAAAGTGCGTGACTTTTAATTAGACTACAATAAATGTGCGCAAATGTGTGGGAGTCGGTACATTGGCATTTCTTATTTATTTGTATTTTTTTTTTCATCATATTAATTACTGTCTGCTTAAGCTTTATGAAGACGTAGATACATTTGATGACAGCTTCACTGCTCGTAGATATTAATTTAAAATATGCAGAAATTTATTGTCGCAATCTTCAAGCATTTCTGTGAGAAAGAGAAAGGTTAGCCAGCTGGAGTATTGCCAGATATTTAGAGAAGATTAATTAATTGAATTTCATTTGTATTTTTCAAAGACTTAAATATTTACTGAAGATTGGCTGCTACGCCAGATACTTGAAACAAATATAGATACGAAATTTGTTGCAAATAAATTTATGGATAATATTTGAAATTATATAGCTGTTCCATAGCTTTCAAAATAACTATGCCCGATCAGTAACTGCAGCTTTCTAGCTCACGTTCAGTCTGAGCATAGGAAATGCACTCTTCCCTCACTCTGCAGTGCGTGCTCTTCATATAGAAGTTGGAGCTGCACGCGCACAAATCGAACAAAAAAAAATGTATCTTACAGATACACTTGTCAATAGCTCAGCAATGATATTTGCTTTGTAGTTAGCAGCGAGCTAGCGAGCGAACGCATGTGATCCGATTGCATGTGGCTTTGCCCTCGCTTGTCTCGTGCACTAAATATTTAAAATTGTTCAATTTCTCGAGAGGATTGCGACGCTGGCAGCGACACCGACAGCGGTAGCGTCGGCCCAATTGCTTCCGGTTCAAATGGATTACACAAAAGCACGCTGCACTTTTTTTTTGTTTTTTCTTTTCTTTTTTTTTCAAATACTACAATGTTCTCATCTCTGTTTGCAGTTGGGGGTTCCGATGCTTTCTAAAGGCTCGTGAATGCTTGCCAAGTATCAAATAGTGAGCGCTCAAGTATCTGCAGCACTTCTCCTTGTTGTTGTTATTATTGTTGTTGTTGTTGTTATTGTTTTTGTTTCTATACAAATGAAGTGCACAGCGATTAGTGCATTTGTGTTGTTGCCTTTTGTTTGAGTTATGTTTCGGTATCTTTTTCATTTTTGAACCCTCCCCCTCGCCCCCTTTGGCTTGAATGCTAGTTTGCTGCATTTCTTGTTTTTCCAACGAAAATTAATTGTTTTGTAAACACGTGAGTTATTTTTTTTTCTGGTTTGACAACGCATTGCATTGAAAATCGACAATTGCCGTGAGACTGAACAGAAACAGAACAGCTTCTATATACACGAAAATCGTCTATCTATATATATATAAATGCATATGTATGTTTCATAAGCAGACATATGTATATTACACTTGGCGGAGACAATATGCATCTTAATATCTCACTGTTTGCATTCAAATGGACATACATTTATCTGTCAGCAAATGCTGCCGTACATCAATCACAGAGCTTAAGCACTTTATACCTTGTATAAATATAACGGTCTGTAAACTATATATATCTATACATATGTACATGTAGATATATCTCTTATTTAATCTTGTGACTTTTGTGTTTAAGAGACAAAAATCACATGTTTAGCTAAATATGCATTGCATAAATTATAATAATTTCACTTGTTATACAGTTATTATATTTTTCTTCTTAAAAGTATTTTCGCTTTCATTAGAGATAATCCATTAATGAAATAGCTTGGACGACTTGCACATACTCTACACTTGAGTAACTCTTGTCGTTTATCACATTCTAATTTTAATGATTACAAAAACTATTACAAATTCAGAAAAATATAATACAATTAATACAGAAATTTTGTAATCAAAAGTGACTTGCAGCTTGATATTGTTCTTTCATTACTACAGGGTATGTTTGCACTGATCAAAGCCCACTTTGGCAATGAATTCAATAAACTCAAGTGGTTTAGCTTTTAAATAAATATTGAACCGAAAAAGTTCTTACAACACGCCATTAACATGTCTTTGTTTGTTTGTTCGGCCAGCTCTGTTTGGGGCAATTTGTTTTTATTATTGCCTCGCATTGTAGTCTAAATACGAGAAAAGAAAAAAACAATATATCCAAGTGTTGAGCAAAAAATGTAGCCGCAATAGTATAATTTGCACATAAAGCATAATGTAAGTGGGTTTTGCGGTTTGGCGCTCTGTTTTGGCCAAGTTGCATTACCAAAATTGAAATTGCGGTAAGCGGAGCCAATGAATGGTTAGCAAATAGATGTGGGGCGGAAATATAATTTAACAAATCTAAATAAAGAGAAAATTGGACTAAGAAATAGGAAAATAGTTTGTGAAATTCAAAATAGTTTGATTTGGGTTATAAAAAAATAAAAATAAAAATAAAATAATATAAACATTTATAAAATTTGAATGAAAAATATTTAATTTGAATGAAAAATATTTAATTGAGAGAAAATATTATTATTTCATTTATTATTTAAAAGCGTTAGTTTTTTTTTTAGATTAAAATCAAATTACAAAAGATAAATCAAAAACAAAATATACTTTTTTTTCAATAAACAAATCTATAAAATATACTGAAAAAATAATTGGAATGTGGTAGGCAAAACTTGTTATTTTGTTAATGTCATTAGAAATAAATAAATTACAATAAATTTAATTAATGACATCGTATGCTTTAAAAGCAAACTAAAAGGCATTTCGAACAACAAATCCAACAGTAATAAATATACATTAAACAAAAGCGCAGATTTCCAACGCGCAAACAGGCTTTATATACATACATACATATATATTTATTATAAATATTCATGCATATTTATATAAATCGATTTTATTTATATATTAAATTAATAACACAATTTCCGAGGCAGTCTCGCCACTAAGTAGATCTGACAAAATTTGCATAAAAATACACACAAAAAAAAAAAAAGAAGCAGATTAATAAAATGAAAACAAACGCATTTAAATTTCAAATGCTGCTTAGGTGATAAATGTTCAAGCACTCGAGCGAGCCCCCCTGGTTTACGGCCAGAGCTGTTACCCAAGCTCCGAGAGGAGCTGGTGTGGCCCAGTGCGAGGCAGCCAAGCGTCTGACATGAACTAATTAAGTTACGCAGTTTGCTCGGATTTACAGCCGACCAGTTTGCCTCAGCGAACCGAGGCGATAGTTTCCCAAACTTTGCACTCATCCGTCAGCAAAAACAAAACAAATAATAATTAAAACAAAAAGTAAAAAAAAAAACACCGAAAATAAATCTAAACAAAAGCAAATGTCAAATTCAGTTGAGACGCATAAATTGTTTTTTTTTTTTTTTTTTTTTTTTTTTTTTTTTTTGTATTGCTAAAAAAAAAAGCGCGCGATAATCGTTTTTGGCGGACAGTTCAATGACTAGGTCTAGGCGGATTATGGCAAAAAGTCAGCTGTGCCAAGCTTCTAGCAATCGAGTAGAAAACCTTTTTATACCCTATAGTGGGTGGCTATTAAGAGATGCTGTATGTTGCACAAGCTAGTTCGGGCAGAGATAGTAAAAATCATATTTTAACTGAAGTAACTTGATTAAGCTTCGACAAACTTTACTAACCTTACAAAAGCAGAGTTGATCAAAGCGCGCTTGGAATGTAGAATGACTACAATATAAGTATTCTATAAGAAGTAAGGTAAGATCAATGAGTTCTTAGCAATCTCTTATCAGTATATTATAGGCAATCTTGCTTACATTGCTTATTCAGAAAATAGAAAAGTAGTTTATAGGATATTACGCAGTCTATCATTTGCACAATTTTAGCCTGTCGAATCGATGTTTGTATTTGTGTTTGTCTTCAACGACTGCTACGAGACTTGTCGTCAAGCGAGCAGATGAACTTGTCTAATTTATTGAACAATTTGTCGCACAGTGAGCGAAAACTAACCGCAAGACATTGAAATAAAGCAAAAAATTTAAATACTTTTGCACACAATTGGAAAGTTAAAAAAAAATTTAAAATAAATACATAATTAAAAAAGATTGATATAGATTTTCTTTTCTATATTTCCAAAATAAAAGCCCTCTCTCACTTTTGCAGTTGTTTCTTTAATTTTGCTCATGCGTTATTTATTTTTCAAGTGGCATCCGATTTTTTTTATTATTCAAATTAAATTTTTTTTATGTTTTTTTGTCGCCTCTAATTTGAATTATGTTTTATTGGGGTGTCGTTTTTCTTTTTTTTTTTTTTTTTTTTTTTGTTAATAATATTTCTTTTTATTTTTATTATTATTTTTTTTTATTACAAATGTTGGGGGCAGACAAGGCGGAAATATGTGCGATAAGATTCGGTTTATCAAAACTAAAACTTTCGCTTTCCCAATCGGGCAGCTCCAGTTTTTTTTATTTTTTTATTTTGTTGCTTTTGGGCGTGCTGGCAACTGGCAACTGCAAGCGAAAATGGGTAATTTGCTGATCCCAGCAATAACTGTTATTATATTGCCACACAAGTTGGCAGCTCCTTGGCATCGGCTGATATGGCCTGGCCATCGTATAACATACTTATATCGCGCATGTTGTTATTTTGTTGGTTTCCATTTTATGTTCTTCATAATTTGTTGATTATGCGCTCCCGGCTGTTATGAACTTATGAATGACAGACACGGTGGCCCAAAACGGAGCGGGGATCATTAAAATATACATTTGATTTGTGTGTGTGTGTGTGTGTGTGTGTGTGTGCTGTGGCCAACGTCTAGGTGTTACTTTAAACACAGTCCCAATGATTTTGGTTGTTCAGCTTTTGTTTTCTTTTTATTTTTTATAACTTGGCACATGTGTCGCTTGTCCCTAAATAGTTTTCTTCACGCTGTATTTAAAAAAAAAATTTTTTTTTTAATTTTTATGCTATACGTTTGTTGTTATTGTTGCTGCAGTTGTTGTGGTTTCGACGATGCGGCTTAGGGGCTTTTGATGCCCTTACAGAATATTTAACATAAATTCTACCGACACAAACAACAACTACAACAATAACAGCGGCAGCAGCAGCAGCAACTGCAACAACAACAACATATACATGAGGAAGAGGAAGAACGCAACTTGGCACACATATTGGGCCTTATTTTGGCAGCTGTTTCGGGTGAAAGGCATAAATAAAAGTCAAGCTGAGGTTAGCAAAGGGCTATGCATATTTTAAATGTTCATAAGGTTTTCTTTCTTCTTTTTTTTTTTTTTTATAAAGCTCGAAGCATGCCAATAAAAAACTGTTTGGCCCGGTGTGAAGCTCAACTCTTTACTTAATGCAAAAACAAAATCTAGCATGTTAAGTGAAAGGTGTTCAGGTATTCTTAATTAAATATATCTTATTATGAGTCAGATTATTTTAATAGTTATTGATTATGACATAAATTGTTGACTTTAATACATATTGAAAATGAAATTAAATCAGTTAAGCTACATTTATTAATAATGTGATTTCGTCTAAATTAAGTGAATCAATCTGCATTAATGTTGATATAACAGCTTAACTGTTAAAATTCTGCTACCATTTTGCTTGAGAACTTAATATAAGAGTGAAATGCGAACTAGTATTTCACAACTTCATCAAGCATTTAATGTTAATAGAATATGCAAATGTTGAATGAATTAGTTCTACAGTGTGCTGTTGACGAGTGTTAACAACGCTGTTAGTTTAAATGAAACCTGTATAAGATATTTTGTTCATTCTGTTAGCTTAACATAACTTCAAGCTGTTAGCAAAGCAACAACTTTAACATTTTTTTTTTATTTTGAATTGCATAAAATCCAAATAATGCCTGCTAACAGAGCTGCTGTTGAAATGTTAGCGAAAGCGCGCTAAAACAATATATTTATAGCAGCAAACACAATAAAGCTGTTAGACAAACACATAAAAATATATATTGACAATAAATTGTTAATGTATTTTATAAATCCCAATTGACATTAGAACCCGCTTTTTGGCCCTGGCTTTGACGTGCGACACATGTGCTTGAGTGTGTGAGTGTGTTAAATATCTTAGGCATGCGAATACCGTTTATGTGTCTTCTTTTTGGAACCCACTTCGAGAGGTCGTAACTTTTGGCGTTTTATGCGCGTTTTAAAACGCGCGCGTGGCAACAGCGACGCCTTTGCTTATTGCATAAGTGAGATTGCCAGAGTGGGTGGCTGTGTGTGTGTGTGTAAATATGTATGCATGTGTATTATTATTATCTGCAATACAACACTGCAACGTCAATGCAACAGAAAAGCAATTAACATGAAACTTGGCACACAAGTCAAACGGACAGGCGGACATTTGCAACGTGCAACTTATGAGTCTGCTATTTATTTTCGTTTAGTCGAGTTGGCGGCAATTGAATTGTTGTTGTTTATAGTAATTAAAACGGAGTGCACTTAAATGTTGCATAAAAAATGCTGCTGCTACTGTTAACGGCAGCAAGATTTGCTGCTACTGCATAGGCATCTGAACACGTGCCAAAAACTCAGCAGCAGCAAAAGAAGCAGAAGCAATAGCATCATCTAAGTGCAACGACAACGTCACTCAGCCGCCCCGTTGCCAGCCCAGCGGCACTTCCTCAACTTGTATCTCATAGATACGTTTTGTCGCTGACGCTGCTGACGCTGCTGTTGTTGTTCTTGTTGCTGCTGCTGCAGTTAGTGCGTGATTATTTTCAAATTCGACACAGTTTTATGTGCGAATTGTTTTTGTTGCCACATTTATTTTTAAACAACAATTTGCCAGTCGCATTGCCTCTTGCGCTTTTCCCTTCATTTTGCGAGTTGTTTTCCAATCTTTTTCTTGCCCACTTTTCTTCGTTCGCTTAGTTGGCCAATTTGTGCACTGGGCTGCTCGACGAGGGGAAAGTCATTTTCGATGTTTCGTTATTTCGTTGTTTTCACCGAGTTTTTTTTTGCATAACTGTCCGTTGCGAACGTCTCCCTTTTTGAGCGGTATTTATGCAACCCGTTGACCACTTGACGCGCCCATAGATACAATTGTATCTTCTTTTTTTTTCTTCTTTTCTTTCTATTTTCCTTTCATTTTATATCTACCGGTTGTTCGCACTGATAGCCGCGGTGCCTAAAAATAAACTGTTCCACTTTGCGGCCGCCGTGAGGCGTTGGCTTAATATAGCCACAGCACTAATTAAATGTCAAAATTGCGCATAAAAGCGCTTAGAACGAAGAATTTATGTACAATTCGACTAATCCGAAATGTTGCCGTTGGAATTTTCAAAGCCAATTCGAAAATGCAATAACTTCTGTGCGCTCAAAATCTTTTTTTTTTTACCAAATGTCAGACGACTGAAAATTGGGCCTTTAACAGGTGGTGTGACTACTGGAAATATCTGTTGATAGTCATGTTAGGAGAGATTAAGTCGAATTCAAGGTTTTAGTGTAAGAGGAAAAATACATGGAGCTGTAGCATATGCAAGATATATATAGATTAAAGATACATTTGAAAAATACGAGTGTCAGGGCGGATTAAAGAAAAGTGGATAGAAGATATGTGGGAGGTAGATGAACAATGGAAAAAATATATATATTTATTTAAGTTGAAAGGAAAATATTTAAGAGAAAATTGAAAGATAGCTGATTGCTAGATGAAACTACTCTTACAAATCTGATTTAAAATGCCGTTATACTCTGTAAATTCATCAAAGTTTTTAATACCAATAACTAAAAGTATCTTTTAAACCTGTCGACAAGTTTTTCTTAAAAATCAAATAATTTATATGCTTGCTTTCAATAACCTCTGCTTTCTCTCTCTTTATAGCTTTGAAAGTGCAACATGTTGGCGTTGCAACGGCAAACCTAAGACCCTAGCAACATCAAAAACAACGAAACGAGCTGCATTGGTTGATTTTCAGACTTGAAAGGCCGCTGCTAACTGTGCTGACATGACTAGGAAGTCATTGGAATTGATAAAATGCATTATCAGCGAGGAAGACGACGATGAAGATCCGCAACAGCAGCAGCAGGAACGGCATGTATCGATGAAATTGAAAAGTGTTCAACAAGTCTACGATATGATAACCTAAATTTCTTGCCAGCAAACGGCGAAAATTTTTTGTCAACTGGAACACAGAACTCTAAAAGAAAACGAATACACTGAGAAAAAAGCAAATATATATATACAAAGCAAGAAAAATTTAAACAAAACCACACAACGAAACGAATGTAGACATATAACATACTTCTTCTTTTTTTTTTTTTTGGTTACTTAAACGGGGCGTTCATATGTTTCAACGATATTTAAGGGCGTGTCGCACGCCCAGCAACAACTGACAAACTTGAGGCAGCAACAAATCTTATAAGCAGCAAACCAACAAAAGTGCTTTGAGCAAAAAATAAAAGTAAAGAAAAGAAAACTGAAAAATAATAGCAAAAGTAACAGCAACTGCAACTGCAACTGCAACTGCATCTGCAACTGCTACAACAACAGCAACAACTCTTGTGCAACTGTAATTGTAATCTTTCATGCGAAGAAACCTGCGCTTGAATTGGAGGGCCCTGGCGCTGCTGGGCGCCCTCCTTTTATCGATTGAGCCCCGGGTGGGTCTGTCGTTTGCCGTAACGACAATTTCGAACCAAGATACAAACAATACGCAAACAAACTTTAGTAATACCAGCAGCAATAACAACAACAATAACAATAACAATAGCAATAACAATAATCAATATAATAGTAATAGTTCCATACAAAGTGATCATAGTCATAATAGTCCTCTCTTTCTGCTGAGGCGTGAACATAGTTTAGATCAAAATCAAAGTATTAGCGCTGAATTTAAAATGCGAACATTAAACAACACAAATCAATCAACTGCCATAAACAACACAACCACCACAGCAATACCCGACAGCAGCAGCAGCAGCAGGAGCATCACTACAGAAGCAACAGTTGCTGACGCAGATCGATTGGGCTTCATTTTCTCGTCAGCGCCGCGTGAACATTTGGCCATACTCTCACGCACAGAGCGCAGCATACGACATCAGCATCAGCATCTGCATCATCAGCAACTGCAACAGAGACAGCAACAGCAGCAGCAGCAGCAGCTGGTTGCTGCCACCAACATCCATAGCAACAGCAATAGCAACAGCAACAGCAATTTCATTGGTTCGAAATCGAAAAGACTGAATAACTCTAGAAATAATCTACACATAAATAGTAGCAATAACAACAATCCCAACAACAGCAACAGCAACAGCAACAGCAACATATTCAACAATAATCCCAGCAATTTGGATCGTAACGAACGCTCCACAATTTCCCATTTGGCGGGTCCATCGCGCAAAATTCAGTTATATATGAAGAATCGTATACTGCAAATATTGCCAGATGGCACCGTCAATGGCACGCAGGACGAGCAGAGTGAATACAGTGAGTACATTTTTTCTTCTAATAATATCGACTATTTATAAGGTAGAAACTGAACCCGAATTGAAATCATTTAGAATGAGCTGAGCATTGCTGGAATAAAGAAAATATATTAATAAAAAAAGTGGAATAAATTTTATATATATAAAATTATTTTGTATTTCCATTTTTATTGAACAAAAACATAAAGACTGAAATGTTTACAGTTGTTAAAGTGCTTAAATGTTCAAATTAGATTAAATTTTATTTATTTTTATATTATTTCGATGTCATAAAAAATCAAAAACAAAAAAAAAAAAAAACATATATAAATATATGTATATTCATTTAATTATATAATTTTTTCTTTTTCTTCTGCAAGCCATCTGAAAATTGGGCAATATTAAATGTAAAGCAACAAGAAGAAACATTTCGAGCTGTATTTGTTTAATGTTAGAGATTGTAACTTTGACCTTATGTTTGTAACAAAATGTCCAAACTAACTTCAAAGTCGACGCCCCATTGTTTAAGTTTTCTTTCCACAAAAACTTGCCCCAAAATGTTGTTTAGTAGTTTTTTCATCGACATAAACAAGCAAATAAACTAATGCGTATATGAAATATCAGCAGAGCAATATGTAGTTCATATACATATATATGTTTGTATATATATATTCATACAAATATGTATGTTTGTTTCTATATATATATTTAGATCACTTGGCACGCCCACTCAGGCAACGTCCACAAGTTGAAAGTTCTCATAAAAAAAGATGTGTGTTTGTTTCAAAAGTTTTTCTAGAGCCCACGTTGAGGGCAGTACGAAATGGGGCGGAGCAGGTGGGGCGTTGCGTTTGGCCAAGAAAATATGTACGAAAAACAAAAAAAAATGTGAGAAAAATGTTAGAAAAATATTTGTAGCGTTGCCTGTTTATGTTGAGCATCATTAAGTCAGACACTTGATTTGGCAATATGCTGCCGGCCGCTGTTGGTGCTGTTCAGGGCGCCCAGGAGGGGCATCTATTGTATTATTTGCCATATAAATTGATGTTGTGCGTGCTAGTGTGTGCGTGTGTCTTAAGGCTGAATTACTTGGCATAAATCTTGCTTTAATGTACTGAACGACCTGATTAGCTGCTGTTGCTGCTGCTGCTGCTGCTGGTGCTTATGAGTCAGCCAACTCATCAGCTGGGCATTTGCATAACTTGGCAGGCAGTTGGTTAAACCAATCGCAACTTGTTGTCCAAATTAATTTATAGCTTCATTTTCTTACAGTTTTTTGTCTTTCATTTCTTTCTGTTGCTTTTTGCTGCGGCAATTTGCAAGACTGATAACAAAAGCATCCGAAAAACTTGTTGTGCACGCGGCCGGTTTTACGCGCGTTTTTAATCGCGCGCAGACATCGCGTCATTGAGACATCAGCGGCGCGATGCTGCATAGATAGTGCATATAAGTGATACATGTTGTTGTTGCTGTAGATAAAAAAAAAACAAAAAAATGGAGGTTGTTGTTGCTGCCTGCAGCACGGGTGTTAATTTGATTTCATGCGCCTGCCTCACGCGATAATGCGCAGCTGTTAAGATCTGGCCCGAAAAGTGTTTCGATTTCGGTTGTTATGCTTTGGTTAAAAGGTGTCTGAAAAAGATTTTTATAGCAATTGCACAATGTTAAATACTCCACGACTTTCTCAGAGCAGTGCTTACTTTATTGCTCAAAACTGTTGAGTTTTTTATGAGTTTTCAAATAGAAATCACGCACTTGCCAAGCTCTTAGCCTCTGCCCAAAGCTACTTTATCAGCCATTATTATTGTTGATAAGACATTTCTAGCCAAAAAAAAAATAAGAAAATAAGTGAATAAAATGTTTAGAAAGTCTGTCCAAACAGCGCGCAAATTAAAGCTGTCTTAAAGACGAGAAAATTGCTGAGCATTTCCACGCATTTTCCGACAGTTCAACAAGCTGTTGACCTCCAAAAGTCAGACAAAACAGCAAATTGAGGAGCTCCAGTTGAAAAAGCTCGACTTGGAGATACTTCACACTTTTTTCACTTTATGCAATAAAAGTTGGCTTTTGCCAATAAATTTAATTCCATGTCTCTTGCTGTGTTGTCTCGCTGTGCAGAAAGCTCCAAGAATCGTGATCAATTTTTATTGATATTTGAAAATGTAATAAAAATGGTAGAGAAAATATTTGCATAAACTGAAATGATCATATCCTTTACCTATTTTTTGATGGTTAGGGTATACAAATGGAACTCAAGTTGAAATTCGCTTAAGCAGCTAACGGACCACAGACCGGATCCTTGTAGTTGACCTCAAACCCTTCCAGTTGCTTCGGCTGCTATTGCTGCTGCTGCTGCTGCCGTTGCCGTTGCTGGGGGCGTGCATATTTTCATAATGATATATGAGTGTAGCTGGTTACTTGACGGTTTTTTTTTTTTTTTTTTTCTCTTTTGCCGCCATGTCTGGGTCTGTGGGCAATTATGCGACTGATTTAGTGCGTGGTGCGTGGTGCAAGGTGTGAAGTTAACTGAAGTGGTTGACGTTGAGGCCGACACTGTTTTCTTTTCGGGTAGATGCTAAAAGCTTCCGACAGATTTTTTGATAACTTAATTTACGGCACGTCTTCATCGCGCTGATGAAGTAAGTTGTTGCATCGGATTTGAGCAGCAAAGATGCGAGTTACTTTCACTGTCATTCGCCTTGTGGCCCGCGTGTTAATTGCTTTTGGTAAATACTATAGGCCTCTTTATGCATTTTATTTTCTCGTTGCAGATCAAAGACTCTTCTCAGAGCTCCATAAATGTCCAGAAATGGACGCAACAAATGTTTGCTTTGTTCCCGAAACGATTATAAGTTTATTTTATTTATTTTTATGACCCATCAATAGAACACATAAACCATATAAGTTATAGCTCGCTAGCTCAGAACTTTCGAAAAGCAGCTGGACTTCCAAATACCCAAACATTTCATTCCAAACAAATTGCATAAACTGCGTAAGTCCCCCGGCCCATGGCATTAGCATGATTAATAATGTAATCATTCGCTTAAGGGCTATTCAGAGAGAATTTCAACACACACACTACACAGACGTGACCGAGGAAAGCCGCGAAGCGTGTCCGAAGGGCCAAAGCTATTATATCATTTTCAGCACATAATACAATAAATTATTTTTACAAAAGATCCACGAGCTGTTGAACATGTTGAGATACAAATCTAGATGTATCTAGATATACATCTTTATAAATTAGACATCGGCCGGAAAGAGCTACGTCTTGTAAATAGTTCAGTGAGGTATTATATTAAAGATTTCAACATCTTCAGCTAAGCGCATCTAGATACATTTGTATCTACAGCCTATATACCTTCTAAAATTGTTAAAAAAAATATATATATAAAGAAAACTTTAGCCAATAATTCTGCTTGATTTTATATTACTTTACGGCATGTGTTTTATAGACA
This sequence comes from Drosophila koepferae, assembly GCA_030914345.1. Taxonomy (NCBI): domain Eukaryota; kingdom Metazoa; phylum Arthropoda; class Insecta; order Diptera; family Drosophilidae; genus Drosophila; species Drosophila koepferae. Next base: position 11,896,594 of record JAUESR010000197.1, on the reverse strand, counting down.
CATTTTTCCCATCTGATATATCGAGATATATTTGTATTTACGAACTAAATTATGATATATGGGCTAAGATGAAAGTTAACTTAAGATAGCTGTTAAAATAGTTTTATTGCGCATAAAAAATGCTTAGGACTTAGTGAGAACAGATTAGTTAAACGATAGCTAAATATCTTTGAGATACATTTGTATCTTTAAGTGTGCGTCTTACATATCTTAAACATATCTTAAACGACACTAAATATCACAATTTAATTAAGTTCAGATACGTGCAACATAAATAAAACTGAAACTTTTACTAGACTTTTTAGCTGTTATATAATTGTGTAGAAATAAATGAGTTTCTTTGTAATAAACTCGAAGCAGCTACGTCACAATTGAAATGGCAATAAATACTACGTATCTAATCTGTTGTTGAAAACTATTTTATATTAAGAAAATAGTTTCTCTCTCTTTCCACAACATTTTCGATAGTCTAATGAGCTGGCTGCCACTGTCTGGTGACGTGGGTGGCTCGGTGCTGATGCTACAGCACTTGATGTGCCATTGTCAGCGAGTTGGCTCATCAGATCTTTGACTCTCCACCTCTCTGCTCCTCCCTCCCTCTCTCTCTCTTTCTCTCACTGTGTGTGTCTTTCGCAGTGATTTATGTGGCGTACGTACGAGCATGGAAATGCTGAGAAAGTGTTTTGTTTTAGATAAGATTATGTAGTGTATATACAGTCTATTCGGAACTGAAACTGAAGCGGACAACGCAATATGTCACATGGATTTATAGTTGGCGTTGGCGTTTGTGTGTTGCTTTGCAAAAGTTTTCCGGCTGCCAGGTGCTGCTATTTTTAGTACAAATGGCAATGAACTGTAGTTGCTCAAGTACTCGGCATTCGGTGATTATATAAAAGGTCTAGGCCATTAAGCCTATTGGTAATAGCCAACTCATGCCATCCACCCGCAATTTGGTCTGATTTTATGCCCTGAACAATTGTATTTTTATTTTTATTTTTTTTTTTTCAAATTCAAATTTGAATTCCCAAAAATAACATACGAAGAGACATCGACAAGAATGTTAAATTATGCGTAAAGTTCGTTAAAATTGGTAAGCCTACCAGGTTGCTACGTAATATTTATGAAGTTGGCCAGCCTATATAAATTATCATGATTAATGATATTTTGCACGCAGTTTGTTGCCAAGCTGCTGGCTGCTGGCTGCTGGCTGCTGTCTGAGTGGCTGTTGCTGTTGCTGTTGCTGTTGCTCTTGTAGTTGCCGTTGTTTTACAAGCATTTTTACGAGCAATTCATTTTCACTCGCCATCCACAGAAAGCCAAGCCAGCAGCCAGTCACATATTGACCGCTGACCGGTGGCAAAAACATTGACACAGAAACAGAAAACTACACGAAAACCGAACAACAACAGTGATCACACAAAAACAGATATTGAAAATTTATTGTTTAAACATAAAAAGTGTTTAACAACATGCTAAATAAAAGCCAAGCCGTTCAACTGAAGGCTGATTGGCTCATGCGGCGAATGCGTAATCTTTAATATGTGCTGCACTTGGCCGAGTCTCAAGAGATCATCATAGCTAGAGATTACTGTTGATAGTACCTAAATAAGACAGAATAGTTTTCTATTTTTAAATTTTAGAATTAAATCTAGAATTTCTGGTGTAAGGGACTTTACAATTAGATAACTAAATATGATTAAATAACGTAATTTAAAATGGAGCTGCAATTATTTATAGAATATTATATTATAAAAGCTATAGGTAAAATATATATTGTATTATATTTTATAGTGAATTTTAATAGAAATATTAAAATAATAACCAAATATATAAATCTTATCTCTAAAGCAGCCAAAGTTCGTTGTGTCTAGCAACGAGAGCGAGAGTAAGAGAGAGAGAGAGAGAGTGAAACTATTTCATGCTGTTCCCACTCTCTCTCTCTCCCTGTTACATTTTTTGCTTTTAAAATTTATGATAGCGCAGCGATTGCCAATTAGAGTGCAATTAATTTATAATCCCCGGACACACACTACTGGTGCGTTCCATTTACTCGATCGTTTGACACAGTTTCGCTCTACAATGTAATAAGTGTGGCAATATGAACGATAATGCGATTGCACCCAGCCAGCCCAGCCCCTGGTTGATAAGGGTTGTATGATAGCGCAGGTGCATGGGCATTTGTATGTATCATGGATGGGGAAATACTAGGCGCCAGCGCATGGAATGATATTTGAGGCTTTGGCTTAATGTGTTGGGCAATGAGTCATAAATAATCAGTAATAAGTCGCATGGGATAGCGGCTGACTAATATATATACATATCATATTTGTGCGCCTCGATATCGATACCGATAACGATAACGACTAGTATCGATAAGCCATATTAATAGCAACACTTGCATTCGCTTATTGATTAATTTTGGCATTTAAGCACCGGCCACTCCGTTGCAATCGAAATGCAAATTAATCACATAATTTGTACGAATTTCAAAACATGTTGCACTCGAGCTATCGAATCACTAGACAGCGGCAATAAAGCGTCTACAACTTTTGCGCACTGGCTTAATAAATTGATCCAGTTTCCGAGCGTCTTGTAGGTGGCCATGTTTTTTGGAGTGTTTAACCACTTGTTGCTCTCTGATGTTGGCCGATGCTCGTGCTCGAATTTCCAGACCAGACCAGACAGCCACAGCCCCTGCCACACAGAAACCGCTCGCATTCGCCCGCACTCAGGCTAACCCAAATTTTTCCCCTGGGTTTCGGGTTTTTCTTTTCTTTCATTTCGGACGCGTGTCTCGGCCAGCGAAGATTTACGACTCGTATGACCATGAACGTGCTGGTATGGGGTGTACGTACATTCAAAATTTGTGCCCACCAAAACCACCAATCGCATGGTAACAACACAAATTATCGCCTTGGTATGCCAACCAAAATGAAACGAAACGAAAATTGAGAGAAAAACAAAGTAAATGGTGTGTGTAAGTATCTCAAAGCTGTGTGTGTGTGTGTGTGTGTGTGCATAGAAAGTGTTTGCTTAGGGTATTGGAAAGAGGTTAGAAAGGTGTAGGGAGTTGGGTTATACGACTCTGCGGTTTGTGTTTGGGTGGGTCGTGAGCACTCCACTCCAGAGTAGACTCAACTTGCATTCAGCTTCCGGGAATGAGTTGAGCTTTGAGAAATAGTAAATCTTTTTTGTTATGAGAGAGTACTCAGAGTATTTGCGAATAATACAAATAAGTTTGTATTAGAATAATAGCTAGCAGATATACAAGAACAGTTCGATCTGTTCTTATGACACCTTTACGCTGTCTAGACACTTTCCTAAGCATTTCCCCATGCGTAACCCACACACAGAGTCTGGGGCAAGGGCTTTGACGTTGGCTTTGACTTTGGCGGTCGCCTATTGAAAATAGTTGCATACATATCTCTCGTATTTCTCGCTGGTGGAAACAATTTATTAGCGACAATTCGCCGGCTTGTAAATGATATATTAATGACTATTTCACGACAACAACAACAGCAACAACAACACTTGTTGCATGCCGCACACGCGCACAAAATAACAAATTTCAATTACAGCGTGTACTTTGAATCCGGTTTTAAAATGAAAGCCGTTGCTGCTGTTGCTGTTGCTGTTGCTGTTGCTGTTGCCATTGGCATCAGCTAGCCACCCAGGCAAGCACAGCAGCTCTCTCGTATACCCACCTGGGCATCCAAAACGCCTCTTGCCCAGTGCAGCTAACGCATAGATATGTTCGCACTTAATAGCTCAAGTTTACGGCAATCGACAAATTGGCGCGTTTATCTATGTTGAGCGGAAAAAAGATACATTTTTGTATACCAAAAGCTGCCGCAAAGGGTATATCGATTTCTTGCCTATTTATGTAACAGACGTGTAAAAGAGAGAGAGAGAGAGGGACGTGCAGAACTCTATTGAACTATGACTATATGGAGACTTGGGTAAAGTTACAGATATTAAATATGTGATCTACGACTTTTCAGTTAAAGATTTATTATATATATATTTATATATGATTTTATCATTGGCAACATATCTAAGTAGGTTTCCGGGTATCTCGTAGCTGAGTACTCCCAACTCGAGCACTCTTGCTAGTTTTCAGTGATGTTTGAGGCATTGCGTATTTGTCATGCATGAGGCGTAGGACACGGACGGCTCTTAATATGCGTCGCACCACATGCCGCGGGCAACGCTTGGGGCTCTTTGGCTGTGGATGGAAAACCCGCTCCACATACGCTACTGGAAGCGGGTTAAGTGCGTGCAATTTGCGCTGATAAAAAAAAAAGCAACAATGTTCAGAGACGTGGTAGTCGGGGCGAAATGGCTTGTGAGCGGGGGTCTTGGCTTAAAATTAACTGAGGCGGCTAAATGACTTCCGTTGGAAAAGTGAAAAGTCGCGCAATCGACAAAAGTTTCAAGCGTTTGCCTAATGGCTTGCCTTTGGGCTGTTGGCGCTGTTGCCAGTATCTTGCAGATACATTTCTATGTATCTTACAAGTAGGAAGTGTACCCAATTGATGTGATGACACACACAGTGTGTCGTTTGTACATATCTCTCTCTCTCTCGCTCTCTCTCTGTGTGTGTGTGTGTGTGTGTTTCTGTATACAACTACAAAATTCTAATGGCATGCGTGCCACGAGACGCAACCCAACGCGACGCGACGTGCGTCTGGCACCGGCACTGACTATATAGTATATATGTAGCTAGCTATACTATCGCCATACTATCTCGTCTACCGCCGGCTGGGCCATTGACTCTCGCACGCTCGCTCGCCCTGTGCTAGCTGCTTTTATTTAAACTAATTGACGCCCGCCGCATAACGCAAACCATATGCAAGGTGTGCGGGTTCGCCTGCGCAGAGGTGCAATTGGAAAAGTGTCAATTGCTTGACTACTTGACTACTACGAGCTGGCAACTGGATCTAGTCGTAGCAGGAGGAGCAGGAGGAGGAGCAGGAGGAAGGGCGCAACTCGCTTCTGCAATTGATGCGCGTCAAAATGAACAATGAGTTTCAATTAGTTGGCACGTTGAGTTCTTGCAATGGCCATTTGTGATATGCCATGCAATGAGGAAGTCTGAATGGTTTGCTGATTGAGCTGAACGGGTTACCCACAACAACAGCTACAACAACTACTAGGGCGGGGGCGAGGGCAGCAGGTAGAGGGGCCAAGTTGAGGGTGCTTGAACTTGCAACGGCATATTTTCGTGATGAGTGTGTATATGTGTGCGTGTACGTATGTGTGTGTAAGTGTGCTTTAGGGCTAAATACAGCACACTCTTTGCATGAACTTGCGAGCTATTCATAGCCAAAGGAATTTCCTCAAAACTGACCTGGAGGCTGATAAAAATCAATGCAAGTTTTCCAGCAATCAATCAATCAATTAGCAAGAATTTTCAAGAAAAATCTTTTAAAAACAAATGAAGTGTAAGCAAGCCTAAAGTATGTTTTGAAGTTTAATTCAAGTTCTAGCTTTTGCTATTATTTGCTAGCAGAACCAACTAGGCATCTATAATTGGATTAGACTTATTTATCAATTTGTATTTATATTTGTATATATATATAGACATTTGTATATATATGATATTTGTATATAAATTAGCCTAAGAATCGTTCAAGTGTCAAATAATCTTGACATATTCATCCAAATTCAATTATTATTTTTCAATATTCTTAAGCTTAGCTAAGCCAAGCTGAAGTTTTATTATCACAAAGCTGCTTCATTAATATTTATTCTGCTTTCACTCTAGCTTTTCTTTTGTTTATTTCTTTTTGCTTTGTTATTTTCAATGTTTCATTGTAATTCGCATCTGCAGCTTCCGCATTGCCGAAATGCCGCATTTAATTAACGTTTATACGTATTCCATTTATAAATCGGCCATTAATTAGCACGTTTTATGAGCTGGCTAAAAGTGAGACTTTTTTAAATGCCTATCGACCAATTTCAGCACAATTCTAACTCAAAGGCTTTATGGGCCGCAAGGCACTCTAAAGCCACATGAAGTCGTCCATTAAGATCAAACACTTTCGCCAGACAGCGCCAAATGCTTCCGTGGCAGCTAGGCATTTTATGAGCTTACAAGATGACTTACCACAGTACGGACTGCACTTGATTGCTACGTGCAACGTGCAACGTGCAGCGAGCTCATCTTGTTTGTTTTCAATATCATCTTTTTAGTGTGGTCAGCCGCTGGGCCTAATAGTAGAGGAGATGGACAGACGCGCCCAATGGCTATGGCCATGCTATGGTTTTTAACGAGCTCGCTAATTTGCCAAACACCAAATGCGGTTTCCTTCTTTATTATTATTTACACGGACCAAACACACATCGACTACGACTACCAGTCAAGTGGTGTGCATTATGTGTAGGCGAGCTACATCTTGTCTTGGTTGTCTAGCCAGCAATCAGCAATCAGCAAGCAGAAGGCAGCCAGAAGCAGCTAATAGCCAGTTCAAATATGGTTTAATTGAAGAGCATATAAAATGCTTTACAATTCGATTTTTATGACCAGCTTGTTGCAGCATGTTGCATAATGAGCTCTTGATGAACCACGAACAAAAACCACTGACCCACTAAGAACGAATCGGGAGCAGCTGTGGCGGCATTGGCGACTTGCAAATACCCTTGCTTAACATGCAAGCAAATTAACTAAATAATAAATATGAATGAAAATTGATTAAAGATCTTTCACAGTTCGAATAGCAGTTATAATGAGTAGATTATTAGTAAATTAATCAATCTGGATGTAGGCTCTAAATATAAATAAATATAGATACCCCATAAACAATTTACTTGGCGAATATAGACTGCACACTGCAATATAATATCTCATAATAGTTCCTCCGACAGTTGACATAGTTTTTCGTTAAGAATGGTTATCATAACATCTATATACTCCATCTACTACATACATATACATATGTGGATAATTTATAAGTAAGTCAAGTCAGCGAACTTTCAAAATGTTGTCCAGCTGCTCAGCTGCTGGCAAGCGGAAAATCAAGTGGCCCACCCACGTGGACTGAGGACAATCAATTTAAAAACCAAAGTACCAAAAGGAAAAGAAATTAAAAAAAAAAAAAAAAAAACGAAGAAAAAACGTTCAATTTGGTCGCATCAAATTGCTGACTACTTGCAGTTTTCGGGACAGACGCGTCTGAGCTCTGTGCTCTGAGTCAGCTTCTGTCCTTAGCTGTCCCGCTGTGCGACAATTGAAAGTGGGCCCCGGAGCCATACAGCTTGTTAACTTGTACTCGCCGCTTGGCTTTCTTCTCTCTTTATTTATTTAATTTTTTCCTTTTTTTTTTTATGCCCGCAATTTTGCAATTTTTTTCGATTACTTCATTTGGCCGTTCGTGCCACACAGTTCTCGCTGAAGCGTGTGACCCACTTCGCGTGTCGCGTAAAGGCCACAATTTGTTATGGTACAAAAGAAGTAATATAGTTTTAACAAACATTATACAAATATATGGAGGCACGCTGAAGTCGTGCCCAACTAATTGACCACAGAGTGCCCACTGATATCGCATATCAGTCGCTGCTATTGTGAATGCGAGCATTTGAATGCAGCGATGGCTGCTCGCTGTGCATTATGCTAGGCAATAATATTTATGGCCGGCCTCCGCTCGGACAGATTGTTGACAAATGTCAGGGGAGTTCGCATTGTTCGTAGCCAAAAAATAAAAAGCTTAGCGTGCCATGCTAATTGCCACTGCAACAGATCTCTGACAGCTCTCTTGACAGTCGCTTCGACTACTGCAGACGCCCACACTCAGTCAGCTCTCAGACGACGCCGTCATCTATGGCTGCTACGAAAGACTCTGCACGTTTATACGTCACAGATATCGGAATTCGAAAAAAATCCATAAATTTTGTATTCTTAAAACTTGTGCGCACTCTGAGAATGTTTAATATAATTATGCAAACTGTCTATAGTTTTGACTTGCAAGTCTGTGAAGTTTATCTACATGAGACCGCACTGCACACATTTGATAACGCAGACATTTGTTTATATATAAATTGTGAGTACACAAAATTCTACTATTAATACTTATTGTTAATTGTAATTTACTATATTAATATTTCATTTGAATTTGTTTTATTTTTTAGCTTTATTTGACATTAACAACTAATAATATTTAAAATAATAATATGTTAAATAATATTTCACTTCGCATTTAAGAAAGAAAATATCTTTAAAAGTTACTTATTTCATAATAATTAATATCTATTGTTAATATTATTTTGTATACTTTAGTCTACTCCATCTTCTAATTAACAAATGCATTCTTTAGATAAATATCTAAACACACATTTCATGATTGATTGAGTCTTGTAGCATTCTCTCATTCTTTTCACTTCTGCCTCAGCTCACTTTATGCATGTTCATTCAGAGTTTAACTCGACTTCTGCAACTAAGCTCAACAACACTCTACTACTTAAGCAACTCACTAATCGCAGTCCATCAACGTAGCTTGACAGCACGCACACCCGCATGGCAGCAGCTATAAAATTTTAAGGGCTTATCACGTAACCCGAAAAAAAAAAAGAAAAGTAAAAACTTAACTCGAGCCGTTTACAGTGGCACAAGTTGCATTTTATTTATAAATGAGAAGCGTGGGTGTTCTTCGGAAGTGCCAGCTGCTGGATTTTTCTCTTGTGTAGTATTCTTTTCGGTTTTACATCTAAAGTGATGTACTTAGAGTCGCGCCTCAATTATGTGCCATTAAAGTATTAACGGCACAGCAGCAGCAGCAGCAGCAGCATCAGCAGGAGAAGAAGCAGCAGGAGGAGATGCTGTAGCAGCAGCTGGTTACACGACACTTGAGCTTCCCCCATCTAGTTGACTGGCCATAATCGATCGAGTGAGCAGACATATTTGTAGCATTCTCAGATATGTTGAGGATTTGCGCTTAAATAGACGCTGAAAACAGAACATCAATCAGCAGTGAATCGGGCTGGGTTCTATACGCTGTTTTAATTGCTCTGAAATGCTCTGGCGACGAGCTGACAAGCCTTTAGATACTGATCTACTATGAAATGTGGCTCAAAAGCAGCCTAACGGTGTTTTTGATTAAATTCAATTCAATGCGATTCAATGAGTTGATGTTGCTCCCTACCTATCTACCTCCACTGCCACCCTAGCTGCTTTTTATAGGCCCGCTTTCAATTTGATTTTGTTTTGATTGCGTCTCTGAGCGCCTGGCTACCCGTTTTTCCAGCGGCGCCTGTTCAACCTGTTGATTTGCCTATCAGCACTTGTTGTTGTCGTAAATGTGTTGCTGTTGTTGTTGTTGTTGTTTTGGGCTGGCTTTCCATGGCATTGCCACACAGTTGGCAAAGAAATCAATGCCTATCTGCGGCATTACATCAGGCAGAGCCAATCGATATTTACATTTATCTCTCCTCTCTCTCTCTCTCTCTTCCTCTTTCAGTCGCTCGAACTCGATTTTGATTTGGCAGATTGATTTGTATCTTGACCAGGCTAATGAAGACAAATGTCTGCATACATAGTCTGGGCGGTCTCTGGCCTGCTTGCAGCTTAATTGATATGTAGCCACAAAATTAATTCCATTAATTGAACATTTTCCTCGTTGGCCAAATCAATGCACAAACGTGCAGCGCTTTCTTTTGGCCTGACTTGTTTATAGTTTTTGGCTGTTTATTTTGGTTACCACGCTTTAGGCCAATATATGTATAGCCGGACAGCAGCTGTCTTACATTTGACAGCCGCAAGAAGTGTTCACGTTTCTGTATTTTGCTTCTGTTTGTTGCCTTCCCAGTTGACGCACTCGGCGTATGCGTCATTTAATATCACTTTGTTGAGGCATTTGCGTCATTGAGTACGATTTGGCAGCTGAAAGCTTATATAAAATAAGACAGAGTTATATTTTTCAAGGCATCAAATATATTTAGTCTAATATAGACATTAGGCCAAAAGCCTTTCTAATGCATTTATCAAAAATATTAATACATAAATTAAATATTAAAATATTTCAAGTATTTCTATTCAAATCCTAAATGGCCTCTAAACGGTCCCTTAATCAGTTAATTGCTTAATTATTTTCTTTCATTTATCTTAATGATCGGCACAAACAAGAGCAAATGGAATTTTTACAAAAATGTGAATGTAGACCCATTTTGTAGTCTTCAAAAATGTTGTAATTATTAAAATTAGCATTTTGCCTCGAATAACTGAGGCATCTTTCACTTTTCAGTTAAGCTTTTGGTTATTGGTTTGTAAATATTTTATTTAAAGTAAAAGAAACCTTTTTTAGGGCTATTTCATTCAAGTTACCGTTATGCATCAGATATAAGTTAAAATTATGTTTCATTCGACTATTAAAATCGTAATATTTCTTTACAGTGGATTAATCCCCTAATTCATATATTAATCTCATTTTTGTTTTGTTTTTTTTTTTTAAGTTTTTACAAAATTTCATTTTTTTCTGTCGAGTTCTTCAATTTCAAGCTGCAAATATGTACTAGATGATGTCTAGTGTACATAGAAATCATAATTTGATATAATAAATATTTGCAAGATGCGCTACAGTTTCGACTTGGTTCAGGATGCGTAATGCCATGAGTTTCAGCCTCGCTCATATATCAGCATAATATATTATTATTTTTGCCCAAAACCAGCAGGGAATCGGCATGAGAACTGACCGTTATCTGCTGTGGCAGCTCATGTGATCTCTGGATCACGCTGAACACAAATCAAGAAGAAAAGTGAACCGCAGAGCTATGTGGGCTGCCACATGCTAATAGAAAAGCACTTCGGAAATCGCGCTACATTTGAGGTGTGAATAAAAAAAAAAAATAAATAAATAATAAAACAGGGGGGTGGGGAATGGGAGGTTGATAAAGGGGAAGGCCGGATAGTTAACAAGAAGAAGACGACTAGGGCTAAAGCCGCTTGCAGCTGCCGAACAAGAAATAGCAATTTAAATGCGATAAATTAAATGGGATGGAGTCGCGAATTGCGATTTGGGGCATAAATAATGCGCGCTTCGAGCCAAATTGACGCGGCGTGCAAATGAAATGAAAATTGAAACGCGAGCCAGGCCAAGTGATAAATCTTTCTATTAGCCAAAGTGAGCACGTACAGCTCGGACAGCAGCAGCAGCAGCAGCAGAAGAAGCAGCAGGACTAGTTACTGCAGTAACTGCTGTAACAACTGCAGCTTTGTTAGCGCCGCCGCCAACGCGACTAAAGCTTGGCGATTTTAATCGCGCTGTTACTACTGCCGCCGCCAGGCGCGACTGCATAATTTATAAAATCCATTTTAATCAGCGCGCGCGCTGCGCACAAAATTACTTTGTCTGCATTTAAATGGCGACCAAAAAGCATTAAAAAAAATAAATAAAAATAGTAAAGGACAAGAAAAACTATATAAAACAGGGCCATAAGCTGAACTTGGCCCAGCGGCAGGTGTCTGGACTACTCGTTCTGGGCAACTACGTGCCGTAGGTGTGTTAATTCGAGCTGATTGCGTAGCGCTTTGGACGCCGCTTTGCTCATTGAGTTGTCAGTTGGGTTGTCTCCGCCTTGCCAACTGCCCCATGATAAATGGCCCACAATTATGTCGGCTGCGTCTATATCTGCAGCCATCGATGTTCTCTTGTCTCTTGCTGTTGCTCTTGTTGTTGCTTGGTTCAAAGGCAGCACAGCCGGCAAACATAAACTAAAAAAAAAAAAATACAAAAAATACAACAAAAATATACCAGCAACAATAACAAAAACAACGCTAATTGAATAAACACGCCGAAACGCGCGAGAAAGCAGCGCCTAGAAATCTCTTGTATCTAAAGCTAGTCACTTCTGTGTGTGTGTGTGTGTGTATAGGTATGTGTGTTTGTGTGTGTGTGTAGGTATGTGCGTGTAGTTATGCTCTACACAAATTGGCACAAGTGGCTGCCAAACAATTCGTAAGCCTACATACAAAACAAACAAAAACGCGCTTAAAAACGCGCGCGGTTTCTTTTAATCTCAAAACAATTTTTGCAAAATGAAAAACAAATTAATTTATAATAATTTAATTCTATTTAAAATATTATTATATGACTTCTTTTCCAATTTGGAAACTTTTTGTAGATTTAATTTAATTTAATTTTTTTATGAAAACAAGTTCAAAATTATTAATCTACTACAGTATATATACTATATTTCATTTTATAAATTTATATATTTATTTTATATTTTTAAAATGTACGCAGATGAGTATTAATTATTTAAAAATGAAAATTAAATAATGCATAAAAAATTAATTTAAACTATAATACACGTTTATTCTGACCTACTTTTCTTGAGTAATTTAGTTATATAACAATTTTATATTTAAAAAAATATATATATATGTAAATCTTTTGAGATTTTCTTAGTGTTTTAGAAAGTCTAGCAATCTTCTTTATTTTTAATCGAGATACTTCTATTGCATATAAAGTAACCTCGCCTACTCCTGCTGCTGTTAAATTCATCTGTGGCAATTGAAGAGCAACATTTATTGATCTTGTCGCTTGTCACCGACTGTGGGTCAGTTTACCAATCGGCGAAGCAATCAACTGAGAGCGCAGCAGCAGCAGCAGCAGCAGCAGCAATGTGCATTTGTGTGTTAGGAGTGTTCCTTCAATCAGCTGCAGTTGTGAGTTATTGCCCTTCTGCCTTACTAACTTAGTGTTTGATTTGCAATCAAGCGACAAATCAGCGCCAAGTGATGAGCAATTGGTCTGGCAGCTCCATCACTATGCACAAAAATGCATATGCTGTGGCCCGTACACAGGGTCATTAACTGACAACCAAGCAAGGCGCGTTGACTTCTGCGGTCAAATTCATAAATCAGCTGCCCTCCAACTAGGCACACTCTCTCTCCCTCTCTTTCTCTCACTCTCTCTTTGTCTCTCTCTGTTAGCGCATTCAATTGAGCTGGAATGCAGCAACGCTCTTAAGATAGATCGCAGTTGCGGATAAATTGATGATATGATGGGGGCAGGCGCAGCTGGCAGACCTCAAGGAACGGAAAGATCCATTGACTAATAGTGTTAGATTCGCGCACGGCGATAAGCGTTTTGTTACCAGTCTAAAACTAGCCCGCCAACTGTCATCAATTATATTGATTAATAGTTTTTTTTTTTTTTGCCAGACCAGCCTCCCATTAGCTGATTTCAAAATCAAGAACTGCGCAGCACTCGCACATTTTATTGCCATAAAACTATATTAGACATATTTATATATATATGTATATAAATATATATGTATATAAATATATTGCCCAGCTAAATGTGTCAACTCTTATCGGTTATTGGCCTGCAAATTTTTGATAAGAATTCGTGTTAATCGCGGTCTCTGGCAAAGCTCATGCTGTGCCCAATTGAAAATTGGAAATTGTCAGCTGACTTCAGCTTCCGGTGAGTTATGTAAGACAAGACATTGGAATACTCAGCTGGAATGAAGAATTTAACACTTGCGCGTTAGCTTCGGCTTGAGCGCGATCAGAAAAATCCAATTAGCCAATCATTTCCGGCTAAAAAGCTTTGTACTTTAGATAAGACTATCTCGCGTGTCAATGGTTAAGGTATGAATAAAATGAACTAACTTATAGGGCGTTAGCCTCTGAAAAGCTAAGCTGTTGTATATATCAACTAGAACAACCAGCTGCAGATTAATCTTATAAAATTATAAACTTGCTTCCCAAGTAGTGATGTAAACGTAATTTGTAGAGTTCTCTTAAAGTCTTTAACAAATAATTCGTATAATGCTTGTTATTTGATAGAATATGTTTATATAGATATATAAATCGCTTTAAATAGAGAAAAGGATTTTAATGAAACAAAGGGACATATTATTATTACATTTTAATTTTTTTAAATCTTAATTTTGAATAATTTTGAATTTTGGTTCACAATTGAATTGGTGAAAAGTATTTTTTGGGCAATCATTTTATGCCTTTATAGTTTTCTATTTTATGTTTCTTTCGATTACTCAAATACTTTAAAAATCTTTTGCTTCAGCTGCAGCAATACAATTTGTTGGTCTTCGGAAAAATTTCAGCTTTATTTCCTATAAAACACATACATAAATACATAAATAAAATTCAAGAATGCGCACACTCATGCACATAAATACACACACACACACACAGATACAGTTTTTGCATAAACAAAAGAGCGAACCGGAAGATGGAGTAATAAACGTGGCACTCGCAACTTATGCAGTTGGCTATGGTAATCCACTTAATTATCAGAAAGTATCTATAAGTTGCACTTATTATAAATGTGCTTTCTGATCAGAACTGACTACAGTTGTTTCCCGTCGATGTCGTTGTCAACGTAGCTATAGCTGTAGTTGCTCCTGCTGCTGCTGTTGCAGCTGTTCCACTCAAGTGCATTTTTATGAGCGCTCATTAAGTTTATGGCTTTTAATTTGTCGGCCTTTGTGCGTGCTGCATTGATAAGCGACCATCTCAATACCAAATCTCAGTCACGATCCCACACACACACACACACACACACACACTACACTCGCACAACACTCAAGTGCGTGCAGCTTGTTAGCTAGACACATAGAAAATGATTGATATTTGTTTTCGATATTTTGTTGCACATTTTTTGTTGCCTCAGTGGCCAGGGTATTAAAGCGTTTTTCATTTTTTTTCCTAGAGATGCCTTCAGGCTAAAGAAAGCGTGTGAAAAATAATTTTTAATTGCATTATTGATTAAGTGAGTTATGGGTGGGCTCCCATAAGAGTTGCAATGGTATTCGATTTGCTGAGCTCAAATTTCAACTCTCTTTAGAGTAAGGCTTGAACGAAATGCAAATGAAGTTATAAGCTGAGATATTGAAATACTTTTGCTAATCAACTTGAATGTTTTGAGGATAACAAAAGCAATGCTATCCTTTTCATGAATCGAAGTATTTCCTGCACATGCAGAGAAACCTTCGTCAGCAATTCATGCCAACAAAGTCAAACTATAAATTAATCCAACAGTTTTTAAGCAAGCGTATAGGAAATTCGTTTGCAATGTTTAGAAATTGCACTTGCAGCTTATCATTTGAATACTAATGCATATAGATTTAGTAGAGTCTCAAGTATTTTATTTGCAATCTATGCACTTGCTCCACTGACCGACTTCGTATGGAAGCAGCTCATGCCTCGATCACATAATTTAAAGTAATGCAACTGTGCATAGGTTTAAGACCTCCTCCTACCCCTGCTGCTGCTCTGGCTGCTCTTTCACTTGGCGCTCTGTCCATGCAAATCCTTGCCAAAACACGTATCGCACAATCAGCTAATTGGCTGTGCGTTTTGGTGTCGTCGCATTTTGCGGCTTTCATTAGCATTGCGAAACGGGAGCCTCGCCCATAAAGACCATAAAGCGCTCTTTAATGGCTCGTACGTGTTGCGGATTTCTGTAATTAATGTGATCCGCGGTGACCTTAACAGTGTGTTGTCAGACTGATTAAAAAGTGTTGGGAAACAAGTTGTAAATGCGCGCAAATGAAACGGAAAACAGCGCAAAATACGGCGACAAAATAAAGCGAATATCGCAGGAATTTCAAAAGCACATCGAACGGTTTTTAATTTTTTATTTATTTACTTTATTTTATTTTCATTGAAGTTTTGTTAAGTCATTTTTAATGGACAATGCTACCAGTTGGGCCCAGTTGTCAGACTAATTAAAGCGAACATGTGCCAAGATCAATGTCGCTGGCGCCGCGATTGGTTCGAGTTCGTGCCGCGCGTATCTGACAGATACTTTTAGCGAATGCAAAACTTTTGCACAAAACTGCAAAATTAATTTATGCCTTATTAATAAATGACTTGTTTTCTGGCTTAATTGCGTTCTTAAAAATAATTCACTGACAAATTGATTGAGAGCGTTCCGAGAGGAGGCGGGAGTAGAGAGCGCAGCACTCCCCACTTCTTATTATGCGAATTATGCGCGTTTTGCATGCGATTTGTGTGCGACATGCGAATTTTGATTGCAGTCGCTTGTTGTGCCTTGAGACAAATGGCATTGAACTTTTCGGCTCAAATTGAAACTGAGCCACATTGCTGATATCTCAACTTAACTTCTACATCTTTGGCCTAATCTACATGGCTTTTATGCAGCTCCGCCTTTTTGCTATGCTAATGAAACGATTTGCAATTGAGGCAAAAGGCCCTTTCTTTTGGGTCTTTCTTTTACTGCTCTTTTAATTTTCTTCTTCTTATTTTATTTTTTTTTTGGTAGCGTAGGACGTGACGTTGTCGTGAGTGACTCATAATAGTGAAAGAGCTTGAAGAGTGGCTCCAAATAATGTCTACGATTTGCATGCAAATTGCAGCAAGAGAGGTTTGCTTTACTTTAGTCTATTGCCTTGCTTTGCATAAGGAAGTTAGCGCTAACAAGGCCGTTAAGGCCATTAAACTTGCCGTTGCGAGGGTGGCAACCGTAGCTGGCAGTCAAAGTGCAAATATGTGACCCAGCCAGCCAACGCCCACACATTACTCAAACTCACGCCCAGACGCAGCACTACAATTCAATTCGAGAAAAGGATGCTGCGCTGCCCTTTTAACCGCAGCCTAATGAAGCTGAAGTTGCGACTGTGGCTCTGGCTCTGGCTCTGGCTGTGGATACTATGGCCCTATCTCTCTGGGCTAAATTTAGCGACTGCTGCTGCCTCTGCCTCTGCCTCTGACGCTGCCACCGCCGCCGCCTACGATAAATCAAAGTTAATCAGATCTAGTTTCGATTGGGTTTTTATGGGCCGCGCATTGGCCACGCCATTTAAATTAGCTGCCGGGTTATTTATCGCATTGTTGCCGCTCGCAGGTCTCGTTTTAGCGCCAGGATGCCAAACGGACAGACAGCCAACTGGACAGACACTGACGGCTCAGACACAAAGGCCCAGACTCCGCGACTGCAAATGGTAGCCGTGGCCTGCAACGTAGCTCAGCTCAGCTCAGCGCAGCGCAGCGCAGCGAAACGGAACGGAACTGCATGCCTGCCAATGGCTAGTCGATAATTACGCATATTTTGTTGCCTGTTTTGATGGCGCTCTTTATTTTTATTCAATTCTTGTTGCATGCCCTCACCGCCAGAGGGTATTATAAACTTGTCAAACAGTTCGCATTGTTAGGTATATGAATAATAAAAAGTAGAGAGCTCGTTAGACATGGGCAATTGTCTGGGAAAATGAAAATCAATTGAAGAATAGCAGATGTTGATATTGGGAAAAATATATACAGAGAAATTGAAATTGAAATTGTTGATAGCTAGAATTAATGAAAATAAAAAAAATTTATATATCTATTAAAAAATTACTCTAAATTCATAAAATAAACTTGATATATTTTAGTAAGTCATTAAATCAAATATTTGAATTTGACAAAAATAAAATAAAATAATATTTAAATAAAAAGATAAATAAAATAATTAAATGTAGCTCAAGCTGACTGCAGTATGCTAATTATATGATCTACTTATGTATATGTGCAGTTAAATGTCGATCAACTGTGAGCTAAATCAGCTCAAGAGCAAATCCACTTCGGCGTGTTAATGATAAACCGCTTCAGAAAAGTGCTTAAAGTTCAATTTCTTATATGTGAGATCGGCCATCGTTGGGTTTTTAGTAGCTGTTAAATGGCCAGCGACACAGTCGGTGGTCTTCAGCATCGATGCTAGTGCTTGGCTTGTTTTTAACACCCAGGCACGATGGACCACAGAGCAGACCGATTGCCAGAGTGCCAGCGTGCCAGAGTGGAGACCAAGTGGCAGTCCGCCAGTCAAATGGGTTTCAATTTACACACTTGTCGCCTGCTCCTCGAGCGTTGCTTGCCCACATATTTGCCCGGTTGAGGATTGGCCATGGCCAGGCCCGGCGTTGTCAACGCCTGAACTAAGGCGCTTATTTATTTGCGCAAAGACAGAGAAAGAGAGAGAGAGAGAGAGAGAGTGCGAAAGAAAAGAATGTATCGTATCGCAATTATAAATCAGTTTAAGTCGCTTGTGGAGCCCATGACATTAAGCAATGAAACCTTTGAGCTTTGTTTAGCTTTGTCAAGTGGGCTGGCTAACTGTCGCCCTGTCTGGCTGTCAATCCTGGGGCAGCTTTCCACGCTCCGTGTGGCACCTTTGTTTGCGCAACGCTGCCAGATGCTGATTGCCAAACATTGGCCAATGTGAATGAATAACTGAACAAATGACTGATTGCCAACAAGTTATCAGTATCTATCAGCACAGATCTGCACAGAACTCACACGGATCTCTCTCACATATACATATATCTGCATAGTCATGTCTGTGTTTGCTAATAACTCAACAGCTAATCAGCGCAGTTGCTGTGGTGCCGGGAGTCGGGTGCGGGGCAATCGAGTTGTATAGCCGCACAGCGTGTAGTCCGCAATTAAACGAGCAGAAATGTATCTTTGTATCTTTTTATCTGGCAACTGCATCAACGTACGTACAAAACAAACAGCGCTCCGGCCGCTGCCAAGTTGTAATTGCCAAAGCGCATACAGAGCTGCGCCGTATGCCCGGTGCATTAGACAAATCAATTATGCTGCCCCATGTTGCCCGCTCCGAACTTCTTCAGCGCTTTTCTTTTATTTGGGTGCGGCGAAGTCGTGCAGTTGCTGCAAACACGATTGTGTCGAGACTATCTAATGATTGTTGTCACAAGAGCTGTGGGAATAAGACTTCATTTTATTTACACCTCTAAGCATTAGTTAGCTTTCATTTGTTTTTGCCATTTTTGTAGTCGTCTAATGAGCATGAGGAATATGAAGCTATAAAATAAGCCATTTTTTTTATGCTTTGTATTATTAGTCACTTTCATAATTTCCACGACTTATATAAGTGTAAATTGTGTTGAGCACGCAGGTATTCCTCAGTATGTCGTGGCTATCATAACATCGCAGCACGCATAAATATTGAGGCACATATCAATGACAGAGATTAGTTAGCAAAGTTAAAGTGAGTCGAAAAGTGGTTCGATAGCCGAACAGATAAGCTGCGAATTGTCTTGAGTTACACTCCACTCACTATCAAATCAATGTATAAACAGCTCTCTGCACACAGCACTCACACCACATTCTAAGCAAAGTGAATATCATAAATGATTGCAAAACGATTTGCGCTTAGTCGTCTATGGGGAGAATGGGGTTATTGACGCATGTTTCAGTGTGTTTGATTGTGTTTCGCGTTTGGGCGTCTGCCTGCAGGCCTCTATAAATAACAATAAAAGCGCAAAAAGAAATTCTTGCTTAGAAATCGGAACAGAATAGATGCGAGCAGAACTACTTCAGATGGCTCGCTAAGCAATGCGGTTTTTGGCATGTGATTAATGCCTGTCCGTGCTACTCAGTTGTTGATGCTACACAACAACGAACATTTTTATGGGGTGCAAGAATAATTTTTCCAAAGAAAATATTAATAGAAATGAAAACAATCAAATTGTTGGTCTGCGCGTGCCCATGTGTGCGCGTGTACGTGTGCGTGTGCGTGTGTGGCATGCCACAACACCCAACTGTCTTGACTTTATTTTCTTGCAACGAGTCAATAAACAAAATCTTTTCCTTGGGATTTGCAAATCGAAAAATAATTAGAAGAAAGCGCACAACATTTTCATTCATGCCACAACATTATTTTTCTGCTTCTTTCTTGCTTTTTGCTTGCTTTTTTTGCTAAGGTGTCGAGCTGTAATTTGCATAAATCACAATTACCTGTCAATCGATAAACGATCTCAACACGCGCGCCAAGTGTGAACATGGCCAACAACGTGGCCAACAAACAAAATATATGCGCTGTTATAGCTTATAACAACAACAACAACAGCAACAGCAGCAGCAATAGCAACAACAATCCAACTATAGCCTGGTGGCAAGTGTTGCCCACGATGCATGACAAACGCTCCATGTTGCACTGGACTCTGCGGGCCTTTGGGACCGTGGGGCTTCGGCTTTGGCAGTGCGCCAGATCGCGTCTATTGTTAAACGTTTTTCCAAATGCTCGACTTTTTATTGCGGCTGATTGCACAGTAGGCGAATCGTTGTTGTTGTTGTTGTTGTTGTCGTCGCGTGTCTAGGCTGCAAATGTTGGCTACAAGGTGGTCGCGACATTAGCTGACAAATGCATTTGACAAGCGCTTAACAAGCACTGAGATTGCCAGATCAACAATGCATCGTTATATGATGCATTTGCAGTGCTTGCGAATGATGTATTAATTATGATTTATGAATTTTACTTATTAATGAACGATTTGATTAAGGTAAGCAAGTTTTCGCTGTAGAAGAGATGCCTGAGAGTGTTGAGAATTATATGATGATATTTAAAGATTTACTGACACAGAGATTAATTCAAATTTAAGTTTTAAGTACTTCGAACAGAAGCGAAATATGCCTGAATACTTCAATTTGTTTTTTGTTTTTTTCTTCAATTTATCTTTAATTTATATTCACTTTTGTTTTCCTAAATATTTATCTCAACCTAAAGACACTTTTCGAGTTAGTTAATTTAGAAATTCTTTATTTTATTCAAATATACATATATGTAAATTATTAATTATATGCATGAGGTCTCCTATATCTTCACTTGCAGTTTCTTAGCTGCTGCAGCTACATCTTTGATTCCGCCCCAGCCAAAGGCAATGTTCCCACAATTTCTCAGCTGGAACACCCTCAGCACTCTTGGCACTTCGTGGCATATTCGTTTAGTCAAGCGCTCATTCAATCAAGCGTGCAAAACATACAGCTTATGGACTCAAGAGTATAGAAATACAATTTCATGGCGCATTATGAGGTCAATTAAGGCAAACATTTAAATAATAATTAAGAGCGAGGCGTAAACCAAACTGGAAACAAATAGAATAATGGAAAGGCGATATAGAATCAACATTACCATAATAGCTTAACACATCATAAAGATTTTCTCAGCCCAATAATATATTTTCTTTCTTTTTTTGGTAGTATGCGGTCACATAACGTGGAAATTTTTGAATGTAAAAACTTTATAGATGGCCGCGATGAAAGCAACAATTTTCCCCATTTATGATGCATGTCGGCGACAATAAAGCCGCCAAAGATACATAGATAGTTGCATTAGAGATACTAGATACTACAGCTGTTAGGCATGCGCTTATCTCAATTTTTACGTATTTGTTTATTTTTTGTTAATGTTTTTTATGTGCATTTGGGGAAGTGGAGCAAAGACTTTCACTCTCATTTCATTCCATGTCTTATCGATACCGCATCGATAGCATGCATTTGGTATTTGTATATTTATATTTGTATCTATATACATATATGTTTTATTTATAGTATCTCTGTTTATTGGCTGTTGCATGCTTTTAATGACAGATTTCGTATGTCTCCATTATGGACTTTTTATTTTTTATGGCATTTTTTTCTTGTCGGTTTTATAAGACCGACAATTTGGTAACAGTTTCGTTGATATTGTTTATAAATAACTTAAAATACCATTTGGGATATTTTAATTTTAATTAATGCCCAATTACCAGAAGTGTGTTATAGATTCCATGGAATTTCTGATAATATTTATGAGCTCTGACTTTTATAAAGACTGACAGCGGTCAGCCAATAAACAAGAATCATAATAATAGAATTCGCTCTTTTATCTGTGCACCCAACTCACTCAGGTCTGATTCCGTGGTTGGGGCACTTGAAATACGATATTTTTCTTATAGGGGATATTGTAATCCTATATGAATTGCCAAGGGACCCGGCGCGGCCTAGTCCAAAATGAGAGGCGACAGCAAGTTTACAAGTCATTTAAGATGCCAGAACATAATACAGATACAGTATCTGAAGCTGAAAATATATTTCTTTCACGGATTGAGTATGTAAATGTATTAATGTTCCTTTTTGCGAATATATTTACACCTTAAATCGTATCTATAATAATCGGTAATTGACTCTATAAATCTATAGTTTAATTTGCAAATGACACACAGATAATTCCAAATTGCAGACTAAATGTATCTGCGTCTGCCATCTATAAATGCATCTGTATTTGTAGCTTTGACTGATGAGGTAACACTTTAAAAAGTATTTGCTTTTTTCTCATATTTGTTTAAAAAATTTTAACTGGCCGCCAAGGCGGGCGTTTAGTTTGTTTATCACATTGTGTCAGCTACTTGCAGTTTGTATCTTGCAGATACACAGACACAAAAACACACATACACACACACACGCAATCACGTACATATGAGCATTCGTTCGTTGCGCGCCTCGTGTGGTGTGAAGTGCGAATTACCAACAACAAAAACAATTTGCATTTGCGTTCAATGAGCCACTGACCTATGCCAATATATTTTGCATTGTGCTGGGCCGTATACAAGTGTATCTGTAGCTGTAGCTGTATCTGTATCTGTATCTGTAAATGTATCTGTGTTCGGCGTTCATTTGCGCCGATAATTATGACGTGTGCGCGCAATAGCAACAACAACAACAACAACAACAACCGAAATTGCTGACGTTGCAGTGTTTGTTGCTGTTGTTGTCGCTGTTGCCGGCCACTCGATAAGCGACAGCGTCGCACTTTTCATTTTTATTTTGCTGCCCGGCTTCGATTGCAGCGTGCAGCTTGTTTTACAGATAGTTATTTTATTTATTTATTATTTTGTTTGTCAGCCTGTGTTTTATTCCGTTGCTGCCGCTGCTGTTGTTGTTGCTGCTGCTGCATTTGGCGTGCTAATTTATTTGCAACATTTGCTGTTTGCTGTGAATTAATTGCAAATGCCACTAAGCGCGCTTTGCGCTATTTAAGCGCTCACAAACACAGCTGCGGCTACAATATGTATCTAGTGTGAGGCACATTGTTGGCTTAACTTACACACGATGCACTGGCCACGATTACACGTGCTGGCAAATAGAGCGCATGAATTGATAGACGTATCTGTATCTGTGCATGTCGTGGTAGCTGCTCGACTAATGTATCTATTGCTGTTGCAGCTATATCTGCAATTACATATATATTTATTTGCAAATGTATCTGTATCTTGACAAAATTTAAATTTGTATCCAAGTGTTTACATTGTCTTTGGTATGCTATTTTATATTGTATCTGTATCTGTATCTGTATCGCTGCATCTACTTGTATTTTGTGTAGCTACATCTGGATTTATATCCGTATCTGTTCGCCAACATTTAAGCAACCATTAGCTGTCATTAACAACTTTGGCCACAACTATTCAAGTTTAACTAATTGAAATATTTGCTCCTCTCAAAAAGAGTGCGACGAGGCGAGGGTGCTGCAGTACATGTCAAATGTCTATCTGGCTGACAGCTAAAAATATATTTGCCCCTTGACGTTGACAAGGCGACAATTTAGCTGCACGCACAATAACACAACAACAACAACAATTCGTTGCGCTCCAGATTCCGAGTATTTGGATGTCTAGCATTAACAACTATATATATATTCGGATATATGTATATGTATCTCTCTCTGTGACCTGGGGCGTGTAATATGTGTGTCAGCAGGCAGCTCCAATGCCAATTCCATTTCGTATTACCAAGCCGTAGCGAACCAAATCGAATCCCTTGACATGGCTAAATCATGTCAAACTGACGTAAATGACGTTGCCCGCAATACAAATGGAAACACTTTGAACTTTGACTGCAGCTCGAATTTACAATATGTTTGCAGAACGCCCTTTACCCCACATTGCCCAAAAGTCCAATCAGACTTCTGTTTGGGGAGCCATTTCACTAATGGGTGCTCTGTACGGATAGTTAATATAAGGAAAATGTGGAAAGTTGAGGAGAATTTGTCGAACAACATGCTCTCAGCTGTGGGAGAAACTTTTGCCTCAAATGGAATATTAAAAAAAAAAAACGGAAAAAAATTATTAAAAATTCATTGTGAATATTTTCTATCCATTTTATAGAAAATGCAATTCCTCTTCGCTGTAAATTATATTGCTGAGGTTGACTTTATGGAATATTCTGGTTTTTTTACGCACTACAGCTAGCAATTTCTAGATAAACCTAATTCAATTTAATCAAGCCGAGAATAACAATTCACTTAATATGAAAATCAAATAAAGTAAATAATTTTGATAGAATTTATTCTACGGCCCACGCGATAAACTTCAATTTAGCGAACTTTTCAGGGTCAGAGACGAGTTTCAGCACAGCGCTGGGCAGTTTTATAGAACCACATGTAACAGCAGCAGCAGCAATAGCTGCATGCACTACAATCATGATGTGTGCGTGTGTGGCAAATATTTGCATATAGCATTAAGCTGATCTCTGTTAAGTGCTAGAGGGCACTATACTGCGCCCTATCCTCGTTATCATTATGTGACACATTAAGGCTGTCATTAAATTAACAACAAAGTTGGCAGCAAAGCAGTCAACAAAACGTGCGATAAGAAGTGCTATTTGTGGGCGTGGCATATGATATTGTATTGCATTGACTTTAGCAAGATTGCTTCGAGTCTCGACCGACTCGAGCAATAGAGTATGCATTTAATTAGCCACTGCATATTGTCAGAAATCAATTAGACAATTTGTCACATGTTTGATTTATGCAGCAAAAAGATAAGTGTATCTATATTTCTCTCATACAATTTACATACAGATATACATATATAAATCTTTTAATTACATTCGCAACATGCAGACATGCAGACATGCAGACGTGCAGACGTGCAGCCAAAATGAACTGTTATAAGCCGCATGTTTTGCACGCATCGCTGTCAAAGCCCAAGCTGTCAATTGCCATTTGGTAGACTCGTTCGCCAAAAGCCTACCCCGACCCACTGCAACAGACCGTCCGACCGACCGTCCGACCGACCGACCGAGCGACCGCCCGCCTGTCAGCGTCTTGCTTCAATGTCTGGTTAGACTGCATTTTTTTATGTCATACAACAACAAAAAAGGAAAAGGAAAAGGAAAAAAAAATAGAAATACACACAAAAATAGTTGCTACATAGAATCCATAAAACATTTTTAGCATTTGCAGACGCACAGCTTTTAAAAAATTGTCTGGCACAGAGATAGAATTCGTGTATGCGGGCAGCAGACTGTCCGCACCGACTGTCATCGAGCGGAAGTCTTCGCTCGCACACTTCTGGTGTCAACCGATCGATGTTTTGTCTATAATAGATATATGGGTTAAGCGAATGATCAATGGCCTATTGTGGTTGGTGTTATGTGTCTGTGGTTCCGCTGACTTGACTGACAGCATAGATCAGACCGCAGTGGTTCTTGGAAAGATCGGTAGTTGCCATCAAGATCAACACAAAACTGACAAAGAATTATGGACTGCAGAGATTAGCGTGCAATAGAGTAAGCCTCTAAGAAGTAATTTATCTCGCATAGATCATAGCCAAGATCTTCAATAAGATGAATAGCTGCAATAAAAGTAATGGGTGGATATTGATGAATTAGATCTATTACTAAATACTATAAACGTTTACTCTCCGAGAATTCTAAGAGCAATGAGTCATGAAACAAGATCAGAAACTAAATTAAGATCAGTGTATTAGTATTGAGGAATGGATATTTGTACAGTAAATCAAGCCAAATATGAGTAATATGATATGAAGAACCATTTCTGTTATGACTATAATTCCACATATTCTCTTTCATTTATCAAGAAACAAGAGATTCTTGATCTTAAATGAAGAAGCATAAAGAAAGTTAATCAGCTGATGAGAAATTTGTATTCCTATTATTAGTAGTTAGAATCGATTTAAATTTCTCTCTATTCGAATTTCTAAATAGATAAATTATTATTTATCGAAATATATTTCTTTCAAGAATATATTATATACATAAATAATTTTGGGAGCATCATTCATATTATGTATTTAAATAATAATTTTTTAAAATGTTATACATAATTTAGCCTTTGGATCGCTAACAACTTATGCAAATTGATGGGGCGATAGTTTAATTGAATTGAACAGGAGTTTTATAGCTGACACACTGAGCGACTGACAATTGTAGATATAAAGATATGATCAATGGATGCATTAAAAACCGATCACAGACTCTAATGGCCAGTCAGCCAAATGAGTCAACACCTGCCCTAGCGACTGTGAGTAGATGTGCGTAGAGTTCGAACCTAAACCTGTCGCCTGGTTCTTGGCCTAAAAAGCTGGCGGGGCCCCGAAAAGCGACAGGAGGCAGTCGCCGCTGCCGTTGCAGTTGCAGATGCTGTTGCCGATGGTGTTGCCGATTGCAGTTGCCATTGCCGTTGCCGTTGCATTTGCTGCCACAGACGCAGCCACAGACGACGCCACTTGTCGTGTCGTGTCTCAAATTAATTAAAGACTCATCTACATATTTCATTTCCACTCCAACTGGTTGGGCAGATACAAGAAAATGCGGAAAACCAAAAAAAAAAAAAAAAAAAAAAAGAAGAAAGACAAAAAACTAGACGCTGACCGCAAAGTTGACAACGACATCGATTCAGACTGTGACGCCGACTGCAACGCTGGCAGAGGCGCGCGCAGCGGGCGCCTTCAAATTGGCCTGTCATTGAGTCCGGCGGGGCGGCAGCGTCAAACGGAGGCGTGGCACCTTTACGAAATGCATTCAAAAACAAATTTTTCTTTCTCTTGAGCTTTTAACAACTTCTTTAAAAAATTTTGACATGTTTTTAACATGTTTTTTTCCTTTTACAACAGCAACAAATTGTTTGAAGTTTTTTGTTTTTCAAATTTTCATATTTGTTTTTTTGCTGTTCGGCTAGTTTTAATTTGTAAGAACAACATGTTATACATTTGCTGGCATATTTTCTATTCAAATAAGCTAAACTTTCACTTGGAAAAACTTTTACGGCAAAGCAGCTTAGCGGACACGGCGGACTCTCCCGGTGGGCCCCATACTTTACACATTATTAGTCTGATTTAATCAAATCAAGACACGCTCAATAATTTTGTTCATTTTTCATTAATGAATTGGGACTTGGGAGATATCATTCAAGATTTGGTCATGCTCTTAAACGGTAGCTTCCTATGTGGCATGGTCATCCAGTGAAAGCTACTAAGACTAATGGATAGATATATTCATGCTTAGTTCTAGCTCAGCACAGCTGGCGCTCTGACAAATCCCATCAATGTCTTCGCTGTAATCCTAACAATAGATCGGTATTCTAATCAAAAATTTCCACAATATGCAATTTCATATATGATTATCTTATTGTGTTTTGTGGGCGTGGCTGCATAGACAAACAGCGATGCCAATTTGTAGCAACCCCTAAGCATCAGCTGTCAATGGGTTTTAATAATTTATACTTATGCGCATTTGTCCTATCGGATATTGGCATCGGATATCCGTTGACAACCCCCAAAAGACATGTTAATGCAATTCGGTTATTGGCAATGCCAATAGCGAACAATAGCTCCATAGGCAGCAGGGGTTAAACAAAGTAAGAAAAAAGGTAGTCAACTGTATAAACTGTGTGCGAATAGAATATATAAATTGATACGATATGTATTTCAATATTTCTTGAGCTTCTTATAGGGGTGCGCCCGCTGTGGGATTTACCATTCGTTTTCACTTTTATAGAAGTGTCTGTTCCCTTCCCATTAAATTTTTTACTACACCCAAATATAAGACGCTTATCTAAGCGTTCGCAGTTGCGGGCCTCTACTCCTAAGATTTATTGACTTTAAAGAGACAACTCTATAAACCGCTATTAATTAGTGTTTAATAGCTGCAATTTTGTGACACAAAGTTCAGTTGTGCGCCAGCTGTATCTGTGAGATACAACTTTACTTTTTGATTGATATGCGCTGTCGCTGTGAATGCTATTAAATTGTCAAAATAGTTTGGCCACTTATAAATATATAAAGAAGTAGAAAACATAAGTCGATCATAAAAACGGCGCACAGTAGTAAAAGTTCATTATATTGGCCTCTATAGGGCTGCTGTCAAATTATGTTAAATATCCACAAAAGGCGCTGCATAAATTGTATTATATGTCACACATTATATTCTTTGTGAGCATAATTAAACATATAATGGAAATTACAATTTCAAATATATTCATGCATTTTTTATTATTTACAGTGCCTGATGAACATATTTAAAAAAATAATAAAAAAAAATTTACAATTTTTTTTTTTTAACCTTTATTGTAGAGCCGATCATAAATTTCATCATTATCGACTGTCGAGTCGGCGACAAAGTCTCGAAATTAAGGCCTCATTAGCATAAATTGTGCGTCTGCAACGGTGATTAAACGCGAAGGGGAAAAGTTTTTGGTGAAGTTTGTCACATAACTCAATTGTGTACACCTTCGAGAACTTCGACTTTTGACAGTCATATTTTGACATTTTAATTATTGGAAGTGCGTGCCTTCGCCTTTTCTACGTGCTTAATATGTGGGCAATTTAAAGCAGCTCAGATGCGTGCCTTGAATTTTGGATATCCATTCGATTCGGATTCAAATTTTTGATTCTGCATATTGTTCCTGTGGTCGGCCCCACGAAACACTTCACAGTTAGTTCAATGAACTGTCGAGCAATTTGTGGGCTGCCAGCTCATTTATTGTTCAATAAATGATCATTCAGGTTTTGTTGTTATGCATTGATTTCACACCTCTGTGAAGTGTAAAGTATTCTACGTTTGTATTGAATTTTTTTTTTATTTATATATAACATTGGTTCTGAATCAAATTTTACTTAATAGACTGACCCGCCTAATATTCATATCGATTATTGGTCTCTTCATAAAAAAGCAATAATAAAGCCAAATTTATTAAAGTAGTAGTTCATAAAAATATTTCAAGTTAATACAAAAATTTGATTTTTAAACAATTTTAATGCAAAACTAAAGTGATTATTTTTAAATCGTATAAAACTTTAACTTTAGCAATAATAAAATATGTATAAATAATTTTCTTTTACATAAATAAATAAAATATACAATATAATTAACACTAAATATGTAAATAAAAAATATTCAAATAACGTATATAATAAAAATTATTTTAAAAAAATAATCACTGCACACTTTCGTATGCTAGGCCCCGGCGAGATTCGAACTCACGATCTCCTGTTTACTAGACAGGCGCTTTAACCAACTAAGCCACGGCGCCACTTGCAAGCAGTGCTATCGAACGACCAATACAAGCAGCGCAAAGAACTTTGTTTTTGCGTATGGTGTATGGACGCGCTCGTTCTCACGCAGCTGTGGTTGCTGCTGTTATTGCTTTAGGGGTTAAAAATAGCACAGTCAGTACAACAGAGTGAGCGAGAGCATGAGAGCCCGAGAGCTTGAAACAACAATAAGAACGAGATAGCAGCAGCACCAAAATGAGTGGAATTTTAATAATTTTGAATGATTCGTTGCGCGTCCCACACACACATAATTCGAACTAAAAGTGTTCATATGTTAAAAACATATATCCACAAAAATAAAAAAACAGATAAAAACAAGAAAAATTACTTATGTTAACTCGAGCTAAACAAATCGTTTTTTAAATGGGGCAAACCAAGTGAAATGCAACACCAAAAGCGCCATTTAGACACACACAAAGTGAAAGGCTGTCACTTGCTACGAGCAGCAACTACCCCTACCCCTGCCAACATCTGCCCCCTCCCAACTCTTCAGATCTGTAACAAATGAAGTGTAGCGCTTAGCATATCATTTATTTTAGTTTTTCATTTCATTTTCCTTTTCATTTATTTCAAGGGGCATCGCTGGCAATTATTCATGGCTTCGATTTTTTTTTTTTAATTTTTTGGGTGGGAAATTATAAATCAAGCAAAAGCCACAATTTCACTTTAATTCGGCTGCAACTTTATAATTTCCGTAATGCTGTAAATAAACCGAAGCAGCCAATGCATTCCAATTTGTTTAGTTTAGCCAGCTGCTACAGATACGGATATGCAGACTCGTAAATCGCAGAAAGCTATTCTTTTTTTCTACCCAATAAAACTTATTTTTTGCGCCGCCCCGGCGTCTGCTTATCTTTGACATAGTTTCCAGCAAAAAAAAAAAAAAAAATCTGTTCTGTGTACGCATTTACTATAGCCAACAAAAGTTTACGCCTACTTTCCATCAGATTTTCTTTGAACATTTTGATGTACTTTCAATCTCCATTTGTCACAGCGCACACAAATTGCCAAAAGTTTGCATCGTAAAGTTTTAGTAGCTCCCATTGACTTTTCCCGAAAAATATTACTCTCTGGGGGGGTATCCGCATGCCAAGGCTTTTCCATTTCCTTCAGGCGTAAAAGAAATGCTCTACTTCTTGTTTAGCTCTAGCGCCATCTGCTGCCCAATCCCAGCCAGTACTTCATAGTTGATCATTACCGTAACGTAAACAACTCTTTAAAGAAAACACACACACAGACACATTGCGCTTTTCTTCTTCGTTTTTTTTGGCGTCAAAAATCAATTTTTCCATCACTCAAGTGGCCACTCAATAGTTTTTCTTCCTTTTTTTTCTGGGCAGTCCAAAGCCACGAAGCGTGTTCCGGCATTAACTCCTCCAATAATATTTTAGCTGCGTTTTCTTTTAATTTTCGTTTTTTTTTTTTTTACTTTTGGGCTGCTTTGATGATATCCGCGGCAGCTGCCAAGACTTCTTCAATTGGTTCATAACAAGCTGCAGTTCAAGTATTTATAAAAATCTTGTTTATTATGGCATAAAGTGCATAAGGTTCATTGAACGAGTGTGTATGCTTGTGCCTGTGCCTGTGTGTGTGTGTGTGTGTGTGTGTGTGTTGTGTGTGTGGTACCAAGTGCTGACACACTTTGGCCAGGCGATTGTAGAATTGACAGGCAGACGGAGTCGAGCGGGCGGTCTCTGCGGCCACACAAGTGGTTTGACCTTTACACAACGCCTGAACTTGAAATTCATGGCAGCAATTTCAATTAACCTCGAAATATGCGATTTATAACCTCGCTTTAGGCCGCAACGCCCCATTGTACAGTTGACAAATTTCGCACAGCAGTAGCGCTGCACGCTAAGTTCTTCGTCTATCGCTCTATGCTTAGATTAAGTGCGCGGGTTCGAGTGCACGGGAGGGCGTATTTCACTCGGCTTGATTAAATGCCGTTTTTATTGTTTTTCTTTTAATTTATTATTATTCATTTTTGTATTATTGTTATTCGTAATAGCTTTTTGATACACAGAGCTGTATAATTTTCTTTTTGGCTTGCTGCAATTTCTTTTGACAGCTTTTAAAAGTGTCAGACATTTAATTAACAACTTTTGGGCAGTTGGGTCTGGCCTTTGGGCTGACATCCTGACACACTGGTTCTGGCTGGGCTAATCAAGCGGCTTTTGTGCTCATCTCTTATGCATATTTATGTAGGCATTCAGATATGGTGTATATATTATTTTTGGGCATATGCTTGCCGCTGGAAATTGATTGATAATTAATTAATGACCTGCTTTCTTTTCTCTTGCAGCCATTCTGCAGCGCTCAACTGTGGATGTGGGTCGCATCAAGATACAAAGTGTGGCAACCTGCTTGTATCTCTGCATGGATGCGTGTGGCGCGGCCTATGCCTCGGTAAGTAAACAATTCAATAAGTCTCTATAAATCATAAATAATCTTTAACTAAGAGCAACTCATACAATTTGAAGGGAAATTCCTGTCACACAATTCAAAATATTAATTCACTAAACATTTCTTTGCTCAAGAGCCTAAAATGTGTTTAGATATATTTTATATTTCTATTCTAATCCCTTCTACAAATAACACGCAATGCGAATTGTATTTCTTTTTTAAATACAACTGCAAATATAAATTATTTTTTCGTTTATCCATATTTTATAGATTCCCTATCGAAATAACTCGAATTGCGACCCAATTATTTTGTTTTTTTGCGCCATCTGTCGCACAGTAGTATAATGATAATAATAATAATTGTTGATGAATTGTTGCTCGAAATTATTATTTCAATTACAAATTATGTGGCCTTATCAAGCAAGTGAAGCGGCAAATTTCGATGATAGCCAATGACAAAGGCAAAACAAACAAAAAGGCCCACAGAGAAGCGCACAAACACCAAGTGCTATAAATAACAAAATTAACTCAAGTGCACAACAACAAAAGGCAACGGGCAGAGAAAACATCCAGAGCATACGTGAAGATGTCCTTGTCTTTTGGGCCAACCCTTGTTCTTATTATTCCTAGATTCGATTTGGTTTTAGTTTCGGGTTGTTTTTTTTTTTTTTCACTCTGGGGTGCTTTGTCGAGTGGCAAGTGAGTCGGGTCCTGGCATGTCCTGTCGATAATTAATGTGACACTTTTTCTCTCCGCTCTGGCGTGGACTCCCCGCTGCAGTGCGCGTCGCATTTCTCGCTGCCTGGCGCCAAGCGGCTGCATTTTGTTGTTGTTTCTGTAATCTCGCTGGTTGTTGTAGCTGAACATTTGAGTTTTGTCGCCGCACTTTGACCTTTTCGCATGCACAGCCAAAATAGACGCGTTTGTGCCAATTCTGTCAGGCGCGTGACGGCGCGTTTTGTATCTGACAGATACACTCGCAGCCATAGCTGCAGATACTTTGGTGTTGATTGATGCGCTTCAGCGGTCGCAGCTCTTTGTCTGTCCTATGTCTGCGTCTGTATTGCGGTCCTTTTGATGGCGCCCGATTTCAAGCATTTTCTCTAAGTTGGTCAAGTGGGCGTTGTCGCTGGGCGGCCTTTGTTTATTTAATTTTTTTTTTATTTATATATATATATATATATATATATATATATATATTGGATTTATTTGGTGACCATTCGGCTGAATCAGAAAAGAAGCAACCAGAAGGGACTTGTTTGTTCTCTCTCTCTATCTCTCTCTCTCTCTCTCTCTCTCTCTGTATAGCTAAATTTGAAGCGGTCAAATCAAAGTTTCATAATTTCCGCCACGTTTGAATTGAGTTTCTTTCTTTTTGTTGGGCAACGGAAGTGGCATCCATTTGTATTGTCTGACATCCAAGCTTCCGGGGAAACTAAGCAAAGCTAGTTCATAAATTTAGAGCACATAACTTATGATAAATTTTAGCATTAATCATTTTTTATGTAAATAATTTCTAAAAATTATTTTTACTATTCTATTTTTTTTTTTAAATAACTAAAAATAAAATGTTTACATTAAATAAAAATTATATATATCAATAAATATACCTAAATTTATAGTGTCTTTTTAAAAAAAATAAATTGTAAATGTTTTCCTTCCACTTTTTATTAATATGTTTTGAATTTTTAATTGACTGTTAAAAAAATATCATCAAAAATATCAACAAATAAATATAACTTTGCTTTTAAAGTATTTTTCTTATAGGAATCAGCTGCTAGGCAACTTTTTCTTATATGTATATTAAATAATTAGTTTTCGGTTTATTGCGGCTATTTTTACAATGCTTTAATGCTTATCGCCAAACAAAATCCCCTGCATCTGGTTGAAATAGCTCATTTAAATATATGTATATACAATTATAGATTTCCATTGGAGACACTTTCTGAGCAGTTTTAAAATAGATTTTCATGCACTTGCGAATAGCTGTTGTTGTTGGCTTTCCGCCCCGCATTTCAAATGCCAGCCACATTCTGATCTTGTGACCGTCTAGCAGGTGATTTGATTAGCTGCCTAATGGGTCGGCTAATTGAAAACCCAAAACGTTTGCCAATTCATAAATTCAAAATGAATGGGCGAATACAGCGAGAGCGAGAGGGAGAGTGATTAATAGAGAGACCGAGGAAGAGAGGCGTGTGAGTCAGCGTTGTTGGCCAATTAAAATGTTTTAGCCATAAGTATACAAATGTGATTATTAATTTGCATAATTTGAACTGCGACTGGAATCTCGACGTAAACGGACCGCCCGCAGAGTCCGCCTGCTTCACGGCGATCAATTAATGCACTGTCATGCGAGCCAGAATCAGAGGCCAATGAATATGTTGCCGCATTATCATTGTTATGGTCCTGTTCCAGCTGATAGTGTGGGGTCCCAAAGAATGTGCTTGAGCTCGTGTGGTACCGTTTCCTATACCCTGTAGACAGACACTGGCAATAGCCGGGAAAAGGGGCATTATGGGTTTGAAATTCTGTAGCTATTGGTTTTCTTTATTCCAAATGTATACAAAATGTTTTAAATAAATTTGAATTCCCACTCTATAGATATAGCGCTCCCTTAATAGAGCATCTGCTAGTCCATCACTTGTTTTCTCTTGCTCTAATCTTGTTGTAGGCGTGTGTCTAACCGCTGACCCTTGACCCTTTCCACCTGGCGCCAGCTTTGATAAGCGGCAAGTGCTCAGCTAATGGCTTTGATAGACTCGCATTTACAGCTATCTCTATGCCGTACAACTTCATTTCCTTTCGCTCTGACTGCAATTTTCACTTAATTTCAGGCTAAATTTAGACCAGAAAAATAAAAAGAGAAAACACATTAAAGACGCGTCGAGCGAGACACACGCGCCCATTGCCACATTCTGTTGTCATATATGTGTCGGAAAATTAGTCTAGTCTGCCTCTAGAAGGCCTCTTCCCTGGAAGACCTTTGAAATGGCGTCAACATTTCAACCATATTTCGCAGAGCCTCCCTTCAGTCCTGCACTGGCTAGTCAATCCCTCCCAGTGGATGCCCCATTTCATATCAAATTGGTGTAGCCAGCAGTCGGCGCGACATTTGGACTGATTAATTTCTAAATTTAATCGTCGACATTTCCACATGGAAGTTGAGTCTCGAAACAATTTTAATTGCCTGACAAGCGAATTAATTCAATGTTGTTAATTGAATTTGATCGAAAGCGCTCAGGCGGCGCATCTAAAGGCCACAGATGTACTCGCAGCCCAGTTCTCATTTCCCAGTTGCCTGTCGCCCGTTGTCAGTTCTCTCAATCCTTTGTAGCTGCTTTACATTTCTACCTAAACGAAAATAATTGAAGTCTGCGACTTGTTTTGTTGTCCTTTTGTGCGGCTGTCATGTGGCATTCATAAAGTAGGCAACTTTATGGTCTGGGTCAGGTTCGGGGTCAGGGTCATCCTCAGGGTGCCGGCGTCTATCGATCGCCAACGCCGATAGCGAGCACATCCTGTGATAATGAGCACATTTATCTAACAGATACCCATTCCAACCAGATACAAAAGAGGCCACCGACTTGAGCCTTCAACAAGGTAGCCAGCCAGCCAACTCAGCCATTTAGTTCTTTGGGTTTTCCCGCTAAAGTTTAGCCCAGTTGTTTGTTATGCATATGAGCAGACATTAGCGCAGCCATTCGATTTCTTATTAGGCTCAATGCGATGACAATTGTATATATTATGAATAATACAGCATGGATTCTCTTCATGTTAATAGTCTATAAAAATTCCCAAGTGGAGTTCGTAGAGAAATCTGTAAAGTATTTTAAAATGCTTCAAAAAGTTCTCTCTTTCAGCTGGTAATGCTATAAATCAAAATAAATGTTAAGTTTACAGCAGTGATAGTGTCTGGTACTGTTAACTAACATTTAATTGATGAAAGGTTGAAATGTTAATGTTAGCTATGTTTTATGTTAACATACATACGAATGATGTTAACATAACAAGAATATCTAAAGAAGTGTTATGTAGAATATCAATGCAAGTTAACATTACTTTTCTTCTACAAGTACATTCTGTTAGCTTAACATGCGAATCCTATTTACATTGTTCTCATTTCTGTTATTACAAGACATTCATTGGTTTATGTGTTATTTCAAATATACATACATATACATTTTTTAAAGACATCTATCTCTCAAGTTCTTAACGTATTTATATGCTGCCGATTTTCTAGCCAAATAATTTAATTCTAGTTCTCAACTGTTACAGAAAGAATTCGACGACAACTGTGTGTTCAATGAGAACATGGAGCTGCACAACTACAACACTTACTCCTCCACATACAACTCGAACGCGAGACGAGTGTTCTATTTGGCGCTGACTGGTCAAGGTGCGCCGCGTCGCACACAAATTCCGGCCACCAGGACCTTGGGCAAGCTGTCCACCTACACGAATGCGATCACCGAGACGGTGCCGCAGCAGCGGGTCGAGCAGCTGATAGCCAAGAACTTTGGTGCCAATCGCGTCAAGCATGGCGTGCGCCAACTCTGTGATACCGGCAAGCCGCTGATTGAGCTCATCGATGCGGTACACTTTAAGCCGCGACCCAAGTGCAGCAGCAGCAGAAGCAGCAGCGGCAGCAGTAGTAGCAGTAGCAATAGCAGTAGTAGAAGTAGCAGTAACGTTCCTGTGCCTGCGTACAGCGCCAGCAGCCTGATTAGTATTAGTAACGGTAGTCAAAGCGACAGCGGCCATATTAGCAGTAGCATTAACAGTAGCAGTCACAATAACAGTAACATTAACAGTAGCAATAGCAATAACAATAGCAATAGCAATAGCAGTAGCAGTAGCAATAGCAGTAATCTTAGCAGTAACATTACTCAGCACAAGAGGAAGAAGAAGCAGCGCAAGTGCCGGCCGCACGAGCAGGAGCACACGCATAACTGCCAGAGGCGTGGTACGCGAGGTCCTAAAGCGCAGCTATGCAAGGAGCTGCGTGACGAAGCAGCCAGAACGGGTGCGCCGCCGCCCAACTGTGGCAAGAAGCCCGGCAGTCCGGCAGCCAAACGCAAAGCTGCCGCAGCAGCAGCGTCTGGTGGCATCGCCAAGGCCGCCATGCAAAGGCCTAAGGCCGCCGGCGCGGCTGGCAAACGCAAAGCGCCCAAAGCGACCGGCAAACACAGACCCAACGGGCCCAAAAGGCAGCGAGCGGGCAATGCCAGCAAGCGCAACAGTACGCGAAAGTTGCAGCGCCTGCTTGAACTGAGCAGCACGACAGTAAGAACAACTACAACGATGGGCACTACAGTGGCTAGCAGCCTGGCAACGCCGGGCAACAGCTGGGATAGCAGCTCTCCGCTGCCCGCCCTGGCGCTCAGCGAGACGAGCGATCGGGTGGAGCGTAATGTGCGCATGTCCCATGCCAGCTTCGAAGAGTCACAGAGCGAGGATGATGCGGAGGAGGAGGACGAGGACCTGCCAGAACTGGACTCGCAGGAGGAGCCGGAGAGCAGCTACGAGAACGCCACACTGGAGGGCCAGGCGCGCGGCTCTGCTGTGGACGATTCGGTCTACTACGATCAGCTTGATTTGTGAGTTTGCCTTTAAAAAATACAAAAAGAAAAAACACTAATACAAATTTGTTTTCCAAATTTTACAATTTTCTAAATTTATTTCAAATATCGAACATAACTTATCGAATTTGTTTTTGGCATATATATTTTAATTATCTAATTGGCATTAACTTTAATCTATTTACATATCTCATATTTTGTACGAGTGCGAAATTTTAATTTTTGGTTGTTGTTTTTCATTTTTTTTTATTTTAATATTTTTCAATTAATAATTGACATTCAACAAACACTTTCCTTTTTTGGTATTTTGAAAACGTACAAAATGTGTAAATGTGTTTAACTGAATATTTGTTTTATTTGTTTTTTAAATTTTTTGAAGGCATTAAAATGGAATTGCAATATGAAAATATGAAGTAATCCCACTATATGAATAAGAAATCGAGCAAGATGTAAAAAGTTTGGCTTGAGTATGCGATATTGTAATTTGCAAGTTTTCATACACACACACGCCCACACACACACCCACACACACACACACACAGGTACATACACACCAAGAAACGCATTACACTGCACACACACATCACTTCTAAGATATGTATATACACCTTATATGTATATACTGTATACCCAACGACTGTGGTTCGAAAAAGTATTTTTGATGCAACGCATAGATATCGATAATTATCGATGACAACAATAACTTGTACACGCGTCTGCAATCGATCACGAATAAGAATATCAAAACATTAAATTACTATGTATTACAACAAAACGGAGTCTCGAGTATTTTTTGTTTAAGTGTGTTTTCTATTGGCACCGATCCATATAAAGAAAATATATACTAGCAAATTGCACGCTCATTTTATAATTTATTGAATATTTTATTTAACGAACTAACTTAATTAGCCAAATATATTTATTTTAGCTATTTACAGGCTATTCGAAATACTTGAGTCTCTGCTCTAAATCTTTTACAACAGATAACAATAAATAATACTCAAAAATACGACCACTCGAAAAAGAAAATAAAAATAAATAGAAACTGAAACTGAAACAATGCAAAACTTGCAAAAGTTATGAAATATGTTTTCCTTATACATCAAATTAATTTGATAAATATTTGCGGAGTCAAGAGTCTAAATGTATGTGCAAAATGTGACAATTCGAATAATTCGCATGCGAAAATAGATTTGTAAATAGATTTACGATTGCGATCGGTCAGATGATAATTATTATATATATCTCCACATATTTATATATAAATACTTTTATTTATATATTCAATTTAATTGTGGTACTGTCGAATTCGAACCTCGCTGCCTCTCAGTGCGTAGTTTAAGCTATGTAAACCAATCTTACGTGCGGCAAAATAAAAAAAAAAAAAAAATAATTAAACAAAAAAATAAAAAATCACACGAGCCATAAACAAAAAAACGAAAAAAAAAAACAAATCGACAAAATAAAAAAA
This sequence comes from Drosophila koepferae, assembly GCA_030914345.1. Lineage (NCBI taxonomy): Eukaryota > Metazoa > Arthropoda > Insecta > Diptera > Drosophilidae > Drosophila > Drosophila koepferae. The sequence goes on along the minus strand of JAUESR010000197.1, from coordinate 11,858,047 downwards.
AAATTAAAAATACAATAAAATAATATTATTTATAAACTTAATACATAAACTCACAAATCAAAAATTGTATTTGAATTTTATAATAGAACTAACCTGTAATTATGTCTATTTATTTGCGTGAAATGATTTGATATATATTTAATTTAATTTTAATATATATATTTATAGGTTATTAATTTATTATATTTTACTTCATAAAACAACAAATATTAAACATTTATTTATAAATTTAAACTAAGCCCAAAAAATTTTAGACTAACAAATTCTTGTAGTAATAATTAAACGTACGATGAAAAACAGATAAAAATATATCAAATTAAGATTATACAAAATATACAAACAAAACTTGTGTTTGCAATTGAGTGGTATGAAAATATATAGAAAATAAAATGAAAAAAATTATATTGTAATGGTAAGCGTGATGTAGCTAAAGGAAAAGTAGTTAGAAAAATTATAACTCTATTTTTCGTTGGGTTGACTCATTTTTTGTTTGTTTGTTTTTTACTTGCATGGTATTCAAAAGATTTTAATAAAATAAATAAAATTACTTCATTTGGCATTCCGCACGAAACAAGACATAAAACAAATGAAATGCAAACTACAAAATTTTATAATAATATTTGAAATCTGGCATGCGATTCATTTTTATGCCCCTTTTATTGATTCTTCCTCTGTTTCTTTATAATGAGCTATTCGAAAATATTATTAAACTCCATATTCTATGCCACTTTCCAGCCTCCAATTGTTGCTGCTGCAGTTGCTCGTTATGCTCTGTGTGGAGCGCAGCGCCGCCCTCTGAGTCTCCGGATAATACTACAATACCAATAAAACTACCTACCTAGATGCACCCACCGATATGCACGTACTATAGTTCCTGATCTAATGTAGCCATAAGTTACGTTTTCAAACTGTATATACGCATACATAGATCTTAATTATAGTGATTAGATAGAGCACGATTTTTGTCTAATTTAAGTACATTTTTTATATATTATAAGACTGAAGACTATGGATACACAAAGATATTCAAATTTCATGAAATAAATTATACTATGCTTAAAACATTCTACAAATATTAATGGGTGTTTATTTTCTTTGCTACGAATATGTTCGAACCACTTAATTTGCTAAAAATGAGTGGGTGAAAATTATATATAGAAACAGATCAGTTTCTAGTCATAAATGTAGTTTTTCTTTATCTAGACTGGAGAGAGAAGCAAGAGGTAATGCTGTCAGGCAAACATTCTCAAGAGTGAGGCTCTCTCTCTCTCTGTCTTTGTTATCATCTCTGTATAGCTATCTCATTCGTCGACAGTCAAAGACCTTTCGGTTGTCGTAATAGACAGACGTGCACGTGCGACAATAGCCGCGATCATGTGGTGTGCGGTGTGCGCTCAGCTATAATTGAATAACAGTGAGAATAATTACAGTTTTCGCTCAAATTGCGACAAACATTTATAGTATCAATTTTGAATAGAATGCTCCGTGGCAAAATAAATGCGAAGCGAGGAGACTCTGCACCCACAAACCCCAGACCCAGTTCATATACATATGTGTTGCCTATATACATATGTGAGACAAGTCACGTAGGCCTTGAATTGGCGAAATTATGACGACAACTGTTGTTGCTCGCTGCTGTTGATATTATTGCTACTGCTGCTGTCGTTCTCACATTCATTCATATAATGCTGTTAAAAATTTTGCATGAATAGGCGAAATCGGACTCGGAATATGGGCAAACGCAGCAGCCAAAGCACAAAAGCTCAGAAGCACTTGGCAACAAACAGACAATAAAAAAAGTGTTGGGTTGGTTAGAGATGAGAGCGGGTTGATACGTGAATGAATGCTACTCTTATGACGTATCAACACGTCCAGACATCATTTCAGTCAAATTATAAATTGAAAGAATGGAAAACGATGTAACAGACAAAACATATATTGGTTTTTTTTTTTTTTTATTTTTTTTATACATAAATGTTTATAATTATTATGTCCCACACTTGTCTATACACAACTCAATTATCGTGCTAACCGCTCATCGGTCAGGCAATTGTCACATCTCTAGCAGCGAAAAAGCACTCAATTCGCTCAGCATAAAGCATAAGCCAGAAAGCCTTAAGTTTGATGACGTTGCAGTCAACGTCGCAGCCGACGTCACTCGGCACGCGCACTTCAACAAATTTGTAAAAATAAGAAAGAGATAACAAAACAAATAGGAAAAATTTTTTATTTCGTTTTCTGCTTATCAGTGAAATCTGAAGATCATAATGACAAAGCGAGGTGCTGGCGCTAGCACTACCTTCCGTTTCGTAACTCTCTCTCTCGCTCTGCCCTGTGCTTTTTCTCTGTTCCCATTCATTGCGCATTGCGCTGATAAAAACTGTCGGCTGATTAGAAGTCTGTGGAAGTTCAAATAAGAATCTGCCATCTGTGCTTGTTGTATTTGTTTACCTTTCACTTTTGCGCCAATCGCGTCAGCTGATCGGGCCAGCCCTCCCGTTTCTAATTGGACTATCACTAACCAGTCTTTTTTTTTCGTGTTTTATCTGACATTTGGTGGACATAGAAGACATGCTTTTACGTTTCGTAACACTTTTCATTAGCTATTTTGTAACGGCATATAATCCGTATTTGTTTTAGGTCGCGTGTAATTTGTATGTCTAATATATGTACATACAGAGATAAGATATTGTAAACGTGTATATTTATGTATATTGGACACGAAGGTCATTTCCTTTCATTGACATTCTGTGTATTTCGTTTTATGGTTAAGAAATATAGAATTGTTATTAGAATGCAATCGATTTTCAAAAAATTTAACTAGGAGCAAGGTTTTAAAGTATATTACAATTTAAAGATTCAATGTTGATTATCACCTTGTCAGTTTCGGCTCTTCGTCTCTTAATTTCAGCTGCAAATGTTTGCGATCGAGTTTTGTTTTTTTGTTTTTGCAGCTTTGCACAATTTTATTGCCATTTGAGTGCACAGTTTTAGATTTCTAGTTTTTGCATGGGTGTTGCGATGTCTACGTGACGCATGGAGAATACACCACCCCAGGTAACTCACGCCCCAGCTGCAGCACAAGCAACAGCGGCAGTGGAATGGAACAGCTGGCTCCCCACCTGCCCACATGAACTGCAATTATTGAATGCCAATATCAATGCCAATGCCAATATTAGATGGCAAATCTAATGAAGAGATTAGATAGACAATGTGGCCAACCGGTTATGTCTGTGTGAATTTTATAAACATACATACATACATGTATAGGAACTTTGGATCTGTGAGAAACTCGTTTTAATTAGCCTCAATGGGGCAGTAACATTCAATGAATGAAACGAATAGCTTTCGATTTTCTCCATTTCTTAAATATCTTTCTCGAGGGAGAAAGAGTGAGAAAGAGATAGAGAGAGAGAGAGAGAGAGAGAGAGAGAGAGAGAAGAGAGAGAGAGAGAGAAAGAGAGAGAGAAAGAAAGAAAGAGAGAGAAAGAGAGAGAGAATGAGAGAGTGAGGGAGAAATAGAAAAATCTCAGGCATTGCGCATTTATTTTCCACTTGAATTAATATTTTGACAGTTACTGTAAGAAGTGTGGTATAATGTTATGAAAAGTGTTGAGAATTGAGTTAAATTCAATTAAATAGATTTTAATCAAGCCAACTGACGGAAATGTCAGCATTATTCATGATATTCACATATGTTACTCCTCTGCCCTGGCCCTCTCGGCCCCTTTATAGGTTGTCTTTCTAGTTAATGGCCTGCATTTGCATGAATATGATGAATATGCTTAATTGGATTAGCGTCGGCGACTTCTGTCCCGGCTTCGCTTGCTTTTCCCGTTTTGCAATTGGGTGCACAGCTTAAGCTGAAACCCGATTGCATAACATACGTAAGTTGGACGCGTGTGAGAATCGAAATTTAGTTTGAGTTAAGATGTAGCCAGCATAAAATCTCCAAAAAGTAATCACATAGGATTTTCACTCTTAAAAAATATATTTAATTTAATATAAAGAACAAAAATACCTTTGGAGATGCGGGGCATCGATCCCCGTACCTCTCACATGCTAAGCGAGCGCTCTACCATCTGAGCTACATCCCCATATTTTCATATCATAGCTGTGTTTCTATTTAAGGGTTGTTGCACTATACGAAACCGGTTATAAATAGTAGAGATAGATAGCCCTTGGCAAAGCCAAAAAGCTTAAGATGTCTGAGCTTTAAGCTTTACTGCTCAGAGCTTTGCGTATATGACAAATTCAAGTGCTACAAAAAACGAAATGCAACATAAGCAACAATGTTGGAAACAATATGAAAATAAAAGAATGTTCCCGCCCGGGTTCGAACCGGGGACCTTGTGCGTGTGAAGCACACGTGATAACCACTACACTACGGAAACTCACGAAGCGAAATCTGCCAAACGACACAGTTAATATACCAAAGAGAAACCAAAGGCAAAGGAGACTTCATTAAATTAAAAGCAAAATGCAATGAAGGCAAACTTTTGAAATTAAAAGGAAAATTACAAGAAGCTGGAAAAATAAACAAAGCCATTAGAACAACAAAGTCTGTTAAATGATTCGTAAAAGCACTGCACACTTTTATATAAGAACTTTACATTGTTAATTGGAATGAAGAATCTGTCAATAAAGCCCATTAAGCTCGAGGAGTACTTTCTTCAAGTCCATAGAACATTTCGCTTCCGCTATGGGTGGCATGCGATGAGTGCGCTGCTCAATAAAAGGCGCTGGGGTCAATAAATGGAAACCATAAAAGTGTCAGGATTGGAAGTCATGCCGGGGCTGACATTGGCGGCTCGTTAAACAGCAACAGTTGAAATCGGTGCGTGTGCCGAGGGTTGTATGTTTATAAATATAACAAAACGCACACACATACCTAAATGATCGTAAAACGAGGCTCATTAAAACCAAATAAAACTACCTATAGGTGCAGCCATGTGAGTATGTATACACATACATTTACTACATGTGTTGCTTGCGTGTAAGCTGGCCTTTACACGCATGAACTTGATAAAACCAAAAAAAGGGGAACATTACACATGTAAGCAACTAAATATAGCATTAAAATTGCGTGCAAATAATAATTGAATACAAAAAAAAAAAACAAAAGACTTGTTCCCGCCCGGGTTCGAACCGGGGACCTTGTGCGTGTGAAGCACACGTGATAACCGCTACACTACGGAAACACTTGGAGATCGAGCGGCAGAAAACTCTGTTCGTAACTAGCCGCCCCGACGCGTCGTCTACAACAGGGAAACCGATTCACTTTTCCTGCCAGCAATTAATCAGCGTTTAATTTGCATATTTTCCAAATAGGAAAATTAATGACAACGCTAATAGACGTGAGCTTTATTTATGGGCATTGCGATAAGCAGCGGAGTAAAAGTGTTTGCCTGGTCCAGAGCACGCCAAACGAGACAGCCAGGCAGCAAAGACTATTAGATTTAGGTCTTTTATATATGTATATATTTAAATAGTTATTTCAGGGTCTATGAACTTGCAAGCAGAAGCTAACTTGAATATACATACATATATAAGCGAATGTGCGTACTTTAGGAAGAGTGTCTGTGCGTGATTCTCCTTATATTTCCGATTTGGGATAAAATTGACGGGATGGCTGTATATTCATATTCATTAACATGCAGATTAAAACTTTGGCAGTTTTTGTTTACTTTTCTCTGTAATAATTTTTGTTTTTTTGTATAAATTTGTAAGCCTACAAATTATGTATTGGCAATGTTAAGCGCATTTGTTGCCAGCCGTCGTGCGGACACACACCAAAATTCAAGGGCAATAAGCCACTTAAGTGACCAAAGAAGGAAATGCCCTATCAGAGGCTCGCTCTCTCAGTGTGTGGCCGCAAGGGCATGGTAAAAGGTAAGAAATTGTCAATTAGTTAGCGCCAAAATTGCTTGCAAGTTTCAGTTGACTAACTGATTAGCCATAAACCATGCGCGAGCATAGCGATACAAGTGACAACTGAACATGGAAAACTAATTTATTTGTGTAAAGGGAAGGAAATAGCAACTGGACTGGTAGGCAATACGAAATAGCTATATACATATATATTCATATAAGCATATATATTCCGAATTCTTCGGTTACGGTTGTGTCTCTCAATGAAAGCGACACATGCAAAGACCTTGACCGCATCGCAACGGTAATATGAAACCCGCTAAAAAAAATTGTACTTTATAACAGGCCAAAAGTGATTGCAGCTACGCTAACAACATTTTGCTCTTAACAAGTTTTTGAATACCCTAAAGAATAGCATGAGAGACTGAGAGAGAGAGACTGAGAGACGACGTATGTAACACATTCTCTTAAGAAATTTGTATATTTACTTACCTTTTAATTTCTAAAGTTGAATAAAAGGCATTTAGTTAATAATTATAATACAAAATTTATATGTGGAAGAAATTTTTGATTATTTGATTTATTAAATTATTAAAAGTTCTGATGTTTGTTTTTGAAGAATTTTATGAATTAGTCCTATTTAAACTGAAAATATACAACGTTTACTAAGCTTCTACGTTTACAGTAATATCTAGGAATACTTCATTATATACATACATGTATGTGACTACAACCTGATAAGCTTTCTGGTCTTAGTGTATTCCTTTTAATTTTTCATTTGTTATTGTTATTGTGGTTTATTAAATTTACAAATCAAATCAAATAAGCGATTTTCCTATCATTTATATCCTACATATTCTCTGTAAGGGTATTTAGTCTTCGTTCATTATAGATTTTTTTTTTTTTCTTATTTCATATTTCTTGCTGGCCTGCGGTCCTCGAGACGTGTTAAGGAATTGCTGTCTATCGCAGCATCTGCGATATGAGCGAACAACTTGGCCGGTTTTCATCTTGGGCCAACGGGCATAAGCCGTATCACTTGTTGCTCTGGCTTATTACTGACCAAGTTATGCTGCGGCTACAGCTGCAGCTACAGCCATGTGTCATGTTAGCCCGTTGGCGACTACAACTTGCCAATGTATTGGCCGCTTCTCGTTCCCCATGCCTCGTCATACATTTCACACCTCCCACAATGGGGGAGGGCAAGGCTGAGGAGGCGCCCAGGCGGACTCCTGTTGCTGTAGGCGCCAGGCGAACCAACACAGCTGGCTGGCTGGTTGGCTAATCAGCCAGTTGGCCACATCAGCAGCCAAATTGATCTTACAGCAAAGTTCTTTCTCTCTCTGTATCTGCCTTTCCGATACCCATTAAAAATTGACAAATTATGTATATTTAGCAAGTGCTTAGATACATATATAAGTTATTTTTATGCTCAAATAGAACAGTAATGTACTAGATATGGATTGAAAAATCTATAGATTTTAGAATAATATCTTTCTTTTTGGAAAACATGTATAGATTGATTTTATCCATTGGAAGTATATATAATTGCAAATATAACACAAAAGAAGAGAAGAATGAGAGCTAAGAAGCTGTAGTCAAACTAAAGGGTAATCTATAGTCATTCATTCTACAGACTTGCTCACGATTGTTTTCTCTCTTCCACCAGACGCTGTGCAGTTCGGTTAGCATCTTCATCTTTATTAATCGGTACATTTATTTGATTATCTTACCCGAAGTCAGCTCCTTGGCTGGGGAGTCCGACCACTCCGTCGAGATTTATGCCCTGGCCGTGTTATTTACGCGCTAATCATGCAACACTTTTCATTTTGACACGTTCGGGCGGCTCTCATGAAAAGCACCGCCAGCGGTAATTATGTAAATTTTCCAGTTGTTGTTGTTGTTTCCTTACATTGACCATGGGCCGGGGGCAAAGCATTTTATGATCTATGCTGTTCGATTCGTGCTTAGAAATCAACACAAATTGATAAAAGCAACAACAGCAACAGCAACGACAACAACAACGACAATCGAGCCACTATTTTTATAGCCCAGGCTACGATCGAAGCATCGTTCCCATTTTGCGATCGATCCGTTTGTTTTCATTGAGCGAACACGTCGCTAACATAAATTAAACAGCTCGATGATGCGGACGGTGTGGAGAGGCAGAGCCCAAGATGGAGGTTGGAGCCGATGATGATGTGCAAGGATCAGCTCTGAAATTCCGTGGAAAATGCGCTGCGTGTTTTGACACCAAACATCCGCCCAAAAGCCGCAATCGCATTAGCCTTAGGAACGAGAGAGGTTTATTTATGGGACGGGGCGATTGGATTGGGTAGGCTCCCCAAACGGCTGAGACGTTGAGCTTGTTAGCTCATGCGCATGACTGCAATTTAAGCGCCATAAATTGTGGGTTCTCAACATTCTCTCATGTCGCTGGCAATGTGTCAAAGTCGAAAACAGGGTATTTGAAGGAGAGGAAGTATATTGCATGCTATAAATGCAGAAGTCAGATTTAGTTGTTAACGAATTTCTTTAAATATTTACAACGTTTTCAAAGATTATTTTGAACTTTCAATATTTGAATTAAGTTATAAAAAAATATGTGCGATTGAGTTGAGAACTTTGATCAAGAAGTTTGGTTGACCTTCCTGAGTATTATTATTAACTTTATTTGGATGTATATATTTAAAAACTCATTCCAATGTATGTTTGAATATAGATACATTATTTTCCAATATAGAGTCATCTAAAGTTCATATATTTCCCATTCGGCCATTAAATATTTGACCGATTTATTTTTTTAGAAACAGTTTGCAATGAAAGTTTCTTTTATTTATTAATAATTGTAGTACATGTAATTTAAATTTCTTTAAAATACTATATCCACGAATTGGCTAGACAAATTAAAGTCAATTAAAAAGAGAAGTTGGAATCGTAGACTTGCTTCAATTTGGCTTTGCACATTCATATAGGTCCAGGATCGCATTAATGTGATAATTATGTGTCCCCGTTATAATCAAATTGGTGTTTCTATAACTCCCTTGGACCCTACCTTCCCTGAAATCCGTTATTGATTTCACTGGAAGTTTTGCCTGACGAAATGGATTGGATTCCTTGTTTTGAATTAAGTTATTATTATTAAGCTATCTCTGTTGCTTACCATATAAACGTTTTTCGAATGCTCGAACACGTTTTGGCCAATCTATATAGTTATACACATAGAATCCAATAAGAAGGGGCGCTTGAAAAGCTGTGGATCCCAGACAAGTTCTTAAATGAGTAACAAGTTTCTTATAAAAATATGCCATTATTTTCTGTATAATTTTGTTCAAGGTTAAAATTTGTGAATGACATTCAAGTCTTTGGGAATATAAAAAATATTTGTGAATACATATATTCCTAGAGTATATTCCAAGCCTATTCAATGAATTAGAATATACTTTGTCGATTATACAGTGGCTAGAGAGGCAATATGTTGACCATTGGGTGAGTTCTTTGCTTTGACATATGCAAATCGTAGAACTAATTAAGCAATACTTCATGTAGCATAGACGACAGGCATAAAAACAGAGATTTTCTGCTTTGACAATTCTTTATATAATTTCATGTGGTAAAGTCTGTTGTCGTATGCGTGTAACTGACAAACTGGTCGACAGTTGCTAATAAATTAATCAGCAATAGCTTAGTTCATGAGTTCTGATCTATATCGCGACGATCACAGATCGTAAATCGTAGATCGTAGATTGTGGCTGGTTGATAATGATCGATCCGTTGATCGGTCGCTGGCATTTAATTATACATAGACACATTATTCTAAGTGGCATTACTGACAAATGATAATTGGTATTTGCATGACAATTAGAGGTGCTACGACTACTCCCTCCCTCCCTATCTCTCTCTATTTCTCTGTGAACAAGATCAGTCAGGTTTTGCCAAGTTAACCAAAGCTGACCAAGGCGCCAGGCAGCTTTGAAATGTTGCCCCATGCCCGGTGCCGAGACTAATGCAATTGGCTACGCCTTGCACTTCCTGCATATTTGATACGCCTGAACAGACATCGGCCGAGGCAAATACCACGATCATCAAGAGCAAGAACAGCAACAGGAAAGCGACATGATCGCTGGCATGATCAATGACAAATATATCTAAATGGCCCCCCAAAAAGATTGAATTTCACGAACTTGAACTTGACATTGAAAACAATAACTCGCAACTGTCAATCAACCTAAGAGCTCCCGATCATTATCAACGATCCTCTGCGATCCCAAATGAAATTAATTTTTCTCTTCCTAAGTGCTTGTTTAATTGTTTTTCTGTTGCTGCTGCTGTTGTTGATGTTGTTGTTGTTGTTGTTGCTGCTCTTGTTGGGCGTATCCATGCATTGAATTTATTTTTAGGGTTTGCACCCAAGCGGCGATCGTGATTCATGCGGCGACGAGGAGGGGGCAATGTATCCAATTGCAATGCTGACAAGATCACGTACAAAGTGCAACTTGGCTTAGCTGTCAATCAAATGTTACATACGATCAGTTTGCGCTTGGGGGACTAACCCTCAACTAATAATGAAAAGGTTAAAGGGTTGTTGAACTGAAAATGGGGCTAATCTATGGAGCTATGAATTAATAGATGTCACACAGAGGGCTGACAGATTGTTGATTGTATAGACTACGTTTATAGCACTTGGTTGATCAACTTAATTTGAATGAAGGCGTCTGCTAACAACTAGCGTAGTATATTTAGGGTAGGAAAAGTCTATATTAGTCTTTTATAGATTTGATGATCGATATTCAGATAATTGGCTTTAAAGTTCTTCTATCTATGGTTATGAACAGTGAGCGTACTATACTCATCTGATAATATTATCAATGTTGTAAAGAAGGACTACAATTCCATCATTATTATAAATTTCACAATTTATTTAAGTCGTTAAATCACTACGTGTGGTCCCAGACTTTGATAACAAACATAAAGAGTTAATTTATGATAGTTTATAATTATGATACAGTTTAACAATAATTTAATAATTTTCCCATAGAATTTCAAGTTATTTATGTATCATTTATAGGGTCTATTTGGTCTGTAATATTCCTAGCTTAAAATTCTCACAGTCATAAAAGAAGGGCTATCAACTGTTAAAACTGATATCTAGGCTACTGGCAGACTATTGCAAATTCGAACTGGTTGTATATTAAAGTTAGTTCCTCGTTTCACGATGCGAGCGCTCGTTGAGGTGGGAGCATATCGCGATTGTTGGCTAATCATTTCTAGATAAGCACGCGATAATGGTAAAAATAAATACATGGCCCAAAAAATGAATACTTGCCACTATCTGAAGCGACATTTGGCCAGTTGCTTCCGATGCGATTCACCAATTGCTTTTACTCCACCAAAAAATTTGGTGTTATGCGTATGACATGAATCGTGTCACCTATGGAGCTTAGAATGTGGTTTACTAATTTGAAATACATTTTGCTCTATCTACCTTTACTGTGAAAGGGTATTCAGTTTTCGGCTTGCCTGGCTGCTTTCTGTCAGTTAGCCCAGCTAACAACAACAATAATGATTGAATACTGGAATGTATGAGTCATTTAATAAATACAATGCCTAAACGCTAAGACTTAAAGTCACAATAAACAAAATACACATATATACATTAACAATTAATGTCCATTGCGATAGTCGGTCCAATGCTTGCCCAATGCCTGATCTCTGGCCTGCTGTCGGAGTACCTTGCCGCTGCCTGTCTTTGGCAATTCGTTGAGGAAGAAGACGCCACAGTGAAGCTGCTTGTGCTCGACCACCAAACGTTTAGCCACATATTCTACAATATCCATTTCAGTGAGTCGACTGCCAGGTATTTTGACCACTGCCGCTGCAGCTGGGTCGCCGTCGACCTCGTTCCAGAGCCCAAAGACGCACGCCTCTATCACATCCGGAAGCTCGGCAATCACCTGTTCCAGTTCATAGGGACAGTATTGGGCCCCATGGAAGCGCAACATGTCGCGTTTCCGCTCGACGATATACAGGAAATTCTCATTGTCAAAGTAGCCCATGTCGCCGGTATGAAACCAGCCCTGGTAGTCCTGTATGCGCTTCGACTCGTTCGGATTGCCATAATAGCCATTCCACACTTTGCCATTGTGCACCAAGATCTCACCTGTTTCGCCGTGGCCCAAACTGCGGCCGGCATCGTCCAGTATTTTCACTTTGACTCCCGGGACAATCCTGCCCACAGATGCGGGCTTGGCCACGCCCATGTTTGCCGCAACGCCTCCGCATTCGGTTAATGCGTAGCCATAAGAGATCTGTCCATTCAGCAGATATTCTTGAAGCTTCAATAGATTGGCCACATAGCAATTGCCGCCCCCAATGCTGATGAAGCGAACGCTCGCCAATCTCTGCTGGCTGAGCGTGGGGGCTTTGAGCAGCGAGGCGACCTGCTGGGGTGCCAGAGTCAACAGCGTCACTTTATACTTCTCGATCAACTGCAGCATATACTCCGGCGTATAGGCGTGATCCGTGATGACACGTGTCGAGCCGTGGCAGCAGCTGAAGAGCATGTTGAACAAGCCCGGCGCCCAGTCGATGGTGCTGAAGGACAACATCACGTCTTGGCCGGTGACAAAGCTGCGGAGAGATCAAATGTTAATATGAATAATTAATATGTCTCAGTTGAGTCTTGCTCTCATTACTCCTACCCAAAGTCGAACAGGCAAGCAGAGTTGGATATGCAAACAGCTTTCGGCAGACCCGTCGTGCCAGAAGTGCAGAGTATAGCTACTGTCTGATCGCCGCCCAGCATCAGCGGCTCCGGTCTAAAAGCAAGAGAAGAGAGGTCAGCTAATAAAATCGCAAAAAAAAAAAAAAACTAAATTTACTTAAGCAAGAAAAGTATTTTTAAAGGCTCAGATAAATATAACTTTATATGAATTTTTATAATTATATATTTAAACTTATGTTTTACCAATATGGGTATAATTAATTAAATATATTTTTCAAAAAAATGAGAAAAGCCTAACTAGACTATATATTTTACATGCTGATATATAATTAATTTCATTATTTATAATTTGAAATTTAACCTTTTTAAGAAAATGAGAAAAGTGTAATTAAAATACATTTTACATACTGATCTGTTCATAAATGAGTTCAGAAAACTTATCTTTTAGCCAATTCCAAACTTTTGTTTGCTGTATAAACTTTGAATTAAATGTTGAAAACATTTACCTTGATCCACTGTAATCTTTTGTGAGTGTATTTACTTACATATAGTAGAGCTCCTGTTTGGTTGGCTCTAGCAGGTCCTCAATGCGCGGCAGTTGCAGACGATGATCCTTGAGCGTGTAAACGGGCGCCTTTAGCATATTGGCGATGGCGCTCAGTCTGTCATAGACAGAACCATCGCAGAAGATGATTCGTGGCCGGGTGATGCAGAACAGATGCTTGAAGGTGGGCTCGTCGTGCCAGGGGCTGACGGCATGAAAGGGCGTACCATTGAGCAGACAACCGAGCACCACGGGCATCAGATATGTGGTGTTGGTGGCGGCAATGCCAACCACATCGTCCTGTCTCAGTTTCATCGCCTTTAGCTGCTGTGCGATGCGTATGGCAAAGCTAATGGCCTCGCCATTTGTCAGAGCTGTGCCCTCCGTATCGCAGATCTGTATAATTTGTATTTAATTTAGCATTTCTTTTTCTCAGCGATTACTGATTAGTTTTAGAGTTTACCTGGCAAAGGCTTGCCGGATGGTTGCGCATGAACGCGAACAATATTTTGCCAATGGAGCAATCGGCGTCAAAGAAATGCGCCGGCCTTGGTCCACTCCAAACTTTTGTATATTTATCGAACTGTGTGCTGGGACCGCCCTCCATGTTTTTCTCTAGCTAACTGATAAGAGGAGTGAATTTAATAGGCATGCGTGGAGCAGAGTGTCCAAGCGTCGCGCAAGTTGTTCAGCAACTGGCGGTTCTTACCTGGACTGTTCTTTGACTAGACCAGGTTATCAGTCGCTTATCAGCTAACCGCTATTCTATCAAACGGTTAACAAACGTCACCTATCAGACGACCCACCTAAGAGCTTTAGATACAACCAATGCTAGCGATAAGCCCACAAATTTGTGCAGCTGATAGTAAGGGCCGCTAATTTCATGATATGTTCGCCTCTACTGTATTCAAATAGTCCGATATAATGTCTGAGTTTTCAAATTACATAGACCATTTACAATCAACAAAATACCAGCACGCAATATTAACAATATTCCTAATATAATTTACTTTACGATGGCTTCTGTAGTAAATAGTATATAATATTTCTTTTCAGTTGATGTCGACTATCGCTAGGCCGGGCGTCCAAACACTGCATGCAAGCAGTACAGTCACGCAGGCAACAGATCTTTACGTTTTCACCCGCAGTGTACACAAGCAGTTTAAGCAAGCAGTGCGAGCATTTATTACATTTTTTATTCGATTGCAGTTTCTGTATTCGCTGTTGCTGTGGGCAGCCAGCCGATTGTATTTGAATATGAAAGTTTATATCAAGAGACTTTATTTGAATCGCAAATATGTAATAAAAAATACATAAACATAAATTGAGTGTCTAGACTATTATTTCAATTGTCTCAATTTGATTCCATAAGTTTAAGAAAATATTCTTTTGTGGCCTTGCGATTAGTTTTGCCATTGGGACTTCGCTTTAATTCATCCACTATAAGGGCACCTCCATGCAAATGCTTGTTCATTATATTGATGTTCTTCTGCACGTAGTCGATAACATCCTGCGCTTGTAATTGGGAGCCGGCCTTCTTCACCACAGCTGCGGCAGCCTTGTCGCTACCCATGGGGTCCCAAATGCCAAAGACGCACACATCAACCACATCAGGCATTTTGGAGATTACCTCTTCGATTTCATTTGGAAAATATTTGTAGCTCTGGTACTTCAGCATTTCTTTTTTCCGATCTACTATGTAGAGAAAGCCATCATCATCCATATAACCCAAGTCACCAGTGTGAAACCACTTTTCTGAATCAAGCGCATTTCGTGTTTCCTCCGGGTTTCCATAATATCCGGCCCAATACTGACTACTGTTGACGCATATCTCTCCAACTTCGTTGGGTCCCAAAGGTTCTCCGTTCTCCGCAATTACCTTTATCTTATTTCCATCTACCGGACGGCCGCAAGAATTTGGTTTCTGATCAAAATGCCAGTTGATTGTTACCGCACCCAACTCTGTTAGACCATACGCAAGGTTCATTGCACCAAGGTGCAATCGAGTCCTAATTTTTTGTTGAGCTTCTAAGGAACACCGAGCACCTCCATAAAGGAACGTTCGTATGCTTAGTATGTTGGATTGCTCTAATTCAGGGCAGTTTCCTGTCAATGCCAAGTGAAGAGGTGAATGCAACACCCACGTCACCTTGTGCTGCTCAACTATTCGTAGGAAACTAACAGGATCGAAAGGAATATCACTGATAATGCGTTTCGTGCTGAATACACCAGAAGTAACCGTTGTCATAAAACCGGAATACCAGTCCAAAGTACTATGTGCGTACTGAACGTCCGAAGTGGTCAGATGCCTGGGATAGATTATTATATACGATTAAATTGATTATTGAGTGTTGAGATTTTACTTACAAAGCTGGGTAAAGGGTATTCCGTTTGTTCGATATAGTCACTGCTTTGGGAGTACGTGTAGTTCCAGATGAGCACAGAATGGCAAGGGTTTGATTATTGCCCTGCTCTAGGCGAGAAGGTTTAAAGTTTTCTTCGATCGGGGTAGCCAAAATTTCATCAATTCTAATAGATCCAATTGGGTGTTTACGCATTGTAACGATTTTGACGTCCAAGTTTGCCGTAGCTGCTTTCACTTTTTCGTATTCATCTCCATCACAAAATATGATGCGTGGCTTCGTTATATTGAAGAGATGTTTGATTGTCGGTTCGTCAAAGGTCATGTTCAGTGCGTGAAAGGGATTGCCATTGAAAAAGCATCCGTAGGTCACGGCAGAAATATGTGTGGTATTTCTTGCAGCGATTCCCACAATATCCGATTGTAATAATCCCAAGGATCTCAGATAGCTGGCCACACGCATCGAGTTCAAATGGAGCTCCTCCCGTGTTAACACGGTGTTTTCCGACACTGAGATCTGCTCGAAAATTATATTAATTGTAATAAATATATTTCGTAATATATTTTCCACGAATGATTTACCTGAGCTATGAGCTGTGGATGGCGCCGCATTTCATGAAAAATAATCTCTCCAATCGATAAATCGGGTGCAAAATAAACACGTTCATCCTTTGCACTCCATACTTTTTGCTCCGCATTGTAAGAGATCTCTGGTTTGAAAGACATTCTTACTGCCACCACTTGATTTCAATGACTGGTGAAACGAAAATGCTTTAGCTGCTTTTTATAGGACAATTATAGATAACAAACGCATAATCTTATTGTTAAGTAAATTGTGAAAATACGCTCAGCAATTATACAATCATTTGGCAACAAAGTTGCTTCTATATATATTTTAGTCTCTCCAGCTATCTTGCAAACAGTCCACAATGTACTTGATGAAAATTATTTAAGTTATATTTTTACTGAACTTTTATTTTATGACACAGCTTAAAACTTAAAGTGTCTTACAAAATAAATCTTAGTTCTTTAATTTCTACCTTTGACCTCGAGAAAGTAGGCTTTTGTGGCCTGACGGTTGGTCTTGCCATTGGCAGTTCGTTTCAACTCATCCACGATGATAGCTCCTCCATTTAAATGCTTGTACTTTGCACTGGAATGTTCTTTCACAAAGTCTATTACATCTTGTGCATGTATATCGGATCCGATCTTTTTAACCACAGCAGCAGCAGCCTCGTCACCATTGAACTCATTCCAGATGCCAAAGACACAGACCTCTGCCACTTGTGGCATCTGGGCAATTATATCTTCTATTTCGTGTGGATAATACATGATGTTCTGGTACTTGAGCATTTCCTTCTTTCGCTCCACTATGTAGAGGAAGCCGTCGTCATCCATGTAGCCCAGATCCCCACTGTGAAACCAGAGAGCTGAGTCACGTACGGAGCGCGATTCGTGGGGATTGCCATAGTAGCCAGCCCAATATTGACCAGAGTAGACGCATACTTCGCCCACCTCATTCGGTCCCAATGGCTTTCCGTGATCATCGAGTATCTTCACCTTGAAGCCGTCCATCAGACGACCAACCGAATTGGGTTTTTCATCAAAATGATAATTTTTAGATAAAAAACTTCCCAATTCAGTGAAGCCGTAGCCCAAGTGCATACAGTCATGACGCAATCGACTCCGTATTTTTTGCTGAGCTTCTAAGGAGCAACGACCACCTCCATAGAGATATGTTCGTATGCTAAGCAAATCAGCTTGCTCAAATTCGGCACAGTTTGCTGTCATAGCCAAGTGGGAAGGCGCCTGTAACAGCCATGTGACCTTGTGCTCCGCAATGATTTGCAATAAACGCGCCGGATCGAAAGGATTATCAGCAATAATACGTTTTGTACTGTAAACACCAGAAGTAACCGTTGCTACTAGACCAGATACCCAGTCTAAAGTGCTATGCGTGTACTGTACGTCCGCAGTGGTCAGGTTTCTAAGATGGTTACAAACATTTTTAATTACTGTAATACTGTAGTGACCTTACTTACGGGCCTGCGTTTAAAATCTTGCGACTGTTAGTGATGGTAACCGCTTTGGGAGTGCCCGTGGTGCCAGAGGAGCACAAAATAGCGAGGGTTTGGAGATTACCCTGTTCAAGACGAGCAGGTTGAAAATTTTCTTCCACTGGGGTGGCCAAAACCTCATCAATACTAATTGATCCCATCTGATGGTTACGCATTGTAACGATCTTCACTTTCAAGTTTTCCGTAGCTGCTCTCACTTTCTCGTAGTCCTCCCCATCGCAAAATATAATACTTGGCTTCGTTATGTTGAAGAGCTTTTCAATAGTCGCCTGATCATATAATATATTGAGTGAATGGAAAGGAATGCCATTAAAAAAGCATCCGTAGGTCACGGCAAAAATGTGCGTAGTATTTCTTGCGATGATTCCGACTATATCCGACTGCAGTAATCCCAAGGATCTCAGGTAGCTGGCTACACACATAGAGTTCAAATGAAGCTGCTCCCGCGTTAACACTGTGTTTTCAGTGACAGAAATCTAATCGGGATATGATTAAATATCTCTCTTTCTCTCTCTCTCTCACTCGCTCTCTCTCTCTCTCTTCTCAGTTGGACCATTAGACACTTACTTGAGCTATGAGCTTGGGATGGCGTCGCATCTCATGGAAAATTATCTCTCCTATTGATAAATGGGGAGCAAAGTATTCACTCTCATCTTGCCCACTCCATATTCTGCGGTCCGCATCGTAATTGTTCTCTGGCTTGTAAGGCATTCCGAATGCAACGAGTTGACTACGGTGACTGATGACATGACACTGGATGTAGTACGCTTTTATACTAGTAAATAGCGTACGTATACAAATTATAGATAGCAGTAGATAGAATTTCAAATAATACTAGAATACACTTCTTACATGTATACGGCAGTAAATTGTAATGTGTTTGTATAGTGAGTACATTCAATTGCCGTTTACAATTCTGAATTGTTGAGCTAATCTTGACTTGGTAGCTTTTTATACCCTGAGACCATTGAAAATGGGAAATCAGGGTATAATGGTTTCGTTAAAAAAAGGAGGCAGGGCAGACCCCATAAAGTATATTAATTCTTGATCAGGGTAACGACCTGAGTCGATATAGCCATTGTTCTTCATATGTTTGAACGCGTCAATTTCCGAAGATATAAGAGCTAGATAGTTCATTCTTTTTGTGTTCGTTATTGCATATTTATAAAAGCTATCGAATTTCTGAATCAAACTCGTACTGCGCGAGTTATATATGAATTTAAGGTAATCGATATAAGCATATTTTTAAGCGTTTTGTCATCACTAAGAGAAAAAGTCCATATCTAAATGTTGCATGGTTAGGATGATGAAAGAACCAGCAACATTGTGAAATTAAAATTCAAAAGAAACGGCGGCGTCGCCAGAATAAGCTAGCAACATTTTAATTTTACATAGTATTAAGTTTGAAGCAAGAGAGTACACATTTGAGACTTGACTGAAGAAGTCCAACAATGTTATTTCAAATAAATAAACTTAAATAAAGAACTTAAAACAAAATTCGCGTGGATACTCGAAATGAAGCATTCTTGGAATATTACTCGTTCGAAGAAGGGCTTAGGGGATTTCATAGTCGAACAGTCTTTCATACTTGTTAGAATCATTTCATACTTGTTAGAATCATTGTAGAAACCATTAAAGGTCATCATATTTTCTCTTAAGTCTATATCAGCATGCATTCAAAGTAATACTAAGCGTCAATAGATTTTATTTTATTTTTTCACTAACACTAAGAGAGTAATAATAAAGTGAATTAAAGTATATGAGTAAAAAGTAGGCGTGATCATCTTATAAAATTTTTTGGAATAATTTGCAAGTCATTGTAAAGGCAACGAGCCTATTATTAATAAATACGGAAGGTGAACGAAACAAGTTCCATTTTCCACTCATTCAACTGAGTTAGCAATTGCCGTACACAGAACTTATGTATATATCATACACATATTTGTATATACTATGTACATACATATATAAATATAAACAACAAGTAAAGCACTCAGACTGCTGATTAAAAGCAAAGCAATTTGTTGTGAATTGCATGTATGTATTATGATATTTTTATTATTATTATATGTATATTAATACAATGCCATTTACATTACATAATAAATCTACAGAATATATTTTATGATTTAATATACATTTAAGATCGAAAGAAAATTTATTTTTGATTAAGGTCCTGTCAATGTGATTTATTTCGATTTGGAGATTGTTCAGCCCAATTATTATAATTTTGTACATCATTGTTAAACCCTGAATCCATGGAAACTGGGAATTCAATGTATAATGGTTTTGTGAAAATGTATGTACAGGCAGAAGACCCCACAAAGTATATATATTCTTGATCAGCACAAAAAATATGTTGATTTAGCCCTGATCGTCAGTATGAACGTCCACATATCGGAAATTACAAATCTAGAAGCGCCGCATTTCATGAAAAATAATCTCCGATAGATAAATCGGGTGCAAAATAAACACGTTCATCCTTTGCACTCCATACTTTTTGCTCCGCATTGTAAGAGATCTCTGGTTTGAAAGACATTCTTACTGCAACCACTTGATTTCAATGACTGGTGAAACGAAATTGCTTTAGCTGCTTTTTATAGGACAATTATAGATAACAAACGCATAATCTTATTGTTAAGTAAATTGTGAAAATACGCTCAGCAATTATACAATTATACAATTGGCAACAAAGTTGCTTCTATATATGTATATTCTAGTCTCTCCAGCTATCTTGCAATCAGTCCACAATATGTACTTAATGAAAATTATTTAAATTATATTTTTACTGAACTTTTATTTTATGACACAGCTTAAAACTTAAAGTGTCTTACAAGATAAATCTTAGTTCTTTAATTTCTACCTTTGACCTCGAGAAAGTAGGCTTTTGTGGCCTGGCGGTTGGTTTTGCCATTGGCAGTTCGTTTCAGCTCATCACGGATGATAGCCCCTCCATTTAAATGCTTGTACTTTGCACTGGAATGTTCTTTCACAAAGTCTATTACATCTTGTGCATGTATATCGGATCCGATCTTTTTAACCACAGCAGCAGCGGCCTCGTCACCATTGAACTCATTCCAGATACCAAAGACACAGACCTCTGCCACTTGTGGCATCTGGGCAATGATATCTTCTATTTCGTGTGGATAATACATGATGTTCTGGTACTTGAGCATTTCCTTCTTTCGCTCCACTATGTAGAGGAAGCCGTCGTCATCCATGTAGCCCAGGTCCCCACTGTGAAACCAGAGAGCTGAGTCACGTACGGAGCGCGATTCGTGGGGATTGCCATAGTAGCCAGCCCAATATTGACCAGAGTAGACGCATACTTCGCCCACCTCATTCGGTCCCAATGGCTTTCCGTGATCATCGAGTATCTTTACCTTGAAGCCATCCATCAGACGACCAACCGAATTGGGTTTTTCATCAAAATGATCATTTTTAGATAGCAGACATCCCAATTCAGTGAAGCCGTAGCCCAAGTGCATACAGTCATGACGCAATCGACTCCGTATTTGTTGCTGAGCTTCTAAGGAGCAACGACCACCTCCATAGAGATATGTTCGTATGCTAAGCAAATCAGCTTGCTCAAATTCGGCACAGTTTGCTGTCATAGCCAAGTGGGAAGGCGCCTGTAACAGCCATGTGACCTTGTGCTCCGCAATGATTTGCAATAAACGCGCCGGATCGAAAGGATTATCAGCAATAATACGTTTTGTACTGTAAACACCAGAAGTAACCGTTGCTACTAGACCAGATACCCAGTCTAAAGTGCTATGCGTGTACTGTACGTCCGCAGTGGTCAGGTTTCTAATATGGTTGCAAATATTTTTAATTACTGTAATACTGTAGTGACCTTACTTACGGGCTTGGATTTAAAATCTTGCGACTGTTAGTGATGGTACCGCTTTGGGAGTGCCCGTGGTGCCAGAGGAGCACAAAATAGCGAGGGTTTGGAGATTACCCTGTTCAAGACGAGCAGGTTGAAAATTTTCTTCCACTGGAGTGGCCAAAACCTCATCAATACTAATTGATCCCATCTGATGGTTACGCATTGTAACGATCTTCACTTTCAAGTTTACCGTAGCTGCTCTCACTTTCTCGTAGTCCTCCCCATCGCAAAATATAATACTTGGCTTCGTTATGTTGAAGAGCTTTTCAATAGTCGCCTGATCATATAATATATTGAGTGAATGGAAAGGAATGCCATTGAAAAAGCATCCGTAGGTCACGGCAAAAATGTGCGTAGTATTTCTTGCGATGATTCCGACTATATCCGACTGCAGTAATCCCAAGGATCTCAGGTAGCTGGCCACACACATAGAGTTCAAATGAAGCTGCTCCCGCGTTAACACTGTGTTTTCAGTGACAGAAATCTAATCGGGATATGATTGAATATCTCTCTTTCTCTCTCTCTCTCTCTCTCACTCGCTCTCTCTCTCTTCTCAGTTGGACCATTAGACACTTACTTGAGCTATGAGCTTGGGATGGCGTCGCATCTCATGGAAGATAATCTCTCCTATTGATAAATGGGGAGCAAAGTATTCACTCTCATATTGCCCACTCCATATTTTGCGGTCCGCATCGTAATTGTTCTCTGGCTTGTAAGGCATTCCGAATGCAACGAGTTGACTACGGTGACTGATGACATGACACTGGATGTAGTGCGCTTTTATACTAGCAAATAGCGTGACTAGAAATTATAGATAGCAGTAGCCCGTTTCAAACTTCACTTCTTACATGTATACGTCAGTAAATAAAATATTCGTTAGAAGAAGGGCTCAGGGGATATCGCAGTCTCGACTACAGCTTTCTTACTTCTTAGAAGATGACTGTGTTTGGCTGCAGTGCACTATGGGTAAAAATCTTTTGTTTTCAAGACATCCATTAATGTTTTGAGCTTCGTCAAAGTTAGCTGATTCAGAGTTGCATGGTAAATCGAAAAAAAGCGCTTGATATCATTCTCGACTTTCAACGTGAATATATCTTTATAGGTTGCAATCATGGAAAAGTTTTGTTATGGAAAAATATCAGGGAGGTATTTAAATGCGATTTTTTAAATCTCAAATTGTGTACTAAAGTTTGCTAAATCCAATATAAAACAAGTAAGAAGGCTCTAGTCGAGACGGCTCGACTACGAGATCCCCTGAACCCTGCAAAAAGGTAATACTCCTCTTCTTTACGAACGTATGTGCGCGCGCTCTGCTAACCGGGCAGTTACTGTCGTGGCTTAGGTGTGGGTTGGGCTATATTTTGGACGCTAATAACTCCATTTCTAGATGGACGATCTTCAAGAAAATTTTCAGAGTAGATTAAGAGTATCTAAATGTACCTATGTGCCAAATGGCAAGCCTCTAGTATTTGAAATGCGTTTTTTTTTTCAAATTAGGGGCGAAGGGGGCGTGGCATCTAAAAACTGAAAATCATAAAATCTGCATATCCATAATATCTATCTAAATTTATAAACTTAAAGTTTTGACTAAAACGGTGTAGAAGTTATGCCCAAAAAACGTAAAAAAGTAAATGAATGAAGGGGGAGGGGATGTGGGCGTGGTTCAATTATAAAAAAAAATTCGAAATTAAAAAAAACTCCTACTAATATGTATGCAACATTTCAGGCTTCTATCTGTTCAGGGACAATTTATGCCAAAAATTCGGGCTTTTTACCCATAGTGCAGTGTGATCATTGTAGAAACCATTAAAGGTCATTATATTTTCTCTTAAGCCTATATCAAGATGCATATTGCTACTGCCAAAGTAGTGCTAAGCGTCAATATCTTTTCTTTTAATTTTTCACTATCACTAAGAGAGCAATAATAAAGTGAATTAAAGTATATGAGTAAAAAGTAGGCGTGATCATCTTATATAATTATTTTGAATAATTTGCAAGTTATTGTAAAGGCAACGAGCCTATTATAAATAAATACGGACGGTGAACGAAACAAGTTCCCTTTTCCACTCATTCAACTGAGTTAGCAATTGCCGTGCACAGAACTTATATATCATACATATATTTCTATATATGTATATAAATATAAACAAGTAAAGCAAAACAATTTGCCATGGATTGAATGTATGCTGTATGATAATCATATCATTATTATTATATTATATATATAGTATATAGAGCGCGCGCTCAGAAAGAAGAACAGTATCACTTTTATGCTGCTTTTTTGCAGAGTTCAGGGTATCCCGTAGTCGAGCCGTCTCGACTAGAGCATTGTTATCTTTTAAAGATTAGCCTCTTAGTCATGGAATTTTTGGTACATTGATATTTAAAATTTTTTTGCAGCGTCATTGTTTTTATACTCGTTCACGAAGTAATTAGAGTTTATTGGTTCAACAATAATATAAAACAAATAAATAATATAATTATATAATATTAAAAAATTGTATATAATTAATATAGAAGGATCGCCAATGGGGCGTGATAATTATATTAATTAATCCAATTATTATATTAATCCAATAACGAGCATTAGGCAGTCTGCTACGTACGACTGCAAACATATTTTTTGCTTTACCATGGGGGTAATCATATCCAGATACTGAGCCTGGTAGCTCTTTCAAGCATTCTTATCTAAACTAGGTAGATTCCCAGTTGTTCATAATTTTTTGTTTACTGTAAAGTACATTGTAATTATGTAAATAAGTAATAAAATGTCATGTGAACCGTGACTGTTTATCTAACTCTCTAAATGTTTACCTAGCTGATCGAAGAAGAAATTCTTGTGGTTAGCATACATTGAAGAAGTGGAATAGTTTAATGATGATCTTCAATTTTCTAAATAACATATAGTAGATATAATTTATCAGCTTGTCTTGATTTTAACTCAATTTATTTTTCATGCATTTATTAGTCAAAGTCTCTGGACTCAAAGTCCGGGCACCTTTTTCTAATCAGTTAGCTCTGTTTTCTGAGCTGATTTTAGATAGGCAACTTTTACAGCCTGGCGATTAACCTTGCCATTGGCACTCTTGGCCAGCTGTGGCACAATTTGAGCACCAGCATTCAACTGTTTATACCTGACAGCAATGTGCTCACCCACAAAGTCGACCACCTGAGCGGAGTTTATTTGAGCATTTGGCTTGGCGACCACTGATGCAGCTGCTGCATCGCCTTCGGTCTCGTTCCAGATGCCAAAAACGCAAACTTCGGCGACTTGCGGCATTTGGGCGATGATCTCCTCGATCTCATGTGGATAGTACATCATTCCCAGGTACTTGAGCATATCCTTTTTACGTTCTACAATATGCAAATAGTTATCCTCATCAAAGTAGCCCAGATCGCCCGTGTGAAACCAGCCTTCCTTGTCCTGCATCTCTGCTGTGGCCAACGGGTTGCCATAGTACCCGCTCCAGTGCTGTCCATTGTGGCAATATAGCTCACCCCGTTCATTTGGACCCAGGGACGCGCCTGACTCGCTCACTACGCGCATTCGTATGTTGGACAGGAGGCGGCCCACCGATTTCGGCGTCGTGTGGGTTGTGTAATTACAAGAGACGCAGGTGCCCAGCTCTGTCATGCCATAGGCGTTACGCAAGATGCCCTCGCCTCGAAGATAGCTCTGCATCTTGTTCAGCGTTGCGACCAGGGTGTGGCCCCCAGCGAAGAGCAAGTGCCTCAGACTGCGCAGCTGACGAATGTCGGTTCTCGGGCAATTGGCCAACATGGCAATATGCGAGGCGGCCACCACGGCCCAGGTGACGCTCTCCTTATCGCACATGGATAGGAACTGCTCTGCACAGAAAGGCTGCAGCGATATGAGGCGCACTGTGCCGTAAACCCCGGCCGTAATTAAGGTAATCAAACCAGTAAGCCAGTCCAGCGTGCTGGGCGCGTATTGTATGTCGTTACTATTCAGATAGCTGTAGGAATTAGAAATTAATGATTTTCTCATTTGGATTAAACAGTAATCTATAGTACGTTGATTACTCTTGAATATGGGGCCAACGTTGGCTATGTAATACCTATGATTCTCGAATATTTGACGGCTATTCGATATGGTAACAGCTTTGGGTGTGCCCGTAGTGCCTGAAGAGCAGAGTATGGCCATGATGCGATCGATGCCACGCTCAAACTGAGTGGGCTTGTAATCCTCGGGAACAGATGCTTGCAGCAGTTCCTGAATACTTATAACGCCCGCTATGCTTCCATGTATGATGATAATGGGAACCTTCAGTGCTGAGGCAATATTTCGTAGCTTTTCATAGTCGGGCGCATCGCAGCAGATAAGTCGCGGCTTGGTTATATCAAATAGATGGTGTATGGTTCGCTCCTCCAGACTAGGATTGATGGCGTGAAAGGGCGTGCCATTGAACAGGCAGCCAAAGGCCAGAGCTGCCAAGTGTGTGCTGTTCCTGGCCAGCAAGCCCACAATATCCGTTTCCGCGACGAAGCCTTGGGCTCTCAGATACATACTCACTTTAGCTGCATTGCGCAGCATTTGGGAGCGAGTGAGGCGTGTATTTTCACTGTGCGAAATCTGAAATATTCGATGCGGATCGCTTTGCAGCTGCCGGAATATGATTTGACCAATGGTAAGGTCATCGTTGTAGAAGCTCTGCTCCCGCGCGCCCGACCAAATCTTGAGCTCGGTGTCGTAACTTGTGCTTGGATTAGTATTGAGATCCAACATTCTGATGCAACTGATGCAACTGTCTCACAACTTGGCTCTATTTAAAGGTCAAGAGGTTCCCGCTTTATGTGATAACTGTAAACAGCTGAACATGCAATAGATTCACATGGCACGCGATCGCTTTCATGATTATCGGTAAGATCGTGCCGAAAATTGGACGGCAATTTAGCGCTTAAAGTGTTTATTGCATACGTATCCCCCATACATACCCCCAGATGTAACACGCCAAAGGCTAAAGTTTGCTGGATCAGTTTGTTGCTTGGTTCACATGATTCTCAACATCAATTAGACTATGCATTTTAGTGAATCATTTTATTTCTGTGACATTTATCAAAGCTAATTTTCTTTATACCCTGAGCCCATTGAAAATGGCAAATCAGGGTATAATGGTTTTGTTTTAATTTGTTGTTGAGCTCGAGTCACAACTCTCATTTGCTAATTGCTACAATATACTGCTTGTTGTACAATAAGCAGTGAAGGCGTTCGCTTTAACCAAAGTTCGACGACTGCTTGCTTATTTCCTTTGCTACGAATTAACTGCTTTGATTATTGTACTCAAGCAGTGCTGTAATATACTGTGAACATTTCGATGAACTCTTATGTTAACAGTTTCTATTTGCTCATTAATGAAAGCAGTTGTACTGCTGTTAATAACATACAAAAAATCTATTCTGCTGTAGCTGCAGGCAGACGAAGTTGTTTGATTTAAACAAATTAATATTAACATGAAATCAAATATATCGAAAAAAAGAGTAACTTTTCAAATTATTTCTGAAATTTTTGAAAAAAAAAAAAAAAAAAATAATAATAAAATAAATTAAAAGTAAATATATACGTTTTATTGTGCATATTTTGCCCAAAATCTGATTCAATATAACATAAAATATTTAATATTATTTTGTTGTCAGCTTCAAGCCAACTGGCCTAAATAAATCCCAAGGCAACTCTAAAAAAATAAAAGAAAATAAATAATAATAAGCGAAAATTCATTTATAAATTTCGAATCAGTAATTGCTTTAATATTAGTATTAAAGCTGATGAAATCAAGCGAATGTTTCCCAAAATAAAGAGTTTTTGTTACATTTTAAATTTAGGGTTTTTATTTAAACATGCCAGGACTTGTAATTTTCTTATTTTCTTCTTTTTTGTAGTTTATTTAATTTATTTATTTATTTTTTCATTTATAAACATTTCACAAACAGTTTCGTTAATCTGGGGGTTTGACACATTTGATTTTTTTTTTTCTTTTCGTTTCGGGTTGATGGCAATACAACAATTATTTCAACTATTTTGTATAATTATTTCACTAATATTTTACTTATTCAATAAAATGTTATTATTTCTTTTTAATTGCCTTCGTTTTTGTTTTATTTTCGTTTTGGTGTTAGTTGTCATTTGATTTCGGTATATTTGGTTTTCCATTAACTTTCACGGGTTGCACTACAGCAAATGCTTTACTCCCTTTTTTTTTTGTTTTGTGATTTACTTTTACTTTGAACGCATGATCTTAACTATTTAGAATATGTTTTGGTGACGTACTTCTGACAGCTAATTGTTATTAATTATGTGTGTGTTTGTGTATGAATGTATGAGTGTGTGAGTGTGTATTCTGGTATTCACTTAGCTCTATAAAGTAAGGATGTTGCAGGTTTTCGATTTATAACTGATTCGTATTTACATTTTTCAATATTCAATATATGTATGTATGTGCTTGTTTCTCTTAGAAATGATAGTTGCGGTGTTTTCATCTGTTTACTTTTTTGATTGTTATTTATTTAATTTTTGAAGATATGTGTTATGATTTTACAAATTTATATAATTTTTTTATTTATTTTCAATTTGTGCAATTTAAATTTCATTAGAGTAAAGAGTGAAATTTTGTGTTAAAAAGTGATGTAAAGAGAATCAATATTTCGTCTGTCTGTGTTGGTGTAGAATGCAAATGGGCCTTGACCTTGTGTTAGTACTAATTAGTTGATATTAGTAATGTTTTTGCATTATTATTTTACTTTCATTCTCGACTATTCTATGCACTTGCATTATGCGACACTGCGTTTGCTTGGAACTTAACTTAACTAGACATATGTTAACTTATGTGCTACGTTTTGGTTGCTAAATGTCACTTCTTTTTGATGCCACATCGAAACATGTAAGTCTTTTTACTTTGGGATCGCATCTAGAAGTTGTGCAATTGTTAAACCTAGCCATTTGACATTTACATATATCATAAGTATATATGCAGATAAATTTAAATTATTTACACCGAAATACTGGACTGCCGCATAGTAAAGAAAATTTCTTTCTCTTCTGTTCCTCTGCTAAATGATAATTGACCAAATTGATGAACGGCAACTGGAGGCAGCACACAACCTACGCCAAGTTTCGGGTTAGCCGAAACACTCTGATCTAACATAGTACTAAAATACTATAGACACGAACTGGAATAGCTGCTGAGCCGATGTGCTAAGAGCTACGTTGCTTTCATTTTGTTTTCTATATTTTTCTATCAGTGTTACATCAACATCATTCAACACACATATGAAACAGCTTACCTAAACACGTTTTTTTTTTTCTATGGCCATTAACTGTTTGCCCGAACCATCAACTACTTATTTGCTCACATTTAAAACCCTGTATGTTCAATAGCTATAGCTTCATATACAACTAGACTTTACTTAAACTGCCCATATTTGCTTCTTATTTGTTTGTTGTTGTTTGTGTATTTTTTTTTTTTTTATATTTATTAGCTAGTTTAGTTAATTTGTTGGGGGAAATTTTCATTTGTTTCTTGCTTGGCACGAATTTTACAACATAAATTTCATTTCTGCTTGAGATTTGCTTAATGACAATTTTAATCATATAGTATATATAATAAATACAATTATATATATATATATATTTATTTGTGAGTGCGTACTTATAATTCATTTTTGATTTGTTTTTTTTTTCTATTTTGTTTGTTTCATTATTTTGTTGGCTTACCTTTTAGTATAAATATATATTTAGTTTATGGTAAAAAAAGGCGAAAATATGATAAAAGCATAGCAATACAAAATATTAGAAAGAAGTTTAAGAAAGCAAAAAAGAAACAAGCTGAATAAAAATATGATAGAACTACAAAGTATTAGTTTAGTTACTTTTTAGTCAGGGTTTTTATATTGCTGTTGTTTTCGTTGCTATGTAGAATTCAGTTATGATCTTAAAATCTGAAGTATTTGGTGTTTGTGCGTGGTTTTTATTAAGTAATTTTAAGGGGAAATCGAGCTGCGTATATTATTAATTGGTTCCAACTGGGAAGGCGGCCAGCTTTTTGTTAACTGCAGGACTCACTCCTCATACAAAAGGCACTTAATAAAAACGAAAAAACAATTTTGTTTTCTGATTAAAATGCCAAGCCTTTAATCAAAATGTGATCCAAAGTGTTGATTTGGTAAATTGGTTTTTGTAAATATTTATTGTTTTTTGGTTTTTTTTGTTTGGTTTTTGGTTTTGTAATACAAAATTCGTTTTTGCTCTACGTTAAAAACTATCTGTATTGTCTGTTAACTGGTTTTTATTATGGTTTCATTTTGTATTTAAATATAATTAATTAATTATTAATCTACTTAAAGAAAATAACTAACTAATGGAAACACAAGCTTCAAATCGTAATTAATTTCAATATTAGTTTAGCTTGTTTCCAAATAAATAATCGAATTGAAATTTAAAGCTAATTTATATTAAGTAAAATTTATTTGTATAAAAACGAACACAATTAACTCTATAAAAGTATCTAGTATAATAATTGGTAGCTACGTAAACAATTGAATTGATTGAAGTAGTAAACAAGCAAAAGGAAAACTCGATATATAAGTATATAGTTGTATTATATTTATGGATTCGCTCTATTAGTTGATGCATTTCAATAGGAATAAAAACTTGCAATACCCACCAGTTCAATATTGTGTTCAATCAGAGAGAACTTATACTTCGGAGCATGCCGAAGTCTAAATACCCTGGCAGTTGTGTATTTCTTATATGAGCATATGATCAATTATTGCTATTTTATTTGTGGTCTAACTATAGAACTATGGCAGCTATATGTTTCGATATATGTATGTCGCTCTAGCAGCGATGAGAAACTGCTCTTATCAAATTTCAGTCGCATTGACCCAAAGGAAACTGAGTTTACATAGGACACAAATGATGTTTCATGGCAAAAATATTTGTAATACGTGCTGCCAGGTTATCATTGAATAGAAAACTCACTTAGCTTTGTGGGCTGTGCGTGCGTGTGTGTGTGTGTGGGTGTGTGAGTGTGTGGGTGTGGGTGTGAGTGTGTGTGTGAATAAACAAAACATTGTATCATGTTTTGTATTGAATTTTATTTGTTATTCTTTCTTTGATTTGATTTTTAATTCGATTGTGAACATAATAATTGAATTTGCCTACAATTTGTTTTAGTTGTTGTTGTTGTTGTTGTTGTTGTTGTGTTTGCAATTGTTGTTGCTTATTTAAATCTAAACTTAAATTAATCTACACGCAATTGTTGTTCGTTTTCTGCAGTAAATTTGCTTTTTAGAATTCAATTATTTTTTAAACTAGTTGTCTTAAAACTTATTGACAATATGACAATATTTACAAACGTTGTGTGGCTTCACTTTTTTCCCTCAATCCTCTTAGTTTTGCTTTCATTTACAACTAACTTATCGCATTTTAAGTACAAATTAATTGTAATTTGTTTGGAACTAAACTAATTGAATTATGAACAAAACATATATGGATTTAAGCCTATAAATGATTTATTTAAACATTTTTTATTCTTTAATTTTTTTTCGTTATTTTTTTTTTCTTTTTTTTTTTTTACAATTTAGAGCATTAAAAACAAATTGAAACAAATCGACTTGAACGCGTTTTTCA
This sequence comes from Drosophila koepferae, assembly GCA_030914345.1. NCBI lineage: Eukaryota > Metazoa > Arthropoda > Insecta > Diptera > Drosophilidae > Drosophila > Drosophila koepferae. Next base: position 11,826,930 of record JAUESR010000197.1, on the reverse strand, counting down.
AATCGCCAACAAATCGCTTTGTCCATTTATGGTTTCTCTTTAAAATACAGCTTTGATTTCTTCATTAAATTTTTTTAATTTCCTTTATCTACTATGCAGTCGTACTTGATCAATTTAACTTATAGTTAGTAAATATCTTTGTCGTCTATTCAAATTTCTTATAGTGGAAATGCCTTGAAGCCTTGACTCGCATCATTAGATCAAGCAAAGCATATATATATATATATGTATATACACATATCGGTATCAATATATATGTGCCGTATTATAAATTTCATGTTGGATTCTACATAGCCTTTGGTTTTCAGAGACGCGGACGCGCTTTAGAAGGTCCTTTTGTTTTCGTTTTTTTTTGTTATTGATTTCAAATTAATCGAATTAAAAATCATACAGATATATTGTTCATTTGCAAAAAACCAAGCCGAACGAAAGCCATACGCAAAAGTATTTAGAACGAAAATTTGTAAATGAAAGTAGAAATTAAAAAAAAAAGAGAGATATAATAGGTTAGTACAATTGTTGGTATTGCAGTGCCAGTGTTTCTCTCTAAATATATATAAAGTAAATATAAGTTAAACGGCATTTACTCATCCTCCTCCTCCCTGAAGAGATATGTGCTCCAGTAGACCAGATTGAAGAGCGCGAAGACCAGCGGGAATGTGATTCGCGAGATAACATCGATTCTCTTCGATCTAGAACATTGTCTTGGATAAATATTCAACAAGTACGAAACACATTAATTGATCATCTAGAGATTGGCTTTTTGATTTGTGATTGTTCTTTGTTTTGGCTTTTTTTATTTTTTTTTTTATTTTATTTAATAATTCAATAATTTTTTGCGTGGCCTTTTAAGAAATTGTCTGTTTTTTATTTGAATGGCAACATAATTTGTTTGTTTTAAATGTTTGAAAAAAGAAAATCAAAATTTCAGTTTCAGCTACGTGCGTGAAAATCATAATAGTGTTCAGTAAGGAAATAAGATCTATTAAGAAACATATAAGCGTATGGTTAACTAGTAGGCCATATGGAACTCTGGAAGGTGACTCGGTACTAAGGGATACAAAATTTCGTTCTACAACGCAAATTGTCCTTTAAAACAAACAAATCAATAGAAAGCAAAGCACACAAAAAAATTGTATTTTTTTTTTAAGTTTTTAAGTTTAAACTTTAGCAAATTACACTGTTTAACAAGCTTTCGGTTTTAATTTTTTTTACTCGACTAGAAAATAACACAGATTCACAAATTTGTAAAAATTCTTAAATACTTGGAAAATGATGAAGATTAATTAACAAATAAATCAACTCCATGAAAAATAGGATATTCTATATCCGAAAATAATGAAGAGATTAAATTAATTTATAAATTTAAATAATACATTTCATTTTGACAAAGTTCTATAAATTTCAAGCTAGGCAATCGATACTTTGAAAACTTCTGTAGTCTATGCCCTATAAATTTCGACATTAAACAGAAGTTGACTCTTACTTGTTTGAGTTACAAATGAAAAGATAATTATAATGAAAAAGTAAATTAAAATTCGCATCACTTAAAAAGTTTGTTGCACAGTGTAATTGGCACAGAGCGTTAAGCAAATTATATTGTCACTTTTTACTTGACTCTGGACTCTGTTAAGGCCAGATGGCAAATCATTTGGCAGCAAACATTGAAACAAAAGACAGCGAGCAAAACAAATGATGATGGCAAGCAAGCAGCAAAGCAGAACTCGAATCGGGTTTGTCTTTAATGTAAAGTACAAGATTCAATTTGAGGACTCGATTCAATTATTGTTGATTAGTAAAAAGTCAATATATTAAATTTATAGTATAAAGAACGAGAGAGAGAGAGAGAAAGAGAGACAGAGTGAGCAAGTTGTAGATACATATTCACAACATCAAAAAGGAAATCCATCAACTACTACAAAATTTTGTTTAACGAAATTCAACTAAGTAATACAGTTGCGTATAACAGCTGGGCAGTTACCTTGTGGGAAACTTGGATAGCCAAGTCTTACAGCAGCTGGGACGCTTCGGCGGCTGCATGTGGACCTCGCATTGGCGCAGCTTCTCTAAAGCCAACGGATCGCCCGGATGACGCACCAGGGGTTTCTGCAGGCCAGCCCCGCGCGAATATTGCGATGCCGTTTGACATGGAATTTTGATTGTAGTTGATGCAATGAGGAGAACGTTGGGGATGTTGGGTAATTTGATGGCGTTGCGATTACGAAATGCAGTGGAAAATGGCAAATGGCGGGTGGCAAATGGCGGGTGGCGAGTGGCGAGTGGCGCATGGGTGTGGCATGTGCGTAATTTCATTTAATTTCGTTGCAATTTTTCATCAAATTCCAGTTCAGTCGGTTGAGTCGATTGAATGCCACGCAGCCATGTTTGATCATGTTTTTTTTTTGTTTGTGTATTTATTATTTTTCAGTTTAAATTGAGTGTTGAAGGTTGAGTATGGTTTCGCATGTGTGCGTATGTATGTGTGTGCGTGTGTGTTTGTTGCGTTTGAAAAAAGTTGTTCAATTTTGCGTTTCATTGTATGTGTTTGTGTGCGTGTGTGTGTGCGTGGTTTTTAATAAAAAGAGGCAAATATAAAAGGAAATAGTTGTTTTAATAGTTTTATCGTAAACATTTTGCAAATTGCCAATTTGAGTTTTGGTTTTGTTTTTCATTTGATTGTTAAGAAAGCTCATAAAGTGAATTTGGTTTTAAGTTAAATGGTTTGATGTGGATAAAACTTGGCAATGGGTTCTAAAAACTTTACAAATTCTTCGAAATTATTATCTAAAGTGTTTCACTTTTTTTTTTTTTATGATGTATTACTTTAAATTGAAGTGGAATACCTAAAATGTACGAAACTCAATCTGGCTTATTAATTGAATTTTTTTAACACAGTTTTTATCATATTTACTATTGTTCCATTTATCTGTTGTTTCTATTTATACAGTCTAACAGGTCGAACGCTGAATTTTCATCTAGAAATCTGTTAAATTTAAACTTGATAACCAGACAGCTTAAACTAAAAAAATAATAATAATAATAATAATATTCTTGAGGTTTCTGCAACGGCAAACACATTTTAGAGAAACATCTACATCGGAGAGCCTAGTAAAAATATAACATTTATGTTTTCTTCGATTCTTTTCCTGCTCTACTTGAGTTCTTCAGTTATTTAATGTAAATAAAATCGTTAGTAAATTGAAAGGTAAGTACCATTGCGAATGTTGCATTGCTATCTGTATCGAGCAGATCTGAAGCGGCATCTAAACTGGCCTGCTCCAAATCGCGGCGTTTCTTTTTCATATTCTCCTTATGCATGTCTGCGGCCCGATCCGTATATTGTTGCATGTGATAGGAAGATGTTGGACAAGAATTTATTTGTTCCACAAAAGTTGGATATTTCGAATAAATCGATAGACAGATTTTGATGTCGGTTTTGTTTTTTTTTGGCGTAATTTACAGTTGAATTTAGTATTGGTTTTTTTTTTTCAGATTTTAGTTAAGATGCATAGCACACATTTATACAGTTATACAGTTAGATAGCGACAGAGACAGCGAGTGAGAGAAAGAAAGAGAGACAGACAGAGATAGATAGATCACACATACAGAAACATTAAACAATTAGAAAGAATCGGCGAAACTGAAAATCAATAATTCAATAAAATGTTTCAAATGTTTATAATCAAGTGCAAATTGTTTTGTCCGTTGAAAAATATGTATGTATGTTTAGTTGTTTGATTTCAAATATGTACAATTAAATGGCAATAGAAACAGAAAAATATACCATTTATTAAATTGCGTTTGCGTTCGGTATCGAAAAAGCCAAAAACAGCAACAAAAAATCGTCAAATTTTTTCAATTTTTATCAAACGCGTTTGGATTTGTGTGTATGAGTGCATGAGTGTATGAGTGTGAGTGAGTGGGAGTGTGAGTGAGTGTGTTATATGTGTGAGTTGGGCAAATGTGGGTGTGTGTGTGTATGTGTGTGAAATGAAATAAGAGAGTAAATCAAAACAATTGGATTAGTAGAAGTATATGTAGAAATCATTTTGTAGTTACAATATTTATGTCAATGAACAAATCAAAAAGAATCGACAATAAAAAAAAAATAGAATTAACACTGAAACAGTATATATATATTGAATGAAAAATAAATGCTAGACTACAAATCGTTGGCTTATAGCTGTTAGTCGCAGCTGATTGTTGTTGTTGTTGTTGTAGTTGTAGCTGTTGTTGTAGATCAAAAATCAGTTTGTTTGTAGCTCGACAAAACTTGTATGATACGCCGACCAGTGTAGATGTGAAGCTCAACTATGTGATAGGTGTGTGTGTGTGTGTCAGTATATATGTGTGTGTGTGTGTGTGTGTGCCAGTTCGTTACGAGTTTGTTTATTAAATATGCGAGTAAATTGTAATCACATTGAGTTATATATACACAATATACGTTACACGGAGCATATATATATATATATATATACATATTTTACATATACACATATATATATATGTATGCATATGCGTTGTACTCGACAAAAATAATGTTTAATAAAAAAAAAACAAGAGTAAAAATAGAATAAACACCATCGATTAATATATTAAGTAAGTTGTTAAGAAGCATATCAAATCTCAATTACTAGCTTTATTCAAACCTGAGCGGGAGGCATAGTTCACCAGGGCGAATTCGAGCAACGCCCCAAAGACAAACGTCAAACAGACGCCGGTCCAAACATCGATTGCCTTTGTATAGGAAACGGGCGGCAGTGAGGCATTAATGCCCGATGTTTGTGTGGCCATGGTTAGTAAAGTGGTTACACCTAGAACAAGTATATTTATAGAGAATAGAATTCAAATAGTTCAGTTGTACTAGAATACAAGAAATATGTACGGGCATATCGGTTACCAGCAGTCTAGAGTTGGTTTAGCTGAAACGTGTTTTTCATACTCAATCAATCTTTGGTTGGGCACTTACCTAACGATACGCGCGCTGGCACTGCGCCTTGATCCAGCCAGAATGATACCCATGATACAATGACCAACATACAGCATGGTATATAAATTTGTATTAAGTAATATGAGAATTCTCGCTTGAATAGTAGATCGACTTTGAGGCAACTGTATTCACCTATGAGTATACAAGGTAATATAAAACTGTGTCAAACTCAAAATGTACGGGAAGGATTCTAAATGGCGTTAGTTCATTTTTGGTCTCACACGCACGCACACATATGTATATGTACACAGAGAGTAGATGAGTTTAGACACTGACAAAAAATAATTCGAAACACACAGACAAGACACACGCACATTTCCAATAGTTTAATAATAAGTATATTTATCAAAACAAATTTGTCATCCAATAAATCAGTAAAAATCAAAAACAATTTGCTTGCTTTTCAAATTTTGCCATAACAAAAAAAGATTAAAACTAAATAAAAAAAAAAATAAGAGAACATTTACTTTACAAGAATTTTTTGCGGTTTTTGTTTTCTTTTATTTTTTTTTTTTTTTTTTTTATGTACAGGAAAGAGGATGGCTTTGAAAAAAGAAGACATAAAAAGAAATAATATGATGCACAGTGGGTGGTATAAATTAATGTATATACAAAATGAAACAAGTAATGAAAAGGAAAAGAAACAATAATAAAAAATAAGAGTATGACATTGAGAGACAGAATAAGAGAGTTGGAAAATTATAAAATAGCATCATAGGCAAAAATTGTATTTTGAACATCAATTCAATTTTCTGACAATTGTTTGTTGTTGTATTTGTTGTTGTTCATTTTCTTGCTTGCAACAAAAATTCTTAACGGAAATGAAGTTCGTAGGGGCTTGCAGAGTGGGCGAGTATGTTGTTGTTGTTGCTGTTGTTGTTGTAGCTCCTGTTGTTAGCTTCCGCTGTGAACACGCCCCCCACGCCGTCTGGCTGTAGTCACCCTTCATTTCCGTTAATTTGTTGACATTGCGCTCCATACTCTTCAAGACAAAGTTGTTTAATATTTAACATTCTCATATTTTTTTTTTTATTATTTTCATATTCATTTGCATTGTTTTCATTTGAATTGAACAGCGGTCTTTAATGTCGAAGGTTCTGGCTTTCTCTGGGTTATAATAGATATATGTTTTGTTTGCAGTCGCATTTGATATTCAAAGTTTTTTTTTTTTTTTTTTTTTTTTTTTTTTTTTTTTTTTCATTTTTCTATGGTCAGTTATCTCTCCATTTTAAATGCTCATAGAAGATATAAAATTAATAAACTTTTATGTGAGCAACTAGGTTTAAGGCGAACTAAATGCAAACAACTACGCAATGTCTAAGAACGGGAAGTGGATATTATGGTTTGGCAAAAATACATATGTATATACATATATATATATATATATATATATATATATATATATATATATATAAAAATATATAATCTTCTTTGTTGACTAATGAACGGGCAGATGAGTTGCAGGCTCATGCATCGCTTCAAATGCGGGTATGAGAGCTAAGCAAATGATTAAAAAATGTAAATTTAATTAAAATTTTCTGAAGCCGTCGAATGAGCTGAAAATATTTCTAGCTATGGAACGGGTTTGGATGGGCGTTGGACTGAGCTAAGATGAGAGTCTGCAGAGTATGAATAATAATGTAAATGCATATTAGCTGTGAATCTTATATTGTATATTTAAAGTGTATTTCGTTGCTTAGGTAATTTTAATAGATCAAAATCTATAATGGCTAGGAATTATTATTATCTAAGCTAGGTTTAGGTTATTTAGCTTTATTCTCGTTCACTTGTTCACTTGTATAAGAAATGAATACTTTCCATAACACAATGCAAGTGGATATCATTAGTTATTTGCATTTAACGCTGTGAAGTGGGCGTGGCAAGCAAATGGCGAAGGCACAAATCGGTTGCATTTTCTAACTATAAAGTATACACCTAAAGATGCTGACAGACAATTTGCCAAGTTTGTGAAAAAGTTTTGCGTGTTTGTATGGCACAGCTCACTCACATGAAGGCACCCACACATACACATAGATCATCGTTATGGGAGAGAATGGGGCCATGGATTGGGGGATATTTGCTCTTTGTGCAAGTTTAAGCAACTGCGTCGCAGACAATTTCCTCGATTAATTTGCTTTCCGTGGCCCGCCTTTTGCCATTTTCATTCATTTTCTTTTTCCGTTTTTCCGTTTCGTATTTGGCTGTCGTCTGACAGTCCTGAGATACTCAGATGCTCGGCTATATGTACGAAGTAGTTCTTGGTAGCCAAGGTAAACATTTGCTTAAAGCGCCAACTGATTTCAAAGTGCTCATAAAAACTCGGCTAAGGTAAGGCGACAAGCGACGCCAAAAACTGCACTTAAAATGGGCGTGAGTGTGGCAGCTAGAGTTTAATAGTATATATATATATGTGTGTGTGTGTGTTTATGTGGGTGTGTGTGAATTACATCGTAAAAAGTTGGTTCTTATGTGATTCGGGCATTGATAACGGCCCAACGAGATGCTCATGTGTAAACGGCATCATTACATGTGTACGTGTATGAGTATGTGTATGTGTATGTGTGGAGCTGTGTGTGTTAGTGTTCGTGTTTGCTATGAAGTGCTTACGATGCCGTTTATTATAGATAGAGTATACAAGCGAACAACTATATTGAAAATAAAGACTATAGACACACATAAATAAAGTAGTTATTGGTTGCATAAGTCTAATCAACAGATGCAAAATAAACCTCAATGAAATTTAAAAAATAACTAAAGCTACACATTCACAAAGTTAAGATACGGATAGATAGATAAATAGTTAGATAGATAGATTTAAGTAAAAGTTCAATTATATAGTTAGTTAGTTCTCAAACACCATCAACACAACTGTTAAAACACACACAAACAAACATACCCGTATTGGTTTTACTGTTACAGTAATCAGTCAAAAACTTCTCCAATGTGAAGCGAGGTAGGTGTAAGTTCTTAACCACTTGCACTGGATCACCCTCCTTCCACAGGAATACCAAATCGTTGGTCGTCCAGCCGTCTAAGAGAAACGGGAGATTATATTTATTTATTAGATTCTATTATATATGATATATATACAAAATAATTTGTATAAGATACAGAATAGAAGACATTGAATTACATATAAATTATAAATATAAATTATTAATATTATCTGCGTTCAATTATATTATATTGTTATGCAGATAGGTATAGGTGCAGTTATATTATAGCACTTACAGCTAGCCATTCGAAGTGAGCATATTTGTCTATCCAATGGGTATAGCTTGAGATTCATTGGGCAGGCCAATGTTAATGAGATGCGTATACTATAGAGAACCGATCCATTGGGAAATATACGTATATACACATTTGGCATAATGATATTGTGAAAGTGTCCCTCCTTCTCGTTGGAAAAGAACAAATCCGGCATCCACACACGATTCGCCTCCGTCAGTGTGAGATATTTCAAGCGGCCTTTAAAGATAGTTGGGATCCATTTAGACACCCGTAATGCAGAGAAGTTCCATGACGTTTCAGCAGCTACTCACCCTGTATATCATCGAATTTGAGGCGCTCATCCGTCCACTGTTCTCGAAAGGTTAACTGTACACTGTACTCCTGTGGTGCGCGATTGAAACGATTTTATTTTGGGATAAAAGAGACCTTTGTTAGTGCTGAGGTCTGCTAAAGTCATTCAATTTAATTTAGGTTTCAATGCAATTCAATTCGAACTACAATGCAAATTTCGATTATTCTCAAAGTTTTGAAATTTCTCGAGTATTTTTTTTTTTATTTTTCATTTTTCTTGTGGTGGGTGTGGGGCGTATCAATTGGTGGGCTTTCTTTTGCGAAGGGGACATTAAATTTATTTTCAAAAAGCTTCTTTTTTTCATTTTAAATATATATATATATATATTTTATTTTATTTTGTGGTTGATTGTATGAGAGAGCGAGCAAGGCGTGGCGAACGTTTTATATATATATATTTTTTTTTTCTAGTTTCTTGTTAATGTTTGTTAGTAAGAAGAGTATATATGGTGGCGATAATAATTGAGACTGTTGTATATATTGTCGTATAAAGCGTTTGGCTTTTCGGCTAGTAGCATGTTCTCGGCATGGTATTGGTATAAGTTGTATGTAAGTAATATGTATTCATGTCATGGCACATATTGCAGTTAGTATATATATTTGCTGTATATATATGTATGTAAATGGAATCAAAATGCAATTCAAGATGCGTCTGCGATGCTGAGCATGCAACATCAACCACAGTCAGCATGAACATCATTATCCGTTGCATTGTTCAGCGCTTTGCAACGTGTTGCATACAAAATACAAAATAGGCAATAAGCAAAAAAAGTCAAAAAGTATCCAGCAACGTGCCAAAAATTCATAAGCAAAAGTACAATATCTATTGAGCAGGCGACACAAGCAAAGCCAATAAGAAAAAAAGAAAAAGGAAACAGGCAGTAAAAGCAAGACAATGTCATATAGTAAAAGAGTCAGGCTTATATAGTAACTAGCCTATGGCTTACACATTCATATTATAAATGATATCGTAGTACATATCTTTATATCGTATAATAAAAATATATTCTTATAGTTAAGTTAAAACTCTGCATGCAAAATTTTTGTTAGAAGTATGATTTTCGCAAATGTTTCGCTTGATTTTGTAACTTGTAACATGATGATACATATGTAAATATATATGTTTTGTGTATTTTAAGAAATTCTGGAAAGTTTCTAGAAAAAGATCTAGCAAAGACTGCGAACTGTTTGTTGTAATAGTTTTTGGTAAACAGCAAAGTTTATTGAATCCCAACCGTATGAATAAAATTTAAGTTAAACTGTTTAATACCTATTATTTTTTGTATATCCCCAAATTATGCATGCTTAAACATAAATATTTTGAAGTCATGCTAAATATATTGCTAAATATAAATGATAAATTGGGGTTTCCATTCAACGGAAGGCATAAATTATATAGGAAACAGAAACTTGAATTAATAATGAATTCCTATTAGATGTTCATAATGAAGTCGGTAACTATTTTTATTTATAGCGGAAATTTTGTTTTTTTTCACTATTTTAAATTTGTTATATATATTTTTTTTTTATTTCATTGAATGAATTGCAAGGCCAAAAGGCATTTGTAAACATTTGAAGCCAAAACTGACAACAAATAAATTTGAATAAACATAACAAATAATTGGCTTCATACATATATGACATTTATACGTATTTGTTCGATTCCAAATGTGGCTCCACTTCATAAATTGATGCCAGTTTTTTGTTTAATACAGATCATATTTTACGCGGCAGTTGCCAGAATTAATAGATTTTTTTTTTTTAATTATTCAAGGACTGTAATTTGTTATGTTATAATATTTTATTTTATATGTGGCGGATATGAAAATGACAAATGCAGAGTCCCTGAGCACGCAATGAATTTAATGAAAGCTCTTTGTTTTCCATACTTACAGTTAAAGTTGAATTTAAATAAAAATAAAAAAATATGTTGAGCTCGTAGCATGTGGTAAGCATTTGTATCTGTCCTCAATGTTGTTCTCAATTGATTATCAAAAATATATATGACACATAAAATGTTAAATGAAGAAACCTTATTGAGTAAAGAAATGAATGGTACTGAAAATCGATGAAATTTTGTTGTTTGATGAGCAGATGCCGACGAAGTGATTAAGACTCTGAACTTAGCTACTTTCCTAGTTGGCTTGCTTAAACTTAGGCTAGCATAGTTTCAATTGAAAACTTGAGAAACTTACAAATGCTAACTTAAAGACTAGCTTAAATTACAATAAAGTTATCTTAAATTTTCTTCGAGTGTTGACAAATAATGATAGAGAGAAAGAGAGAGAGAGTGAGAGAGAGAGATGTAAAGAGAGATACCCACAAAGAGAGAGAAAGACATATATATGACTTTCCCTCTAGCGATAGGGGCGTCAGAGTATCAGAAATAGAAACAGAAAGAGCTAAAGAGACAGAGAGTAGAGCGCGCCTGCAAAAAGACTTTGTGTGAAACAAAAGAAAAGAAAATTGAAAAAGGTTATAAATGAAAGAATACATTTGTATTGAGCATGTATCTATAAAGGTACATTGAGAAATATACATAGATATAGATGCATACATTAAGACATGTATGCTGCAAATATAAATAAATATGTATCTAAATAAATGAACAGAAATCTCTTACTAGTGTTGGGTGGATCGGAATTATATTACAATTTAATGTTGACATAGCGATGTAAAACTTTATATTCTTGTAGATGAGAGTATTGGCAAAACGATTTACAAATAGATGCCACACTTTTATGAATTAGTTTGTAAGTGAATTGACATTGAATGATTTACAGATTTAGGGAAACAGGTGAGTTTTTGTTGAGTTTTTCAAATGCGATTGATTAAGACAGCTTCACGTATGAGGTAAATATAGATATAGCTCAACTCTACAAGAGTACAGAATTTTCGGTTTGCCGAAAATGTTTTTAGTTTTTAGATTTTTGTATTATTTATTTATTTTTTTTTTTTAAATTATTTTTTTGTGTGCAAGAGATTTCTGGTTTTGCAAGACAGTTGGAAAGTGTGGAAGAAATTAAAGATTTATAATTCTATACAGCCAATTTATTGAATTGTTAGATTATTTAATATATGTATAATTATTATTTAGTATTAACATTTATTTCATATTTTTATACATAGATTGACATCTCGTACTATTGTATTTATTTTATATTGAAAAAGCAAATGTCTTGTGCTTTTATTTTACTATACACACATACATACACGCACACTCACGCACACACATACATACACAGAAGTTAAATAAGATATGAAAGTATTTTGGTTGTTTTTGTTGTTTAGTTATACAAAACATAAAGTTGGAGCAAGATTTTTAAAGCGCTTGAATTTGTACTTGTATGCATGTACATTCATTCAGATATGTATTGCATGATTATTATCATATGCATATATAATCGATTACTGCTTAGGCGCCTGCACTCACCATTTTGTAATCGTCGATTTTCGATATGGAGCGCAGAAACATGTTGACCTGGACTAATGTGGGCAAATTCGCTAAAAAATTATCATATCAAAATCGAGCAGCATTTGCTTTATGAGTTATCATTGTTTTCATGAATGATCGGGTGCAAGTATATGTATATCTAGTTATATATATATATATATATATATATATATATATATATATATATATATATATATATATATATATATATATATGCATATATGGTTGTATACATATGTTTATTTATTTATGTCTTAGCATAGTCTTAAGTCTAACTTAATATTGAGTTTTATTTTAAGTTGTTTTGTGTTTGATGAATTTTATGTGTGCACGATTTGTATGTCAAAACATAAACTTTAAACAATATAAAAACATTAAGAAATTATATAGAATTCAATTTTAACAAATATTTTTTCTAATTGATACTCAAAAATGTCTGTATGGATCTCATTAGAGTGTGAAGTTTAGGTTCAATTATTTTCCTGTGGATTTTCTAAAACAGCAATACATATGGTTGACTAATTTATTACATCAATTGTTTTAACCGATTTTAACCATATACCCCTGCAATGGACAGTGTCCCTCAGTTCTATATATATTTAGTTTAGATATAATGATCTCGATAGAGTTTTTGCTAAATTTAATCTTTAAATGAAAAATATAATTTAAGAATATATATCAAATTGTAATATTCATTTATTTTTTGCAAGGGCATTAAGTCTTTGATAGTCCGAAGTAAGGCCGTTTTATTTTGTTTAAAACTAGATTTTTAATTGATTAAATTTATTTATGATCAAACTCATGCCACATATTTTCAATTCGCTATATACCTTCAAAGCTTCACTTACTGGGTTTTGATTTTCATAAGTCATTTTAATTTGTTTTTTTTTTTTTTTTTTTTTTTTTTTTTTGTTTTTTTGTTTGTTTACATAAATATAAATATTATATCTATTGCTTCCAGGCATCAAACTAAACAAATAACAAACAATATTCCACTGAATAATTATTTATGCTTTTGAAATGAAAAATTAATCGTGAATCGGGGCGGCACTTGTGAGGTGGGTGAGGGATTATAGATATCTAACCAATTAACACACGTACAAAGCACACGGAAAAATCGAGTAACATATTTTGCATACACTTTGCTGCATTTTATACGCAATTAGGTTGTTCGATGCTAAATATATTTATATATATATATGTATATATAAGGCAACAAAACAAAAGCAATTATAATATTGATAAAATGGGAAATAGTCGTTTAAATAATAGAAATATATTTAAAATTGTCAATCAATTGAGGTTTGCAATTATTAACGTAATTTTTTTTATATAGGAAAATACACACGACAGTCAGCATAATGGACCAGCGAAATATATATATATGTATATATATATATATATACATGTAAAAATGTATACATAATTGAATAGCTGTTGTCCGGCAGTCGTCATTATCACAATTAGTAATAATTTGAAAACAGATATTAGGTTAATTGATATTGAGGCATAATTAACATTGGAATGGAATTTATAAAAGTTTATTGTATGAGTGAATATGTGACGAATTCAGATATAGACAGATATAAGAGAGAGAGAGAGAGAGAGTCAGATAGAGGAGATACTTAAGTAGCTTGAAGGTTACGAGATGAAAGAGACTTAAAATTAAAACTAGATTTAAATTTAATTTGGTTAAATAAAGAAAGTGAGAGACATTTTAAGTGTATGAGCTAAACAGAGTATATATGCATATATTTCAGAGATTTATAGAAGTAGATAGTGATGTATAAAAAGAAAGAAAGAGACAGAGAGAGAGAGCGAGATAGAGATAGAGATAGAGATAGAGAGAGAGAGAGACAGAGGGAGAGAGATCCAAAAGACATTTTCTGTATGTTTTGTTCATTTCGTACTATAAAACAAATATTTTATTTTACATTTTTGTAGAGCAAACATATATAATAATAAAAAAATGTAAGAAAAAAATGTAACTTTACCAATGCAAACTTGTAAATAAATAAATAAACTTAAATTTGAATGGTATGCACAATCTAATTACAACGCTAATTAAATCGAATTTATTGCTCAAAACGGGGAACAATAATTTCTTTACAGAATTTTTCATAATTTTTAATTATTTTTTTAGTATTCATTATTTTTGATAAATTAATAAAAGCTAATAATTTGTTGACTCAATTCAAAGTATGTTGAAATTAAAAACATCGATAGTTTTTAAATACCAATATCCGATATAATATTTATATAGCATAATTATTATTATTATTATTATTATTAATATGTCAAAGTATTTGTGTTTTTCTGTTGATCAATTGCCTGGTTATAGATGAGAAATTACAACTAACGGCAGTTACATAAGATACGCGCACTGTATATATGGGAAGCAATCCTGACATGGGCAATGAGACAGAGACAAAGAGTGAGGGAGTGAACGACAAAGATAATGGTAGAGAGAGAGAGAGAGAGAGAGAAGAGAGAGAAGCAGCCACTAATAAAGAGTTTAACAGAGTGCGAGCGGTTCTCTGAGAGGATCTTATTCACAGTTTGTGGCACTCACACAAACACATATACGATTGGGCAAGGGCAAGGTCAGAGAGACTGTGGTTCTTAACTACTTTTTTGTTTATTTTTTGTTGATTTTTTATTTTTGCGCGAACTTACCATGGTTACGTCATCGATTTTCGATATACTTCTAACGAATATGTTGACGCGCACGACGGCCGGACCATCTGGAGGGATGATACATGAAGATAGACCGTTTTGTACAATGGGTAATAAACAAAATTTAACAATTGGTCACACGGGCAGCGATGGCCGATGGCCACAGAGCTTCCTCTTCAACTGCTTCTGCTGCTAAATTTTGTACTAAAAACTTAGCATATCACATACTATGTATATGAATGAGTTTTGATAACCGCCTGGTTTCTATTTGGTTTTATGTGTAATTTTTACATTACTTTCTTGGCTGCAATAAAGTTTCATTTGTATTTCTATGTGTTGCTTATAATTAATTATGGCATTACTTTGATGTCGCTTCATATATCTTAGAAAGCTAAAGCTATATATAAAGTTGTAGTTATATATATTTTGTAGTTGTCATATATACATATTAGAGCCTAGATTAATTAAAAGTATTTTTACGTACATGAGTTTCGTGCGAGTGACAATTGTAATGTGACAAAAAACAAAACATTGAATTGTAGAGCATGTCGAATGAGACCTGATCTGATAGGCTGTTAAAATGTGCTAATTGATGGTCAAATAATTATTGTTTATCTTTTGTTAACTTTATTGACTTTAACAAATGAGTATTGCGTGAACCGCAGAATATATTTATGCATATGGATGACACTCTTGTAATTTTAATGATGTCATTGCTGCGGCAAAAGTCAACATGACAGCGACACACACTCAAACACACGCACACACACACACACACAAGCACACGCGCATCGAATTTAACTGTAAATTAAATCCAATTTGGTTGCAATCAAAATGGAAATAAAACGATGTTGGCTAAGTGGATAGTGAGTTTCAAACACACGCACAGAATTGTAGAGTGGTTTACATTTTTTTTATTGTATAAGCCCCCCAAAACACATTTAAATACTTTTAGTTGTGACCAAAAGGTGAGTGAGAGACAGAGAGATACAGAGAGATAGGGAGCAAAATTTGAGTTACATCATATAAACATTTAACAGAAACAACGATAACATGTAGTCCACTTAATTGAAAAGCATGATTTTTATGGAGAATGCTCGAGATGTTTTTGTATCCATATACTATATATATATATCTATATATATATATATATATACATATATATTTATAACATATATTTTTTTTTCTTTTTTAATTCAAAAATGTGCACAATTTTAATGTATTGTTATTGATATCACTTATTTATTATTAATTTATTTTTTAAATCCTTTTAATATAGATCTGCTTCACCAAGTTTGCTGTTGGCGGTGCATTTGCTGCATTTTCATTGGCGATAGTGCCACTAGTCACTTTTTCCTCTCTCGTAGAATTAATTATCTGAGAAAGCGATGTAGCTCTAAAGCTCTATAGTTAGTATAGTAGTAATAATAATACGTAAAGTTCCACTTTCAACTGCCACAGCATCATATAAAGTGTCGAGTATAAGAATGCTGGATAGAAAATCAGACCGCATACTTTCGGGATTGTCAAGTAGAAAAAAAAATATATATATTTTCATCTCTTATATAATAGTATATAATATTAGATGTATAAAAGGGAGATCCTACTTTAAGAATTTGAAACATCTTTACATTCCGCCGCACTATCTTTCTAGAGCTCAAATGTTTGCAGGGCACTCACAAGTGAGTGTGTGTAAATGTGTGTTCATCTGTCTGTGTGTATGTGTGTGTTAAAAGCCAGCACAACGAGAATGGTCTGTGCTTAGCCCAGAAGTAGGCAACAGTTTTATGTCCAAAATATACTTGAAATTGATGACTTATCGATTTGCCAAGGCATCAGGAGTTTTTCCAGCACTTGGCTCATGTGTGTGAAGTTGTTTGAGTGTGTGAGTTTTTCTTTAGTATAAGAGTTAATGCGTTTGCATGTCAAATTGAACACAAAAGAAGAGAACTTAAAAAGCAAATACTGCTAGCTATGACTGCAGCTATTTGAAATAGTAGTAGTAGTAGTAGTAGATAGTTGAGTAGTACATAAGTAAGTAGTATATAAGCAAATAGTTCTCTATATATGTATATATATGTATGTATATAGTGTAAAGAACATTGTTGGTCGGGCGTAATTGTATCCTTGGCAAAAAACATGAAAGTCAAGAAACAAAAACACAAACGAAACGAAACGAAATTGGGAAATGCAAAAAACGTTCTCTCTAAAATATGCGTAAAACCAAAACTGAAAGATAGAACATATACATGTTTGCATGTATATATGCACATTTAGAGATGGTATGCATACTAGAGTATTCAAATACATGTGCCATAAATGTGGCTTTGCTTTAACAAAACGAACAAAAAAAAAAAAAAAAAAAAAAGGAAAATGTAACATGAAACAAACGCAAAGAACGTAAATTTCAATAGCCAAAGAACAGCAAACAAAGTTAGGTATAGAGTTATAATCAGAGGGAGATTGGGTTAGATGGAGATGGGTCAGCTAGGTATTTTCTATATGGTACGTCTAAAAGGGACTGAGAGGGAGGCACACAGAGAAAGAGGGTGAAAGAGAGATTGTTATGAATAGATAGAGAAAGTTAGAAACACAACTTCAACGCAAAAACAAACAAAGTGTTAAAACTCTTTTATTTTATTTGAACCATTGCTTAGCTTATTGTATGTATGTGAGTGTGTGTTTTTTTTATTTTTTTTTTTTTTAGCATTTATATAGATATGCATGTTATATATGTGTGTTTCTGTGTGAGCAGAGTAGCATAGAGCATTCAGCTGTGTAGTTCTAGTCACTGTAATTACTACCGAAATATTTGATTATGCTTAGTTATGGTTGGGGAGTTTCTATAGTGTACTGCATGTCGAATGGTGTGCTTGTTGATCTGGGACAAATAGAGAGAGAGAGAAATAGAGAGAGAGAGCGAAAGAGGACGAGGCAGAGATTGGGTCTATCGAATTTGTTGGCCAAAGTTATTGTTTTCAATTGCTTTAGTTTTATCTACTTTTTTTTTTTTTGTTTTTTGTTTTTGTTTTTTGTTTTGGCTCACTCTAATATGTGACTTACCATTTTAATATCACTAATCGTCATTATACTGCGTACGAATAGATTGATTCTGACTATGGCGGGACCATCTGGCATAGAGTTTGGTTGGTTTAAATTGTGAGTTTTTCTTAATATGGTTTTAAATGCAATAATATTACGTAGCTAAACTAATGAATAGGTCTCCGTAAGGTCTCTCTAAACTAATTATGCCGTTTTTTTTTTTTTTTTTTTTTTTTTTTTGTTGGTTTTTCTTTTTGTTTTATAAGAGACTTAGAAATATGTAATAGCTATAGAATAATACCAATTATTGTTAAGATTGTTCTTTAAATTTTGAAACTATACAAACGTAATTTGTAAAATAATAAAGATTTTTAGTTGTATTAGAAGTTATCATAGAGGTACAGTTTGTCTTGTTATACAGTGTTTGGTAAAAGTATATGCTCACCTGTGCCATTTATTCCCGACGGTCGTATTCTGGCATCGTATTTGCCTGCACCTAAAATTTGATCTAAGACTTTTTTCTCCTTTTCTCGGAAATTTATTTTGGCATTATTTGCTCTGAAATCAGGATATGGATAGGTACGCACGTATAATTTTAATTTTGCTTGATTTAATATATTTTAATTGATTCAAAATTATTATTATGATTCTCTTTTTTTTTTTTTGGTTTGTGTTCGAGTTGTTTTTAGGCAATTATTTGAAGTAGTTTTGAAAAAGATGCTGAACAAATTTGTGGTGATATTTGGTAAAGAATTGCATTTAAAAAAGAATATTCGCATATTATTTTACAGCAGTCAGACTTGGTTGAAATTTGTTCGGCTTTTGGATTTGGCTTTTATATACAAATTGAGTGTAGTGTGATCGATTGTGGACTCAGAATTGATATCTGTATTATACACTGTCGCACTTATCAGAAGCCTCGGCAAAGCCAAGCCACATAAGGTGTGCTGGCTGGCTCTGTTCTCGGCTTGAGCGTAAATAATTCCAAAATTTATGCTCCGACAAAAATTACATGAAAATTAATTACATTTTAATGATGATGTTTGTTATAGGAGTGAAAGTGTTTAAATACATAAAAACATGTTATGGTAATGCGAGTACAAGTTCTAGTGGCTGGGCATTGCAGGAGCGGGTGGGATGAGGGCGGAAGCGGAGGCGGTGGCGAGACGAGGCGAGGTGAGGCGAATAGGCGAACTACAGCTGACTACAGCACTACTTGAAATATATGTATATATCGTGTATCTCATATACGACACACACTCTAGATGTGTATGGTGTTTGCATTATGGCCTCTTTGGACTGTGGGCGTGGCCATCTGGCAAATTAACGGCATTCGTATGCAAATTGGCCGCTTGTTGCGGCACTCACAAACACTCGAGTGCAACATGAAGTCAAAGATCAGAAACAAGAAATAATAAATAATAAATAAATAAAAAAGGAAATGGAAAAGGAAAAGGAAGACATCTACTTACAGGGATGCGCTGCACAGGCTGGTAAAGTAGAATATCGCCCAGAAGTAGTGTCCGGTGCCCATGGCTAGGCTCTATACCCAGATGCCTAAATCGATGCCGAATAGCTGACTGAGTCGCTGTTTAAGTCTCTGCTGTGATTTGATGAGGCTGTTAACTATCTGTAAGAGAAAACATGAATTGTTGATATTAACATGTGCTTTGTCATTATAATTGGTCTTAATCGAATGCACCAGAAATGCATTATTCGAATATCTCAAGACATTTTAATGAATGTAAATTTATATCAATTGAATCTCCACCTGACATGAGAATCTCTTAACCATTTCTAATTTATATATGTTATTTACCATACACACAAGCATGCTTTTATTTGAAGCATGTGAAATTCAATTTCAAATCAAATCGGGTTCATTAACGTGGCATAGGAGAAGAATATCTATAGGAAACTTACAGTTCGTGTAGGTATATATACATATATATATATATATATATATATATATATATATATATATATATATGTATTTGCATACGATTGATATAAATTTAATTGGAATTCATATTTCGAATACTCAGCTAGCATTTAAGCTTGTGCATTTCAAATATTTGTGTGCACAATTAGGCATTGAAATGCTTGGGACGAGCCAGAAATTTGTCTAGTTGACGAGAGAGCAACTGAGACTAAATACAAGTCGACATTTACGAGACACCTTGAGGAGAGCAATTAAACGAGCATTGGAAAGAGGCAAATCAAATGTATATGCAAAATGTTTTATTATTTAGTCAAACATGAGGAATATAAAATACGAGAAGAAATACTTGAACAATATATAAGCAAAGACTCTCAAAATGGACAAAATATGGACACTCGTTCGTTAGGAGACTGGATTAAAAAGCTGTATGCAGATATTCTTTTTGGTGTTGAGACCCATAAAAAATCATTACGAACCGGACAATTAAAACAATGCTAATGGGCAGAGACTGCCAACAGGAACTTGCTGACCAGAGAGAACAGAGGACGAAGCCAGGATCAAAAAGCTGAAGCCATGGCCAGACTGTGGTTTATTGCAACTGTGAATATTGGAATCGAATTAATCCCTTTATAAGCATTTTTGTGCACTCCATTGGTCGACGTCAGTGTCGACGTGCTGTGAATGCCGATAAGTGCGTGTGCGGCTGCCACGCCCATTTCGGAATGCGGCTTTTATGCATATCAATTGTGAAGCACTCAGCGGGCGGCGGGCAGTGGGTGACGCACCAGGATATCGCCGGGCAGGACAACAATTGCTCTGGTGTTGGCCATGACCAAGTCGTACGAAATTGAATGCGTTGTATTGAATAGCTATGAATGTATGTGTGTGGGTTTGGGTGAATGTGTGTGGGCACAGTGCAACCAAATAATCAATTTAACGGACTCGGCATGAGAAAGGCAACAGGCTGGCCAGGATTCGTATTGTGTTAATTTGCTGCTGTGCCTGCAATTGCATGCCATAAATACACAAAGTTGTGGCTCGTGCTGTTGTCATTTTAGTCATTGCCATTGTATTGCAGGCCTCGCCTGGCCATGTCAGCGCTGCTGACTGTTTTTCAACTGATACTGAGGCAGCAGCAACTGCTAAATCATGCTCACACCTAGTTAGTCTTCGAGGAGAGGTCTGCTAGAGAGGAGCGTGCTTCGTGCTTTTGGATGAATAATATACAGGACTACGTAAGCCGTAGACCAGACTAAGATACTGCTAGCTCTTTTGCATTTGATGATCACAGTGATCTGAAGACAGCTTAACAAGCAAGGTAAGAGTAGACTTGTGAGGGCTTTAAGAAAATCGAATTCCCAAAAAGTTCAATTTGATACAAATGGAATATACATACGTGGTATTGCATAACTTGACACTTAACTAATGAACGAAACGAGAGAAAAGCTAATGCAACACGAGTGCGGAATGTGGATTCAATTCAGTGAAAGCTCATGCGATACGCGCACATCTCTGATATTCTTACCACGGGCGGTCTACGTTTCTGGCCCGTTGTCAAAGAAAGTTAACAATGTGACGGAGCAACTGCAACTGCAACTGCGACAGCAACTGCAACGGCGACTGCCAAATGCCCCACATTTGCCGTTTGCCAAGCAGCTGGCGCCACCGCAGCGTCTCACACCAGGCCCGCATGCACGTACACATATACATATACATATATAGCTAACCACACCTACCGCCCCTTCTCACAGTGCATGGGCTGCTCATCGTTCCTCTGGTTGTGGTGTAAATGGGTTTACTTTTATTTCATTTGTTGTTGCTTTTGTTGTTGTTGTTGTTGTTGTTGTTGTTATTGTTATGTATGGCTTGTTGTGTTGTGTGTTGTTTTGTTGTTGTTGTTGTTATTGCCAAGTCGACACACTTTTGCGCACAGTTTTTACTACACTTTTGTCTACCTCCCTTCGCCCTCTTTCCCCAAGCCCCATCCCCGTCCACACGCTTGGCCAGGACTCTGTGCGTCTCAGTTTCATTTCCATGCCGCCTTTTTTTTTTTTTTTTTTTTTTTTTTTGCATGTCGCTTGTCACAGCGATTGTTGTTGTTGTTGCTGCTGCTGCTGCTGCTGTTGTTGGTGCTCTTGGCTATAAGTTGAATGAACGCCCAGCACAAAAGGCTCTGTGGACAATATTAATGGGCAGCAAAAAGATATATAGAGTTGGGTCTTACATGGATGGACAGTCAATGGGTTCACAGCAGGGCTGCCAATTGCTGCTGCTGCTGTTGGTCCATTTACATGATCTATTTATAGAAATAAAATTGCTTCTAAATTTAAATGAATTGTTGTGAATTATTCGCCTGTTTGTTGCTGATGCTGGGCCAGGCAGGCCACTTATGAGTGGAGGTAATATGTTTATTTAGTATATCAGATCATTCATGGAAAGGGTATAGAGTTCTTATGTAAACAGGAGTTGAAATTCTGCCAAGATAATCGGATGAAGCAGAGCTGAGATTGGCTTTAGTTTTCGTTGATAGTCTTTCATTTTTGAAGATCAAACAGTATGTGCTTTTTTTTTATTAGTAATTAGACTTGTCTGTTGATAGGGAAAATATTATAATGAATATAAGTTTCGCCTTCTTTAAGAACAGTGCTTCAGCATTACATCTACAGCATGAAAGATTGCATTTTCTCAAGTATTTAATCACATGCTTATGCAGTAATAATTGCTCGTAAGGATTTTGAAACTGTGGCAGTCGATGGTCTAAACGTAATCGCTGGTCACAGCTAAAGAACTTTATTAAAGAATGAGAAATGCTTTTTGGATGCTCAGCTAAAATACAAAGCCAGCAATGAGGAAGCGCTGCATATGGCTTTGGGCATTATTCCGGCAATAATTTCGCAAATCCTGGAATATCATGACGTTCTGTTTGGTCTACCCTTTTTCCGGTTTATTTTCGGAGCCTTGACGAAGCGCATTGGGGAAAGAGAAGTGGGCCAAGCGGGTGCGCTGGGCTTAAGGCGTCAGCAGAAAACAGCTCTGATTTCGTGCAGTGTTTCGCAGCACTGCCGAATAGAATGTTGAGCGCGTTGAGCTTGCACACACACACACACACAGACTTAACCACTCATACAGCTGCGTATGTGTAGGCGTGTGTATATATATAAGTATTTATTTATTTATTTTTTTTTTTTTACTTTATGCCGCTCAGCGGCGCTTGTAGCTCGTTATGTTGATTGGATTTTGTGCCGCCCGCTTGTATAACTGCGCGAAAGTAGTCCACACACACACACACATATATGTATATATATAAATATATATAAATACACATACACGCGCACACACAGCACGCTCACGCACACTATTAAGTCCCTTGCGTTGCTGGCAACAGAATAAAGTCAAGTATTGCGTTTGTGTGTTAGTCTCTCTCTCTCTCTCTCTCTCTCTCTCTATATATATATATATGTGAGCGTATGCAACTGTGCTTGTGCCTGTGTGAGTGTGCGTGCCATAAAGCTGGATTCATTTTTTTTTCTCGCCCGTCTCTTTATGTATGCAAAAATTTTACACTCTCGTTTTCGCAGTATTCTCTGTGTGTTTTTTTATGATTTTCGCATCCATTTTTTTCTTGCTAAATTGTAAGTAAGTGGGCTTAGTAGCATTTCGCAGTTTAGTTGTGTGTGCGTGTGTGTATGACATTTTGTGGCGCAAGGATTTGCATAAAGCCCACCTTAGCCGCAGACTTAACTTTAACATTTATCCCGGCTGCCATTTAATAAACATTTCCAATTGCCATTCAGCAACAAATGAAATTTGCTGTGTGCGTCTGTGTAGAAGTGTGTCCGGGAAGACGAAAGGCGAAAGGCGAACAGCAAAGAGTTCGCGTAAAGGTAAAGGTCAAAGTGCAATGCAGGAAATGGATGGTGAGGAATTGAATGAAATTCATGTTCTAACCTTTACTCTGAGCCAGTTTGGCATTTGAAATCTTGTGAAATCGTTCATCAAAGGAATTCTGCTAAATAAATTCGATATATTAGATGGAAATATTCCAGCTAGACTTTTATTAATATATAAAATAATGCATATTAATAATAAAAAATAAATAATAATAAAAAAAATGGAGCATTTGCATTATATTTATATATGACATTATTATAGTATCGAATCAATGCACGAATCAAATGCGTTCAATCAGGAACTATGTTTGTTCATTACAGAGCTGATTTAAGACATTTTGTCTTGTAATTAATTCATTAGGTGCAGGTCGGGTCATTTTCTCAAAAACAATTTTTCTTATTTAGAGAAAATTTAGGCAAAATACACATAAGCACGAAATAGTATTATTCCTAATGTTGTTGTTGCTGTAATTTGTCAATGCTTCGGTCACATAGCATGAGGCAGCCAAAGGTCAGACTATGCAACGAGTAGCACTGTTTCCAGGCTCTTAATTAATTGAAATGTCAATACATTGTTGGAGTCCAGGCGAAAATTTTAATGAAATGGACGACAGGGCACCCGAGGGTTGCGAGAGGCAAAATAATGAAGAGCTATTATTAGACCCAGAAAGCAAAATCATCTATCATGGCGTGTGTGTGTATGTGTGTAACTAGAGAGAGACAGAAGGAGAGCGACAGAGCGAGAGAGAGACAGAGAGAGAGACAGAGAGAGAGAATACGTGATATATTTAGGGACAGCCAAACCGAATCTCAACCTTAACTCAAAATTAGCTCACATGAAAATCGAGGCTGTCCTGCGCATCCACAAAATACACTGATAGAATTTATGACCCATCGACACGGCTAACAAATTGCCAGCCTGTTACTTTACCTAGTTGGCGTCTATCCTGTTGGGTCAATAAACTAAACTAGCCCCCAAAGGCTGGCCGATAAAAATTATACACATTTTGCCAGCCATAGAGCAAAGGAGTCGCGTGATAAGCGCGATAACCAGCCGCTTGCATGTTAGTCCGGCGAGTCCTGTGTTTACAAACAGGATCTGGTCACGCTTCTAACCCCAAAAATGGACACAGTGCGTGCCAAAAGCGTATACACATAAACGTATATACACACACACAGAGCTGCTGCTACACGTCTACTATATCAGAAATTCCAAACGTTCTGCTGCCATTTAATGGCTGTCAAGATAAGCTGCCAGACTCGGAGGCAAAATAAATAATTGCCTTAAATTGTGTGACAATGCTTTGGTGTTGGCTAATGCCAACATTTATTGCCCAACCGTACGAGAAAAGTGCATTTTGTTGTATATCACAAAACAACATCTAGTTGTAATAGCTTTATATTTTGTAATTGCATAAAAGGTGTGTCCTTATGATCAAAAATATTTATATACTATATACTATTTTTTTACATTCATGTATTTTTTTTTTTTACATGTTGTAAATCCATTTGACATTGCAATGAGAAAAATGTTAATACATATTATTTATGGGCAAACTAATGAAAAAATATTAATAAAATTGTATAAACAAGTTTTAAGCATTGACAGCATATATTATTTATAAGAAAATAGTACTTGAATAAAAAGTATTTTAATTATAATTTACTAAAATGGATAATATTTTTAATATTTTCAAAATCGTATATTTTTTGTTTATATTGTAAGAAAGCAAACATATTTTTTAATGATATTTACTTTTCGCTTGACATATTTTTGTATTCATCTATTATTTTATTTAATTTTCGTCATATTATTATAGTAATATTATTTTGCAAATGCATAGCCCGCTGTTTTTGCTCGCTATATTCGGTTCATATACAATGAATTCCATCAAATCATGGCGTTTTATCGATAAGCGTGTGTGTGTGTGTGTTTAAGCTTTTGTGTATTTAAGCTGCTGCCGGTAATTGCGACACTGAACTTACTTGTTGCCAGCTAAATTGAAATTCACATTAATTTACCATAGAAAAAGTATTGATTTAAATGAAAAAAAAAAAAAAAAAAAAAAAAAAAAAAAAAAAAAAAAACATTGAAATGGCCATCAAAGCTGTAGACACACAAAAATGTTGACTTATTTTTAGATTTTTAGTAATACGCACTTTCCTTTCGATTATTTAACCCGTTTTTTGTATCGTTTACTGTTGACTTAACTTGATATTGACTTGCGTATTTGGCCAGGTGGCCAAGTCTCCGTGCCATTTGTGTAATTAATAATCCGCAGGCGATGGGGCAGGGCCGCTGTGAAAAAGTTGAGATGGCGTTTGGCCTGTTTCCCCAGTCAAAGCATCCATATTCATTGTTTTTGCCTTGTCAACTTGTGCGACCCGCTTAAATGATTAATGAAGCTACCAATGTCAACATTTTCTTTATATATTTTTTGTTCGCTCTGAAGTGAGTTTGCCTGTGAGTTGACGTACCTGCCAGGCAGGCAGGCAGGCAGGCAGTCAGTGCGTAAGTCATTTAGTCATTTGGTGCAGCTGTCCGTCAATTATTCATTAATCAAGGCTAAATACATTAAAGTTAATATTAATTTCCTATGCCAATTAATTAGCGCAAGTGTTGCGTTCAACCTCCACCGGAAGCTGCAACAAATTTCAATTTGCAGCTGTGCTCGAAAGTTCGCCCGTAAACAAAGTGGTAAAATGCATCGGGTAATGGAACACGTTGCCACATTGAAGCAAAGCGTTTGCAATAAGCAGCTGCCACAGGGCCATAAAACAAACGCGCGTCCAACACGAACGCCACAGAAGGCAAAAAGCCAGAGACAGCAGCGGGAGCAGGAGTAGAAGTCGGTACAGGAGCAGTAGCGGGAGACTGGGGCGCTCAATTTGACCAACACGGCGCTGAGTGCAAGTTGCAATAGTGTCAATTGACAATGAAAACCGAAATGCAATGCGAATACACCAGCAGACAGGCGTGCTGTAGGACAAGTCGGTCATCCAGTCACCCAGTCAGCCATTCAGTCAACCAGCGATCCAGCGAGTCAGCGATTCAGCTCGACTCTGGCCATAAAATCCTGTCCACTGAGTTGGCTGGCGAGCTGTTGAGTTGGCTCAACGTTAACGATTTGCCCATTTGCTTGAGCACTTTGCTGTGCCACCTTTTATATTGTGTTCATTGGGCAGAGGGAGGTGGCCCGTATGAGCAATGTTAGCCATTTGGCTAGCTGTTCAACTTTGTTGAGCAACTCGGGCTTTGCCGCATTTTTGGCCATGCCGCAGCTCCCAATGGAGCGTTCAATCTTCAGCTTCAACTTTAGCTAGCTGCCAACACAACTTAATTGAAATGCTGTATTTGTTTTCGACAACTTTTCCTGCCCAGCAACAGCAACGGCAACAAGAGCAAGAACAAGAACAAGCACTGAAATGCTTAAGTTGGCTTTAACTGTACTTAAACTTGTTTTATATAATTCACAGCAGCCATTGAGCTGATTGCTGAGAGCAGAAACGTGAGCTCAATGAATAAAAACAGAGATAATCTATTCACTTGGATATTAATAATAATAATTAACTTGGATATAATCAATAAAGTGCATATGAACATTTCTAATGAATCTAATAAAGCCATTTTGATCAAAGGGAATTTTTTATTGAACATTTCTTACACAATATGTATAAGTTTTAAATAATAGTTTAAGTTTAGTTTAGTTAGCTTAAAATAATAGTAAATTGCAAAGCTCTGAATAAAATTAAGGAACAGCAAATTAGGTAAACCCATCAATAATATTGATTTTAACATATTTTGTCATCAACATTTAACTTTCATTGTGTGTATTAATCAGTTGATTGCATCCGGCTCAATTTCACTTTCCTCATGCCGCAACAAATGCAATTTAAATAATTGCATAAATTTGTTGCATGGCAATTGTAAGAATAAAAAGGAATTATAAATAAACACGGCATCAATTAACTGGAAATCGCATAACAAATTCAATTGATGCAATTAAATTAGCTCAATTGTCCTCTCTTCTCTCTCTCTCGTACTCTCGCTCTCTCTCTCTCTTCTCTCTCTCTCTCTCTCTCTCTCTCTCTCTCACACACTCTCCGCTTCTGTTCTGTCGTTTTAGCTGTGCTTTAAATTCGATACAACATAAACAACACGGCGCCAACTGTAGTCAAAGTTTGCTCACGTTCCATGTCCACATGCAGCTGAATGCGGCCATCCCATTCCTGTTCCTATTCCAACTACCACAACAACACTTTCAATCGTACCCTGTGGTAGTTCTCTTCGAGTTTTGGCTTTGTTCGCTTGCCCGTAACCAGAAAATGACAAAAGCCATGTCAACAGCATCTGCAAGGGTTCGACTCGACTCGAGTCGAGTCGAGGCGAGTCGTATAGAGTGTGGGCATCCAAGCAGGCTAAGACAATGCCCCGTCAGTTACCACACTCTAGTTTAGACCCATGTGTGTGTGTGTGTGTATGTATGTGTGGGTGTGTGTGTGCGTGGTCTGCCAGCCTGTCCGCATCCGTGTCGCTTTTGGCCAAAGTCTTGGCTTAAGCTCCTCTCTGCAGGACACTGGACAATTTCTGGTTACGTTTCAAGCAGCAAACAATGGGCCGATAATTTATTCATATTTGGCAACAAAAGTGCCACACTCATCTATGTGCTTGCGTGTGCGTGTGTGTGTGTTTGAATTTTTAAATAACTATAAATTTCTAAATTTACACAAGAGACCCCACACAAAGAGAACTAAAAACTGAAGACACATTGCACTTGCGATAAGCCACAAAAATCTGCTCGTGCCAAACAATGGAAAATTTTAATGAATTTTTTTGTTCTTTGGGTCGTAGCTTTTGTGTCCACAGAGTGTTGTTAATTGCCACATAAATTTGCTGGACACACACAATATATATGTATATGTATGTATATATATTTATATACTATATTTTTATATAGTGCGCTCTTCACACAATTTTCTTAATATTTATGTATATTTATTTGCATAATGAATGTAATCAAAAACGTTGTTCTTGTTGCTGTCGTGGCAAGCTTTAAAGGTCAGCTCTAATGTGCATTCATTTTTAACAGCGCACGAGCTTTACACTCGAGTTGGCCGAACTACTTTATTTAATAGAGCTTAAGCATATATTCTCATATAATTTCCCACTGAAATTAGATTCATTTGCATGCTGGAAAACTTTGGCATTTATGAAAGTTAAAATTTAAAAAAATTACGAGAACATAAAGAAAATGTTTACGACATGGCTGGTGTATATTCTTCGTTCATAATTATAATAAAATAAAAAATGTTATTACTATTATAGGGAGTTTTAATGAAAATGAAGCAAATTCGTTTATATATATATAAGTGGGGATAATTAAAAATATATATAGCTGCATAAAAATAAATAATACAACAAATTTGTAATGTAAAACTGTAATGAAATATTTATATTATAGTTATTGCTTGACATTATTCATATTTAAATATAATATATGCTCATGGTGAATACATTAAAAGGCATATACATATATGTATAAACTGCATACCTATGTATATGTAGTTATGTAACTGAAAATTTCGTACAATTCAATAGCAACAATATACTGAACATCGATGCAATATCAGCAGCATTCCACTTGAGTACTTTTTGTATCGAGAGCGACATCCTATCACGTTTTACAGACGATTGAAATGAAAAGAAGCCCAACAATGTAACTTTCTGGGCTGTGCATTAATTAACAATCTGCCAGTCATTCAATTGCTGTCAACTGTAAGGAAAACAAAGGCGAAGCGTTTCCAGCGATCATAAATGACTGCAATGAGTTTTAAATCGTTCTACAATAATAACAATTTGCATTTATTTGTTCATCATTATTGAATCTTATTCATCTTATTCATGAGTATGAACATTTGTCTGTAGCAGCTGTTGAACAATGCCGCCAATTAATTGACATTCGATGCGTCTTATAGATAAATATCATTAAATCGGTTAAAGATGGGATATGCGATATGGCGGGGTGAACGCGGAATTGCATAACGCATACGCCGCGTACACCGCACGCTAAAATTGCATTGCTGTTGGCGATTGTTGTTGTTGCTGCTCTTGTCGTTGACGGTGTGGCTTGGGTTTTGGCATTAGTGCCAAGAAATTTTGTGGAGGGACGTGCCAACTAATTGTGGCTGCATAACTTGTTGCGCTTCACCTAACTGAGCCGCCAGCGCCTCGCCGATGCGACCCAGCAATGCCAACAAATAACAACACATGTGTGTACCATGTGTGTACATATATATATATATATATATATATATATATATATATATATATATATCTATATATATATATATATATATATATATATATATATATATATATATATATATATAGATATATGTGTGTGTGTGTCTGTATATATGTTTGCCGCAGACAGATTGTGGGACTGTGCGGCTGTCGCCTGTCTAAGAAATACAGCCAACAACAACTAGAACAACGAAAACACAAGGCCAGCGGGCGAATTGCATTAGCTATAGCGCACTCATTCGTATGTGTATGTGTGTGTGTGTGTGTGTGTGTGTGTGTGCTTTTGCCACGCCCACGCTAAAAGCCGAAGGCCATATCGCTTGTTGTCTGTTTACCATAAACAAAGTCAAAGTGTCTTTGGCATGAAGCTTGACAGGCATTTTTGTTTGATTTGCCAGCAAAAGCTCGTCGAACCATCGTTGCTAATTAAATAAATTGTTAGCCTGGAAGCCACGACAAGCGCATACTCTATACCCATTTAATTGCTCATTCTGCCCTGCAGGCTGACCCATTTGATTGCTCTAAATGCAATTTGATCTGACCGCCAGTCAGTTTGAGCAAAGCTAAGTGAACTGTCTATCAGCCAAGTGCATAATTAAAAAAATGAGAAAAATTTTCAATTAAAAGTTTCGCTGACTGGTAAATACCCTAGCAAAGTACGATCAATATGAGAGATAGAAATTTAATGGAAATTCAAGGAACAGATATTGAAGCATTAAAATAAGGAGGAAACTATATACATGTTTTATTAAACACTCTGCACTCTCAAAAATAAAGCATAGTTTCATGTTATACTTGATCATTAAAAATATAAAAATCCACTATGCACTTCATAAGGAAGTCACAAACATTTAGCTTAAGTGCTTGGAGTGTTGTCCAGCAACATCAATAACAACCACAGCATGTTGCATAAGTCAGTGAACCGCAAACAGAGAGAAGAAGCAGCAATAACAGGACCAGCTTATGGCCACTGACTGGCTAAGAGCTTAATAAAATTATGTGACGATGATTGCTGCTCGAGCATGCCAAAGAGTAAAAGGTTGCGAAAAGACAGGAGGACAGCGTGAAAGGATGGAGAAGAGCATGAACTGCAATGGGTCTCCGGTTGCGGATGTGGATCGTTGGCCGTCTGCAAAATGGCCGCCTCGCCAGCTGCTTCCGCTATATCAGCTGCAGTTGCAGCTGAAGCTGCCACTTGAAAAACGCATTAATGCTGCAGCTTTTTTTTTTTTCTTTTTTGCCGTTTGTATGTGGATTTTATATATATGTATAAACTTATGTATGGCTGCCCTATATGCATGCCAGAGTGGTTTGTTGATTGCATGTTAAAAGGCTGCTGCTGCCTTTGCTGCTGCAGCTGCTGATGCCAGTTGCCAACTGCCAACTTCGGCTGCATCGTCTGCCATGAAATTTAATTAAAAACTTGTGTGCCATGAAATTACATTTGGACGTGCGTACGACTCTCTCTCGCTCCCTCTCCCCCTCCCTCTCTCTCTCTCTCTGTCTGAGTGTGTATGTGCGTTGGAGTACTTGAGTGTTCCAGCAGCAGCATCAGGAGCACATGCAGCGCCCAAAGGTAGGCAACGCACAAAGCCAACTGCTTGATTTTTTATATTACACAAAAAAAAAAAAAAAAAAAAAAAAAAAAAGAGAGAAATCAAAAGAGGTAGAAACGAAATAGGGAACTCGTCCAAGTGCTGCCTTCCTCTGCACATTATTGAAGCTATCACGATTCTCTCGATGCTCCTCTTCTGTACACGGGGTTGTGCACAGGAAATGGTCACTACATCGAGCAGGCTGACTTTTAAAGCTACATTTACAATTATTATATAAATAATAAGTATATACAATTTTTGGTTACTGGATGGGATGAACACTTAAAGAGTGTTGTAATTAACTGAAGACTCGCTCTGACTTTAGCATGCGACTAAAATAAAATTCTACACAGCATTATATAGCTCTAACGATCCAAAATCTATTTGTCAAATTAACTGATGGAAAGGCATGAGATACTGATAGCTCAGACCAGAATTGAAATATATTTTGTAACATAAGTAAAATAGTTAATTTATAAATATTTCTTAATATTAATATACTTTATAACAAATATTCATAAATATTTGATGAGCTATGAGAGTCCATAAAATTCCTCATTTACATAATAACAATATTGAATATTTAATATAGCTCATCAAACTACATTTGATGTTTAATAAAACCTTTCCCAGTTGGTTTGTATCTGCCAACAGTGAGTCATAAATTGCGCTCGATGCAAATTACGCTAAAATATTTATGTGGAGTCAGCGCTAATCCAATAGCCGGACGCCAATTATGCTAAGCTTGGCGTTCTCGACTCATAACCCTTTTATGAAAGCGCATTATGAATGCAAATCTGCTTGGGGGCAAGGCATGAAATCAAATTGCAGCACCTCGCTTCTTTTAGTGTGCCGCATTTGTTCTCGCTGTGTAATTTGTTATTCAACAATCAAAAAAGGCTGCCAACGTCCAGCGCTGATTGCTGGACGTAGTTAGAGAATTTCAATTAAGCTTCGCACATACGCCGTGTGACACAAAGACAGCAACAGCTGCCTGCCAGTGGAATCCGCTTAAAACTTATTCAATTAAACTTCCAGGCGAAGCAAATGCCAACAGACGACAAATTCGAGTCGTAAAAATGCAAAGCTAACGGCATTCAGCCATTGCCATAAAACGAGTTGGCTTCATTTATTTTATTTATATTTTTTTGCTATGATAAGGACACTCAAGTCAGAAAGCAGTCAAACTTTAAATGCTCTTTCTGGATGTCTGTATAGAAAAAATAATGCAGAGTCTAATTTATGATACATTCATAAATATATTATAATACAATACATCTTAGCGAAAGCCATGTTGCTCTTGTGACATTTAAAAAAAAAAATTAATACACGAATATTCAATTAAGAGAGTCCTTTAGATAGCTTACTGAGTATTCATGAACAAAAATTGGATAAGTTCTTATGGATGATGTTCGATGTCAGTGGCTTTCTAATTGAATGCTGTCAATAGCTGTATCAATGTTAAGTGATATGGAAACCGCAACTATCGGATGCTTATATCGGATACATATAAAAAGAAATATATATTATATACTCGATTTTACGACTGCAGTAGTGCTGCACACGTTGCGTGACAAAAATATGATACCCGTCCGCAAAGCGTATATAAAAATATTCACATAAAGTGTGCATAATAAATTCCACAGTATGAGCGAATGTATGTATGTGTATTCGAACATGGTGGTGTGTGTGGGTGTGTGTATGTGTGGCCAGTGTATGCAGTACAATAAACTCTGTGGATGGTAAAATAAAAGAGCGGTGCATAAAAAAAAAACTGTCTGTTGTCTGTAGCTGCGGCTCCTGCTGGGTGAATGGCCAGGTGGGCACATAGATAGTCTCTACAGGGTATATGGGGTATACGGACACACGGTAAATTGTTTAATTGACTGTGTTCATTTATTGATAAGATAAAATTAACCAATAAATTAATGAGATAAGAGCCAGATTACAGTTAATAAGTCAATACAATATCGATTAGTTTGGCAAAATTATTTTTTAGCTAATTTCCATGCAGGTTGAACTTTGTTTTAATAAATGCCACCAATATTTGTCAATTCACAATTTCCATTCGTTGAAATGGGGCTTTAACTAAGATTCATTCGATTGATTGCCTGAGCAGGTGGAGCTGCTATCAGGAATGAAAGCAATTTAATTTATCTGACTATCATTTGGTATCGTTGCAATCGTGTTCGAGTAATCTAATGAAATTCAAATTTCTTGTGCCTTGCATTCAATTTCGTTCAACTACAACAAGCCACTCCATACACTTAAAATAATAATATTAGAGTTCTCTTGTTGAGTTGTCTAGAGTGCGGGCAGAAAGGGTATTTATGTAGTACATTATTTTTAACGACGCTCGAGCCATTGTTGTTGGCACTGCTCCTGCTGCTCCTGCTGCTCCTGCTCCTTCTGCTACTGCTGTGTCTGCTCCTGCTGATAATAATCTGCAAATCAGCTTAAAAGGTACGGTGAAAATATCACTGTTCCACAAACAACTTGAACCGTACAACTTTACAAATCAAAAACTTTTTGAATACGGACCAGTTGCCCAATCCAGCGAAGCTCCATGCCATTTGAGCTTTTGTTGTTGCTTTTTTTTTTTTTTGGGCTGTTTTTATTTAACATTCATTTTAGCATTCTGTTTGCTATAGACCGTCTATATGTATATATTTATATAGTATAAGCATATGTATGTATATAAATATGTGTTGTTCTCGCTGCCCGCAGACGCCACAACAAAGCACTTGATTTTTTTTCTTTTTTTTTTGTGTGTGGGTATGTGTATTGTGGGTTGGTGCTAGAATGCCGGAAACGTGACTTATTTGATATTTATGTACTTTTTAACCAGCGACAAAACTAAAACCCTCGCATTTTGTTTATGCAATAAAAAGCAAAGCGTCGCCTCGCCTCGCCTCGTCTCTTCTTGTTCCATTTCAAAGCCACAAATTTATAAAATACAAAACAACAAGAGATGGGCATGGGATGAAGAAACCCCAACACACCCACACACACACACACACACACACACCCGCACATACACAGTCATGTGTCAGGCATTTTATTTTTTTTTTTAATTTCTAGCTGGTGCCTTAATTAGAAAGAATTTGTTGTTGTTCCTTTTTGTCCAAGTACGTGCTGAGGCCTGTGCCACATGGCGTATGTGCAATATGCAAATGCAAATGCGACTGCATTTTGCATTCAGAAATTGAAATTAACGAGCTTACAACTTGATAGGTTTTTATGCCCCGTTGTAGTTGTCACGCCCCCTAACCCCCTAACCCCTACCACCGTCCCTATCTCACTCTTTCTCTCTCTTTCTCTCTCTTCTCTGCCAGTTCGTTGCGCTTGTCATTTCGATTTTTTTTCAGTTTATGGGCCGCACACTCACACACACACACACACACACGCATTCAGACATGTCATGCAGTTGTTGTGCTTGCTGTTTGACATGCATCGATTACATAAATGGAAAACAGCGAGAGGGTTGTTGTATGCATAGGACGACATAAGTCACGAAGCCCTTGCTAATGATGAGCACCATCATGATTTTTCAATTAACCAAATGAGCAGAAGTCACTGTGCAGCAGCTTGTCTTTCCCGCTCAATCCGTGAGGCGCAACAATGAGAGAGGGCGCATATGTGACAATCATAGCAGTGAAACATGACTAATGCGTAGAACAGAGATAGATAGAGAGAGTGGAGAGAGAGAGAGGGACAGAGCGTGAGGCAGAGGGCAGGCGAGACAGAGTGAGAGAAAGAACTAGCTAGAATTGGCAACAGCAGACAAAATCACTGAATAAAGATTGCAGGAGATAATACAAAATGGCTCAAAGAGCAAGCTGAAAACTTTTGATGATAATTCCAAGAATAGATCCGACGATAAAGAACAAGTAGCATTAAAGCAGCATTTGACTAAGAAAATATAATGTAATCGAAAACAAAAGTGAAAGCTGAAACTAAAATTTAGTCTTTGCGTAAGTCAATGCCAATTCTGAGAAGTTGACTGAGAACGAAGTCCTTTTGTTCTTTAGAGAAGTTAACATACTCTTCAAGAAATATTAACAAAAATTCAATACAAAATCTGAAATTCTAAACAAATAGTTTCAATTCTATTTAATTGGCCATCTCTCCACACTGATAAGTTTGAACTGGAGATATTCCTAAAGTGCAAAAGGAAATCTATCGACTATGTAATAATAATTAATACATTTTTTAACATTGCAAAGTTTGTTTGCTGTAAGTTAGAAGTACGTTTGATTAATTGAGAAATATATTTAGAGACGACGCGTTTTAAATCGATGCGTAGCCGTATCCAAAAGTATTCACCCCATGAAGATCTTTCCAGAAACGAATGTAACCGATATTCGTCGAATTGTAGCACATGGAAAATGGAATTGGAGACTAATATAAATTGCAAACGCCACACTCTCTTTGAGGCCATGAATCAGCTGTTGCTGATAGCTGAGAGCTGAAGAAGGGTCAGCGCCATACAATAAGAAGCCCACAGACCTAATATCGTGGGATCATTTACTGCCCTTTGACTAGCAAGCGGAGTGAAACGGAAGAGCATAGCTAAATAAGGGCAACTAAGTGTGTCTAAGTTGCTGACCAGCAACAATAACTACAAGCAGCACACATAGCACATTATAATGCTGAAAGGGGAATGATGCTCAACTAAGCATCTAATGCAAACAAAGTGCCAACATTTGACTCTTGATGAATGTGCAGCCAATAAATCCATTTATGCTAAGCACTTGCTTATTATTATAATCCGCTATGCTGCATACGCACTCACACACACACACACACACACACACACACACACACACACACACACACACACACACACACACACACACACATATATGTACGTACAGTGCACTATGGGGAATTTTGCCGTTTTTCGGGTATTTAGTATTTTTTTCAAAGTATTCAAATTATTATTTTTTTTAAACTAGCATCTTTAGAAAACTCCAAACTTTTAGAAACAATACCTACAATGTTAATTAACAGTCCAGTATTAAGCCTAACAGCTGTTAAAGTCAGCTTTTTTTTTCGAAGAGCACGTGCCTTCAGATTGCAATTTTTGGTAGCCGATTTTCAAATTGTCATTACTCCAAGACCATACATCATTTTTATGAAATTTAAAAGGGATATCAATCATAAGAGTTTATACTAAGTGTTGAATAACCCAACTTTTTGTATTTGCGCTTGTTCTATTAATATTTTGTAAAATTAGCAAGTGTTATCCATTGTCATTTCGTGTAAAGGAATTTCACCTTTGAGAAGGCATACAAAAAAAAGTAGAAGGGCTGATAAGTGTAATTCCAATTGCATATCGTAGAGTCATTAATTATGGTTTTAATGAACTTTGTC
This sequence comes from Drosophila koepferae, assembly GCA_030914345.1. Taxonomy (NCBI): domain Eukaryota; kingdom Metazoa; phylum Arthropoda; class Insecta; order Diptera; family Drosophilidae; genus Drosophila; species Drosophila koepferae. Next base: position 11,790,079 of record JAUESR010000197.1, on the reverse strand, counting down.
TCAATGTGCACTTTTCCGCACAATCGGCGTAAATTCATTTCTTGCAAGTGACTACGAGCTGAGCTGAATGCTTTTTGGCTCAATGGAAAATGCAAATCTAACCATAACAAAGTAATTTTTGATTTTCTTAAGGCGAAACTAAATAAGATTAAACTTATTAATTATATTTGAAAAGCAAAATCCGCATTATTTGCAAAAATATAATTGCCGAATGGAAAAAAAATGAACCCGAAGACGATTTTGTGGAAGACGATTCATTTCTTGCAAGTGACTACGAGCTGAGCTGAATGCTTTTTGGCTCAATGGAAAATGCAAATCTAACCATAACAAAGTAATTTTTGATTTTCTTAAGGCGAAACTAAATAAGATTAAACTTATTAATTATATTTGAAAAGCAAAATCCGCATTATTTGCAAAAATATAATTGCCGAATGGAAAAAAAATGAACCCGAAGACGATTTTGTGGGATAAGTATTTCTGGCTGATCAAGAACTCGAAACTGAAGAATATTAATTTCTTTTTGAATAAAAATAATTAGTTTGAAATATTGATAACCAAAATTAAAAAAAAAAAAAAAAATTTTTTTTTAATCACTAGTAAAAAAAATTTCTGAGTGGGCGGGGACACGCCCCCTTTTCCAAAAATGTTTCCTAGGGAATACATAATAATAATAAAAAAACCGGATCAAAAAATCTGGCTTAGTTTTCAAGTTATTAATTAATACCCGATAATTTGTTTTTTTCCCCATAGTGTACATACAGTGCACACATCAACATTTAACCCTAATTTGCATTTATGTGTTCATGAAAGCTGTTTGGTTTATGGCGGGGCTCCGAAACTGCTCCGAAGCCTGGACGATTACCTGGCGAGTGCTTTTGTGTCTTTAGCTCTGCATAAAGGCAATAAAAGCAATTCGCAAAAAAAGAAAAAAAAAAAAAGTAGTTGAGCTCTCACACACACACACACACACGTGTACACATCAATGTATAGCCCGCACTAATACACACGGCTACTTATAAACTCACCTTAATTAAACGTGATTAAGTAGATTTCCTCGTTTTTCTGCTCAACGAACTGTTTAGTTGTCGATGCTGTTGTTGTATTTTTTTGTTTTTTTTGTTTTCTCGTTTTATTCCTATGTATATTTATAGTGATGTATGCCTTCATGTGTGTGTGTGTGTGTGTGTGTGTGTGGCTTGTGTTATTAGTCCACATATATATTATGCACTAATTCGACAGCCGGCATAACACATTTGATCAACTAGTTGGCAACACATTAAATAACTATTAGGTCAAAGTATTTGATATATTAGATCAGAAAGCTGAGCTATTGATGTACCTGAGCATCGTGTGCGTTAAAGCTAGCCTATTTTTATTATATATAATTTATTTATAATTATTTATATATTTAAAAAAAATTATAATTAATATGTTAGGAATGAGAATTTGGCATTAATTAATTATTTATATAATTAGCAATGTCTTACTGACAGTCATTATTACGTTTTTATCATTAAAGTACTTGTTTGTAATTATCATTTATTTTTAATGTACTAAAGTATTTTTATTATAAATCCCTATTATAATAATTTTCTTTATTGTCAATGTCATTATCATTGTAATTGTCATTGTCATTGTCATTGTCATTGTCATTGTCGTTGTCCATTGGCATGGTCATTGTCTGTCATTGTCATGTCATTGTATGTCATTGTCGTTTGTCATTGTCATTGTCATTGTCATTGTCATTGTCATTGTCATTGTCATTGTCATTGTCATTGTCATTGTCATTGTCATTGTCATTGTCATTGTCATTGTCATTGTCATTGTCATTGTCATTGTCATTGTCATTGTCATTGTCATTGTCATTGTCATTGTCATTGTCATTGTCATTGTCATTGTCATTGTCATTGTCATTGTCATTGTCATGCATTGTCATTGTCATTGTCATTGTCATTGTCATTGTCATTGTCATTGTCATTGTCATTGTCATTGTCATTGTCATTGTCATTGTCATTGTCATTGTCATTGTCATTGTCATTGTCATTGTCATTGTCATTGTCATTGTCATTGTCATTGTCATTGTCATTGTCATTGTCATTGTCATTGTCATTATATAGTTTTAAATTTCAATGACATTGTCAGTGTCACCTTCAATGTAATTATTATTGCAATTTACTCGGCTCTACTAAACTTAGTGACTTCTTTCAGTTTTTAGACTCTTCTATTCAAATATTTATAATCTGCAGCATTGACCTACTGTATTTACCTTCTACCTGAGTCGAAATACAAATTTTAGTGTGTAATTCTATTCGCCATCGGCGGCCGAGTCGTTTAGTGGAAGAATCTAGCTACTTATTGTGGGCGGCGCACGTTGTTGTAATTTAGTTTCATTTGTGCATGAAAATGAATTTGTATTATTGTTTGCATTAATTTGCCTTATTAATTACATTTATGTCCATTGCCGACTATGACGATTGTTTCTATTTCTATATATATAAATATATATATATAAATTTTTTTTTGTGTTCTATGGCTGTGGCACAACTCTCCCTGGGGGTAATTTGAGCACTGGCTGTGCGGGCAATCAAATAAATAATGAGGCTGCTGCTGCTTCTGCTGCTGCTGCTGCTGCTGCTGCCATAGTCGCTGCCTCCGTCGCCTACTTCAAGTTTGTTTAATATGCGAAAAACGTTGCAGAACTTTTGCAGCTACTTGTCGTCGGCGGCGACGCCAACAACATTATTATTTTTGTACTTGTTGTTCTTGTTGTTGCTATTGCTATTGCTGTTGTGATTGTCTATGGGAACTTGCTTTTATTCTATGTTGCTGCTCGTCTGTATATTTCTATAATTGCCTTTTGCCTTTGTCTGCGCTCAGCGCCAAGCATCTGTATCTCTGTATCTATGTATTTCTATCTGTAGCTGGCTCGAGTATCTCAATATTTTTGTAAAATTGTTGATTGCTCCAACCAATTCACTTCACTCTTCGCTGCTGCTGTTCATTTTATTTTATTATTATTTTTATTTTTTATTTGTAGCTTTTTATCTAGGGACAATGTTCAGTGAATTCTTTCATTTATTTTGTATTTTGGAATTTTCTTTCATTCCGCTAAATGCATTTGATGCCCTTTGACGATTTCGCATGCATTTCAAATTCAATTCAATTTGCTACGTGGCGTACGATCAATGTAATTATGAGTTTATTCAATTTCGAATGAAAGCTGCTTTTATTACGACCTGTCACAGTTAGCTTTGAACTGGCTTCTCAGATTTCTGCATCAAGACTGCGAATTTCGAGCTGACGAATTGAACCTCATCAATTCGCTTTGATGCTAGAAACTTTCTTTGTGTATATACATATATATATATATATATATTTTTTCTAGAACTACTTGAAATAATTTAAACTCGAACTGATTTTATGACAAAGTTTCAGCTGAAAAGATTCTTATATTAAATGATATATATTGTAAGACAAATGATTTTTTATATAAACCTTGAGTTTTTTAAATAACTAATAACATTTTTTTATATATTCAATTCAAAGCCATTTAAACGTCACTTATAAAAAATTTCTTGTACATCTTAAGAGTAAAAGTCTCAAAATTATGGTTTCAGTTTATTGTGATTCTATTTTCTATTGGATTCCTGGTTCTAAGCTTACAAAATTTTTAAAATTGAAATTGAAACCCAATCTGAGATGATTTGGTGTATTCACGAGTATCTCCCAATCGGTTTTTTACTTATTTAGGCAACAACTTGGATTATTTACTAGAATTAGAGCGTTTTAGCTTTTGAAGTGATTTAAATGTGTATTGAGTGCTTTGGATATGGATCTCAAGCAGTTAAAACTATTTTGAAATGCATATTCGCTACGTGATTGTGCTTTAAGTTCAAAATCAAACTATAAATATATCCAAACTTCTAAAAGACAACACTTCTTAGAGCTTTGAATTGGGAATGAATATTTTCTATGCATTTCAAATATTTTTAAAAGTCGCCCCAAAGTGAGTTTCATAAAACATTGCCATAAAGTTATTTTTGGACAGTCACTTTGGTTGAGCTGCTGTCGACTACTTGGGAAACTCTCTAGCGGAACAAGACGGGAACGTGGAAGCAGTGAAGTGAAGTCAGAAAAATAAAATAAAATAAAAAAAAAAACTTAAATGTCAACTCGCAAAAGCTAAAACACTTCACAATCAACTTGTGCATAAAACTCGCTGCGCTGGTAGAAAGAAAAAAAAATCGTACACACAAAAGCCCGCGCACGTCAACCTCAAGCAGCGCACTAGGCCACGTTGATTTACACACACATACATATACACATAGAGAAAGAGAGAGAAAGAGAGAGAAAGGGAGAGAGAGAGAGAGAGAGTGAGTCACACACACGCTGAGCGCAATAACAACAATAAAAAAAAGCAAAATGGATGAAAGACCGAGAATAACAACAAGCAAACAACGAAAAAAGACTTCCGTGTTGATTGTTTTGTTTTGCTTGTGCGAACGGAGACGACGTCAACGTCAACGACAAGCGCCATAAAAAGCGACTACGTCTGCGAAAATCACTTTAAAAACAAGTGAAAGGCGAGCAGAGTGTTCGCCAGCATCGTGGAGCAGGCACTGGGCTCAAACCTGTCCATCAACAAAACTATTGCAACAATAAACAAGAACAATTTGACAATTGAAGTGCTGCCCCAAGATAGTAGCAAAAAAAGCAACAACAACGACAACAGCAAAGAAAATAATAAAAAAAAAAAAAAAAGAAAAGTAGTAGAGAGCCAAGAACTCAGGCAAAACTACTGACAAGTAGCCTACGACGCGTAGAGTGAATGGCAGGGTTCGGGGGAGTGGCCTAGGCACTTGAGCACAGTTTCCGGTCATTTACACGTACACATGCCGCACATGGCATGCCAATCTCAGCCTCTGTGCATGTGTGTGTGTGTGTGTGTGTATTTTGCTGACACACTATCCTACATTTTTATTGGCTTTGCCCATCAAGCAGCCGCCCATTGCTCTAATTGTGGCACAGCTTCATGCGGTTATCGTTATCTCAATGGCCGCAAGGTCAGTTGTTCAAGAAAATTCAATTTCAATTCACGTAATTGTTTAGTTTTGTTTACACATTGTATCAATTTTCGCCAAAAGGGAGCCTGCGCTCAAAAATTGGCCAACACAATTAGCACACAGACACAAACTCGCACACCCTGGGACAATAAACAGCGACAGCAGCTAAGAAATTGCTGAGCCAGCAGCAGCATAAAAGTATGCTACGAAAAGTTACAAAAGGCAACTGAACCGAAAGCTGAGCACAAATGGGATGCCAATTGGTCTGCACAGACTCCACGTGCAGACCGGCAGAGCGTAAAGCATGCGAGAAAAAGAGAAAGTGTATTGGAAGAGAGCGCATGCTGCTTTTTGCGCAACTGCCGCGTGTTGTTCTTATTGTTGTTGCTGCTGCTGTCGCTGTCGCTGTCGCTGCCGCTGTCGCTGTCGCCGTCGCTGTCTCCTGTAGGATCAGGGTGTGGTGAGTATGCTGCTGGCACTCGGTTATGCTCTTACTGTAAAATTAATGCTGTGCCTTACCTGCTGCTTGCGTCGCTGCCGGCGTCGTGCTGCTGCTGCTGCTGCTGCTGGTGTGGCGGCGGCGGTTGATGTTGAACGAATTTTGCTGCTGCTGCGCTGCGCTGCGCGTTATCCGCCGGATTTTTTGTATGCTGGCTTTCTTTTTAGCTGATATGTGACACGCAGCGCTCACACACACACACACACACGGAGACACATACACACAGCCACACACACAGGCACACACACACACACACACACACAGTTACACGCGCGCGAGACTTTTGACGTGTTGTTGTTGTTGTTGTTATTGTCACTGCTGCTGCTATTGCTGTTATTTGTGTTTCACATTTTATCACACACTATTGTTACATGTGCTTTGCTCTTCCTCGAAAAGTGCGCTCTGCAAGCAACTGAAGTATTTTCTGTTTATGACTATCTCGAAATATTGCTATTGCGCTCAGCCGCTGCACAAACCGTACACGTCAACTGTCTGCACCTTACTGACTGACTGAGCACGCCAAAGAGTCCAGAGTGTCGACAAATGCTGCTGCTGCTGCTGCTGCTGCTGTCGCTGCTGCCGCTCATGTTGCCGCTCTGCCTCTGCTGCTATTGCTGCTGCTACTGCGAGTGAGAGAGAGAGAGAGAGAGAGAAAGAGGGAGAGAGAGAGAGAGAGTAAGAGAAAGAGAGAGCTAGAGACGAATCGTGAGCACGAGCAAAATCGATGGCAGTGTCGACGCCGTCGGCATGTGGATGCTGCAAAGCGACAACAAGAGCAACGACAACAGCGACAACATCTTCGTTGGCTCTTCGTGTATTTTTCTTTTTAGTCTGGCTTGGTGCACGCCTCAGTCGCTGCCGGCGCCGCTGCTTGCTGTTTTGATTTATTTTTGTGGTAGGTTCTACCGAGATTATCAAAGAGCAAAAGCTAAGAGCAACCAAAAGAATCATCAGCAGCCACAGCCTCGAAAATTTCGCATAACTACGGCTATTTTGAGAATTTCCTTTCATTTGCAATTCATAGCCAACGGCGCTGACCCAGAAACTCCCCAAGGAACAGACGCACATATCCACACAGTCAGACAGACCGACGGAAAGTGTACGGACAGTGCCTGCTAACTCATGTTGACAACTATAAATAAAACAAGACCCAGTGCAAAATTGATGTTACTTGTAGCATCTTCTTCCCTTTCATATTATCATTGGCCGTATTGAAATAAACAAATTCGAAATCAAATACGCTGCATATATAATTTTCAAGCATCAAACAAACGGCCAGAGTCCCTGTCCTCAAGCAAATATCATAAAAATGTATATTTATATATGAACAAAATAAATAAACATTTATAAATATTTGGCCAGCTACAGTTACAGGGCTTAACAAAAGGTCTCAGCGTTTCTCTGGCCGGGGCTATTCGAACTGGGAGTTGTTTCGGTTTTTTCTTTTAAGCGGCGGCTGCTCTTTATGCAAACTCTGCCCTCCCTCTACTATTGTTGCTGTTGTTGTTGTTGTTGTAGCTGCTGCCGTGTTTTCACTGTGTTTGTGTGCGTAAGCGGCTCATGAATATGTAAATTGTTATTATTGCATATTGTTCAGCGACAGCAACAGCAGCAGGAGCAGCAAGAGCAGCAGAAACAGCAGGAGCCAGCTCTGCCAGCTCTGATCTGTGTGTTGCCTAAACAATGGCAGCAACAGCGGAAGCAGGTAAAGAATAAAAATAAAGAAAACTTTACTTAAATATCTGCCGTGGAAATGTACTCGAGCTTTTCTTTTATAATTACTACAGCATAGCGGCGCGTTATAGGAATTTACCTCTATTTGAATTCATGTTTATTCAACGAATTCTTTTGGCTTATTTGAATGCATTTTTGGGGGCCCATCAAAATTAATGTTAATTGCACGAATTGTATTATTATATTCTAAAGTAATTTCGTGAATTGAATTTGTTTCAATTCCTTGGAATATCATATTCGCTAACCAGACTTTTGACTTTGACTTTTCTTCACTTCATTTTTCTCTTCAGCAGCAGCAGCTGTGAACGAAAACTCAATTTGGACTCTATACCTTTTTTCTTTTATCCAAAGGCTTTTATTGGAATAGCGATTCAATACCTTCCAAGCCAATTTTCTAGCCAATAGCCTTAATCAAATTACAAAATAAAGTGCGCTGTTTTGAAATAAAAGACGGACTAGTCGGCGACTTCTAAAAGACCTCACTTTGAATTTAATAAATTTTCAATATTTATAAAGAATATTTATTAATAATAGATGCTAAATTTACGAAACAAAAAATAAGCTTTTAATTTTTATATTCATTAATGTTCATTCTTGGATTTACATTTTATTTGTAAACATTAACTATTCATTTGTCTGTTTTATTAATTAAAATATGAATACACAATCATATTTCATACTTAATAATCATAAACACATATTTTTTTTATTTATTACTTAATTTCTTGACGTGAACTCAAATTGAAATTTGGTATATATAAATATAAATTATGAAAGGCAGATGTAAACTTGTAGAGATTTATGGGCTGAAACAGACAGCGTCAAGTTAACTTACCTGGAGTTATTGTCAATAGCAATGCCTAGGCAACAAAGTAATGGCCTAAATTCACACACACACACACACATACACACCGACACACGGTACTTGACGCCGTCTTGACAACCTGCAACATGCGATAGAACAAGAAGACATTTGCCGCGTCGCCTCTGATTGGCAGCTCTCCGACTCAGTCAAATTTGAGGCCATAGTAGAAGGCAGAAATCATCATTGACTTCTCTGTGTGTGTGTGTGTGTGTGTACACACGCTGTCGTCATCGCCATCATCGTCATCTATAATAACATCAAACAGCGCTGTCCAGAGCAGCATAGCCCAGCCAAGCTGAAAACCCAGTGCCCATGTCTATCCAGCTCCTTAGCCCCGACTCAGTCTCAGTCCCAGTTTTCGTACCATTCCCAATTCCACGCAACTCCCCGCTTGTTATCACGCGCAATAAAAACCAAGTTGGATTTTTTCTTTACTTATTTTTATTTTCGTTTTTTGCGTTGCTTCTGCATACTCTGCTAAAGGATACTCTGATTCTCACTTGAAGATGGCAATGTGTCAATGGGAGTGGCTATGAAAGGAAGTAGATCAAAGCTACTTGACTTCATTTTCTTTTCTTTTTAAAATTATATGTTGTGAGATATATACTAGAAAGAAGTCTACTTTTGTTATAGTATATATACCTAATATTAATATTTATATTAAATATATTGTTTTAGTGCAGATATCATGCTTTATTCAAACTATTAGCCCAGTATTAGCATTAATTTCCAAAAAATATTGAAATAAAAATTGAAATAGAAAGTATTTATAAGTATAACTATTGAAATTAACTAAAGACTACTTCTAGATTTGTTTCTCAAACTGAACTCTGCTGCTCCAATACCTTATCTTAAATTCATTTCATTTGGTTTAATATTTTTTCATTCTATTCGCGCAGCATAAACATTAATAAATAAATCATTTACATTTACATTTTATAATTCATGTTTTATTTTCAATGATATACATATTTAAAGCGCCGCGCCACCTAAATGATATATATCATTTTTATGCATAATGATATATATATCATTTATTTATCTTATTTTTGGTTAATAGCAAATCGTAAATTTTGCAAAGTGCATTCGGAAAATGCTCAATCACTTTAATAGACTCGCCGTCAAGGGCATATAATCTTCGTCAAAGATAAATATCCTTTTTTTTCAGTCGCTTCTTTTGATGCTTACTTGATTTTTCCTTCCTTACGATTTTCAAACATTTACTTTCGCTTTTCGCTAACGAAAACATAGACAAACACACACAAGCACACACACATACACATACAGCTAGGCACACACCAATGCACACGTATTCAAATTGTGAAGGTTTGGGTTTCTGTGGAGGTCGATGGGCTGCTGCTTGGGTGGGCATGGGGTCTTGTGGGCGAGGTAAGGTAGTTGGAGCCCAGGGGCTGCCAGTTGGCGCATAAAAAACGCCGTGTACGCAGGCGAAAATTGTTGTTGTAGTGGGAGATTTTTGGGGTAGCATGGGCGGTTTGTTTGGCTTTGTGTAGGGTGTGGCACGCCCAAGAAGTGTGCTGCGGGCAGGCGACGTCGTCGCCTGAATGCGCGTTTAGTTTCAAGTGTTATTTTTGTGCTAGAAGCAGCCGCCAACGAGGACATCTCGTCGTCTCGTCCTTATGAAAGCGGCTACTGCTTCGGTTTTCCACGTCTTCGGCGTTGCCAACGATGTCATCGCCGTCATCGTCATCGTCGTCGTCGTCGTGTCGTCTGTTTTGGCTGAAGTGCGTAATTGATGTGAAAAGTGGCAACAAACTGTTTTTTATTTGCGCTTGCTTTCAATTTGTTTAAATTGCTGGGCGCTGTCGTCGTTGCTGGGCGTGCCACTGTGTACACACGTACAGTCACACTTACACACACACACACACACACACACACACACACACACACAGCAATACAGAGATACACCAATATACACATTCAAAATCGCTGATTGAAGTTTTATTGAATTTTAAATTGTATTGTCCGCATCGGACTCAGTTTCTGGTTCCGTTTCTCTAGCAATATCTGCTGCCCTCTCCCTCTCTCTCTCTCTCTCTCTCTCTTTCTCTCACTCTCACAGTCTATCTCTTCGTATCACTCGCTCTCTGTCTCTACCTCCCTCCCTTTGACTAACATGTTCTCTGAGTGTTTTATTGTTGACACAAATAATGTCACTCAAATGTCGAAAAGAGGCCGCTGTTTTTTGCAGCTACTGTGATGCTACCTTCCAAACATCTTCTTCTTCGCGCTCGCTGAGGTTTGACATACATTAAAGTAAGTTTGTCAGGTGCGTTAGGCAGCTTGTCGACGCAAAGTTGTTACCACAAAATAGCCAAATAGCTTTTGGTATTCCAAAAAAGATAAAAATAAATGTCACATTTTGCTCGCCGATGCTTGAGCGGAAGAAATTGAGATACTCTAAGTACTTGTGACATTTACATCTGTAACTAATAGATTACATCAATTGACTTCAAATTTGTGTGTTCTCTCTGTCTGTCTGTCTATGTGTGTGTGTGTGTGTATGTTTGGGTGCTTCTGTCAACACGTTTCTAGCATTTAAAGCAATCAAATTGTGGTTGCACGTTTTAAACTGTTGTTCGTTCAAAGGTTCCTAGGTGCTTTGTTTTACGAAAGGTATTTAGTTTTTAAGCACTCTGAAAATGTTCAAAGCAATTCGTTCTGGAAGATTTTTAAGCATCATTAATTACCTCTCGAGCCTTGCTCAAATGTACCTTTCATTAGAGTTAGGGGCAAATGTTTATTGCATGCAAAACACAAATTGTTAATATATTTATAGATTTATAAATATGACATTTGCCCTTAAGATCGAACCCATAATCGAGCTTTAAGCCGTCGCTGTGCTTGCGCCTTGAGTATTCAAATTAATGTAGCTAACCCAAGCAAATTTGTTTAACCTCGCTAAGTACTATGGGGCCACATGGGCCATTAACACTTTAGATGCGACGCAGTCAAGCCAGCCAAGCTGAAGACGAACTGAAACTGGCACTGACCCACAGAGACAATAAAGTTCAATATTAATGCACCCTTTGACACACACACACACAGCGAGAGAGTGAGAGAGAGAGAGAGAGGCTGCGAGCAGCAACAGTTCGAGCCCCCAAATCGGGCGCCATAAATATAAGACAAACAGGCTACTTAAACGTACAGCAACAGCAAAAAAAAAAAAGAAAAGGGGGAAGCAGAAATTTTAATGATCTGTCATAAAAGTGTGTTGCCGAAGACAACAAAAATCCCAGAGGCAGTTGCTGAAAATTGAGCGCGAGTTCGACTCAAACTCTGGCACACATAAAACTGAATTTATTAGCATTGCATACTTTTGAGGGCAATCAAGTAACCGAAGAAGATGCCCACCCACGCAGACACTGCCGAAACGGTCAGCAGCGCTACTGAGAGAATGGGAGATAGAGCGAACGACAGAGAGAGGAGACTGTTGAGAGGGGGGCTGGTGTACAAATCCTTTTAAGCACTGTGGCGCCACCTAGCGGGCGCCGTTTATGTGTCGCAGCGGCAGCAATTAATTCCGAAATCACAATAGCCATAAAGATGATGATGCGACTACAATTTGAATGGCAGGCCACAGGGCAGCATACCCCACGAGTGTCCGCCGTCGCCGCAGTCCCTTCTTCAACTAACCCCAGCTCCGCAGGCAGCCGATAGGCAGAAGGGTATGTGGCAGGGGTTGGTGGGCGGGGGTATTGTCACTGTCAAAGACACGACCAAATTGACAACAATGGCGACAAGCGGCGGCCGTAATAAGTAGTGCTAGTAGTACCGCCCGCCCCTATTCCACATCCACATCCCCATAGCTTAGCCTTGGGCTTGCCGGCCATTAAATCAACGCAGGACATTGGCGGGACTCAGCCGCTGCCAATGCGGCACAATATATCAAACTTTATGTTGATTTGAGTGGCCCGCCAAAAACTTTGCGCCCTGCTAACTGTAGCTGAAGTCAGGCTCGGCCTCGGTGGGTACGGGATCGGGTCCGTGTTCGAGTTCGAGTTCGTTCGTGTTCTGGGCCGGGTGCGACCCTGTCTAAGGTCCACATATTTTTTGTCTCATTGTCTCGTTTTATTGATTTATTTAGGCTGTCTCTTCGTTCGCAGTGCTGGTTTTTTGTATTTTTATTTTATCATTTGTGGATTTTATTTGTGTGCTTATTTTTGATTAGATTTATTTATTTTTATTTGTGCTGAGCCGTCGTAACGCTTCCGTTTGCGGCCGCCTTCGATGCCGATGAAATTTAATAATTCCACTTAATGCAATAATAATTTCGTCGCCTTTTGTTGTGCCCCGGCACAGGCATGGAGGCACGGACACGGGCATGGGCATGTGAATGGGCATGGACTCGAGCACAGACAGACAGAGAGATATCGTCCTGCTCTTCTGCTTGCTAACCTCCTCCCACACAACTGTCATCATGGTCGTCATCGTTTTGTGGTATTCGCCGCATAATTTGTGCGAAATTTGTCAGATTGCTGGCACATCTCGAGGCGCTTAAGTCTAAGTAATAGTGCCCAGATGCTGGGCAAAAGGGGGCTGGTCGTGGCATTTGTAATATGTTTTATTTGACTTGTAGCAGCTGCAGGCATTCTTCTTCTTTGCCTTCTGCCAACCAAGAGTAATAAACACAGAAACTTCAAGTAATTGACGCGCTTTACTCCAGGGATACAGTCAGCAGAGAGTAGCATGACGAGGACTCGTCACTGATTACAATTGGATGCTTTGGTAATTGCGGCTAAATGACTGCAGAATAGGTAAATAAATAGTATATTTAAGTGCGCGGTGTGAGTAATGGACCCAGGCTAAAGATACAATTGCCATTGACTTGAGTTTGAGTTGCAAAAAGCAACAAACTCCGATTGGCTTTTCAATATAATTTCATCGCACGTTAACGCTGATAGAAGATTGATTCAACTGCGAAGAATTTGAGCTGACTAAGACTCAAGCTAACAAATGTTTAAAGAGAGAAACCCCAAAACTGAAATCATGGAATTCAAAAGTGATAATAATAAGAAATAAATATATTGACAATTAGCTACCTTTTTTTTTATTTATTTTATAGTCTGTTTTTCTTTATGATCGACTAATATGTCTTCCATTTTAATCAAATAAAAATGGCTTGGTTTTTGTTTCGATTCAAATCGATGTAGAATCTACTTTGTTGATTATATTTCAGTTTCTTGAGCCTTTAATATCGCGAATGTTTCGCATCTCGGCATAAACCGCCCAAATGCTGTTGCGCTGCCTGGCCACGCCCTCAATATTCTTCCGTAAAAACTCACACGCACTTGATCTATTCGGTTGAACGCCCCTCCTCAAGTTGCGTGCGTCGATTATTGTAATTGATTTGCACAATTGAATAGCAGCCGAGGACACGCATAAATCAAACACATTCACACAAACACACACACACACACACACAGACACACACAGACACACACGTGAGCACACGCAACACATGTGCATCAATTATTGAAGTCTGTTGTCGTTTCAGCTGTGCATCGCATTGAAAACAAAACATATAGAAATATATATATATATATATATGTATATTTATATAGATATATGTATATAAATAATAGATTGAGTATTTGATATTCTCCTCTCCCTTTCTCTCTCTCTCTCTCTCTCTCTCTCTCTTTCTATAAGCAATGTGAGGCCTGTCACGCACTGAAGTTTTATTGTTTAGCAAATGCTCAAATCGAATGCCTGTCAGTCGATTACGGCCTACAATTTTCCCGTTTCTGCGATTCGCGCATCGTTGCCGATCAATTATGCAAATGTGCACGGCGACATATTCAATAATAAAGTGACGTCGTCGTCGGCAGCGCCGTCGGCAGCGGCGCACGCATGCCACAGCATTTATTAAAAGCACTCACAATTTGCGCATTACGTATACGCAATGTGCGTCTGTCAGCCAAAAACAACAGCAGCACAAATATCTGAATATAAAAGACAACAAGGCAGTCAAAGCGTATGTGCACACATACACACACAAAAACACACACGCACACACGCACGCACACGCCGGCATATGCGAACAGCTGTTTGAATGGCGAAATGCGAGCTCAGTCCATATGAAGCTGTAAGTGTCGCTGTAACTGTGCCGAATTATGCCACCAAAAAAAAAAAAAAAAAAAAAAAAATAGAATCAATTGAAATGCTGCGTATTCGATGTTCGAAATGTTAGCCAGTATCCAGTTCAAGAGAACTTGAGACAACCATTTTTCCAGTTGCTTAATAACAAATTGCATGAGGTATATATTATAGAAGCATATTGAATACATATAAATTAAATTTTTATTATTTTTATTTATTTCTTTGAATTTCTGTGTTAAAAAAAAAGTATAATTGACATCACAGTTCGCAAATATCTGTTAATCGTTTCTCAATGTCTGCAAATAAGTGTATCTTTACTCACAGGTTGAGGAAAAAAAAAAACTCAGAGAGCAACCGATTGCATCGCTTCCTCAACGAGCTCGTTCACGTTCGGCTTTCTCTGTTGAGATTGGTTTGTATGCCAGACGAAGGCTACCTTCGAGAGTGAGAGTGTGCATACATATGTATGCCAATGAGAAGACCGTTTGCATAGACTCTTTGAGCTGTCTGCTCAGTAAGTACTGAAGCTCATTGTGCGAGCGTTAATCGTATTGCTCTCTAAGCGATATTCGGAAAAGAGCGTCACACGAATAGTTTAACGCAAAGCACTCAACCGATAAAAGAAAAGTAAAGAAAACGAAGGCATTTGTTCACCGCAGAGAGAGAGAGAGAGTGAGTGCGTTTCTTTTCGATTGAAAATAAAAAATGAAAATATACTATAAATATACTATAAATATATATATAAATATATATTATATTCGTTGGTATTGTATTTTATATTTAGTTTGTAAATATTCGATAAACGAATCTGAGCTGAATAAATTGTAATTATTATTATATGTATATATCTAGTTCTTGTATATTTTGCATCAAATATTATAAAATATTAAAAACTTATTTTATATCAACAATTTTTGGCTGGAAATTAATTGTAAAGCGTTTCGAAAATATACATTTTATTGGCTTACTGATTTTCATCTTGTTCTTGAATAAATTTGAAACCTCGCATAGATATTCACAGTTAAAAACTGGGCTAAGTTAGACAAAAGGATTATTAAAATATATATATATAGGGTCAACGATCTTATGCAGCTAGATAATCTTCTGAAGATGAATAAGATTCATCTTTTCCTCGATATGAGCTGTGCTTTACTTGGGACAGCGTTTTGGCTAATATTTATGGTATAAAACATTCGAATCGTGGTGGACTTTATTCCATTATCTTTCAGCAACGTAAAGAATATAAATTGATTAAATAGTCCGTTTTGCACTGTAAAGTCAGCTTGCTTAATTATAAAATATGCACAAGATTGTTGCCAGCATTTTTTTGTGTTTGCTTTTGGTTTCTCTCCAGAATTATGTTCAACAACAACATATGCAAATATTTTTGGATTGAGATGAGGATATGCCAGCTGGAATGAATGTAGACGATAAAGGCTACAGGAGAGCGGGGGCGACTCTAAAATCTTCTACGTGCATAAAATGTTTCTGCTAATGGCTCAAAGTCAACAGAGTGTGGCACATGCCCATACGCATATACTGAACCACAAAACCTTCTGCTCAGAAATGTGTTACACAAACACCAACACACACACACATATACATGTGCCTCACCACCGGCAATCAGTCAGCCTCAAATTGTTTCTAATTAAGACTCTGGGTCCTGCTTCTGAGGCTGTGTTTGGGTGTCCTCTTCAAAATGGGCCCTTCGCCTCCTGCGCAGTCAAGTGTTGTCTATGGAGCAGCTCCGGGCGCAGCTACACGGCCTGTTTACATGCACAGTTTGTTGCACACCCAAAGAAACACTCACACATACATGCAGGTCCTGTTTGTCCGTTACTCGAAGGAATTTAATTATAACTTCTGTAACTAATTTCCGTTTTTGGCAATTGGCAAAGCGGATGTGTGTCTACATATGTATGCATAAAGCATTGCAGTAGGCGGAGAAGTGATGGCCCCATCAGTGGGAATTGGGCTGCACAAATTAATATTTAATGCAACCAGACGCGCAGTTCCAACTGCTGTTGCCAACTACTCATTGAATATAACGCATACGCAACGATGGACGCTGGCCAGAGAGAAAAACACACAGAAAGCGAGCTGGCTTGGGGAGGGGTGCAAAAAGTTTGAGCCTGCTGTGACAGCAATGAACACGTAGCTGGCATAAACATCATCATCAGCGGCATCAACATTATCATCAGCGTCATTTACGTGACTTGCCGTGTCCATTAGGCAGGCAAGACGGCAGGATGGCTAAACAACGTGACCCAAAGGATTACAGCGACCCGGGGAGTTATTAGACCTATCAGCAGCAAGGTACACCGACAACATAAATTTATATGCGTATATATTATATAAATATAATAAAAACAAATATATAAAAAAAAAAAATTAATAAAAAAAAAAAAAAAAAAAACTTTCTACTCTCAGAACTTTGGCCTTGGCTTAGCCCGCGATATGCAGCTTAACCCCACTTAGCCGTGTAATGGCAGGGGGCTAATTTAAAGTTTGCTTTATTTGAAATAAAATATTAAACAAGAAGAGTAAAAAAACAGCGCCCAGCTTGCAGAGGGACACTCGAGTTTGAGCGTTGCGCGAACAATTTTTATTTGCACTTTTGATAAATTAATTAAAAGCGAAAAAGGACGGCAAATCTTAAAATAATTAAATAAACGGGGCGACATGGCAAACAAATAGCTCACAAAAGCAAAAGCCAAAAAATAAAATAAAAACAAAAGCAAATACAAAAATAGCATTGGATGTTGACTGAATGCCAAATGATGAATGCGCCTCAAAGCGAACTCTGAGGCTGAGGCTGAGGCTGAGTCAAAGCCTGAAACGAACTGAAATTATGGCAACCAACTGACACAGAAATCCATTTTTCATTTTCAACCATAAGCATTGGGAGGCGGCTGCTGCTGCTAGGCGTGGCATACGAACCGGGTTAAGGTGGGTTGGGGCTGACTATGACGATGTGTAGGTGTGTGTGTGTGTGTGTGTGTGTGTGTGTGTTAGGAAGGCTGGCCAAACAGGACCCAAGCCTTTGCCTACTTATTTATGAGCTTGTATGTTGGTAGTTGGTCAAACAAAAAACGACGCTACAACAACAGGAACAACAGCAACACCATCTCCCAAAAAAGGGTTAGAGATTACGAACGAAAAAATAAATAAAGCGAAGCAGCAGCAAACATGCTACTGATTTTTGTTGTTGTAGCTGCCATTGTAGATGCTGTCGCAGTTGCTGTTGTTCTTGTTGTTATCGGTATTTTGCTTACTGCTGCTGGCGTGCCTAAAATATAGAAAGAAAAAAAAGAAAACGAAATAACACTGCGTACATAACTTCTAGGCATGTCCGACTGTAAAATACTCTAACTGCAAGTGGAATATTATAAATATTTTGTTTTCAAAAAGCAATTTACATATTTCCGTGGTTTAATATTAGTTAAATAAGGAACAAGTATACGTAGAAGCTGTTGATATGCTTTTTTCTGAGTCTTTAAGTATTTTATCTACAGTCATTGTAATTTGTATTTCAATTAACCCTTTTATCAAAAATTAATCGCAGAAAGAATAATCGATATAAAGATAATTTTATAATCTTTATAATGATTATAATTCGAGCAAGGCTAACAGATTGAATATAATTCGATTTAATTCTATGATTCTCTTTCTTATGTTCCTTTTAGCAGGCCAAAGTAAAGAAAAAAAAATAATGTTGCTTGCTGTCTGGCGTAATTTTAAATACAATCACAACAGATCCGGTTTCCATTGTGATTATAATTAACCCTATGGATGCCCAACAGATTGACAAAAATAGCATGTTGCGTCTACTACGACTAGGATATCAGAATTGCTCAGTCAAAGACCTTTGCTTATTCTATTTTATTCTCCCCTTTTTTTGCGTTTGGGGTCTCTTCTAGGGCGGCCTTTGTCTGGGAAATTGCGCATACGCCTGGTAGCGCACAGTAGCATATAGGCATGTGTGTGTGTGTGGGTGTGTGTGTGTGTGTGTGTGTGTGACATGCAAACAAAAGACGCTTGTCTGTCAGCTTCGAACTTGAAAAATAAAAACGGAGAGTAGAGATTTCACAAAAATGAGTTGTAAATGTCGAAAGTGCTTGATATGCCGTAGACAATTTTCAAATGTCGGCAATCTGCAAAGCAATTTGAGAAAACAGAAAAAGAAATGGGGCAAATATGCGCTATAATTTACACGCCAGGCCAGCTCCTTTTTTGCAACATTTTTTTGGCTTTGTTGTTGTTGCTCTTTATATATATGTATATATATATATATATATTTATATATTTTTGCCATGACAACACTTCGGGGAAAGGCAATGGCAGCCCGGCCGCTGAGCCCGGCTCTGTGGCTCTGTGGCCTGGGCCATGTTTGTGTGTTTTGGCTGTAAGCAGCTGTCACTGATTTCTGACAAATTGATTTGACAGTCGACAGACGACCAGCTGAACGGCTCTGAGGGGGAGTCAGCCTTCCAGCCAGCCAGCCAGCCAGCCAGCCTGCCAGCTCTGGCAGTAAGTCAGGCGCGTGTGCTAAAAAAAGATGAAAGCTGACTGTTGCCGTGACTGTTGCCATGGTCTATGCAATGCGTGAGAGTCTTATGGCATGGCTGCCCAACAGAACTGAACGTCGTAAGAGAGCCAAAGAGTTGCCATTGTCAAAGAGCAGCAGTGTGGTGAATATCTCGGAATAATGTGTGTGTGTGTGTGTGTATGTGTGTATGTCCATTGTTATTGTTTTGTTGTGCGACATGGCAAAAGTCTTACAATTTAGTTGCAGCCAGTTACCTGCTTGATTGACATACAACAAACGTTTGACTGTCTAAATGCATGCAGGCGAACTTCAGCCAGAGCATACACAAGAAAAAGATATAAAAACCAAATAGAAAGGAAAATCGTTGAGCCGGTGGGAAAACTTCACAAGAGTGGCAGCTGCCAGGGCACGTCTGTCAGCTTTTTATTTATAAACTGTGCAAATAAAATCAGTAAAACAGCAGCAGAAACCCACGCAGCTGACCTAGTTCTATGTCCTAGAACGTATATATGCAGTAGTCGCTGCCCACAAATCAAACAATTAATTTTGCTGTCTGAAATTCCAGCAGTAAATCAACAGTCAAACAATTGAACCATTTAACTATGTAAATAAAATTAATACGAGCAAAGAATACAGAGAAAATTGGAAGAGAGAACTCAGCCGCGGTCACCTTATGGTCCAGAGTTCACGAAAAATCCATTAAAAAGCAATCAATATATGGAAAACAAATGCCAGTCACTTTTGAGCCGCTTGCCTTTACCACCGCCCTCTCTCTCTCTCTCTCTATCTCTCTCTCCCACACTCTCACTCTTTTGCTTCTCATTCTCCTCATTCTAGTTGAATTTACAAGTAATTCACCCAACAAGCTAAAATTCAACAAAAATGTCAAAAAAAAAAAAAAAAAATTATTATATATATATAAAAAAAAAAAAAAAAAAAATTGCTTGCGAAACATAAAAATTTGAAGTCTGCGAGTAGCGGGTGGTATAGCAAAAAAAAAACTGAAAAAAAAACCATTAATGACCACGACCCCAAGACAAGGTGAGTGTGAGTGCGAGAGAGGTGGGCAGAGCACGAGCTAGGATAAGAAAGAGAGAGAAAGAGCGAGCGTGAGAGTGAGCCAAGACTAGGTACAAGGCCTCACTCAGACCCAAAAAAAAAAAATGCAGGCGTGAAGATTGTAAAGGAGCGACTGCGTAATACTCTATAATAGTTGTTGCGAAACTTAATACAATTAAGAAAATAAATACAGACGTCAAATTAAAGATGTAATTCAATATGGAGAATTATCATTTCAAATATGCAGAAATGCAGAGAACTTTAACTGAAGAAACTTGTAAACATAATAGGCTGAAACAAGTCTTAACTCTCGCTCCGAAAGCATCTGCAAGACCTTTACAAAAAGCTCAAAAGCATTCGTTAAGCAGAGTATCACAATTTTATACCACCAACAACAAATAAACATATATCTCTGCATACCTAAAATGTGACCATGCTATACGGTGAGTTGCCATTTTTGCTGAGTTAAGAAAAAAAAAAAAAAAAAAACCTACACGGATTTTAGTTGCGCTCAGCCTGCGCGTGGTGTTGACCTGATTTTTCGTGACGTCATTTGGCCCACAAGCTGCTGCTGCTGATGTTGCTTCTCGCTCGTCTAGTTGCGCATGCAAACAAATGAATGGCTGAAAAATGGGTTGAATCTAAGCTCAAGCTGGGTCACTAATACAGGCCATTGGAATTAATATGTTGCCACTGATTGAAGTTACAAAATTATCCAATTAGATTGGGAGATATTTTCCCAACTTCAGAAACTAAAAGAAAAAGCTCAATAAATATTTATAAAAAAAAAAAAAGTAAATCTTAAATTATTATTGATTTTATAAGTTCAGGTTCTTAATAAATTTTTATTATTTTTTTATGTGTAAAATGCATATGTATTTTGAAAAAATAAATACATTTTAATTAAAAAAATTTTGATATACATATGCAAAATTACAGACATTTCACAAGACAATTTTTAGAGTTGTCCACAGTTTACTAGTTTATATTTCATTAGATTTACATATTACAAGACGATATTTCGCAACGGATATGTCGGGCGAGCCAGTCCACAGATTACGAATATTCTGATCGTATTAATATCCTTCAGTTGATGCCTTTACGTCATTTCGCTTTCATACAACAAATCTTTCCTCGTAATATGCAAATGGTTTTCACCGTCGAATGCCGATTTTTGGGGCAGACATTTACTTCGCGGCAGATGCCGCCGATCCTGTAGCACGAGGCCAGATCTACAATGGGAGCGCAATATTATTGAGTGGCTAGTATATGATGCGTGTGTCTGGATGTGTTGAGAATCTTACTTCGATTGTAAATGGCTCGACAGGCGAGACAGTCGCCAACCAGGAGCAACGATATCAGCAGCACTGCCGCCGAGGGAACCGAGCCCACGCTATTCGTAGACATTTTCCTACAAATAGTAAAGGCTTCAGTAGTTTCATATATATCTAAACTAAATTAAAAACAAACGTTGAAGGTTAATTCATGACCGAGTTTCTGAATACAACTGACTCCGTCCAGTCCGAGCCGCCAAGTGAGCGAGTAAATAACATTATTATGATAGTCCGCGCTGAGCAGCTGTTACAGCTGGGTGGGCGAGGCATTAAATGGAAACTTCTTAATTAAAAACTTGCAGCAGAGCAAAATAAGAAGATATGGAAAGCATGCGAGCAAGCTAGCTACGGATATGCTCGACTATCTGAAGTACCTATAAAAGTGGTTGTCGAATATTAAACTATATTAATAATAATAATAAATATCAAACTATATATATTTAAAGTTCTTTAGTGACATCAAACTGTCGAGTATCAAGTATCGATAAGACTTTACAGATCAGAGGATGCGTCTAGATTATCATATACCGATATCTGCTATTCATTAATATTCAATCATGCTTGGATTATTCGATAAATCGTTGTTACCCATTAACCCAATAGCTGCAATTTTTTGTTGCACTTTTGCTTCTTCATTTCAATAGCTGCAGGGTATACGAGCTGCAGCAGCCCGGACGTTGGGACGCCTTTCAAGCTGCAAATCAGTGTGAAGGAATATAAACCGCTTAAGGACTTGCGACTTGGCGGTTTCAAAATAACAAGAAAACTGCCTCCAGTCGCTATTAGTACTTGGACACGAATCCAAGTTCATGCTTAAGGTGCCGCTGCTGTTGCTGCTGCTGTTGCTGCTGTTGCTACTACTACTTCTGCTGCTGCTGCTGCTCTCTTACGGTTGGTGTCTGAAGCCGCGGCGGAAACGCGAGACGGATACGGATGTACTGGCCCGAGCATTGGTTCACCACAGCGAGCAGAGAGCAGCAACAGCGCTAGTCGTGGCACTGGGAAAAAAAAAAAATTCAATTAAAAGCAACAGCACGTAACTCAAACTTTTTTTGCTGCTTTTTATTTTTACTTAATTCTTTTTTTTTTCCCCAAGTTTTGTATCTTTTGGACTCTATATATATATATATATATATATATATATATATATATATATATATATATATATATATATATATATATATATATATATATATATGTGTGTGTATATGTATTTATCTTGATAGAGCAGCTGCCCTTAGGGCACCGACAGCGCAACTTCAGTTGAGCTAGCTCGCGCCCCTCCATACAGCAACTGAGTTCTAAGTTGGTGCCAGCTGTCAGTTGCGCTGAGCGCTGCTTCAAAGTTGCAGCGGTTTATTTTCTTTTCGTGTTGCCCTCTCTCTTGGCCATGCATAGCTTGCTTTCTATTTTCCCTTAGTTTTAGCTGTGTTTTTTTGGCCGAACATTGAATGGCTGCAGCTGCAAATGGTGGCTATCAGTTATTGGTAGTACATGTCCAATAAAAGCCAAAAGTTCATATTGGCTCGTTGTCCACTGATGCTTCAGTTAAAGTTTGGCTCCTCCATTCCATTCCAGCAGCTTATTAAATATTTGACGGGCTGCAATTGACGGTAATCAATAAATGAGAATTGAGATAAACGAGAGATAAACGAGAAAAAAAAAAAAAAAAAACTTTTCTTCAACTTTGGCTCTGGGCTATTTCTTTCTCTTTTTGTTCAGTAAATCAATTTTATAACGACGATTTAATTTAGCTCCGAAATAATTTTATTTTTTATTATTTTGCAATACTTTTATAAACAAATTGTTTTCTTTATAATAAAACTAAATATTCGATTTATAAAGCTTAAATAACTCAGATTCTGTTTAACTCACATAAATCTAATTATATATAATTTGTCGATGGAAACCCCGTAAAAAGTGTTAACAACAAATTGCATACATCCAGATTTCCATCATAGTTTGCAACAAGCTTTTCGACGCTTCACTTTTAGCAAGTGTAATTGTATGTGAAATATTTATTGTCAAAAGTTTTAATTAGTTAATTGCCATCAGAAACTAAAAAAAAAAATATATACATATATATATATATATATATATATATATATATATATATACAAAAATAGTTTTACTCGTCCTTGTGCATCCCGTACACATAATTATTATTTCAATTGAAAATTCAATTCAATTAAAAACAAAATAATTATACATTTCACGAACTATTTTCACGTGCCTGAAATACACATAATACACTTTAACTATTCGCTTTAAATATTCAACGCATTAATTACATTTTACGCTTTAGCATACTTCACACATGAAGTAGAGCTTCAGCTGCTTTGCCTTAGGAATATCTAATTATGCCTCTGCTCGTTCAGCTCTGCAACTATTCCTACTGTTTGGCATTTGTTTTTCGAGGATATATATACATATATAAATATATGTAAATCTAACGACATGCTTGTGACTATGATATGGGAATGGTTTTGCTCAACACCTCGGCTTGGGCTAATTTACTGGCCCCCCGCCTGTCATTTCCCACCATAACACTCAACTCATTTATCTGTACTGCTGCCTGCTTATCTCGCTGCCAGTGTGTGCGTGTTTCCCATAGGCGACCGCTCGAGTGGGCTCTCAACATGGAAGCAACACTTGGCACTATAGTGGCTCGGCCCTTACCTCTAATGAAGCGCAAATGTTGATGTAAAAATTTAATTTAGTTCCTAATCCGGGCCACACATGATTGTGCCACGCCCCTGCTATAGCCTCTTCCTTTCTGCTGTTGTTGCTGTGTCCAAATGTTTATGCAACGTGTGCGTGGCCAGATGCGTGCTAGCCTAGCTAATGTGTGCGTGACATGGACCCGGGAGCCAATGGGCAATGGCCAAAGCATCGATGCTGCGTCTGTGTCATATTGCGTATACGCAGCGTAAGCGCTGCTGCTGTTGCCGTTGCTGTTGCCGTTGCTGTTGCTGTTGCTGTGGCAAAAATAATAAATGATGCGCCACGTACATGTATTAAAAACAATGCGCAGAAAAACGCTGACAGGCTACCGGCCCCGCTCCTCGCCCCTGCCCATAAAAGCCACGACACAAAGCAAAGCTAACAAACTGAGGCGACCGGCGACCGGAATGAAGCGTCAACCCCATTGAATGTTGCCCGCCTGTTTGCCAGTTGTTGTTAGCGTTTTATGTTTGGCTGCCACAATGCAACAGCAGCAGCAGCAGGCAAAACTAACAAACGACAGGCAGCAACATCAACGTGTCCTGGACTAGAGAGCGATGGGCGCTTGGATTGAGCGTGAGGGTTTTGGCTGCTTGTTTATGGCTTTGTTTGCACTTTTGTTTATGGGGTGTACATTTTAAACGCCAGGTGACATGTGCATGTCTATGTCCGAGGGCTTGTCTGTGTCTGCGGGTGTGGGTGTGTGTCTCTCTCTGTGTGTGTGTGTGTGTGTGTGTGTGTGCCTTGCATGTGCGACG
This sequence comes from Drosophila koepferae, assembly GCA_030914345.1. Classification (NCBI taxonomy): domain Eukaryota; kingdom Metazoa; phylum Arthropoda; class Insecta; order Diptera; family Drosophilidae; genus Drosophila; species Drosophila koepferae. The sequence continues at coordinate 11,765,371 of JAUESR010000197.1, read as the reverse complement.
GCCTGGACATGGCCATGGAGTAGCTAGCAGCTCCTGTCTGACAGCTGCGCTGATTTTCAACGTCCATCAGAAACGCCCGTTTGACATTTAATTGCGGCACATTGTTGTTGCTCTGTGCTTGCTGACCACCATTACAACACCATTATCATCATCATCATCATCAGCAGCAGCAGCAGCAGCAGTTTTATCATTATTGTGATCAACCCCATCAACAGGCTCGTCCTTGTTTTGTTTGGCTCTCTCTCTGATGTTTTTAAGCTCTGCGGGCAACTTTTGACACGCAGCGCTAAAGCCGAAAGCCAAAGTCATGCGACTTTATTGCACATTTCACGGCAATGCGACAAAGATTACACAGAAACCAACACACACACACACACACACACACACACACTTTTGCATGCATTGGAGTTGTCTGCTTGTGCAATATGTGCAGGGCTGGGCTGGGCTGGCCAGCGATGCGTATCTTGTGTAAATGCATTTACAAGCTGAAATTGTTTATGAAATTACTGTGCTAGCTGCGAGCAGCGCTTTAAAATCCAAATACAAATGCTTTGAAATTTAAGTAAATTGATTACATTTTATTTTTCATCGATGAAATCTAGTTGAAATCAAGATCTTTTCGAATTGCGTATCAACGTTTCGATGGCATTTGTGATAATTTAATTTTAGTTCTAGAACGAATAACGAAAAACCAATTTACAGTACTCTATATATCTATGAGATGTTACTTTGGAAATCATTAAGATATATTGCTAAAATGATTCCTTTGTAATTCGTTGTCAATTTTACCTATTAATTAATTGTTTGGGTTTAGATGCCAACTTTTCATGTATAGGCTACGATCTCAAAATAAAAATATAATAAAATATTTATATACACATTTATTAAATATATATTTTTCAAAAATATATTTTTATTATTATTTTAATATTATTAATTAGTTGAAATCTTGATTGCAAATATCACTGAAATAAGAAAACTTATATTGCCATTGTCATTATATAGATTAACTCAGAGAGAGACAAAGAGAGAGGGAGAGATATTTGATATTTATTTATATAGAGGTTAGTCAGTAGAGCACAAGCTTAGAGCACATTCTAACTCTCCCAGCAAACACAAAACGGAAAATTGAAAGAATCGTTTTGGTAGCCTGAACATGCATCTAAATTATTGCACTGTCTATTAATAGCCAATTCCATAGAGATCAGTCTGTTTGGATTTCTACCTATCATTCAGTGCATTTGTCTATATGTATGTCTGCTCTAATATTATTTTAGTTGTTATATAATTGAATTACGTGAGTTCAACTGAAGCTTTGAAGCATTTGCCTATATGCAAACTGTTTAGTTATTTTATGTAATAAATATAAAAAGTTTTTTTCGTTGTAGAATCCATACATTTTTCCGGCAAACTTTTTTATTGCTTTATAAATTGATTTGTATTCGCTTTAAAATAAATGAGTTTACTAAATTTTTAAGTGTAATTCTGCCTAAATCACTTTGGCTAAACGATAATTACTGTGACCGAGAAGTTGTTCAACCCTGTGACAGACGCGCACACATTTACGCTCACTCACACGCAGACAGGTGAAACTTGAAAAAGTTTTCACGTGTTGGCAAACGTTCTGCGGTTACATTTTGCAAAGCTTTGCACAAAAAAAAAACTTTGTTTTTGGCCCACTTTCTTCTTTTTTTTTTTTTTTTTTTTTTTTGATTTGTTTTGCTTAATTTCAGCTGTCGCAGTAGCTGCCTCAGCTACTTGAAGCTTACACACTAAAGCACACACAGACGCATGCAGACACATATGCTGACCATTTCCTAATGGCCCTTTTGTGGTCAAGCATTTAAGCTCCAACCCTGGTTAGAACCTCAACCTCCACCCCAATCTCCTTTGGCTTGACCCGGCTCGCCTTGTTCACCATTTGTGCAACCGCAAAAGTCGCAATCTACACACACACACACACACACACACAGGCACACACATTCATATTGTACACCTTTTTCGACCATTTTGCACACGATGTTTTGCGGTCGTGTTGACATTTTAAATGCCTTTTCATTTGTCTGCGCTCTCACTCGCTCTGTCTCTCTCACATTCGGCCGCCGCTAATTTCCTGCCATTTGCGCTTAAATGCCACAAAATTTGACTTGACATTAAATTGAATAGTTCTAGTTGTGAACTCTGACCTGCCCCGTGCTGATATTTTGCCATTTACCATTTGCATATTTGCTTTTGAATAGCGCCAAAAAGTTTTGAAGCCCCGCTCGAAGAGCTTTGGTAACATCTTTAGCGCTTTGGCTAATGATTTCATAGCGCTGTGTCGCACACACTCGCACACACACACACATACACTCACACTCCGCCAAGTTTTTAACTGCAACTACAATATATTTCCCATATTCGCTTGGCATTTTCTCATATTTTCCCGTTTTGCTTGTTTTTTTGCTTTGAGGTTTGGTTTTTGGAATTTTGTTGTTGTGGCTTTAGGTTTGTTGGCTTTGGTTGGAGCTCGCATTAATTAAATTCCCATTTTCCTTTTGCGATTGCGTACAGCGTGTTTCTTTGTATTAGTTTCATCTTTGCCGCTGGCGCTGGCCCAACTGAGGAGGTGGGGGCAATTAAAACGACATTTTTCACACGCACAACGAAGAGCATTTTGTAATGTAATTAAAAAATATCACGTATACGACGCATGTTGCCCCGCGGGTGCGATTTGTTGCCTATTTATGAGCCCCAAATTCAAGCGAAAGCCAAACTTATTTTATACTCGATTGAAATATAAAAACACGCACAACGTACGCCATTTATGCGCCATTTTATGGCTTACGATGGGGAAGAGAATTTAGTAGAAATAAAGCTGGGACTTGGGCGTAAAGTTTCATTGAATAATTATAACCAGGGCGCTTGCCCAGCTGCTGTTCAAGCATTTTTGGTTGCTTCATTGAGTCAACAAATAGTCCGAAGTTTTGCTTGTTGAAATTTATATCAATTTGTGAACACACGGATGGAAAATTCATACTAATGAAAATGATTGAACTGTGAAATTCTGAACTAAGCTTTTGCTTTGTCAATTAAAATCTTTTCTGACTGTTCCATTACATTTCATTTAATAGCAATGAAGTAGCTAGGCACACATGTGTATATATTAATATTTACCTTGATTTATTTTCATAAACAGATTCCATCGAGCATTCAATTGCCATTTACAAATAATTCTAAAAGCAATTTTAATTGCATTTGGATTTTCCATAAATGATTTCCGAATATGTTTTTTTTTTCTTTTTAATTTTCAGATAATTGTCAGCATATGCGACTGAGAAAATGGCAAACCAGAAGCACAACATTTTAGCAAATATTTATATAATTCTAAACTATAATCAAAGCATTTTTTGGCTAAGGGGTGAGGGCTGGATTGCTTATGTAGGTGGCGGATGTGCCTAATGACAAAACTTTGCAAATCAGTAAAGCATTTTATTGCCACACACGCACGCATCAAAGAGCATTTAGATGACAGACAAAACATATCATATATGTGAAAATCTCATAAGCGCTTGCTGCACATAGTACTCATATCGCAGTGTGAGGGTGGCTTGCCAGGATGTGGGCGTGGCAGCGGCAAGCCAAAAACTTCATATCTTGTGTGCAGCCAGGACAAACTCATTTGACTGCATTAAAATTAGCACAGGACCGCCCACAGCAGTAGAATGAAAGAGGCAGAGGGATAAAGAGCGCGAGTGGGAGAGAAAGAGAGACCGAGAGTTAGATTGGTTGTAGGAACGAAACAGCAACAGTTGTTACTGCCATTGTTTTGTGGCATGTGGCTTGACAACTTCCAGCTGCATTTCCGCAGCAGCCGCAAAACTCGCATAGAAAGATGTGTTGTCATATTACGCATACGCCGCATGGAACGCAGAAAATTCGCTATTTTTGTGGTGAAAACCTTTGCATATCTCTGACTTAATCACCAGCAATAAAAACAGCAACAACAACAACAACAACAACAACTGCAATAATCGGCTTTACCTGCGTGAATTCCTTCTGCTCTCTGTGCAACAGACAATTTCACAATTTTCGGTAGTAGATACATATGTACATATTTGTAGATGTATATATAGACATAATTATAAACTTTTGGCCGTGACAGCAATCTAATCAGCGTTGAACACGAACGCCACAAATTGCTTTGGCAGTTTTATTAGGGCAGCTGCCACGACCACGCCTCCTGCTGTTAATAAACAAATTATAATTTCAATAAGCTTGTCACAGGTAAAACTAATTTCATACGCCCCGTTGGTCTAGCAGCAGCAAAATCAACAACAGCAATATCAACAGCAGCAAAATTGTTGTTTATTTATTCAACGTTGCTATTTTAGTTGTTGTTATTCTTGTAGCTTATTTAGCTACTGCCAAAATGGCAGCTGCAGCTGCTGCTGCTGCAGCAACTATGCAAAGTCAGCATCAATTTTCGTAAGCAAATAAATAGATTTGCGCAAGAGATAGATGCACAAAAAAAAAATAATAATAATAATAATATTAATAATGATAATAAATATTAATAATAATAATTATAGTCTAGAGAATATAAATAAATCGATCATATATATATCAATATTCATATATTTAGAGAAAAGAAAAATCAATAATAAAAACTTAATTAATCTTGCTGAGCAAATAGACTGTGTAGGTTGCATATAAACATAAAATATTTTCTCTCTCAACTCTTTTCGAATTGCTTTTCCCAACTTTTTTCCATCAAGTCATTCGCGTTCTTCCACTCTATACAATGTCAGTTATCAACGCATTTATGCCACAGGCCTTTGTCTAATCGGAAAAGTGCATTAGCACCTAATTGCTTTGCAGCTGCTTACTTTGGTGTTTACAGCGCGATGGGGCAGTTCCAAAATCAACGATAGGCAGTTCTACGAAAAGTGCAGCCAAACATGCCCATTTTCCACCCAAACCGCTGCTCCGCTGCCAACCTCAACAACAAGCCGCAAACAATGAAGCTTAGCGCCCAGTAACAAGCTGCAAGTCAAGCAGCTGCCGGGGAAACGGCAGATGTTGCCACAACTCTTCCACACTCCCCCACACACACACACACACACACACACACATTGTTCATATGAGCGCGTGGAAAACTCCAACTGCATCGAACTCAGTTGCAGGCCAGAGACAAATGTGGCGACGCCTACGTTTAGAAAAATATGCGAAAATTTGCCGAAGCAAACGCGGACTTTCCGTGTCTCATGTCCGGGACAAAGTTTTTCCCGACTGGCAGATGGCCAGGCCATGTATGTGTGTGTGTGTTGGGCTGACAATAATCCAAAAGTTTTACAAGCAAAACGAGCGACCATTACATGGGCGGACGGGCAGAAGCAGAAACCACTTGCAAGCTATTTTCATCAGCGATTTTTCTTCCTCCACATTTTGCTTCTCTTTCTCTTTCTCTTTTTTTTTTTTTTTTTTTTTTTTTTTTTGCATTTTAGCTGGCACAGCCACAGCTGCTGCTGACAGGCAGGACGAACATTTTGCTTAGTGCCTGACCGCAGCTCGCTGCAAATCCTCTTTACACAAAGTCTGCAGAGAAATCTCTGGGCAAACGCATTTAGCATTTGGCTGCAGTGCGGCCCATGTCCATGTCTAGCTCAGCATCCGGAGGCTATAACTTCATTGTCTGCGGCAGGCAAAAGGTAAACGATTCGAAGCCAGCTCGATAAGAAACCAATGACAGTACAACCGCAGCCAGCATTCATAGTTCTCCACCTAACTAAGTCCATTTGCCAGTACTTACCATAAAGCGTAACCAGCTCTAGGGATTGCGCACTATATAGACCAAGAGTTAGTTGCAGCCACAGTCAGCAAAGCGTAGGATGACTGAGAAAAAAAAAGCAACTAAAAACAAGCAAATACCGTTGTGTGTAGTCGACCTGGTTATGCATTGGTCTTCAGATGAACTAGAAATACTAAAAACTAAAAATAGTTCAATATCTATTTGTATTTTGTACTCAGTTTCAATTTCAATATTCACAATAGAAACAACCAATTGAAGTTCGAATTAATGTACCACATAAAACACAAAAAAAAAAAAAAAAAAGATAGTTTCCCACAGAAATTGCTTTACAGCAAATTATCTATAATTGAGAATACTATTTATCTATCCAATTGTTTTTCAATCACACTTTCAGAAAAAAAAACTCAGAGAGCTACCAACGAGTTCTTTGGCGAACGTACAGTGACGTTTTTTTTTTTTTTTTTCATTTTTTCACTCTTTGTCAAAAAGTCTTTCATGTATGTGAGAGTTGCCTTGTGTGTGTATGTTAATGTGGAGACCTTCGTCAATGACTCTGAGTTATCTCTCACTTACTAGGCCACAGTTCGTGCGACACTCTTTTAACGAACATCGTTTAGGGAGAGCAACGATTGACTTTCTGTCTCCTTTTCTCTATTTCTTTTACTTCCTCAGAGCGAGCGTGAAGGTTAAAATGATTAACAATTATTTTTTAGCTACAATCTTCAGGAAACAAATTTCAGTAACTTTATCAATTTTGTTCTTAATTGTTCTAGTTTTTCTAGTTTTTTCATGTATGTCTGAGGCAAACACAATAATCAGTCCCATATACCCATTTCCATTTAGAAACGAAGAAGGATTTTGAAAAAGAATGCAAAGGAAAAATGTGGATAGAAGTGAAAAATAGCAGTTTACACTTTGCACTTGCCACAATGCAGATGTAAATGGCCACGCCCACATGTCACGCCCACTGGTCAGACGCTTCGGTTACTTTCTCCAGCTGTTAATAAATTTAGAGTTTTGCTTTTACTTTGCTTGGCCAGAACAAAACTCGTAGCAGAGTGAAATAAAAATTGAGTAGACAACGGTGCCAGCAGACGATTCACACACACACACACAAGCATATGTATATGGATGTGAGTGTGTATGTGTGTGTGTGGGTGTGTGTGAAAGTTTAAACTTTCTTTAAACGCTGCATGAATTGTTTATCTTGTTTTTCCTCTTCAACTCGGTCGTGTTGTTGTCGAAGCTGCTATTGTCCAGCTTTCAATTTGAGACGTTAAAAAAACGTTTACAGTCTGTGCACAAATTATATGTATCCGTGTACATCCTTGTATGGTTGTGTGTGCGGTCCTGGCAAGACATTTATTTGTTTTGTTTTGAAGTTTTTTGCTTATGAAATAGTCAAGCTATAAATATTGATAGATGCAGTTCGATTGAGCGTATCATCTACATGACAGCAAAGCTCATGTTTTTAGACCGACATTTATTACAGTAATAAATCTATTAGATTTGTTTGTATCTTTACTTATTCAAAGATCATAGAGAATAAAAGTCGATATTCAATTTTCTTTTCCATTCATGTATTTGGTTTTTATTTTTAAGTACTTTTACAATAGAAGCTCAACATGTCATATATCATAGTTTTCTACATAATATTAACTTGAGGTGTCTTGAAAGTCTGAGTGTGTGTTCTATATGTCTTTTACTTGAAACAGGTGCCGTATTCAACATTTGCCATGGAGATGCGAGAGCTGAGAGTGTAATACTTAAGCTGTCAATAGATCTAAACTGTTAGGCAACTATTGATATTTCGAGGGTATTAAGAATGCTATCGAAAGGCTAATAAAAATTGCCATGTTTAAGTTAAGAGAAGGCACTTGTAAGGTGTTTTGTTTATTACATTTTTAACTAAAACGCCCTAAACTTTCTCTAACAAAGTAAACTATTCGGACTATGCTCCTGTTGTGAATGCTTAGCTTGTGTGATTTGTGATGTCTTGAATTATTCAGTTATCTGTTTAGAAGCTGGGCCTGAATCCGTTGCGCTGAGATAATACGGAATCGGGGCTCTTGAGCTCCATGGCCAGCTTGTAGCCCAGCTCGGGGCGACGATCCCGACCCTCGGCCATTGCCTTGACCTGATCAGATGCAAAGGATCATTCAATGTATTCATCACTCTAGCTATTCTGCTTCTTCACTTACCTCATTGGCTTGCACAATGACTCCATCACTGGTGACCACTTTCTCCTTGGTGTTCTCAATGTCATGGAAATCGGTGCCGCGGCAGCAATCATCGATCAGAATGGTGCGATAGCCGGCGGACAGAGCATCCACAGCCGTTGCGCCCACACACACATCGTAGGCCAGGCCACACACATAGATGTCCGTGGCGCCTTTCATCTTGAGCTGTGCATTCAGCGTGGTATCCGACAGCTTTTTGTTGTCCCAGAATACGGAATAGGAGTCCACCTCCGGATTGGTGCCCTTGTACACCTTGATGCCATGTTCGACCACCTTCAGATCCTTGTGCAGCTCGGCGCCCCAAGAGTCCTGCACACAGTGACGCGGCCACAGACGCTGCTTCATCGGCGGCGGTCCGGCAAAGATAACCGTATCAAAGACCTTGGCCGAATCGGCATCCAGCTATAAACATATATAGATATAAATACATTTTGGAAAGGATTTTACCAATTTCTTAATATTAAAATTTCCATTATATATGAAATCCATTAAATATTAATTGCGTTGAGATTTTGAGTAAATAGTTTAAATGAGTGCTTAAACAATTCAAAAAGTTAAGTGAGATATGAAAATTAAGTGGGATTTTGAGTTGCTTCAAGTTTAAAACTCAAATTTAATTTGCACACATCCATAATTTATAATTATTTTCCCATTTTCATTCCAACTAACCACTCAACCCACACCGTTAATTCACTCTCATATTTCACAATATTTTTTAATGAATTCATCATTTAGCTAACTTTTTTACACACGATGGTTTTAAAGCTGCCTTTTGAATGAAATGCTTTAAAAAAATATCAATAATTTAAAATATGTATTATGCTAAAAAAAAGTATAATATAAATATTTTTTGTAACTATTTTCTAAGTAGTAATTAGTTAAATCGAAATAAGTCTAATAGAGCTAAGTGATATTAGTCACAAGCAAACAAAACTTTTCAAGTTGATATTTTCGCAAACAAACTGCAAGTACATGTGTATATATAAATTACATTAATCTAGAGCTGATATATGCCATGGCTATAAATATTTAAATGCACAAAGTCAAACGCTGCCTAAATATTATTCGAATGCCCTAAGGCAGAGTAAGCCCGAAGTCTTTAACCAACTACCTCTAATTGACATTTCAATTTCTATTGATTTCGTTTATTTGTTGAATATCAATACACAATATGGATTATGAATCAATAATAATAATTCCAATATGTGTGCTCACTCACCGCCGACGCCTCGTCCATCGGTCGCATTTTGACATTATCAATAAATGAAACATGATCGCTGGGATGCCAGTCGAGCGAGTAGAAGACCGCATCAAAGTCCACCGTATCCAGCAGCTTGTTAATGGGCTCCAGTATCTGCAAGAAGCGGTCATTGGATAAGTTCGTAAAAGATAAGTGAGAGGGCGGGATGCGAGCCAAAGTCTGACAGCTGAGTCCATAAAGCGACGACGGAAGTGTGAGTTATTAATTTTGACAAATTTTCATGTTCGACCGAGGGCAGCAAGTGAAGTGGCGGCCAACAAGTGCACCACTGAGGTGGGCACACTGTGGTGGGTGGTGGCATTGGTCTCTGTTCAGGCAATTGCGGCAGATGGCAGCCAAGAGCTGATGTCGATGCTGCTGCCGATGCGGCTCTTGGTTGGCTTTGCCGCTGACGATGGCATCCGGCGTATGTCGCAGCGCGGATGCGACTTAAGTAAAGCATATCCGTTTCCGCCTATGCACACGCACACAGCTACAGCTACAGCTTCAGCTACAGCTACAGCAACAGCTATATCTAGAGCAATAGTATCCTTCGATGGTGGCTGACATGCAGAGCAAGCGTCAGCCTCGTCCTTGTCGTCCTTTTCGTTGGCGGCAATGACTTTGGCTCATCCTGCGCTTCGCTTCGCTGCCTCCATTTTCATTTCTTGTTACGTTTTATGTCTTTCCGTCGCCGCGTACCTGCCAGCCTCTTGCCCCGTGCCCCGTGCCCCGTGCCCCATGTCCTGTGCTCTGCCCACCTCTCCAATGCCCAGCCAGCCTGCGTTTTATCAGCTGAGCTGCTGCCCTATCTGTGGCCACAGCTCACGACTCACAGCTGCCTGCTTCAATATTATCTTCGTCTTCGTCTTGACTTCTTTTTTTCTCTCTGCTAAGTCTGGGACTCACCTCATGTCCTTGCTGCTGTGCACTGCAATTACTTATATCCAAGGAACCACTTATAAAATCATTTTGTACATCAACAATGAGAAACGCGTTCACCGGTCTCACAATCTGCCAAGAGAGTGAAAAAGAGAACGAGATAAGTTATATGGAATTAGAGAGAGAACAAAATAGACGAATTTCTGTACACAAATAATTGTCGAATTCGAAATACCTTTTCCTATAAAATATTTTTGAATGTGCCAAGATTAATATTTTTTTTTATTATAGGAGAAACCTTAAACTATATTAAATTCGGCTCTTTGCTTTCTTTTAGCAAGCCAGTGAAGGTAAAAGTAGCTCTATATATGATTAATGAAATCTGATAGCTATTTATAGTAATATAGCATATAAGAATACTCTAGTTCAGGTATATATTTGATAGCTATTTGATGTTACTCTAACATGGTAGAGTATTAAGATGGCAACATGAACAGCCACGCAAAATTGTAAGAAAATTGTATGGGCAAAGTAAGTGAAGCAGACGCCACAAAAGACGTCGGGCCAAAGTACATAAGCACAAACATGAAAAGCTACAAAGAAATTTGTATACACGTGCATTAGTGGGTGTAGCGGATGGGTGTGTGTATGTGTATGTGTGTGTGAGTTCGTGTGCGCGCTGATGAGTTTCTTCATTTTATTCATTTTTTTTCTCCGCTGCTGCTCCTTCTTTTTTGTCGCCGCCCATTATAAATGCGTTTTAAATGAAGTAAAAGCCAGTCAAAAAAAAAAAAAAAGTAGCTCTCGAAAAAACGCTCACATGAGAGCAAAGAGCTCGTTAGGTTTGCCATTGCTATCTTGACTGTCAGCCAAACAGCTGTATAGAGTATAGAGTACAGGAGCAGAGCAGAGCTGCAGCAGTAGCAGCAGCAGCAGCAGCAGCAGGAGGTGCATGAGCTGGAGCATGACGGCACTCGTCGTCTAAGCTGATTATGTTCGAGCATATTTAAAATTAGTGAAGCGCTTTTAATTTGTTATTTATGTGCACGCTGATTATGAATGATTATGATCTATGCGCAAACACACATACACACACACAGCGTGGGCTGAAAATGGAACAGGAATAGGAGAATAGACAGGAGCAGCAGGAGCCTGAGCAGCGGCAACAGCATTTTAGCAGCAGCACGTTGCACGTTGCGTCATGCAAAGAGATGATTTCGTGACACGATTCAGCTAAAATATGTTCTGTAACAAAAATATAAAAATGATTTTGTATACCCTGGACGCATTGAACTTGGGAATTCAGGAAATAATGATTTTGTGAAAATGTTTGTAACAGACAGCAGCAGACGTCGCAGACCCCACAAAGTATATATATTCCTGATCAGCAGAAAAAAATAAGTTGATATTGCCCTGTCCGTCTATCCGTCTGTCCGTCATCCCATTTCCCAATTATTTATAGAAAAATCGAATATGATGTCAAATTTATATATTTAGATAGATATTATAGATACGTAGATTTTAGATGCAATCTCTTTACCTCCAATTTGAAAAAAATACGAAGTTCAAGTACTAGACACATATTTGAATGCTATTTATGTATTTCGAAAGTTTCATGCAGATTGTTCATATTGAAATGGCGTGCACGGCAGCAACTGCGCGGTTACGTTCGTAAAGAAGAAGAGTATTAGTTTTGTTTGCAGAGTTCAGGGCATCTCGTAGTCGAGCCGTCTCAACTAGAGCCTTCTTAATTGTTCTTTATATATTTAATTAGTTCTCCTGTTAATTCCTCTATTTAAGAGAAATATTTTAGAGTTTTCAAAATAATTTCCACAATTCAGCTTAAGCTTAATTAATTTGTCTTGGACACTGTTTAATTGAATGCTGAATATAAACGCAGATTTGCCATCTCTAGGTATCAATGATTTACCGCTTGTTGTTGCCAGCTTTGATTTGTGTTGCTGTTGCAACTGTTGGCAGAGCGTTTAAAATATGTCATCCAGCTAAATGCTTTAAAGTGGCCAACGTGAGTTGCAGCCGTTGCCGTAGCCGTAGCCGTAGACGTAGCCTTGGCCATAGCCATATCCATAGCTGTAACCATAGTCGTAGCCGCAGCCGCAACAGGAGAAGCAGCAGGTGGTACGCAAATGAAGCTGTGTGAATTTGTGGGCGGGAGAGGGTGGCAAAGTACTGTGAGAGGCTCGCTTGCTGGCGCTTAAGCAGTTGATGATTTATCGCCTGTTGCCAGTGGCTGTAGCGCTGCCAGTGGTTGGCATTAGTGCCTCTACAAACATGGCGGTGGTGCAACGGTGCAACGGTACAACGGTGCAATGGTGCAGCGGTGCACTGGGGCCGCATAGTTGCGGAAGTGATTTACATTTCGCATGTCGAGCATGCGACGCATTTTGAGCATAGTTTTCGGTTAGCATACTTAGAGATAATGGCCGGATAAAGGTAGTTAATGTATCAATTCGGTGCCACAACTCCCTCTATCTCTTTCTCTCTGTCTCCCTATCTATCTGTATCTGTGTGTACGAACGAACATATATCACGCCGGGAATTAGATGTGCTATAAATGGCTTAGCAGCCCATAAGCGGATCAAAGTTGAGCAAGGTATAAAGTGGCTTGAAATAGAAATGTCAACGTAATAGGCGCCACTCATATTGATTTCATTTGAGTGTCTGTGCAGTTTAATACCAAATTAATTCCCTGTTTTGTTTTGCAATTGGTAATTGCATTTTATGTGTTGCGATTTGTAAACTGTAAACTAACTATTCAATCGAAACATTGAAATAAACCTTTTTATTTATTTATAATAATATTGTATATTGAAATAATTAAACTGGAAATTATATTTCTATTTATTTAATGCAATTTAAATTCATGTTATTTAATATTTAAAGCAGGCATTCAATTTTATCTATAAATTATACTTGGCTTTTAAATGTAATCTGATAAATAGCAGAAATGTATTTAACATAACCGAAAGGAAATTGAGCTTGAAAATATATTTGTTAAGTAATGCTATACACATTTTTTAAATTTTTCGGTTCCTTTTCTAATTATCCAGCTTGGATTTAGCACTTGCAGCTCGCACTCAATTTTATTCAATTAATTATGCATAGGTGAACATTCCAAAGCTGACCTCAAAATGCTGCGAACAACAATTTTGGACATGAATTTCGCTCGCTTACCTCAAGTGAGGCTTCGCCACAAGAAATCAGAGGAGCAGCATCCAATTATGAACCATTTGACGCAGCTGTTGCTATTGCTGTGGCTGACGAGCCCCAATCCGTCGCCCCCAATCAAAAGCCAAAGCAAAGTTGGCAAATTAACACGCACCTCATCCTGTCGATGTGTTGCCGAGCTCTGTGCCTTGGCGCTGGCTAATGCAAACAACTGACCCTTGGCCCGAGCACTTATTGTTATAGCAGCCCATTCTCGCTTGCTCCCCCTTTACGCCAGTTGCCACAGTTTAATTTAAAGTTGAAACTATGAATGTTTGATTAAAGTGCCAAGAAATGTTCAGAGCTTAAAGCAGGCGTGAGACAAACTGAGCACACAGAAATCTTGTTCATTCATTTGGCTGGCAAATATGTTACGGCTAAATTAATTATTGAGCATTGGAGTGCGGTGCCCACAGACATGTTGTGGATGTGACACCCCACCTATTGGATGCCTTTACTGTGTACGTGAGCCATGTGGGAGGGGATTGTGGTCTGTGTGTGTGTGTGGGTGTGTGGGGCATGCGGCCAAGACAAGGCAAGACAAGACACCTTTTGGTAACCACAGCAAATCTTAAATTCAAATTACACTTCAACCCGATTCTGTCAGAGTTGGCAACAAAAGGAACAAGTTATAGAAATAACTTTGCTACACCTTGCTCCCAATCTCTCTCTCTCTCTCTCTCTCTCGCTCTCTGTCGCTCTCTTTTTCTCCGTCTTTCTATCTGTTTGGCTGACATGTGTGGCGGGCGAAAGTTTCAGTCTTTTGGCTGCTGCCATGCAACATTTCGAGTCAATTTCAGTGCTGAATAAATTTCAAATCCGTAAAACCCAAAGAGCCGAGCTCTTTTTGCCTTTAGTTGAGAACTGCTGCTGCTGCTGCTGCTGCTGCTGCTGCTGCTGCTCAGCTCGAGCCACAGACAAAACTGTCAAAGTGTGTATGTGTAGCTGGATGTGCAGGTGTATGTGTACGCCAAAAAAAGTTGCCAAGCTAAATGAATAAGTACGGCAAATGGTGACGTCGACAGACATCCAGGACGAGACGAAGGCGCACGAATCGAATGAAATTCAACGTGATATTGAAGTATGTGCCAAAAGGGAAACGTGCCCACACCCGCACTCACACACAGACATACCCTTACACACACACACACACACACAGACACATGTGTATGTATAGGTTTGAGGCAGGTGCTAAAGCAATTTCCGTTTTGAAATTGTTGCTTAAGCTGGCGGTTCTGGCAGTTCGGGGCTGTGCCTGCTATTTGGCACATACTTCACTCGCGCCCTCTCGCCCTTTCTATATATAAAATATATAATTTTTTTTTTTCTTTTGGCTCCTCAACATAGGCTAGACAGCACCCGAAACATTGTCGCTGACAGTTTGTGGGTTTCTGCTATGGGCCTGTGCCTGTGTCTGTGCGTGTTGCAGGCAACAAAATTACATTATACAATTTATGCGGCTGACTGGGACCAGAAATTGTTTGGCCAACTCCCTGACGAGCGTCTAGCGAAAACTAACTATAAATAAGCTAGACGCTACCACGGACAAAATAACTACGAAACTTTGACACATTTGCTGGCATCACAAAAAATATAAATAAATAAATAAATAAAACACGAAATCTTCTGGTGCTGATGTACCAATAATCGGCTTAAGAGGGTGAACTTTTGCAGAAATTCCAATAATCTGCGCTGCTTTCAAAAACAATTTTATTTTTTTGTTATCGCTATCAACTATCCTAGCAATATGATATAATATTTGTATATAATCCAGAATTCATTATTATTATATTTTATATTTGAGATTGATGAGATAAGTGTATATTCGTATTTAATAACTTTTTGTTTTCTCTACTCACTATAAGAACTCAAATAGAAAATGCTGTCCGGTTAAATTTTAAATCTCTGTTGTATAGGAAACAATTGTCTTGTGCTTACAAATCTCGAATGCAATTATTTCTCATATAAATGAGATGAGAATTATCTTATCTTGGCTCTCTCATTGCTCATGTTAAATATTTTATTATCTTAAGCGAGAGGGAGAGAGTGAAAAGAAAGGAAACAAAGTGAGAAGAGATGCGACAGAGTCACGAATCGCTGCGCAGTAAGCCTAATTAAATAATATAAATAAAATGAAGTCTCAAATAGACATTGTGGATGCATCAGACGTACCTCCATCAATATATTCAGTAATATTAAATAAGTAATTAGCAAATACATATATTTATATTTAATTGTCTGCAGAGCGTGAGAAACGTTTTGTTTCACATCCACACTTGCAGCCTTTTTGCACAAGTTACATATAATTTATTGCTTACAATCAACATGCGCTTTGACTCTCTCTCACCCCCTCTCTCTCTCTGTCTCTCTCTCTCTCTCTCTCTCTGTCTCTCTCTCCTTTTGATTTAATGATGGGTAATGCCGGAAAGCTTTTTCTATTGGAAAAGCATTTTTCATGTCAGACAACTGCCCAATCCAATTAAACAAAAACTGCCCAAATGCCAACAGTTTTCTCACTCTCGCGCCTCTAAATCAACTGTCTCGCTTCCACTTGTGCCTGCCGTCTCCCTCCCTCTCGCACAGCTGGTGTTTTTTTGTATGTTATAAGTCATTAACTTTCTAAATAATCGCCGCAGCGTGTCAACTTTGGTCGTTAAACTTTCATCAGGCAAGGACACAACGGTAAGCGCAGGGCTTCTGGATTGAGGATTGGGAATCCCAAAAAATGAGAAGAACGACAAAGTGAAAGAGAGAGAGAGAGAGAGAGAGAGAGAGGAATGCGAAAAAATTAAGCTCTCTGGACACGCGACAACGACGCAAAAACCGGAGTAAAATTTATAGCAAGATATTATTTTCCGCTCGATGAGCAGACAAGTCGTAGGGCGACTTTTGGCACTCACTGTGCGGCGGTGTTCCTTATAACTCCCAACCCCCGCTTCAAACGTGCCCCGTTCCGCCTAGAACCTGTGGCCGTGTTTTTCGGTGTCGGTGCGTAACTGAGCACAAAAAAAAAAAAAAAAAAAAAAAAAAAAACTGCCGCACATTGTGCCATAAATGAAGACATTATAAACGATGCTGCAGCACGACCACCTCAACCACCCAGGCCCACGCTCAATCTGGCTGTTTGTCTGTGTGTGTGTGGGTGTGTATATGTGTGTGTGTGTAAGTAAGTGAGCCCAAGATTAACGGTAGACATTGTAAGACACTTAAAGCTGTAGAAGATTTTTGAGTCGCTTTGTGGTTGGGGGTTCAATGAACTATATGATGACGCGCCTTATATGATATATTACGGCTTCCCAAATGTGCCAGCGAGCGCACATAACCTAGAAATATATACATATACATTTCTATATATGTATATATATATAAATATATATATATATATATATATATATATATATGTTTCCGTTAGCAATTTACGATGCTTTCGGCTAAGAGCAGGTGTGGCAGCCGGGCAATAAATGTATTATATGAAGATAAAACTGTTTGAGGAAATGGCATACGCACTTATAAAATAAAACTGACAGCAGTATCGCCCAGTCTAGGCGATTCTCAGTATTATATGCAGTTATTTTGATACTCCTAAAAACATTTATAGCAAGCAAATGAGTTAACAAAGATTTTATGTTGTTTTGGCATTTGAGGAATGAACACGAGAATATGATTATGGAATTTATGTTTGGATATTACAGATTTATGAATGATGAGAACACTCTGCATTTACTCTCCAAAAATGGTTGAATAAGACTTGTTTAATAAACTATTATTATTTAGACAAACTCTCTATATAAATAATTCAACCAACAAAGTTGTTCAGTTGGTATGTAAAGTTGAGCTGAAGATTTTCAATTGTTAAATGGAATTCTTCAAATTGTAAATGCAAAACAATGGCTGCAAATCTTGGGTTGACAATTAATTAATTTGAATGCCATATTTCATGGAACAAAGGCAGTCCTTCTTGCTCCTCCCAGAAACCACAATCTCTTCATGCCATGCTGTTGCCTTCAATTCCATCACCTAAACTTTCAGTGAAAAAGGTCATTTTCATGCACTTTGCGCCACATCAAAAGCGTTGCTCGGTTGCTTCTTGCGGCAAGTGCTTGTCGGAGACCACAGCATTTCACGCTTCACAGGACAGCAGCACTACAACGCACACACACACACACAAACACACACTCAGCTAGGCACACCTTTTGTGCAGTTGATGAAAAAGCATTTAAGCCCATAAATTACGCAATTCACAATGAAATGATCAAAATGTAAACGCAGTTGCATTGAATTATGCCCATAACATTTTGTGTAATATCCGCAGAGCTCTTCAGCTCTTCCCCTTTCCCCTTTGGGCTGGCTTGCTTGCTTTGAGTTGATTGTTTCTGGTTTGGCGGACATGAAGACCAGTCATATTATTTCCATAAATTTGCGCCCATTTCCGCTTCCGGCGCACTTCAAACGTTTACAAACTTTATAACCAGCTGGACGCAGTCACACGCACACACACGGTGAATAACTCCAAAATATACCTCAAAGCCGCGAAAAATATTTGCCAATGATTTACGAGCGTTAAATGTTCTATTTATGTGTTAATGTCGTCTGAATGGGTCGCAAGTTTTTGGTTGCTCTAAGTTTTTGCCGCACTCGTCCAACATTTGATTTGTTTATTATGCAAATTTTGGGCTTGCCAATTGGTGTTTTACTTTCATTTTGCATTACTTTTATTTTATTATTCTCTCTCCCCACCTCATTGTCTGAACGCGCACATTAAACTGCAAAATTACCATTTATGCAATTCATGCGGAAATACAAACAAAAGTCAATTTTGTGGAGCGAATTTGCTCTTGCTCTTGCTCTTGCCGTTGCTGTTGCTTTTTTTTTTTTGTTTTTCATTGTGTTCTGTTTTGGCATGCCTACAATATACTGTTGCCAAAGGAAGAAGGATGGGGCCTTATATTTTTTAAGTGTTGCCTTTATTATGATATCAGCAGCCGGAATATTTTTTTATATGCATTAATAAATTTTTATGCAATATTACACAATTTGGCAGGCGCGAGAGGGTGGCGGCGAAATCATCATCGTTTAAATGGCATATCAAAAATGAAATTATTTTTGTGAAATAATTTGTCGCGTGACAAACGAGAGCAGCGCTCAACAGGCAGACGGGCCACCAGGCAACCAGATTTCCCGGCCAGCCAGACAATGCGTGCCACCTACCATGCGTATACGTAATATTCTGAAAGGCACAAGCGCAAGGGGCAAGTGTAGATAGGAGAGAATTTGCTCGGAAAGAAGTTTAGCTAAAGATGTTGACTTTTCAAATTTATAGAAAACTTTGCTGCATAGATTAAAGCATTTGGCAAAAAAGTTTCAAAGTTTTCTTTATAAAATTAGTCGAAAATTCAACCCAACATAATCATAGGCGACTTTTATGATTTCTCTCCAATATGTGGGTGTTTTTGCTGGTTTCCTTAGAGATTTTCAGAATCTGTGCATTGCTTTGTGGCACAGACAATGAATAATATACAAAACATTTGGGTATTTATGAAGAATGAAGGAAAATCTCTGCACTTTAATGTTTTGTAATTTTATTTTGCTTTTAATATATATTTGGCGGAAAACTTGTTCTAAACCAATATTCATGGCAGCATTAATAGACCTGAATAAATAATCTAGTTGGGCGAACATATTTTGCACAAAGTTATATAAATAAACAGTTATAAAAAAAACGTCTTATCCGAATCAACATCTCTGTGTAGGGCATTCGCTACGAACGTCAACAGAACCACAGTCCCTTTCTGTTGGAGTTTTCTATCTGCACAGAAAAACCGCGTACATACATATATACTCGGCTTTTTTACGTTACGGAATATATATAAATATATAATTTACATAGTCGAATATAAAAACTTTTCGTTAGTCTGCGCTTCGGCTTAAATTGAAATTAAATTGTCATTTATATTAAAAGTACGTTAGCCCAAACTTTTGTTTTGTGTCAATTCTAATATTAAGTGAAAATAAATAAATAAAATAAATTTATATTATACACAGTCTGTGCCAATTGTGTCTGTGTCAAATTGTGATTTTTGAGTTAATTTAAAGGCTGTGATTTACTTTCATGTTGTGTAAAGTGCAGAGCTCTTGCAGACTTTTGAGAAGCTTTAAAGAGTCACAACATTTTCACATCACGTACGCAATTTTACGAGAGCCACTGTGAGCAACAATGTATCGAGCGAATACTGACAGAAATTTAGAAGAAAGCAGGCAGTAAATGAAGTCGCCAAGCCGTAGACAACAATAAAATCATTCGAAATATATTTTTTTCCTCTTTTTTTTTTTATATTTTAATATGCGGGCAATGCCACTCGAGGAGGCAGGAGCTAACCAAATGAATGCAGCTTCGCTTCACATTTGCTGTGCCATTTTATTTGTCACGCGTTTTTATCACTTTGCGTGGAGAGAGTAAAGGGAACGAATGTGCGAGTGTGTGTGTGTGTGTGTGTGTGTGTGTGTGTGTGTGTGTGTGTGTGTGTGTGTGTGTGTGTGTGGCAGCCCCAACATCAGATTATCACATTTGCATACGCCGCTGTTGCTTCGTGACAGGACAGTGCGATGATGATGACGATGACGACGGCAAGGGATGTGATATAGGAGTTTCTGCTGTAGTAAGGGTGTGTCTGTGTGTGTGTATTTGTTTGTTTGTGTTGAAAGGCATATAACCTCATATGCAGACAGACTCGACCTGACGTGTGACATTTGCTGTAAGCGTCATTTTACCGTCCAACAAGGACTGATCAGGATTGAATTACACCCACAATCCGGGAGTCGGTCACTTTGATTGCCAACGCTGCGAATGGATGCGAATTTCAGCTCTGTTAGTGTATGTGTGCATGCGTGTAAATGTGTGCGTGTGTATGTGTGTGTTTGGGTTTTTATGACGCAACTTCCGCGCAGCAAAACGTTGACAAATATTTTATTATCACATTTTATGATTTTATGAGTCCCCGGATATGAATCACTGAGTGGTGAGAAGCTCGGCCACACCGACCCCCACACATACACACAGAAGCCACCAACCCACCCACCCACACACTCACAGCCACGTAGACAGATAATAGTGGATGATGGGCTTAAGCACACAAACACATATATAGTCAGAGCAATGCTTACCGTTTTTATCCATTGATTCCAGCAAAATTTAAACTCCTCCCTATCGATGAAGCCATCGCCGTTCTTATCAAAGACAGCGAATATTTGCTCGAGGCGTTCGTGTGGCACATCGTAGATGTGGCCCTTGTCATTGCGGAACAGAGCGCGGCAGATTAGCGTAAACTCAGCCAGATTCAGACGGTCATCGCTGAGTGGGAGGGCGAATCAGGCATGAAAGTAAACGAGAGCACAAGATAGAGACAGGTGGCCGATGGCAGATGGCAGATGGATAATAAAGTTAGTTTCTAGTAACAAAATCAAATGAGAGCACCGGAGCAGCAGCTACATTGAGTAGGGCCAAAGGAGACAGAAGGTAGGGCGTGCAGGGGAGGTAGTCTGATGTTTCTATAAATCTGGTGCTAGTTGCCAATCGGGGTTGTTTGTCATTTTAGATGGCTGTGCGCCGGTAGCTGAGCTTAAAGTTCCATTGAGATTTCATTTATTTATAGCACACTTTTCGGAGCGCGCCCTCAGCAGCGGCAGCTGCTTTCAATTTGTTTTTCGTTTAATTAAGGTGAAATTAATGCGATTACGTTTATTGATTTGCGCTTAAAATGAATGGCGCCATAAAACTGTTGAAAATGTCAATTAGAATTAATTTATGCAACATTTACATAAATTTTTGATTCAACTTTTGCGTACATAAATTAACTTAGATTTTGTCCACAAATGAATCGAGCGCTTATTATTTATTTTCTCTTATTTTTTTAAATAATTAATATCTGTCACGTCCTTTGTTGATGCTGGTAATTCACTTGGTTTTATTTATGTATTTTAATTCTTTTTTTTTTTTCTGTTTGCATGTTTTTTTAATAAATTATTTTCACCTGTTATTGAAACAGGCCCAGAAGAGTTTAATGCAAACTCAATTCCAAGTAATTGATATATTCAAAGGGATGGACTAGACGCTGACCTATATGTGATTGAATAATCTGTTAAGTAGTATTTTACTGTGAAGCGGTCCTCATAATATTATTCAAATTGTAATATCAATAAACAATTATGAATTTTAGTTGGGTAATATATTTTTAAATATGTATAAGTATAAAAAAAATTGATGTACGAAATATTGAATGCAAATTCATAAAGTTTCGCTAAATTGAATATTCCTTTTTTGCCTTTAGCTAGACAGGGTATGCAAAGAGAATTATTTGAAGAAAATGTTGAAAAGCGCACAACAGTTACACAACATTTATTGATATCTCTCAACTTTAAATACCTTTGTGCAATTCATCTGTTTATTTGTAAGATAATTAAAGTGCATTAAATATTACGTTTGTTTTGGTATTGTATGCATTATTGATTAAATTGGTTTAAACATTTCTTAAATGAAATTTAATGTATGCAAAAGACGAGAATTAGTAGCAAATAGTTTATATTATTTATATCTCTTTAGTTTTAATTTTAAATTTATCTTTATGCTTGCAGTTATATGAAGCATTTTATAATTTTACCACATTTGATAACTGTTTTTATTATTTTTTATTTTGATTTTAATTTTAATTTTTTTATTTATTTTATTTTATTTATTATTATTATTTTTTGTTTTTAGTCCGTCTGTTTGATACGCACCCATCCTTGTCGAATGCCGTAAAACAGGCGTCCATTGCTGAACCGTTCGAATCGTCGATGACAATTGGCGGTGTTGGTGAATCCATAACTGTGACAACGTTGCTAACGTGTCCAAGCAGCAAACAACTGGAGCGCTCGACGTGCGGGTTCTCTGAACTTGCCACTTAATGAAGCACGAAGACGAAAGCCAACTGCAAGTTAAAGTGAAACCATCAATAATAACGGCAGTAAACACACTCTCTCTCTCTCATACACACACACACACACGCACACACATATGCCACGCCCACTGCCCAGTGCCCTTTACCGGAATCCGTTAAGAGTCGTGTTTAGTGGATGAGTTAGTCTGGTGGTTTCCCGGCTTACCCGCTCAGTTTGAAGGCCCGCCAGTTACTGAGCTGAGGCCCGTTGAGGCCCGTTCCGATGCTCGCCTTGCAATAGATTTATCGAATAAACAAAGCGACGCCCGCACCACCCGCACCACTCGCATTGTCATGGCGACGACGTCATCTTGTGGTTTATTTTATTTATTTGATTTCACGCCCCACCCACGGCCGGAGCCAGCCAAGCGAGAGCGGCCTTTGTGGCTGCGCCCGCAGCGATTACCTGGCGGCCTTTTTCCTAATCAAAAAAATGCGCATTGTGTAAGCCTTTGGTGATTGTTGTTTTTGCTAGTGTTTTTGTTATTGTTGTCTTGCTGTTGCTTTTGTTGGGAAAATGTGAAAATGTGAAAACGCCTTTGCAGCAGTTGCCACAACAAAATGCCAAAAGCTGCAGCAAAGTTTCCAGCTCGTAACCATCAAAAAAAAGGAAAAATTAAAAAAGAAAAAGAAATGCGGGCGAATCCACTGCAATTGCCAACGAGCTGTGCGAATGTAGGCGATTTTAAACGCGTCAAAAGTACAGTTGCACACACATCACGTCTTCTTCTTTTTTTTTTTGGCCTGGTTTTTGATTGGCATATGTTCCTTTTGCTTGTTGAAAAGAAAATTTTCGTAAAGGACTTCAGCATGTCAAAGTCTGACTAACAAGGCCAATTGTTGACATGTTGAGGGGCTCTCAACTACTTCTTCTTCTTCCTCTTCGCACAAGCCTCAACTCCGCACGTCGACAATGTGCCTTTTGCCAACCAGCAACTTGTTTAATGATTAACTGAATGTAGCTCTTTATTTATCTACTTGCAAATAATAGCTAGCTTAAGCGAAGTCTACTTAACCAACTCCATCGGAATATGTAAAGTGTAAACTAATTAAAAAGTGAAAAAGTAAAGTAATGCAAGTAAGGCAGGCATACTCAAGTAATGGCACTAATGGTATTCCTTATTATTTATTTATTTTTTTTTTAAATAAGTTAATCATTCAGCATTAGTGCCAATTCCGTATCATATTTAAATTTTGAATATGAATATAAATTTCATATATGATTTCAAAATAAATAACAATAATTTCACATTCAGTTAAGTGCTTAACTTAACATTATCCCGACCCTTAGCTGGAAGCAGCGTAATCCTTCACTCTGCTGCTCCCGTTAACAAGTGGTATTTCTGGTCCACAATCGCCAGCAGGTCCGCAACCAGAACAAAAGTATATAAGCCATAAAGCCATAGATTTCCATTTAACTTAAAGCCTTCGCAAAGCAGCAGGCATAGAAGCTCTAAGCCGAGCATTGTGCATGTTGTGCCGACATATACGAACTAATGCGCAGCGAGCAATAAATTTAAATTTATATGGATGTTTACTTAATATTAAAGATTTATGCACAATATGTGGGCAAAGCAACTGCAGCAGCCATTCACGTAAGCATATATGTACAAATATATATATATGTGTATAAATATAGGTGGAAAAGGTCTAATAAAATAAAAATATGGCACAGCAAATGTGACCGGCAATGGGTCCTGGTCATGATTTATGCCTGAGCATAGAAACCAATCCCTGACCTATGGACCCAAACTCCCCCCCCCCCCTCGCTTAGCTTTTGCTAGCCGCATGAATCAGCAGTAAAAATCTGTAAAAGGCCAGCAGCCGCATAAAAACCATAAATGATTACTCAGTTAAGAGTCTACTCTTCTTCTCGCCAGTTTCTGGTCTTTGTACTTTAATATACTGGAAAGTTGGCCGCAGATAAACAAATAACAAACAATTTTAAGGACGGCTTGTGTGTGGTCTTAATGCTGTTCGCCTTGTGCTACAATAAAAATGCGCATAATTTGCGCTGAGCTAAACAAAAGTTTTGCCCAAATAAACTTAAGTACAACTCCCCAAGGTAATGGATGGTTGAAGGCGGAGGGCATGTGGATTGGGTATCCAGGCGCCACAACACTAATTGAAAACTATTTTTAGACAACAGCCCCCAGTGCCCAGGCGGGGGTTTAATATGTAAATGGAGGATAACGCGAAATGCGCAAAACTTTTGCTGCCAAAACAATTTACGCGGCATTAAGCAAAACGCAAACACAAACTCAAACGCTCACCTTACCAGGCCCTCGACGTAGCGTAGTTGCCTTTACCAGCATATATTTATTTTTATTTATTTAATTTTTTTTTTTTTTTGCTTTCGGGCGGGGCTTCCAATTGCTTTCGATTAAAGTTGTCGACGTCAAAGTCATTGACTAAATAAAAAGCATCATAAAAGTGAAAGCAGTTAGCCCCAACTCCAGTTCAACATTACCCCTGGCCACGCCCGCATCAAACGGCACAAAACTTTGACAATTTTAGCAAATAATGAAGCCCGCACGTGTCGAAATTGTTTGCTCCAGGTGAGACAGTCGAAAGGTGAGACCAAAGTTGGCACCCAAGAAGAACTTAATCCTGACTGCTTGACTGTGACTGAAGCTCGAAACTTTGACGGAATAAGAAACCTGAAAGACACTTTAAGCTCAACTTTCTACCAATCGTTGAAGGCATTCGCATTATGAAAATTAACAAAATAAAATAAAACAAGCAAAGCTGGAAAAAAAAGAGTATGCGTGAGATATCAGATGAATATTTCCTGCTTGAATTTGAGCTATAAAAACTTGAACTTGCCTTCTTGAAACTTGAACATCAAAGTGAAAAGGCTTATTGGAGCTATTGTAAAACAAATGGAAAATTTATATTACAGCATACATTCTTTCTATATTAACTAATTATTCACACAATATCGATAAATGAAACAAAGCCCAATTTTATATGAAAATCTAATATGAATATACAATTATATGAAGCAATACGAAGTTCAAACAGAATTTTTGCTAGAAATCTTAAGCCAAGCTTGCAGCTCAACATCTTTAAGTCAAAGTCTTTCCAAATCCATTATGTAGCTTTCAATGCAAACAGCTTTGAAGTACAGAGGAGGGCACCGCCAAACTATTTACATGCCAAAGTGAAATCAGCCCAAAAGAATTTGAGAAACTAGTCCCAAACGCCATTTATTTGCTTTAAGTAATCACTCCAAACGGCGCATCATCAAGTCAGCCATAAACAAAAATCAGGGCTGCGAATCTTTTCAAGAATTTCAGTGCTTCTTCATCAAGGCTGTCGCAAAAACTGTAACTCAACGGAGACATCGAGCAGCTAAGCGCTGACGGTTGAACGCCGAACGGCGAACGGCGAACGCTGAAGGCTGAAGGTTGAAGCCTGAAAGTCTTGCATAATTTGCCAGTTGGGGCACTGAAAAGTAAATTACCGCCTAAGACTTCCTGCTTTGGTGGATGGGGCCGCGTCAAAAGTGGCTTGTCAAGCCGGTGGGATCAGCTAATAAACCACGCAATGCACGCGGCCCGGCTGGCTAAGGCGGAGGCGCGAACAAGCGCAAGCGCAGGAGTAGGAGCAGGAGCAGCAGTTGGCGCTGGAGCAGGGGCAGGAAACATCCGCTAAGTGGCACGGCGCATTTAAAAGCAAACGCCCCGAGGTCGTGCCACAGTTTTGTTAGACTGATAGGCTGTGGGGGAGCAGGGTCTGGTAGCGAAGCCATCAATTGAATTGCCAAAAAATTTAGCAGCTTCTGCTGAAGCAGCGCCCCAACCTGGTGCCTATAAAAGCCTTTCAATTTTTTTCGCTTTTTATACACTCAGTGTGCGCATATCGAAATGTTCATCAAGTTTGTTATATAATTACATAAGGAGAATGGATGATATAGCTATGTCTCAAGGCTGAGTTCAGGCTACTTAAGAGAGTGAAAGAAGTAGTGAACGGCAGAGAGAATAAGTTACTTCTCTTGAAATGAATTGGCATAAAATAACATACTCATTTATCGTATGATTGTATAGTAGATCATATAGAGAGAGGGTAGTGAAGAAATCGAGCGAGAGACAGACCTAAAAGCCGGCTACTCTACTCAAGCTCATAAAGTGTGCAACTTTTATATTCCACTCAGCAATCTGATGTTATGCAAACAATTACGTATATTTGCTTTATAATTGAGAGCGTATTCAATAGGCAGCATATAGAAAATGTAGGCAAACCTTTTCTTCATTTTCGCATATATTTCCACTTTTTTTTTGTTTTTTTTTGTGGATCCGTGTTCTTTGGGGCTTGCTTAATGCAGGCACGTCAGCGGCAGACAGGAGAGCAGCCGCTCAGGACGACATGGGCCAGACATTGATGGATACGCAGCGTGGAATGCCACGTCAGCAGCTCAGCTCGTGGCATAGCATTTCGCTCTTGGCTACATTCCATCCATTTGCCTTGTGGTCTGGCCATTAACAGTGCAGCCCTGCCCCGGCTGCCCCGCTGCTCCCCTCTCCTTGCCATGCCTAGCAGTAGGTGTCAGACCTGTACCTCAGTTTGTCAGTCACTCATCTGTATGTGTGTGTGTGTGTGTTGTGTGTGTTTGTTGGCAGCTGCGTGCTGGCCTTTTATCACTTGTTAGTATCTAAAAATACGTGGCGCACATGCCGCCCTTCATTTCATTTCATTTTATTTGGTTTCATTTCGTTTCATTTCATTTCTTTACCTGCCGCGCGCTTAAGCACAAAATGATAAATTGCCATTTTGACTGTAGCTGCCGCCCAGTCTTTGCCCAAGCCTTTGAGTCGGCTCCTACCTCATCCTCATCACCGATTGGAATGCCTTGCCACCTGCTTGACATACGCCCTACCCTTTGGCCGGCCTCGTGACCTCGTCGTGCTCAGCGCAGCGCTGAAAATGTGAGAAAAAATCGAAAACTTCATGAAAATGAACTCGAATGCTGCACGCGCTATGGGCGCGGCTTGGACCGAAGCGACTCCGTGCGATTAGGGAAGGCCTCGTGCCAGCTGAAAATCACGATATCACGATACCTTATCTGATCGTGAGTTATGCTTAGCATACTATATTGAGCCATTTACCTAACGTCTCAAATTCTCTCCCAATCATATCAAATTTGCTCTAATCGTGTTATCGTCAATAACTACAATATAATAAGTCACTTGAAGTTATTTTCCAGCTATGTTGTAAGTCATTTAAAATCATTCATATTTGAGCTTAATCGTGCTTTACTTCTGACTTGAAGTCCTGTCTGACTTCTAATTGTGTTTTTCTCTCAATAGACTGAGCACATGTGTTGAGTCGTCGTGTCGTGTTATATGACGCACGGCACGTACTCGACTCAACTCAAGTGGAATGCCATAGAAGCTATCGTCCGCATCCTGTATCTGTATCTGAGCCTTGGGATATTGTTGGTTATTGCTGCGTAGCTTTGAAAAATGTTCGCGTTACGCGCCGCTGATGCTGACGCACAGATAACACTAAAGCAAACAGACACAGCTCACACACACACGCACACACAGGCGCTCTCAAAGGCACACACACGCATACACCTAAACAACGTAAACAGAGGCATGCACATGCAGCAAAAGCTTTGTTTGCTATTTGTTGTTCTTGTTGGCTTATGGTGATCTTTTTTTCTTTATTTTTTATTTGATGTGATGCGGCTCGCTAGAATACAGTGGTACGCGTTCAGATAAATGCAGTGCTGAAGATATTGCTCGAGTTAAAAATAAAGATAAAGATAAAGATACGACAGCTGACTAGGGTCAGCTACTCAATGTGTGAGAGAGGCCTGCGAAAGAAAGGCTTCTTTTTGCCACGAAAAGGTAAATTGAATATCGCCCATTCAGGAGCGACCTTTTTATTTGGCAGCCCATTGGGAGTTGTGTCTGGGCACACGTCAACATGACATTGAAATGGCGTCACATAAAACGTGTACCAAAAGGGGGAAACGAGAGAAAGACCTAATGAAATGGTTAACATGCTGGGCTTTTAGAGCCCCATTAAACGTTACGATGTGTTGCATTTCAGATACCGCCACACACACTGTTCTGCGACATGATTGTCTAATAATTCATTAATTTTAAAATACGCATAAAAAGCGGTAGACAAATTAACGTGCTGACACTTTTTGCATGTTTAATATCATTTTAAATGCACTTTAATATGCGAACCGAGGAAATGTGCTATAAAAAATATGATGAAACTGAAATTGCAATTTAAGTAAACTGCAGAGCAGCAATACAAATATTATTGAAACCTATTTGCTTTGTATGCAAAAATAAACAATTTATTAAAAATACAAATTTCAAATTTCATTTAATTCTGCAATTCATTTAATATCAAATTATAGTTCGTAGAGCTATTACATTTAGCAGAAAATTCAAGAAATTGCAATTATTTAAACAACAATATATAGTATTAATTTGAAATAGTAAATAATCTTTAAATATTGTAGATTATCCAAGCAAAATAAATTCATAAAGCTCTTAAACAATATATATTTATTACCAGAATATTTACTAATTTTGACTTTAAAAAAATAAATTAATAAATAATCTGGTAATAATTATATATTTAATAAATAATTTGTTATCCACTATGTATATCTCCTTCTCTCCCTCTCGCTTACACTTATACGCTTTCTATCGCTCTAGTTGCTATTTCTTCTTGATCGACGCTATCTTATCACTATGTACCAGTTGTCCTGCTATTAAAGACATTTAGCTTAGACAGTTAGCCGACATGTCCTGGCCTTATTCCAGATATAGCCGTCGAGCAGCGTCAAAGTGCCAATTCGCATGGAATTACGCCATAAAAATCTTTTAGCATTACAACAGTCAGAAGCAAGATGCTTGCTACTAATCTGCCAGTGCAGATTATACCCTCAAGTCAATTTGGGAAGCACTTTCAGTGAGTGTGTGAGTGTGTGAGTGTGTTTGTTGTGGCCATCAGTGCAAACGGTGCAAAAGAGTCCAAAATAATAATAAAAAGGGAAACTTCAAATGGCAAATGGCGCACAACTTCATTTAAAAGGCATTACGACAACACATTTGCCCCAATATCAACAACGGCAGCAACAACGAGAGTCAACAGCAGTTTGCACCTTTTTTTTTTTTGGCTTTAGCCAAAAGCAACGCCATAAACGTTGGCTCCATTAGCATTTTTTATGCATTAATGACAAGCCACAAAAATGGACACATCGTCATGCATATGAATGAAGTGAGCATGTGTGCGTGTGTGGTGTGGGTGTGATTGAATGAGTGTGTGTGACAATAGACACTAAGCCTTAACACACTGTGCATCACACACACACACACACACACACACACGCACAAGAGAAAAAAAAAGAAGAGAAGAAACCGAAACTCGAAATGATTTTGACAAACTGCGCCTGACTGTCGCTAGATGGCGCTATTGTTGATAAGCGCTCGCAATTGCGGATGTTTGGAATAATCGATGCTTCCTGTGTGTGATACGGTGTGTGTGTATGTGTGTGTGTGTGCTATGTCAATTTGCCTTCTCTCTCTCTCTCTCTCTCTCTCTCTTTATGAATAGCATACTTTTTGGGCGTCGCGCTGATTTTTCACAATAAATTTTCAATTTACAGCTCGCTGGTCCAAGTCATATGCAAACATTTTGCGCTGGCTGCACATTTTTATTTGCCAATTAAAAATTGCCGCAGGCAGTGCCATAGATCCCCTTCCCATTGAGCAGCTGCAGCAAATTTCAGTACATTTCAATATAAATTGTATGCATTTGTTAGCATTTTCTTCTTCCTCTTTATTTGTTGCATTTGCTCCGCAATCGTTGCACCTGCAATGGGCCAATTGCAGTGTGTTGCATTTAAATTGCACATTGAACTCTGGCATTTTGATATCGCACACACAGACGCGACACGAACACGCATATATCGAAGCCATTCGATGGCAGTTAGGATAAAACATGCCGGCTGGCAGGAGTCGAGCATGGCACACAGGCAGTCGGCACAATTTATTGGCAAAATATGCAGGTGAAACGAATCGTAGCTAAATGTAAACGAAATGCCAGTCAGCATACGGTTAAGAATGGTAACTACACCCAGCTCCTAACTCAATCAGCCCTTAACTCCATGCAATGTCATGCCAAGCGATGCCATGTTCTCTCCTCTGCTGTCCTCTCCTGGCCAGCTGCACGTGTTGTTGGTTTACGTTATTGATTGCATCATGAATTATTGAAAGATTGCAAGCAAATAGCAGCAAACGAGCCGCCACCCCGTTGCATAGATGCAGGTCATGCAATACCAAATGTTTCAGAAATCGCAAGCTTCGCACTCGCTATAGCAACCAACCAACAATAGAGAATATAGGGAACATCCATAGAGCCGCACAGATTCAATTGACTATCATCTTTCCATTGTATTTATTTCCAATTAGCTGAACCCTGATGAGCATGCATTCAGTAATCAATCACTGGCATTCACTAATATCTCGGAGGCAAATGCAATTTGATGCCAATTAATCTGAACATTACATCAAATTTGAGTTAATTTCCACTCGATTGCATATGTATTTATATTTAGGAAATCTGAACTATTGTTATAAAGATAATCAGATTCCGATCAAGCGGTATGCGAATGCTTTGCAATACATTATTTTTATTTGTTTAACATTGAACCGATGCATGTCATGATAATATCAGAATATTCCATTCAATAAATTCTCTCAAATTTTCTGTTTGCTGCAAATATATACATATATATGTGAGATTCATGTTTACGAAATACTGAGATCCTTTGCTACATTGCATAATAATGATTTATGTGCTGTCACATGCTAAAATTGCAACAGCAATTTAAAGCAGAAATAAATCTATAACAAGCGCACCGGATGCATGCCGAATACTTGAAGAGCTCACAGCAATTTAAGTCAAAATGTGAGCGTACAAATTCCAGAGTAAAGGATAGCTCTGAGAAGACATACACATACATACACACGCACAGTTTAGAGTAGAACAGTAAATGCAGGCATGTTCTGTTCGTATTCACCTTCTTAGCTGAAAGCCTGCTGGCAATTTGTTGGCAATTCAGAAAGGGCTTTAAATTTTGCATAGCACAGACACATGAATAGGGTCAAATAAATTAAGTAGCTTAGCCGTAAGACAAAAGGACCTGAAATGCATAAGCTCCAGCCTTAAACTAGCCAACAACAACAACGGCATCTCTGGGTCAAGGCGTCTCAATCAATTCAAACTAAGCCAGTCCAAAGCAGCCAAATAAAAATGAAGGCTAGATAAGCCGCAGACCGAAAATGAGAACGAAGAAAAAGTAAACAGAAAGGGAGAGTTAAATACAAGCCCAAAACTAAACTAACAATAAGTTTGGGGCAGACGAGCAGCCGAGCAGCAGAGCAGCAGCAGATTGATTGATTGATTTAAATTAAAGACATTAGGCGGCTGGCCGTCTAATTGAATCGATCAGGAACTTCGGGAGTCGGGCGCAATTGTAAATTGCTTTATAGCGATGCCTGCAGCCTGACTACACTTCATCGTAATGTCATTTCAAGCCAGGACACTTCATATAACATCCTGTCGTCGTATTTTATGACACAAACAGGCGGCGCCCTGCGTCCTGCGTCCTGGGCTCAGCGCCCAGGGGAGTGCGGGTTATAGGTAGCTGAATAAACCAACAAATCAATTTGCCAGGTGCCTAGGCCCCAAAGCCCCCGCATCCACATCTATCGCACCCCCACGGCTCAACAGAAGCTAGTAGCTCGTATCTGGACGGTACGTTTAGCTTTATTTCACTCTTGGTTGAGATTTATGAGCCAAGGGCGCGTTAGCCGGTAAAATAAAAAGAGGAGGAATAGCAGCAGCAGCAGCAGCAGCATCAGCAGCAGCAGCAACAAAAAATGAAGAAAAACAACACAGCAAATTGTTTTCGCTCAGCCGGCGCCGAAAGTTGCGCCTTGGGCCTGGAACTGCAACTGAGCATGGGAATGTAGATAAGGAAGTCGGTTTAGGGCTACTCCACTCTTTAGACTCTTGCAGGCTCTCGACTCTGGACTGTCGGCTCTCGGCTCTCGGCTCTAGCTCTGGCTTGACCAGTCAGCATTTATTATTTATAATAGTCGCCGGGCTTTGCTTTTTGCTTGCCATTTAGTTTGCTTTGGCAACCTTTTTTAATAGATGGCAGCCACACCCCAGCCTGCCCACGCACAGCACACAGTGAGACATTGCCAGCCATCCGGCAAGCAGTTTGTGCCACATTCAATTGCCCGACCGGGCTTACTCTTGTTGTAGTTGTTGCCGTCGTTGCTGTTGCCTATCAGTAAACATTTTATTGTCACACACTTGGCACAAATGGGTCGCAGGACGAGCTGCCCGGGCATAGATCTAGACTCCTCTGTGCGGCAATCACAGCACAAAACAGTCAACAACAGCACGTGTTGTTGTTATGGTCATCGATACCCTTTCGACAGGTTTTATGACATTTCAATAAAGCTAGTCACGTATATATATAATAGAAAGCCAACGCTGCTCAACTCTCTAAATATACACTGAAGCAGACAAGAGCCAAGACTAAGACTCAAGCTTAAGTAAAGTCTAGCTTTGCGCTTTAGCTTAGTATAGTTTAGGTTTCTATTGTAGTTTAAGTCAAAATTGCATAAGATTTAGTTACAGATTCTCTATCGTCTATATAGCATTAAAGTGTTAACACATGGAGTACAAAATTATGTAAAGTAAAATACAAATTGTTCGGTATATGCAAAAATATAAAAATACTTAAAAAAAAGTAAAATTATAAACTAGTATTCTCTATTTTATTTTTTATTTTTTACTACCTTTTATTTATTACTATAATAATTTAGATTATTCATTTACAGTCATCATCATTATTCATATTCTTCCTTTTATTTTACTTCTAAAGAGCATTAAATCTTCGACTTTTTATCGTCAATTTATTTATTTTTTTTTTTATTTTTTATTTTGCCAATCCGGTTATTTCTTCAACGCTCTCTGATATATATATATATATATATATATATATATATATATATATATATATTTTTTTTCTTCTTACTTGTTTTGCAACCGTTGTAATTTTGTTCTGAGTTTCTTTCGTGTTGCCTTTTGCTTTTTATAGTCCGTTAAGCCTTTTTGGTCTTTTGACTTATTGGTTTTGTGCTGCAAGCGCAAAGAGATAGAGATAAAGAGGGAGCACAAGCGAGAGTGCGTGTGAGAGAAAGGCAGAGAGAGAGAGAGAGAGAGAGAGAGAGAGAGAGAGAGAGAGAAAGAGAACGTCGTATTGGCAAAGTACCCCCATTCGGTTCTCATCGCTGGGTTCTGTATGCTCCATAATGCAACAACGACGAATGGCATGCGTTTAAGCGAGCTCAGTTGCAATCGCCGCTGGTCGCTCTGCTTGTCCAGTGTGGAACACCCATTGAGCGGCATCTGTTTGGCATGTACGCTTGCCCTGGCCTTGTATGCTGTTTGTTTACAAACGGGCTATGCACACACACACACACACACACACATATGTATATATATATATATACTTGTGCAAACTGATACACATACACATGGTCAAAGATAACACAGAACATGCAACAGAGGGGCGTAACACACAGCCATAGTTACACAACGCCCCCACACACACACACACACACACACGCGCGTAAAGGTCGCTGCGTAGGCGTCTGTTGCACGAGGCAAAGGCGCCGCCAATTGCAACAATCGAAAAATATCCGGTTACAGTTATAAGGAATCAATAGCAGCTCTTAAGTACCCATTCACTCAATACGTATCGCATTTAAATTGATATAAATGTAGAAACATTTTAGTTTAGGAATCTAATTTCTTCCACCCATGGCGCAATCGGGACGATTAAAGTAGATGCATTTAATAGTACAACAAATACGAAAAGCTCAAATTCACATTGCAAAGGGAAAAGCAATTGCAATCAAGCCAAGGCTATTTGACCTTTACCTTCGCTGTCTGCTTAAGTAGGAAGCAGCACATCATTAAAATGTCCGCTTCGGCTTTAAGCGAAGCGTTTAAATATAATCTTCAATAGGGCTACGGTCGCATTGACATTTCTGTCTTCTTTCCTTCAATACGGTTGCTATGGCGGCAATATTTTTAGTACAACTCGTGACATTTGACTTTTGATTGCTTTGATTCATATCCAACGGAATTGCCTGTGCACTGAAATGTGAACGTGGAAATTTACTTTACCCATTAAGAACTGAGCAAACATTTTCAATATTATTCAAATTTATTATTTCCACAAACCAAACTTCTATCCAGTAACTGCAAATAAGAGTTATGAATTTTTTAAAATTGAGGAGCAAAAAAAAATCCCTAGGAAGAGTGATAAAATAAAATAATAGACTTTTGTGTGCTACTTTTAATTTAGAAAATTTGTTTTAAAATATTAAAATTGATTTATATGTTAAAAATCAAAAATAATTATTACACATTAATTTGCCTCGATTTTTATCTTAAAAATTGAGATAAAAATTGAATTGAAATATCTTTTGATAGATATATATATGATCTACGCATTAATAGCTTACAGTTGATATATAATATGTATGTGATTATGTGCCTGAGTATTTATATTTGATTATCTGCTTGGGCAGCGAGTAATGAGTGAGAAGTTCTATCGGTCAGGCGCTCAGATTGAAGTAATTTACCCATTGAATATTTCAGACAACAATCAAAAAAAATAAAATAAAAATTAAATGGCTTCCCGCGACTCGTTCTCAAGTTTCTCTTTGTTTAAATGCGCTGTTAATTAAGGAAATTGCTCAATAATTTTGATACGAAGCTCTATAAAGAATTCATTAGCTGCACACTTGAGTTTCGGGTTGAACTTTAGCTGCTGCTCTGGGACCTACTCAGCTTTTGCGAATTTCAACTGTGCAGCTGGGCAGCCCCAAGTCGATTAAAGCGCCTTCGAAGCAATTATTGTAAGTTTTTCGTTTCCATCTGTTTTCGGTTTCACTTTAAGTGCTGCCGCGTTGTTTTCAATTAAATGAACACCCCGTGTCGAGTCGACTGGATAGAGAGCTGACCTCCCGGTCGCCCCGTGAACCGTAACCCGCAATCCGCAATCCGCAAAACCCATGCAAAAAGGGCGAACTGGGAGCAGGAGTAAGCGCGTGACTGTTACACGCCCCAATCGTTGCTTTCATTATTACACAGCTCGCAAATACAAACAACGATGAAAATTGTTGCCGCAATATTGAAAATGTGGCGGTATTTGGTTCGGATTGGTTGCCTTCGACTCCCCCACGGCCTTTCCGCTCCACTCTGGCTGCTACTAAAAGTAGCTGCTGCTATGCACGGCCAACAAATTGAGCAACAAACCCTTGGCAACAACAACAACAACAACAACAAAAAGAACAACAAAAACACTAACACCAACAATAACAACAACGACAATCGGCAGCAGATTAAGTTCATGCCATGTTGCAGTTACAGTTACAGATTTTCGCCATTTGCCTGACTTTATTTTATTCTTTTTTTTTTTCTTTTTGTTTTTGGTTTTCTTGCTTTTTTTCCTGATATTCATTTTTGCACATTTGCTGTGCTGTAGCCCAAAACAAATGTTGCCCGCAACCGATTTTCACTATACACACACACACATACAGAGAGACGCACATACTCCTAGAGCCCCTTGACTTCGATACTTGCCCCCTAGCTACAAACTACGCCCCATTTGAAACACACTTTGCGAGTCGCTTTTCCGTTCATTCCTTTTCAGGATCATTGGCAGCGGCTAACGGGGTATTTGCTCTCTGTGTGTGTGTGTCGTGAGAGTGTGGGAGTGTGGGTTATCGTTTGGTGAAAATATGTCACAGCATTTGTTACACATTTTCGGGTCAATTTTTTATTGCATCCTACATAAGCCCGGCCAGGCCGGTTCGCGCCAACTCCTACCCCTGATGCTCGCTAACAGCTGTTGACTACAGCCCCATGCCATGACACGCCCCCAGCTACTGCTGCTTCTGCTGCTTCACATGTGTTGTTGACACTAGCTTGTCTTTTTTCAATTAAAATGCGCTCGACTGCAAAATCGTAAACAGTTTGTGCTCGACCCCCTGAACACTCGCTGTGATTACAACAAACAAAGAAACGTGCAAAATAACTGCAAATTAATTATGCACAACAAATGACGCCCTCGACCCCCTCGCACACACCCACCCACACACACCCACACAAATCCATGTCAGCTGCCCCTTAATTGTTGCTATAATTGTTCTGACCCCAACAAAGCCCCTCCCTAGTAGCTGCGCCCAGTCACGATTGTGTGCTTCATCAGCATAGACTCGAGTCGACTGCGACTGGCAGTACTTGAGGTTGGTGGGGCAGGGCTGGGGGCTATAGGCTATAGCTAGCATAGGCGCGCAGTCCAGAAGCCGTGCCAAACAATGCGCGACTGCGGCGACGGTGGTCTCAGTCCGCTTTGCAAATGTCGACCGCAAATTAATTTACAACGTAAACTGTAAAATTGAAAATTATGTTGTAATTACTCAATTCTGACATTTTTCCCATTGACCCAAATTTATGGGGCCATACCACACCAGCCAGCCACAGCAGCAACAGCAGCATCAACAACAACAACAATCACAAATTATCTCTGGATTGCCGAAGATTAAATACCTTTGCAATGATTAGCCACACTCTATTCTCACATGAAATTCCACTGCTAATCTCAAAGCAGCCCAAGGTATTTGAATCATTTAATAGATATTTGGCACTTTCGACTTATTATTTATAAAAAAAAAAAAAAAAGAAAGCAACTAATTAATAATAATAGCTAAAAAGAACTAATTCTAGATAGATTTTTATCAATAAATATTTATTTCCAAAGTGGACTTATAGTATATTTGTTATATACGCAGACTACAGTGTCTCCCATTTGGGCTATAAATGTATTATACTCTCAGTTATTAAGGTATTACGACAACAACAATAGCGAAGCGCCGGCTAACTCCACATTCACATCCATTGCTAGCATATCCCTGGCCAGGACTCTGGCTCTGACTCTGTCTCTATCTCCGTCTTCGTCTCCAAGCCCATTTGCATCTGGTGGCCGAACCTTTGTGCCAATTTAAATGCGTAATTATAACGAGTGCGAGCAGTTAGAGAGCGTTCTTGGCCTGCATATTAATTGTGTGCCAGGGGCAGACGATAAGGTGGCGAGGGGAATGGAAAAATCTATGCAGGCCAGCACAGACAATAGGAATTTTAATTAAGGATCAGCATGGGCAAATTTATTTAAAGGTGTGCCGTAACGGGCAGGTACTGGGGGCTGTGTGGGTGGGTGGGGGAGATTGTACTTGTTGGAACTTGACTTGGTAATCTGTGTGCATGTTTCAGACATTTCTCAACTTTAGCGAATGCTTCAAATACTTCATGCGCCCTCGGTGCCAATTGAGCAGCCATTGAAAGTGGAACGTATGGCAAGTTGCCAATTAACTGTGGGCGTGCCAAGAGTTTGCCAAACTCCGTAGTGGCTCACAATCTATAGATTGGGCTAAGGCCACAGTTATACAGTTATTTTCCTGGCTGCCACAAAATGGCGCCGACATATAAACTACATTGAACTGAAAGATCGCCAGTTGTTTCCGTAGTGTAGCGGTTATCACGTGTGCTTCACACGCACAAGGTCCCCGGTTCGAACCCGGGCGGGAACAGATCGAGATAGTTTTTTTTCGCATAAGTAATTTTTGTAAAATGTGTATTTTCATTAGTAAAAATTTCTGAAATATATTTATTTAAATAAAAGTCGATTCACTCTTCCAAAATTTAAAATTGGATATATTGGTAATCTTGACTAGTTCTATTTCGATCGCCGCCTGTAGTTTCCGTAGTGTAGCGGTTATCACGTGTGCTTCACACGCACAAGGTCCCCGGTTCGAACCCGGGCGGGAACATGCTATATATTTTTTATATAAATATTATTGAAACTTAACATGAAAACATTTAAATTTGATATTATTTTTATTATTATTTATATTTATATTTATATTTATATTTACATTTAGGAAAGGAAATATCACATGTTACTATCCGCTAAATAAAACGCGCATAAAACGCTAAGAACTCGCTGCAAAAAGCTTGAAAGAAGCTTAACAGTAGCATAAAACTTTTCCATTGCAAAGCTGGTTATCAGAACATTAGACAGGAAAGCTTTAAGCTTCTTGGCAAAACAGCAGAAAGTAATGTTTATATTTATGCTTGCTCTTGCCTTAGCGTAATAGCATAGACAATTATTGTATTTAATTAGTATTTAATCAAAAATTATAAAATTTAAAAGCCTTTTCGTTCATTTCGTACTTTACTTTGTATTTCAATATATTCATGACCTTTACTGACCCATACAAGTAGAAATAGAGATAGACAGAGAGCGACTGTGTATGCGACGTTAAACAGCTGATTTCCATCTCTCTCTCTCTCACCCAGCTCTTTCGCTTTATAAGAGAGAACTTTTTCAAGAGAGAGTTATGACTTACCACGCGTTTTATGCACAGAAGCTTTCTACAAACAAAACGTAAAAGCTTTTTTCTTACACGCTGCCGGCAGCAATACCAAAACCAAAACACTTCTGGTTTTGCTTATCAGTGAAATAAACAAATTAATTTTTGCAGCTGCTGTTTCCCGTTTATCTCAATTCAAGAGCCTAATATTCTTATCATTGAATTTTTACAAATTTCATTGAGAAATCCGAAGAACAAAAAAACGCGCACATTGTCGGCAAAAGCACAAATAGAAACGCTGACGCGTCCACCAGCTGTGAAAACTTTGGGAGAACTGAAAACGAAATTTACGAGCAATAGAACTTGTTCCAAACATCCCTTCTCTACCTACTGCAACATAAACCACAGCTGGTATTGTTTATTTACTGTGCGAATGAGTCAAGTTCGACGAATTCAGTTTGAGAAACCATAGCAAAAATGATGAAGCTCAGATTTTCTGATATACATACATACATATGTACTAAACATATCTTTGCAAATACACAACGTTGTGAAATACTTTCAATAATCTAAAATTATTATTTTTTGTATATATTATATATTATATATTATATAATATATATTTTAGATGAGATATTAGATATTAAGTAATAAATGAAAATTGACTGCGTAATTTACTAATCTTGTTTTATTTTGTCGCTTAATAATAAATAATTTAAGTAACAAATGCTATACACAACAACGCGTAATGTGATATAGAAATTGTGCCTGTTGAGGGAACACATAAATATAATAGTATAAACAGCGACAGGGAGAGAGAATTAAACGTACATAGACTAGCGCGTACATAAACCTAGCTCGAGTTATAACTAAGACGTCCGCCTAGTCCCGCGTGTGATCGCGTATCCAGTCGAGATATTCTGTGACCCGTGTGTAGACACCTGGATAGCCAGGCTCGCCGCACTTGTTGCCAAAGGAGACAACGCCCAGCTGCACCCAGTGCGAATCGTAACGCATCATCAATGGACCTCCAGAGTCGCCCTGTGATAATAAGAGACTTTTTAGCTGGAAAAACTCCAAGAAACTCTAGCGGAACCTACTTGACATGCATCAACCCCGCCGTCGGAATAGCCAGCACATAGGAAGTTCTCATTGATGGGTTGGAAATAGCTGCGATCGCAGTCCTCGTTCCGCCAGATGGGCAGCTCCGCCTGCCGCTGACTGGTAGATTCCTTGCCGCCATAGTAGGTAGTGCCCCAACCCACGACAGTAGCTCGACGTCCAGGCAAACGTTCCTTAGGCGGCATTCGGACTCCACGCGGCAAGCAAACAGGTATCACATACTTGGACTTGCGCACGGGCTTGTCCAGCACAAGAATTGCAATATCGTTATAGAAGCCAATACGAGAGAAACTGAAAGGAGTCAGAAAGAGAATTAGTTAGCGCCACCTTCAGAGAGTTGAGAGCCCTTACCGTTCGTGTGTGCGCACCTCCTTGACGGCAAATGTAACAGGATCGGAAGGCTCGGCATCCGTGGACAGATCGATGTCTCCTAAGCGCACAGTAAACTGACGTGCAGCAAATCTGTAAGAAAATAGGATTAGTCAAAGAACTTGAATGGTTCAAATATAATATATAGATAAGTTACATAAATTAATAAGCTAGTTTTCGCTGTAAATTATATTCAGTCAATAAAGTAATTGAAATGGACAGCTTTAATGTTCCTTTTTCAAACTCTTACTATTGTAAGCTTTATATTTACTTATCAAAGAATTTGCTTGATGTTGAAAGAGCAGTTAAGCTAAAATTTGATATCTGCTTCACACATTTTTCCAGCTAGATAAATGACATATATACTCTGAAGTCTTAATAGTATCTTATATCAATCGATCTGAATGCGCGTTTAAAGGTCATTTCAACACGTAGAAGCTTGCACATGAGTTCTATGTAGATTGTATTTAAATTGTAAAGTTTAATGTGCTTTTGAAGTTCTGAAGCTTAACTGATAAACTATATACATATAGTGGCAAAGCTCTGTTCACTTACGGCTTTTGTCTGGAATCACGGGTACAATGCGCCGCTGTCAATATGTATTTAGAGCCAATGAGCGATCCACCGCACCAGAATTCCGTGCGCTTGGGACCGTGCAAGAAGATGGCAGCCATCCA
Source organism: Drosophila koepferae (assembly GCA_030914345.1). NCBI lineage: Eukaryota > Metazoa > Arthropoda > Insecta > Diptera > Drosophilidae > Drosophila > Drosophila koepferae. The sequence continues at coordinate 11,724,351 of JAUESR010000197.1, read as the reverse complement.
GGGCCACTGCCCATTGGGTGCCTCCACGCCGCCCACGATGCGCCCCGTTGAGTACTCCTGTTGGCCGCACTCATCGGGATCAACAATGTTGTTGGCTATCTCATCCAGATTCTCTGGTTCCAGTGGCTCCTCCGTGGTTGTGCTGGTTGTTGTGGTTGGTGGTTTCTTTTGGGGAATGAGAACCAGCCCGGATGTGGGTCTTGCCGTTGGTCGCTGTGTGGTGCGCAGTGTGGTTCGCCTGGTGGGTGCTAGTGTGGTGGTGCTTGCGGGCGCCCTGGTGGTCAGCTTCAGGGGACGCTGAGTCGTCAGCACCGTGGAGCTCTCAGAGGCAGCTGACGTCACGGGACAACAGACGCCCGGTACAAAGAGGCTCTTGAAACATAGCGACTCCCGCAGGCTGCTCAAATTAAGCAGCAGGGCGGGACAACTGCTCAGATCCTCACAACGGCCCGGCCTACCGCTGGGCGTCTTGCAATAGTTCTCCACATCCTTGGCAGAGCCGGCCTCCTCGCTGGCCAAGGCCAGTTGATCGAGGGGACGCAGCGTGCTGCTGCTAGTGCTGACGCTTGAGCTGGTGGTGGTGCTAGTGGTGCGTGGCGTGGTGGGTATTTTGATCTTCTGTTGGGATTGTGGTGTAGCCTGATTCAGTTCCTCATTGGGCTTCTTCAGCTTTTGCTTGTTTTTGTTCTTCTTGCGCTTCTTCTTCTGCTGCTGCTTCGCCTCCTTGTTCTCCACAAACATGGGCTTTGCTGGCGTCTCTTCCCCTTGCCCAATGCGCTTCGTGGCAACTGGTATGGCGCTCAAATTGGCAGGCTTGCCCGCTGGCAGTAAACTGTTGGCGGACAGTGTACTGGCTGATGTGTCCAATATTTTACCAGAGATGCCAGGCAAGGGCTCAGCTTTGCCCAATGACGAGGCAGTTTTGGAATCACTCAGCTCTGTAGAGCTAGTGGCGCTGGTGGGGGCGCTGGTGGTGCTGGTGGTTCTATCTTCACCACTATTATTGGTACTCGCATTCTCCGTTTTGCTTTCCTGACCTCCGCGCGTCATATCCACGAGTATGTGACCAACATGATTTAGTGCTCCGAGTGTCTCGGAGATGCGATGAAAGGTGGATGGAGAGAGCAGGCGTGGCAGAGACTCATTGCTGCTGTCGCCGCTGCCGCTCGCACCTTGCTCCTCGTCGCTGTCGTAGTATTCACTGGAGTCCTCAATATCATCCTCGTCAGCATCCTCACTGGCATTGCTGCTGCTACTGCGGCTGCTAGCTGAATAGGAGCTGTACTCCAAGTCCTCGGCCAGCTGTCGGCCCAGGCGCTTGTCGTGCAGATGCGGCTGAAAGAAAGACGCTGCCTTAATAGTTAAAGTTATGAATGTCCGTAATAATCAAATTTCACAGTATATCACTTACCATCGTTTGTCAAGTGCAGCGGCTGCTCATCGTCCTCAGCGGGAACTTGTGCCTGCACCAAGATGCCAGCTTCCAAGTGCTGTAATCATATCACATGAAAATATATGAATTAAGTCTGTAATGCAAATATTGGCATAAGAAATGCTGAACGCACATTCGAGCAGCTAAAATATGTTCTCGAATAAATGGGTTGTAATAATAAAAAATGAACAGCACTAAAGAAGCGAACCAATTGAATTGTATTTCAATTATAAATTAAATAATATATATACAACAAAAAATGTTATCCAAATACTAGTTTATATATATATTATATAAGCAGGCTTGAGTTTTAATATCTTTAAGCAAGCTGTCCTAGTGAAACTTGTTATAAATAAAGCACTTAAAAACTTAGTGTTCCATCAAAACATTTGAAACTTGATTTCTTGACCTCTTGAATAAACTCTTTATTCTATTTATTTATTACATTTTATTTTACACTATTACCTTTATAAATTGTTTATTATTTATTAAGCCATTATTATTCAATTACTCTTAATTATTTTATTTAATTTATCCTAAATTTAATCTTCAATTATTATTGCACATCTATATTTCAGCAAACTCACATTTTTCCTTCAGCTCAAACTCTTTCTGACTAACTGACCTAAGCCAAAATTCAAATTGAACACTTATGCAAAAGCTCTTTCGAGTTGGGTAATGTCTCCAATTGGCATTACGCATCTGTAGTGCGACAACAAATGAGAAAGTATGTCGCTTGAGTCTCTCGCTCGTACACCTCTATAGCTCTGCCTCGCTCCGCCCCACCCTGCCTTGCCCTGCCTGGCCCGCTGTGTTAGCCATGCATATCCGCATGTATATAGCTCTTCAACTGAAGCGTTTAATGTTTACTTAGTTGTCTGTGACATAATAGCAGTTCGCATTGGTTACGCGCCTGCCAGATGACTTGCAATTCGTTTGTTTCTCTGGCCAGAGCGCCCAAGTTATAATCTTAAGTAGCACATTTTGCATAAGTGCTGAAACTGCAGCTCAAGGTCGCTTCAAGATTTCTCCAACTCAAGATTAATCACAATCGCACTCTGGAGAAACATTTAGGCTGTTACAGTTTGACTTGAAATTGTTTTTGTACTTTTATTTACATTTTTTTTTTTTTTTTTTTTTTTTTTTTTTTTTTTGTTTGCCGCTCATTAACATTTTTTGAGGTGCGCACTGCAACTTTGTCACTTTCACTTGGGAATAAAATCGCTGATACCAATGGCAAAACGTTTTATTTTGATTTTTTCGTTGATTTTATTTTTATTTTATTTTATTTTTATTTTCTGGCTGCGCCACATAAAACAATATTGGCCTTTTGGCGCCCATATAGAAATGATTTCAGAAGAAAAGTGAATGCCTCGAGGCACAATCGCAGTATTGTTAATTAATGAAAATATGTTTACATATTCATAGAATTGGCATTACTTTGAGCAATGAATATGTAGAGTAAGACTAAGAAGTGATGTTGAGTATTTTCATTGTTAAATTACTAATCAAATATTTGTATTCATAAATTTCCTACATTCATAATCAATATTCAATTCAAATTCATATTTTCTTATATAAAATATTTTAAAAAATGTTTTTCTTCAATTAGAATATATAGTTAACAATAGAATAAAATAATAATAATAAAAATAATAAAAAAAATTTATCAAATTTTAATTATTATATAATCCATTATTAGAATCAGAAAAGTCTATCAATTTTTATCATCTCTAAAAAAATGAATAAATAAATTTATTTTATTATTTTTAAAAAATTGATCACTTAGCTGAAGAAGTTTCATAAAATATATAAGTGCATTCACATTGTGTTTAACAAAAGAAAAACCTCTGCTCAGCATAATCAAATCAAATGGCAAATCGTAATTAAATATCCAAGCAACAATCAAACAGCTGTTTCTATTATTATTTTTCTTCAATGCCAATGAAAGTGAAAATCCCGGCTAACCGGCTGGGGAAACTGAAAATAGTTAGCGTAGCGGGAAAAAATTGCAATTGAGCAATGGCCACAGTGCGATGCGACAATAAAAAGAGACAACGGACAAAAACGAAAGAAAAAAAAAAAAACAGCTGCAATAACTTCCGAAGCGAGAGATAAATATAACATTAAATTGTAGACAAGAAACCCGAATTGCTGGAGTTTGGCTTTGTGCAGCGAGCGATGACAGCAACTTTTTTTTTTTTATTACTATTATTTTTAGCTTCTGCTTTTTGATTTTTTTTTTTTTTTTTTTTTATAAAATATAAGTAGTTGCATAATATGTTTGGATAGGCCGAGCATTTGTTGCGGTAATACCGAAAAGGCACAAATTGCCAGGCAATGCACAAAACGTCTCTCTCTCTCTCTCTCTCTCTCCCTCTCTCTCCCTCTCTTTCTGTTTCCCTCTCTCTCGCTGTCTTTCACTCTGTATCTGCAGCTGGTAAATGGTAATTTGTGAGCACAACTATTTTTGTGCAGTAGCTAAGTCAATTTGATTGGCCTTGGACACCTGTGTGTGAGTGTGTGCAATTTGCATTTGGGCAACTCGTTTTTTGTGACGTCACTTGGCGGAAGATTTTGCCAAAGAAAGTTGCAGACTTAGTCACGTTTTGTTGTAGTTGTTGCTGCTTTGTCTTGCTGTAAAATGCGCATTATGTATTTTTTTTTGGCTCATTAATTTGAAGATAAAAATAATATTTAAAATAAAAAAAAAAATACAATGAACAACAAAGCGATACGACTTGAACTTGAGTTTAGGGTTTCACTTTTACAATACACAGCTGAGGGATGTATAAAGCTAACTAACAATTTCGATCTCTTTTGGCTGTTGAAACAGTTGAGTCGCACTGTGTATTATTTTATTTATGGAACTGGACTCAATCCATATGGCTGCTCCACACCCATCACAAATTCAAGTTCGTTGCCTAAGTCTTTTGTTTTTGGGCAGCACAAATGAATTTAGGTTATTTTATTGGAGCAACATGCACATAAAATGACGTTCACGCGCGATCACAAAATATTACAAAATTGTTGTGTATAAATAAAAATAATATTAAGCTTCATTTTCGTATACCCACCTAGGCACAACAGATATGCACTCAAATGCATTTTGTTTTTTGTTTTTCGTAAGGTAAACAAAAGATTCGGTCTTAGCTCTTATTTCATTTGCAATCAAATTTGAATTTATTTTGGAATTTCGTTGAATTTGTAACGTTATTTAACTCGACTGAACGAAACCGCCAACGTTGACGCACTTAACGAAACCACGCTCGCTCCAATGAAAATGAAAGTGTTAAGCGCGGTGTTAAAATTAACTTTATATATATATACAAATATTTATATACATATATATGTATATATATATTTTTTTTTTTGTTATTAAGAAATGTATTCGCTTTATTATTATTAGCCGTTTGTCGTTTATGAGCTGTTAATTGTGTTGGGTTATTGCCTGAATTTTGTAATATTTTTGTTGTTGTTACTTATTTCGCTTGTTTATTTTTTTGCCAATTGCATAAATAAATTTCACTCCGAAAATCACACACAACTTTTTGTTGCTGTTTTTCACTTAAATTCAGTCGATTTTTTGGCACTTTATTATTTAAGCTTTAGCTGTAGCTGTTGCGCCTGCACCGCGGCTGCTTCCGTGTGCCGTTGCTGCCCGAGTTCGACTGAAATTGAAACTGAAACTGCAAAAGACAAAACGATACAACAGCCCCACCAGCAGCAGCAGCAGCAACAGCAACAGCAACAACAACAACAACAGCAGCAGCTTCTACAGCAGGCAATACAATAAAAGCGCCTCAAGTCGCGCTCACAGACAGCTTTGGCTTTGCCTCTGGCTCTGGTTGTGGCATTGCCGAGGCAGCGGGGCAGAGAGTACGGAGTGCGGGCCTCTCTTTTCGTTTTGCTTTTGAGCATAGAGTGCGGAGTTAAGACCACGAAGGTAGCGCCACAACGTCGCAATGTACTGGGTTTTTACTTTCTTTCAGCGTCGACGCGCATTGTATTGATGGATCGCTTCGACGAGCAAGCTGTGCTTTAAATTCTGTAATTAACTGAGGCTTGAAAAGACACACACACACACACACAAATAATAAAAAATAAACAAAAAACGAAACAAATACCTGCAGCTGCTGTCACTCCATCTCATTCTGTGTACCTTCGAAGCAAACTCCAATGAACCCGCCTCCAGCATTAGCGCACTTCAGGTATTACCCAGCATATTTAGTCAAAAACCATGTTTTGCGCAACCTTCGCTTGTTTTTGTTTTCAGTTGTTGTTTGTTGTAGGTGCTGGAAATTAGTGCCTTGCCATCGACTATCGAGAGTGTTCGTTCAATGCTGTTTCGCGTGAATCACGCATTTTGCTAGTTGGTTTCCCCCGGCAACCGTTTTTGGCCTACTTAAAATGCGAATCGATTATGCAGCAAAGTTTTTCAGTCAACAAAATTAAAAAATGGTCGAAATACTGAAGATTTTTGTTACTCTTGTTCAATAATGTTTAGAGCTATGGAAAACCCAAATGTTTTGCTATTTCGGTTTTTGTTAAAGCGAAATCCTTGACTTGATTATCTTCAAAAGTTCCACGCAAACAATGATCGATATGCTATAACTATGAAGCTGCCCACAGTTATTAGCTCTTAATATGCCAAAGAGACGCAGAAGGCAAAGCATTTAGTTATTAAAAAAAAAAAAAAACTAAGACTGCTCCTATAATTATTGTATTATCCAAATCTAGATCAACTTAAGCAAAAGACTTCAGACACAAACTTCTTGAGAAACCTGACTCTGGTATAATAAGTCTCAGCCTCTGGCTATATACATTTTCGATCTCTTCGAACTCATATGGGCCATCGAAGCTGCGAAGAAGTGTGTGTATGCTGTCGCCCGCGTCATTAACGACCGTGAAAATCAAAAGTATGGAGCGTGTGACCAACATAATTAATTTTGTATTCATACTCATTCTGCGCCTCAAGCTATTCGACAACAGCAAAAGTTAGAAAACACATTTTTTTTTATTATTATCATTATTTTTTTGTTACCCATTGTTCGCCAACTGTTGACACCTTTCAGGGGAAAAGCAACAAAGACCATAAAACCATAATGGCAACATGTAACAAAAACTTTGTAGCAACTACACGAAAAGAAAACTGCCAATAAAAGCAAGCGTCTGGCTTAATGGCTGAGAGAATGTGACAATAACTTAATAAATTTATGTGTGTCTATGGAAATAAAGTCAAACGAATATAACTAGACTCAAGTAGCTCGCGTTGGCCTAAAACATTTTTGTTTGATTTGCCCGCCCGCTTGAGCTTTAGGCACTTCGCATGCGCTTTTATGAGCTTTTGCATGCGCTGGGCACTTGAGCTTGAATGAAAAGCTCTCGCATCGAGCTTGCCTTAAAATTCGTTGCCTTTTCAAATTATACAGGGCTTGAGCTTTCAGAATACTGAAATTGGTTGGCAAGCCTGACACCAAATTTGTTTCATTTTCCCCGATGAAATACCATTGCAGTTTGTCATTTACATCGTTATATATTTATTAACTTAATTCATTGTATTTACAATTAAAAGCAGTTTGTAAGACATTAAATTAGCTTTAAGAATTAGGCTACAACTACAATGCCATTGAAATGTATTAACTTTAAGCATTTAGGAATTAATTTATATATATTTATATATGTATATAGAGATACTTTATAGAGTATTAGCAACGATTATTATATCTTTTGCTCGAGTAGTTTAAAATTCGTTGACTTAAACCTTTGGTTTCTAAGCTTAAGTTTTTGCATGCATATTTTTGTATGATTATATTTTGCGAACAATTAACATTCAACAAAGTTGTACGATAGAGAGAGAGAAAAAGACAGTGAGAGAGAGAGAGAGAGAGAGAGAGGAGGGGATCATCTCATATTTACAGTATATAGATATTTCGGATAGTATCTTATAGATACTCGTAAAACACAATCCAATAGATGCAATTGAGGCTGGCAAACAGTGCCGGGAAGAGCACACGCGATGATCGATCGATGTAGATGGCTCTCTTCAAGCGCTCCTGGGCTGGCGTCAACTTTGGTTTTGGCAACTCTGGCTCCGGCGCTGGTGGCGGCGGTGGCGGTGGCCGTATGGTTGGCGTCAATATTATATGCGACTCCTGACGCGGTATCCAAGGCCCATCGGCATCCAAAGGAGGCCGTACCACGCGCCGTGTCGTGGTCACAATCTGCAAGAGCAACGTTCAAAGAATATAGAGAGAATACATCTCGCAAGAGGTCTTACCTATGCTAACAACTAAGTTCATTAAGAAACTTATGTCGGCAGCCTTTCTCTAGTTATAAAATAACTTTAAGTTTACTTACGCGTTTATTTTTGGTCATCTCATCGAATATCTTTTCTATCTTTTCTATTTTCTCATCCGCCAGGGGCATCATCGTGGACTGTTTATTCGATGCGGCATTGCTGCCAGCTGCTGGTCCCGCTTCTGCTTCCTTTTTTCCTCCCTCACCCGCCACGGGTTTAGGCGGATATGCCATCGGCTTAGGTATGGGCGTGTCGCTGAGCACAATATTTATCAGGCAATACTCCATGAGGGCCATGAAGACGAACACCGTGCAGACGGACATGAAGGCATCCACAGCCTTCAAATAGGAGACGGGCGGCAAAGAGGATTGAGACTTTGCATGTTGTGTGGATAGTGTGAGCAGAGAGGTCACGCCCAGCGTGACACGAGCGGGCGCTGCCTCAGGCTTGATCCAGAAGGACACCCACGACATGATCACGATCATGCAAGTAGGTATATAGGTGTTAAACACATAGTAGACCAAGCGACGCTTCAGCGTGAAGACCACCTCCAGACAAGTAAAGTTTCCTGTCGAATAGACCTGGGTGCAGTCCGCTGTCTCGTTGCGTATCAGCGCCACCTGCGGCAGCTCAATGTTCTCGTCCACCACTAGCGGTGTGGTGGGATCCCATTGAAAGATTAAATCATCTGTTGTGTGAGATACTGAAAAAAAATGAATAAATAAATATATAAAAAGATTCTTTCGGAGAGTGTATTCCGATTCTTATACCAAACTATGTACTTTGAAAATGAATTTCCCAAATTTGTCAATTAAATATTTTTAAGTGATATATGTACATCATTTTTTTATATACTTTGTTCCCGAAGGGGATAATGTTTTGGGAAATGGTAAGCAAAGTAATTGAGTAAGTTTAAATACTTCTCGGAAATTTTCAATATATTTCCTTGTTCAAGAAACATAATCTTTATATATATCTGTATATATAATGTATATCGATAAAATTAAAACTCACAGCTCTCCATTTGCAGCTTGCACTCCTGTGTGTCGTGTGGATAGATGGCAAAGTTCATGATGCAGGATAGCTTCAGCGTTAGCTTTACCATGTAGAGTATGGTCTTGTCCTTGTAGAGCCACATATAGTGATTGGGAATGGTCATTGTTTGGAATGTAACCGATTTGGCATTCTTAAAGAAGGAATCGGGTCGCCACATATTCTTGAGCCAGTCCACCTCGAGCAGGCGATACTCTTGCGTCATATTCTCGGGCAGCCGTAAGCGATGATCCTTCCAGGTTTGCGCAAAGAACACATCCGCCACATAGGTCATGGAGTTCTCATCGATGGAGTCGAGTCCCATGACCGTAACATGAAAATAAACGATGGTGGGCTGCCCCTCCTTCTTGGGCGGACGCATTTTGTCATAGCGCTTGATATCCTCTGGCAAGATATCGGTTATAGCCAGACTTTGTCTAAAGATGTTTCAGTGTTAAGTTGGGGCTTCCCAAAGCAGTTACTTACAGCATACTTACTGAAATTCACCCTTGGCATAGTGTTTCAAGCAAATGCAGCATATGACAAGCAGTATGACTTGCGCGACCATGTCTATCAATTGTTTCGTTCTGCAATGAGGGAAATATCATTTTGAGTACCTAAAGAGCTCAGTCTCTCAATCGATTGATGGCCGTGGCACAACCTTTGCTGCGGATCAAAGCAAAACTCTCGAACGGTGTCACTGGCATTGACAATGCATCGAGTGCAACAAAAATAGCGACAATTATGCTGCTTAACGGTGTAAATAAAATGTGAACTAAAGGACAATGGCGGGGACAGTTAGCGCACTTCCTGCACAATAGCCTCGGCATTGCCAACCTAACTACCTACATCTGGTTCTCTCTCTCTCTCTCTCTCTCTCTCTTCTCTCTCTCTCTCTGTCTCTCTTTTTCCAGTTCTTTGCCATTTTCGTTTGCTGTTTCTCTGTCTTGTTCTGTCTACACGTGTAGCTCACAATACCGACTTAATTCACAATTAAAGCCACTCGAAGCGGGCGCGTGGGTGTTTTGTGGACCAAGGGGCAAGGGCGGTGCTGCGGCGGGGCACTCCATAAGTGGCCCATGCGCCTTTTGTACGCTGCCGCACAGAATGTACCCCATTGAACGCGACACGGCGACGGTTTGAAGGCAGCAAATGCAACGGACGCATTCGACAAGGACAATTCACATGGTAAGTGATGAAGCCGAGCTAGTCTACTAGACGTCATGGCCAACGAGCTGGATAACTGGATAATCGTATTTCTCAGGCGTAACTAGGCCAACATCTTAATTCACAACTTAATTAAATCAAGTAACGTGTTAACAAAAATCAATCGAACATTTTGGATTACTTGAGCGCATATTTGAAATATTTCTATAATTCCATATATATATATAAATTTTTTTTTTTTTTTTTTGAGAAAATTCAAAATTTAGTTAAATGTCCGCTTTTCGGTTTCTCAACTAATGATAACTTTAAATTAAAAAAAAAAAGTCAATAACTAGTTTTTTTACATTAAATATTTTCATGTAGAATAATAATTTTTTTATGTTTATTTTTATCAAATTGTTATTTTAAATATATGTAACAATTAATAAGGCGCTCAGAAATTGGACCAATATATATTTTTTTATCAGCAAAATATCTATCCAAAAATAAATTTTCTTTTATATGGCTTCAATGGATTCTATCAAAAATATATATAATTTTCCTAAGGAGTGTGAAATCCCTTAGAAACTATTTTGCAAACTTTTTCATATATACATAAAGCATATTAATATATATAAAAAAAACTATAAAAAAAAAAAAAAAAAAACATAAACAAAGCAAAAAATAAACCCATTATAGAATCAATTCATAAATTATAAATAAATTATAAAAAATAAACATTTTGGATTAGTTAAAAACAAATCTTTATGAAATACAACTATTATATATTATATTTGACATATAGTACACATAATATATTCAAATCTGAATTGCTTTTCTGAACTTTGCCTCTGTCAACATGATATAGAAATATTTCAAATATCTTTAATTTGTTAAACTGAATAACTTAAATTTCTCAGTCTCTTATGCATTATAAACTTTTATTTTTCGCATTGATTTTCAAAATAATTACTTTTGCGTGGCTTGAAACTGAAGCAGTTATAGCAAACGTATGCGTTACACAGATTATAAATCCTCACAACGATTATATAACATCAGCTCGATATAGTGGCAGACATTGTGCAGATCATTAAGTCAAATTGTGAATTAAATTTATCAGCTTTCAATTTAAAAGTTTCTCTATTTTAATTAATAAATATTTATATTATTTTTTTTCCTTTCTTAGTTTCCCAATTAAATGTTCAGCACTTTAATTATAAATTATATATTTATATTTTAGTTGAATATTTATGCCGATTTGAACGTCTTTGCTGTTCGAAGTGTCGCTGACAACTGACGTTTGGAGACGGACGATTTGAATTTAAAACGTTGCCAGGCGAATAGGGCTGGAGAAAAAACTTATTCGCCAACGAACAGACGCAGGATGCTGGATACAAGACGTAGATGCGGATGTATGAGTATTTTCCTCTGTGTGTGTGTGTGTGTGTGCTATTGAGACTATGTGGTTGAGTCGCTAAAAAAAACCTTTGCTCGCTAGCAAAAAAAAAAAGTGAAAGCCCTGAGAGAACTAGGAAAACTCTTTAATACAGACTGTTCTTGAGCAAGTATGTGATATATATAAATATATATGTGTCTATTGTCTATATATGCATATATACATACATATAATATATATGTATGTGTGTGTTTGTCTTGTCATAGTCACTTAACATAATTTTGTCAAGTGCTTTGGCATTGCCTTTCCACATAATCTGCTCGTGCCTCTGTCGTCATCGTCATTGTCATGATGAGCCAGGGTCCCCCATTCTAGCCCCTGCATCCTCACCTTCCTCAGTACCAGTCTTAGCTAGAATTCTGTACGTTTAGCTGCATTGCTGCTGCTGCTGCTACTGCAGCAGCCTATTGATTGCTTCTGGGCCCTCAATTGCATGAAATTCGCGTGAAAACCTGTCCCCAGTCTGCATTATTTGAAAAGTGTTTCTTTAGTTGTTTCAATCAATTTCAATTGCCTTGTTAGTTAGCCACGAAACAATCCAACAACTTCTCGAGTGCATCCCTAGTGTAGTGTTCTTTTATTTTTCTCTTTTTGTCGCAGCATCAGAGTTTTGCTTGATTTGTCTTTTATTGCAGCTGCCTGCTGCGCTGAAGGATTCCGAATGGCTGCTAATAGATAGACATCTTATGATAATCCAATGAACCTGCTGACGTCAAACTGTAGCTGCAAAGACGAATGTAAATTTGGATTGCATTAATTGCTAGAATAAGGAAATGAGAATGGGTTAACAATAGGATAAAATGGACAAGATAACAGGGAGTCTAAGAGAAACAGAGAATAAATGAGGAAAGATGAATATAATTTGGAAAAGATATGAAATATTTAGAACTTTTTTACTTGTTTTATTTATTTATTTATTTATTATTTATTTTTTATTCATATATTTATTTATTATTATTTATTAATTATTGTATTCATTTATTTATGTATTTATTTATTTATTTGTTTATTTATTTATTTATTTATTTATTTATTTATTTATTTATTTAATTTTTTATTTATTTATTTATTTATTTATTTACAAAGCAGGGAATATATAATGAAAGATAAAGGGACAAAAGATTGAGCAGAAGGAAGCAGAGGGGAGTGACAGAGAGGAGCAGATAAGATCGTGAGAGAGCAAAAGTCAATGAGCAACAGAATAAACCATTGATAAATTTCTATTATTTAGCATTTAAAAAAAGTAAGTTAAATGCAATTGATAAGAATTAGACTGAGAGAGGTGAAATGATAAACATAGAAACTGAGACCTTTGAACACGACACAAATTTTTCACGAAGAGACCTAGTCAAAGCTCATAGAAATTGCAAATGCAAGTCATCTGGAAAAAGTGCATAGGAACACATTTAATAAGAATTCACAAATTAATTAGTGTGTCATAAAAAAAAAAAATCAGTAATTTAATTAAGTGGCCCAGCCGTTAGACGGAAACTGATGAGCTGTCTAAGACAAGCTGTAATTAAAAGACAAATCCACCTGTGAAAGGGCGCCTCAGTGTATCCAAGCTAACCTTGAAGAATATTGCACACACACATCCATAAGATGCCTATGCTTGGGCGTGCGGCCTTTAGCCACACTCAACCGCCTTTGCCGCAAGACACTTTGGCAACACATCCTTTGGCCTTCCGACAACAGCAACAACAACAACAACAACTACAACAACTCATCATCAGCGTCGTTATTAAATTATCTCTGATGCGATAATAACACACACTTAAGTTACTTGCCACGGATCTAACTAAGGTCCCCTCCTTCAGTCCCATGCTCCGTCCGCAGTCTCACAGTCGCCCCTCTTAGTTGTGCTATAAAAAGCTGCTGATTTTTCTATAGTTTATTCGAATGCAGTCGAGCGTGACGCTGCTTTTGGACCTGGACCTAAGTGCTTGCCACAAGCTGCGGCTAGATGCGGCGCTTGCTTTTCAACTAAACCAAAAACTTCCCCGGAACCCCCGCTGCTCTCATTGGGTCTGTGGCAAACACTTAAAGTGGTGCTCTCAACTTTCTGCTGATGGCAGAGAGATTTCTTCTCAAATTTGTATTTTTTTTTCCTTTTTTTTTAGCGCGCTTTTAGCTTGAATAGTTTTTATTAGACTTGTGGGGAGATTTTGTATATTTTGACAGGCTCTACGCCATTGAAAATTTGTTAAATACATTTTAGATTTGCATATAAGTAAACAAGCGAAGGTTAAAAGCATAACGAAGGTCGGTAACGTGGAAAAAAGTGAGAACTATTTATCAGATGTGAACGGATAATTATTACAGAAATTATTCACATTTTATTCAGCTAGAAAAGTTTTCTAAAATACATTAATAAATAATTTATTGATTGATTATTTTGAAATGAATTTACAACATGTTCTTTGAGAATTCAGAGAATCCTCTGACTTTTCCAATATTAAAAAAAAAACTAATTCTATGATTGTTTCGAGCTGATTGGGCAGCTCTGGCACTTAATTGAAGACGATTTATGCACTGCTTTTTCATGTGACTTTAGAAGCTGATATTTTTATCATTGCCTTCATATGCCTTTTGCTTTTGACATTCATGAAAAATGTTTTAAATATATTGTTATTGAATGCGATAGAAAAAAGGAATTATTGAAACAAAGAATCCCATAATTATGATAAAGATGACGCTGCTGTCCACTCTATTTCAGGTAAGTTCTCCTTTATTTTCTTACAGGTTTCCTGTTTGCAACAAACTGCACAACTATTCAAACGTATAATAAGACCTGTCTGTGGGTGGGTGGGTGTGTGTGACCCACATTGCGCCACCACATGCGGAAGTCGATTGAATGGAATGTTGCAACCTACGTTAAACCACCAGCCACCCCAACTCCCCACGACTAGCCCCATTCATGAGGCGAGGACATTGAACCGGCTTCGAAATGGTTAATAAGGGAGTTGTATATGGGACTAAGCGAGTGTGGGCCGCCCTTAGGGGTTGAAAGCAACAGTTGCCCAGGTGGAGAGCAAGCCAGTGCGTCATTGTCGCCATTGTTGATAAACAAACCTGTAGCCGACTTGGTGGCAGCACGTGTGTCCACAGTTTGGTGGTTAGTTAGTTGTTGCATGTTCGGCCAGTGGTTGCGGTGCCAGGGGGTGGCTTTGCCGTGCGGCGCATGCGCCAGCTACGAGCAGCTGAGCGCTGCTCTGTGACGTCGCTATTGATTTTTACACGGCCAGAAGACGCGCATCGTTGCGCACTGCATTTTGTGCTGCCGCCTCAAAATAAATAATAATAATAATAATCGCACACACAAAAGCAGACGCACAGAAAATGCATTAAATACGCACAGTTGTGAAAATTAATATTCGAATATTGTGAAAATAACACATAAACGTTTGGCTGGCAGGCACAGGAGCAGCGCGCTGGCAATACGGAAGCGTGGCCCAACATGATTAAACTGCGACCATATGTGCCCTCCAAGCGCATCGCCATACGGGACTCTTCGATTGATGAGGACATCAGCGACGATGTGGACGATGAGGTGTTCATCAAGGACGCCAGATCTGCCAAGGTGAGTCATCCAGTGTCATCTCGATGACAATGTAATAAATCAGCAATGAAGCATCTCTCCCTGCGCTCCTTTTCTATGTTCTGCGATACGCTTTCGCTCTCTTTTCACTTTCGTTGCCAAGGCGCGCCACAGATTTTTATTCTCTTAGGCACATGTGAAAGTATTTCGAGACCTTTCACTTCCATTGACTTATTATTTTATGTTTGTTTATATGTTTAGATTAGCTTTGGCATGTGGCCAAATTCTCTTTCAGCTTGACTTAGTGAACTATTTCGCCTAACTGAAGAAATCTCTTGATTATTTCGATTCTATTAGGAAGGAATAAAACTACATCAAACTAATTCAAATAGCGAAATGCGATAGAAATTGTTAAATAGAACGTATGCTTTAAAGAGCTTCTTAATGCATGTACTCAATTAATATTTGTATAGTATGCATACATATATACCACTACATATGCGTATTGAGGTGAACTACCCTATCATTGCCGCAGGGATGCAACTGCCTTGCAGATTGCGCAAGTAATTAGATCATTATCGATTAGACAAGGATAGTAATAATTATATGAAATAGGCAGCATCCACAAGCTATGCAAACTATTGGACTAAATATATCAATTAAAAACATTTAGGGATTTATAAAATAATAAAAAAAATATATCATTTGACGTATATAAGTGTTTTAAAAACAATTTTTTGGTAATTGAAAATAAAACAAGATCACTTTGATTTGAAGACCTTTCGATTCGAATGATCTTAGCTCTAATAATAAGTAAATACTGGATGAATACATCAAAAATTCAAAATTCAATCAGCTTGTGCTTTTATTTGCATATTAAATATTGATATATATTGCATTTATTAATTAACCTCTTTGGGCGAATTCACAGCGAATTCGTTTACTAACCGGCATGCTAAAGAAATGTTTACTTGATTTCTTTGACAAACTGCACAGCAATTCGCCTAAAGATAATATTCACTAATAATATTCAATATGCACTAAGCAATGCGAATTCGCCCTGAGTTTGCTTGCATTTGTGTGCCGCATCGAATTCGTCGCAATTTCGTCTGCAGCGAATATCTCTATTCTGAAATGTTTGCTTCAATTGCAGCGCAGCGAAGAGCAGGGACTGAAGCGCCCGCTGATGGCACCGCGTCGCAAACACAGCTCCGGCTCGGTCAACAGCACGACACCCATTATGAAGCAGCATAAGCGACGTCGCTGCTGCCGCTGCTGCGAGCCCTTCTGCTATGCCTTGGCCGCCCTGACAGTGCTCTGTGCGCTGCTCAGCTTGGGGGCGCTGATGCTGACATTGTTCCCGCAGCCAATGAGGCGCATTCATCACTGGTGGAGCGAGGATGCGCAGCTGGCAATGATGTCCATCAATGGAGGCAGCGACAGCGGCGGCCGGATCAGCTATGGCAGCAGCCTGGGCAGCGAATTCGTGCCCTGCACACAGATCAGCGTGCAGCGCTTGTGGACGCGCAGCTTGGCCCGGATGAACAGCGAAAGCCCGTTGCGTGCGGCCGATCTAAATGGTGATGGCATCAAGGATTTAATCTTTGGCTATGGCGTCGATGACAACATACATTACGAGGGCATTCCGCTGCCACGCTGCAAGTCTGCCCAGCAGGGCGACGTTGTGCCCTGCGAGGGCGGAGTTGTGGCGCTCAATGGACGCGACGGCTCCACGCTGTGGCAGTCGTGGAGCGTGGCGAACGTATTCTCGCTGCACTGCAATGCGGACATAGATCGGGATGGCGGCGTCGACTGCGTGGCGGCGGGCAGATTGGGCGTGAGTTGCAGCTCCAACTGAATCTTGATACCTTTTCCACTTATATGTATATCTCATTTCCTTTGCAGATGATCTTCGCCATCAATGGACGCACTGGCCAGGTCATCTGGAACTTTCACGAACTGGAAGTGGAGACCAACTCGCCCATTGTAATGGATCTCTATACGATCAACGTGCTGCGAGACTTGGATGGCGACGAGGTGCCGGAGCTGATAGCTGCACATCTCGAGGAGCGCGAGGAATCCAAGGCGGGCCACATCAAACTCATCTCGGGCAAGACGGGCAAAGTGCTGCGCAGCATACCCACCCCGCATCGCGAGGAGATGTTTGTGCCCATCCAGCTGCTGACCCGCGCCGACGGCACCGAGCTGCTGCTCATGCTGACTGGCGGACAGAACACGCCAGGTGGCATCTATAGCCTTCGACTGCTCACGCTGATGGCGCACACGAGCGAAAAGCATTTCACTCCGCTGCATCAACAGTCCCTGTCCGGCCTGATGGTGCCCGCCGTGCTGACCGATCTCAATGGAGATGGCATCACCGATGTGGTCGTCGCTGCCTTCAACAGCAGCGTCTTTGCCTTCGATGGCAGAAACTACAGCCAGCTCTGGAACTACACGTTCCCGGCTAGCGAGTGTGTCAGCGCCATCGTGCCGGGCCACTTCGATCGGGATAATGTCACCGATTTCATGGTCAAATATAATACGGGTCCGGGTTTTCCCGTCTACTACTACTCGCAGACGACGATTCTGGATGGACGCACTGGGCAGCCGCTGCTCGATGCTATGATGACGGATGCGGGCGGCTCCAGTAGCCTGCTAGGTGGCGTCTCCATTTCGCAAAGCTTTGGCGGCGACTTCTTCCTACACTGGCAGCTACAATGCCGCAACAAACCCAATGCCCGGGATGCCTACGAGTTTGTGCCGGACAGCGATATCATCATGCAGGCACGGGCGGACACCTGTCGGCTGCGCTACAACGAATCGACGGTGCTCAAGCTCTACGCGATCGCACGGCACATTGAGCCGCCGGGCGCGGTCCTGTTCAGCACAGATGATCTGGAGGTGCAGCTGAATCGCACACAGAGGCCTTCACCGACCGGCAAACAGTCGCCGCTAAAGCATCCAAAACTGCTCAAGAAGCTGCTGGCCAATCGGGAGCAGTTACTTCGTCAGGCAGCAGCCAAAGATGCGGCCGAGGAAGTGCAGTCGCAGACACAGTCTGGTCCAGCTCCGGTCAAGTACACTAAGCACCACAAGCATACGCTGCCGGAGCTTTTGCCGGAGAACGAGCTGCCCGGCTTTGGGGGTGGCTACGTCAAGGAGCCCTACAAGGAATTCGTGAGTTATTTGAATAGGTTTTAGCTAGAAATTCAGAAGTTCTTATCACCAGCTTCTCTCACAGAAGGACTACGAGTCAATGCAGCTGCCAGCGGAGAATCCCAACGCCATGCGCCTGCCGGAGGAGTACGAGCTAGTCTACAACGATGAGCTACCACAGGCGCCGGAACAAAACGAGCGGCCAATCCACTTGCGTACTAAATATCCCAGTGGCAACAATCGGGATGTGCGCAGCGGCAAACTGGACGCGATCAGCACCAGCAGCACCAGCACCACTAGTCTGCCACTCTCGGCTCAGTCGCCGATTAGTCTGTGGGATCTGGAGCTGGACAATGAGGCCCAGGAGCAGGCAGCTGATGCAGCAGCAGCTGCCGCGGCAGCAGTAACCACCTCAACCACACAGCCACAGTATCGGAGACGCAAGCGACAGCGACGCGACGACTCGGCCACAGCCAGCAGCAGCAGTGCTTCCTCTACGGCAGGTGAGGATGCGACAACGACTGAGACTGCACAGGCAGACGATTGGTATTTGGCGTCCATTTCCTCAACTGGCATGCTGCTCAAGGCGCTGGGTAATGTGAGCTCCGCCCTCGACTTTGCCTTC
Organism: Drosophila koepferae; assembly: GCA_030914345.1. Classification (NCBI taxonomy): domain Eukaryota; kingdom Metazoa; phylum Arthropoda; class Insecta; order Diptera; family Drosophilidae; genus Drosophila; species Drosophila koepferae. Next base: position 11,705,665 of record JAUESR010000197.1, on the reverse strand, counting down.
GTGCTCAACATACGTGAGTCGGAGGCATATCCACCGTTGTTCTCACCGCAGGATCTCAGCTGCGTCGAGGAGAAAATAAGCGCCTATAAAAGTGCGTTAGATTAATTGTTTTTGTTGACTTTTCTCATATTTATCTCTTACCTGTGCAGGCTATACCGCCGATAACTTGCGCGTGCTGCGCAAGCAATTCCTTAAACAGTGCCTGAGCGAGCGGCTCGTGGACACGGAGCCCGACTTGCCGAAATACGAGGCACAGTTAATAATCACTCGAATCGGCATAACATGCACATGCCGTACATTGCAGCCGGATGAGGTGTGCTCCGAGCTGGATCCAATTGAGGCACAGCGCTGGACTGAGTTCATGGGCAACGATGGCAATGGCTATTATGCCAACTAAATGTCTAAGTCTATACTACTAAAAACTCTCTCCCTCTCTCTCAACTCTACAACTATTGTAATTAATCGATTGTCGTTTGTATCCGTGTGACTGTTTCTTGTAATTGTAACAGTATTTATGCGTGTTTTGTGTATATTTTCTGACTTTTTAAAATACAATTAAATATTTGAACTTATGGAATGCCCGCCAATAAGTTTTAACTGGAAACGGCTTCGAAGGAGGGTGACAGCTCTACGACATGCCAATAAAAGTAACGATAGTTGTTCAATATCGATATTTTGTTGGACTACAATTTTCCGGTTAAGAAAAATCTAATGTGGACATACAATATAGCCTAATAATATTTCATGTATGATCTATTGTTTTTAATTAGAAAATGACGCTAATTTTTAATTAAATTGTAAATTTCATACAAAATATCGATAAATAAACTCGGTACCTCTTGTCCGTTCTTGGTTCAGCACTAGAAAGTCCAACTTTAGACAACAACAAGGCATACGAGCTGCCTAAATATTATTATAACTTAATGCTGCGTCCTAGACACACACTAACAATAGCATGGGCATTCTAGAGAAGATTGCTGAGATCGAGCGTGAAATCGCGCGCACGCAAAAGAACAAAGGTACTTTTGTGCGAATGTAGAAACCGGCGCAGACAACGCGGAGTCAGAATTCGCATTGCTGGCAACGGCGTTGCCAGCTATCGCAATTTAGGGTTAGAACTCATTGTCAATTCTTGAATCTTGCAGCAACCGAATACCACTTGGGCCTGCTCAAGGCGAAGTTAGCCAAGTATCGTTCCCAGCTGCTGGAACCGGCCAAAAAGGGTGAGAAGGGCGAAGGATTCGATGTACTGAAGAGCGGAGATGCGCGTGTCGCGCTCATTGGCTTTCCCAGTGTGGGCAAATCCACTATGTTATCCACACTGACCAAAACCGAATCGGAGGCGGGTGAGTGGAGCGTTATATTCGGCAGGTATTCGGCAAAAGAAATAATTACTGTCTCCCACTCGACACAGCCAACTATGAGTTCACCACATTGACGTGCATCCCTGGAGTAATTGAGTACCAAGGTGCCAATATACAGCTGCTCGATCTGCCGGGTATCATTGAAGGCGCTGCCCAGGGCAAGGGTCGCGGTCGTCAGGTGATTGCTGTGGCACGGACAGCAGACTTGGTGCTCATGATGTTGGATGCCACCAAGCCTAATGTGCATCGGGAGCTGCTAGAGCGGGAGTTGGAGTCCGTGGGCATACGACTGAACAAGCGCAAACCCAATATATACTTCAAACAAAAAAAAGGCGGCGGTCTGAGTTTCAATTCAACCTGCGCCCTGTCGCGCTGCAGTGAGAAAATGGTGCAAATGATTCTGCACTCGTTCAAGATCTTCAATGCCGAGGTGCTATTCCGCGAGGATTGCACAGAGGATGAGTTCATTGATGTAGTCACGGCAAACCGCGTCTATCTGCCTTGCCTGTATGTGTATAATAAGATTGATCAGATCTCCATAGAGGAGGTGGATAGACTTGCTCGACAGCCCAACTCCATTGTGGTCAGTTGTAACATGAAACTCAATCTGGACTATATGTTGGAGGCGCTCTGGGAGGCACTGCAGCTGATCCGGGTATACACCAAAAAGCCCGGTGCCCCGCCGGACTTTGATGATGGTTTGATTCTGCGAAAGGCAAGTAACTTGAATATACGATATAGGAATCCTTTTAATCTTGCGTGTGTTTACTAACAGGGCGTCACCGTGGAGCATGTGTGCCATGCTATTCATCGTACGTTGGCCGCACAGTTCAAGTATGCATTGGTCTGGGGCACTTCCACCAAATACTCGCCACAGCGCGTGGGCATAGCCCATGTCATGGCCGACGAGGATGTCATACAGGTGGTCAAGAAGTAGGTCGCATTTACTAAGCCCCGAGCCTTGGCATTAATGGAGTTGAAATATATATTATATTCTATCTAAATCTACATAATTAAGCAGATTGTTCATCTGTAGCATTATCTTTCCTCAAAAATATAACTGTTTGTGCCGACTTACTGACAGAGTCAGCCCACTTCTTGGAAGATGGATGATGGATTTTCTGTTTTCAACGTAGCTGAAGATGAGGATCTCAATTCTATTGAAAGCTGCAAAGGATAGGATTGCATGATAGCCTTTTACTAACTTTATTGGCTGATCGATGAAACATGTCAACTAAAATCTACTATTGAAAATCATCATCATCCATTCACTTGGATGCAGTTGCATTGTTGGCCGTTGCCGCTGATGCAGCTGCGAAGCTCTTGTTCAACGTGCTCATCGCCGAGATGTTGGTGAAGGGAGTCGGGCCGCTGCTGATGCGTTGTGGCTCTATTGTGGTCTGTCCGGTCGGCTTCTCGATGGCGGCGAATACATTGGTGGCATCTCGCAAGCGATACCGGCGTAGATTCAAATATTGCTCCTTCTGCTCCTCGACGCGTTGGTGGATCTCGTGCATGCGGCCAGCCAGCGATATGAAGGATTCGTTTAGCTGACGAAATCCTCGCTTCAAATCCTCAGGAGATATGCTTTGCGGATTGGCTAGCGCTTGCATGTGGCTTTCCGTTTGCAAGATTTGCTGCCGAAAGGTAATCAGATCCTCTTCGTACTTGGCCACCAGGCATTGGAAGTATTGAAATGGCGCTCCATTCTCGAACTGCAGGCCGGCGGGCGTATCCTGTGTCCGCTGCGCCATCTCCAGCGATTGAATGGCCTTGGCCGTCTCGCTGCGCAATTGCTTGATGTGCCGACTGTTGGCATCCACTGAATTGGCCACGTTCTGTAGGACCCAGCGCAGATTCGTAATCTCGTGGCTCACATTGCTCAACTTGGAAGTCGAGGTTCGTCCAATGTCTGAAGATATTGTCTTTTGCTGTTTGATGTAGCTCTTCAAAGCATCCACTGTCTTGACTATCTCATCGGGCACTTGGGTCTCCTTTATCTGCAAATAAAGGACAGATAATACTGCTGCTTTTGTAAGCTGTTGCAAGCAGTTACCTTAATCCCGTCCTGCTTATTGTCGCCAATTTTGGGCTGAGTGGCGCTTACATCAATGCCGCCCAGGCCCACAAATGTAGGAGCCACTGTAGCTGCAGGCTGTTGGGCTGTTGTTAACGGCTTACCGAAGATGCCACCCGTGGTCGCTGGAGCAAACGAACCGCCCAGCCGCGCATTCGAATTGAACGGCTGCGCTGTGGCCGTCGTTGTGGTTGTGTTGAAGTTGAGGCTGGCTGCGGTCGTTCCCAGCGGCTTGCTGAATGAAAAAGCGCCTCCACCTGATCCTAGAGTTCCTGTTCCAGTCGCCCCGAAAGCAGGCGGCGCTGTGGTCGGCGCACTTGAGGGGGTTGAGAAATTGAAAGTGGGCGCCACAGTAGCAGTCGCTGCCCCGAACGCAGGGGCAGGGGCAGCGGCAGCAGCAGGAGCTCCGAAAGTCGAAGTTCCACCTGCAATACTGCCAAACGCAGGCGCTGCTCCTGTAGTGCTCCCAAAGGTAGGTGCAGTGGCTGCGGGTGCACCAAATGTTGAGCTTGTTGCGCCAGTTCCAAATGCGGGCGCCGACCCGAGACCGCTAAATGCTGGCGTAGTCGTCGCTGCTCCAAATGTAGGTGCTGTGGTCGTTGCGCCAAATGCCGGCGCTGCAGTAGTTGAACCAAATGCCGGCGCTGCATTAGTCGCACCAAATGCCGGCGCCGCAGTAGATGCACCAAATGCAGGTGCTGCTGCAGCGCTCCCAAAAGCCGGCAGGGATGGGCCTCCGCTGAGTGGAGCAACTGTAGCAGAAGCTGGTGAGCCGAAACTGAGTGTTGGCGCCGCAGTTGCTGCTGTCGGAGCAAAATTGAAAGTAGGTGCTGCTGTGCCGACCACGGCGCCTGCGGCTCCGGCAAGACTTGATGTGGCAGTAGCAGCACCAAATGCTGGCGGCGGGGCGCTTGTTGCTGGTCGCGCGCCAAAATTAAAGCCGCCTGTTGCTGGTGCTGCAGCGCCGCCGCCCAAGCCGGTATTTGTGGTGGGTGTGCCGAACGAGAAGGACATCGTTTAAAACGTGAACAATTTACTTCAATCGCTAATTTATTGTATGCCTCGGAATTTTAGCCTTTTTACTGACTCAAAAGGAAATTTTACAATAAACTAAAGCGCACACTAAGAAATTTATCGATAATTGTTGGCTTAAAGACTCAACTAGTTCATTATCAAATTCAAATCAGTTCTGATTGCAAAAAAAAAAATCGATAAGTTTTACGTGCAAGGCCAAAATCCAAAACTAAATAATAATATTAATCAGATCAATTTACCATGTTTAAAACAACATTCAATCGGCACACTGTTATTAAGGCCAAAACTTAAATAAACTGAACTGAACAGCCTGCTCCCACTAATGTCTCTATGCCATATGGTTAATGCTTCCGCTCATATGACACTATATTAGCGAGTGCTGCCACCTTTTTACTATAGTACCAAAAAAAATACGCTAGTGGCGCCTGCGTCGCATTTAGGTTTTTACAGTTATTTTCACTAGGGTCATACGATCACACGTTTTTTAAAGCAAATTGTTTAGTGGAAATAGTGAAACAATGGCCGCATTGGAAGAAAAATATACAAAATATCTAAAAGACACAGGAATATTGCCACGCCTGCTCGAAATATTGGAGCAATTGGTGAATATTGATCCGCTTCCCGCGGAACCGCTATTGGAAATTCTGCACGGGCTCGGCTGCCCGCTCATACCGCCGGCCCAAATGAAGGCGCTGGAAAGGAAAGTATCGCGTGCACAAGATGAGCTGCGCTATCTGCGACGTGTGCTGATAGATCTAGGTGGTCAAGATCAGCTGTACGACAGCGACACGGATGAAAATGAATATGTGGGACAAGTTAGCGAGTTGGGAGCTGAGCCCTTTTACTCGCCCCACTCCAGCGAGGAGGACTGCCCAACGTCCGACTACATTTTGGAAGGTTCGGTTGCTGTCGGCAAGAATCGTCAACAACAGCCGCAACACGAGGATGAGCAACAGCCCTGCTGCAGCCGCGACCTGCAGGTCAATGCACAGCGTTACTAATTGCGTTTCATTTATGTACATATGTATGTATCGAGTACATATGTATAGACAACTATATATACACATACCTAACTTTTAAAATTTAACTGCCTTGACAGTGGCTCGACATATACATTTTTTCATATTTTGTTAAAGAAATGATTTTCTTACTATTTGAATAGTTCAGATAGAATACATTATGTAAACCCATATTTATATATTGGTATATCGATATTAATAACCAAAAAGCCCATGCAAGAACATGGCGTATTATAAATGATCGCAGAATGCATTAACAGTAAAGTTTGAAGTCGACTTATAATGCTTGATATCATGTTAAATATAATATTTTATATAAAATATTTCTATATAATAACAACAGCATATAATCCCTATATATACCTAGCACAGTTTAAGGTATGCGATTGATAAACTTTAATCGCAATGGAATTAATACAAATATGTATCTGAAAGTTGAATTAAATCAATCTAAACTTTATATTATTTTTAATTTTATATCAATCCGAATCAAGAGTAATTATGAAAGCTCGTAAGAATTAAGAAAACGAGAAATATGTTTATAAATTAAATATGCAATTATTCCTCATATATTTTGTTAAACTATTTAAGTTACTTTTTCTCTACACATATTTAAATGGATTTCATGAAACGATCTCAATTATTTGCGAATCAAATTGATTTCGATAAGCTATCATCGAGGCAGTAGCAGAATAAGGCAAATTTGATGATGCTAACACTAACACTGGGAAATCAACAGCCCAATAACCCGCATCCTGTGTACAGTTTTAGCTGTTGCATTCGCAAACAGCGCTAAACAAAACAACAATTCAATTAATCCGAAACATGTCATCCCATGTTGACAACTGCAAACTTCATTTGCTAAAACCCTTCTCCACTAGCAAATAAGATGCGGAATGTGACCGGAATGTGGGCCCCATAACGTGAATGCCGCAAAGCCAATGTGAATTTGGCAGATACAAGTTCAACTAAGCTCGAAAAGTGTTCTTTGGTAGTTAATGTTTTAATAATAGTAATATTGTTAGCTATGCTGGAAAATATTGCACCTAGAAGAATGTTGATCTGTTGACTTTGTTTTAATTAGCCATAACTATTTATCAAAATAACTAATAAATAATCAGTATAGTGATTCGGCTTAAGATTCATTCTTATAAATATACATATATTATATTTGCATCATTTAAGCTAATTTGTCCTCCTACATACATATATAAATAATTTATAATTTTTTGTAAAGTAAATATAGGAGAAGTGGAAATGTTCTGTCTTTAAATATTTAAAAACAAAATTTAATTGCCAAGTTTTAAAAAGCATTACACAACTGTTTTTTTAATACAATAATATTTTAGTATATATATATATATATATATACAATAATAATAAAATAAAACTGAAACTCTATTCAAGCGCCATTTAGTTCGTGCTCAATTCACAATTCATACGCCCACAATTAGTTGTATCAAACACACACGCTCGACGCGTTTCAACTGTTGCAGTTTCTCATTAAATATTTTTTTAAGCAAATAGTTCAAAATAAAAATATAGAAAGTTTATCAAAATATTTGCAATGATTTGCACTTAATAAATATATACATATATGTTGAAAATAAAATATTAAAAAAATAGCTCACACAATTTATTTACCAATTCTGCGATAAATCCATCTAAGCCATATTATGGAACGTTGCACGGGGCGTGGCAAACGGCAGCTGCCCGTCGCTTTGATATATAAAATGCAGCTCGAGTTGACATAGTACATAAATATTAACAATAATAGATTGCGCTACTCGGCTATGTTCGACTAGCAGCTGCCCTGCACCAAGCTACAGCTACTGACACAATCTCTTTTATAGCTGCACTTACATATAAATCAACAGTATGAGTGGTCGGTCGAGTGGTCGAGTTTTGCAAAGTGCATGGGTAGGAGCATTGCTCGCAAATAACTGTTAACCGTTGTAATTTTTACGCTCTATTCACGAGATCAGCCGAAAAGAATCGTACTCACTCGCTCTCGCTCTAAGCAAGTGCCTTCGTTTCTTTTCGTTTTTGTTTTCGGTTGAACGTTCGTGAGCCGCTTCTTTCCCGAACATCGTTTAGAGCGCAATACGATTGACGCTTGCACACTGAGGCACTGGAGTCTATACAAACGGTCTTCACCTTCGCATATATGTATGTACATACATGCACACATTCACACTATTAATGTGTTTAGCGAAGACAATTCTCGCATACACACCATTACAGGCAGAAAGTGTAAAGTGTGAGTGAAAGAAGCTTACATATGTATGGGTTTGCGGCCAATGAGCAACGGTCAACGAATAGAAGAGATTGTATACTTACATACATGTACATATGTATATATATGTATATGTTTCAAATTTGAAATTGTCGACAGCACTGCGTGAGCAAGCAAAAGTATTCCAGTAGCTGGTTTTGTTACCGAAATAAATAAGATTTTAAAATATATTACAGTATTTGCCACAAAAGTAGGTAATGTGAAATGTAATGAATTATATTTAAAGAGATTTGATTCGTCGTCAGCAACGGTCGAAAACCTATTGTGGTGCTCTTTGTATATCTAAAATTGGCCTTAACACATTAATCATGTGTCTTTTCACACATAATGGCTTGACTTGATTCCATTACAATTTCATTTCCTATAACTCTTATGGGTTATGCGAATATGCCCTGAATTAACATATTGAACGGGTATACAACTAAAATTTATTTTCTCTTTATCCATGGGTGTGTTTGTTTGTCTGTGAAGAGGATCGTCTACATGCGCTGCAGGGGGCGTGTCACTTGCTGTCAGCTGTAACGGCTGCTTTTAATTGTGTTCTCTTTTTTATTTCTTTTTCTTTTTTTTTTACAATTTATTTAGATTTTTTGTTCGCATTTTGACTTTGAATAATTGCTGCGGAAATTGCCTTTTAGCAGCAATTTTGTGGCTAAGCAGAAATAACAAAAAATTGGAAAAAAGTCCCGCGCGATAATTGATTGAAACAAAATGCAGTCGCATTGGTTTACAAATTTCTCGCTCTATATATACATACATACATAGTACATGTTCGTATATATTTTTTTTGGCTACCAACTGAACAGCGCACAAGCTGCATACTTTTGGGCGCTTTATCTGTGCGCAACGTAAAATCTGCTTTGTCGTTCTGCCCGGCAGGCTGCCTGCCTGTCTGTCTCTGTGCCAGTGTGTCTGTCTGACTGGCGCAAAACTTTAACCACGTAAAATACGAGCCCGCTGGGCAACCGCCGCAAAACACATAGCCACATAACACACAAAAAAGAACAAGAGAAAAGAAATCCGCCCGAAATTAACGAGTTGCAAACGTGGAGCTTTCGAAATGCATACAAAAACAACGGCTGCAATCCAATAGCAGTGCTGCCAGACTGACTCGAATTTCGTATGAGCTATGCGAGCCTGATTAAAGTACCTGATAATGATTTGAACCACACAAATATACTTTGACGTGTGCTATAAATAACTCTTAGTAATCATATGAAGTTTAATTTAAGTATCGAAAAGTTATAAGAAGGAATGAACACAAATAGATCTCTTCTATTGAATAAGCATGTTACCTATGCTATATAGTATGATCAAGTCATATCGCTCTTTGCTAATTCTTATTAGTATAAGTCTTTATAGAGATTAAAAATATATGTGTAATCAGAATAAAGTCAATATAGTCATAGACTATTTCTATGAAATGTTACATTTAGAAATGATTTTTGTTTTTATCAACAATAGAAAGAGTAAAATTCAATAAGAAATTTTTTAAACTTATGGTTTTCTAACCGACTAATATGCTGTATAACATTGTATAGTCCACGAATTGATATGCGTAATGCAGTTCGATATTTTTTGCAGCGCCAAACTCTACTATCACATCTCTTCTCCGCCCCTCTGTTCGGCCGACAACCAACCGGAAACGCTAAAGCAACTGCAACACAAAAAGTAGCCAACAAATATAAAAAGAAGGAAATGTGTAAAGGGAAAATGAATGAAACCGGAGCAGAGACGAGCGGATCTCTGTGTGGGACGCCGCTTCAATTTCATGTCGAGTAAATTTTAATTTACAGCTCTTTTGTGACCGCAGGTTTTGCCAGCATGCGAGCCGAAAACTTTTTTACTGTTTATTTCATTTTATTTCTGCTTCTCAATTTTTTTTTTTTTTTTTTTTTTTTTTAGTTCGTTAATTTGTTTTTCTTCTGTTTTCCTGTGCGGATATATATGACTTTTGGGCCATTCGGTCAGTTTGGCATGCTGGCCAAATAATATATACAAATAATATGGCCAAACATATATTGCTGCCATTTGCTGCAGGGCCACATTTGCCATTAGTGAAAATAGCCGCAGGGGGATGCGGCCTGGCGTGGGTCGGCAGCTTGCACAAAAGGCGCCGCTGGACTAATTGCAGCTGGAAAAAGTCTAAATTATGCTTCATTAGCGCCCGCTGAAAACTCTATTAGCCAAATGAGGCAAAGGCGGAAAAATGCGAAAAGAGTGGAAAAAGTTGTACGCGTCGGAAAAACGTGCAGCGCCTAAATAATGTACAAAACTTTATTGGCAAATGCTAAATAAAAACAATTAAAATGCAATTAAAAAGCATAAATTATGGGCCGAGTTCTGTTAGCATAGGGGCGTGGTGCTGTAAATTCTATATTTAGAGTATATATAATATAAAGTCATTTATTTTTACGGTTTCTTGTCAGCTTCAGCAAATTGCAGCTCAATTCGAAACCAAAATACATCAATGTCTGACACACATGCAAAAAGAAATTGAAAGAATACAAAAAAAACAAAACTTGGTGCATTTTATCATCTATTGTCATTTTTCATGCTGCCAGCAGCAAAAACAGCAACAACAACAACAACGGGAAGGAGTTAGGAAAAAGGGTTAACAATTTTTATGTGTCAACAAGACTAATTTGTGTCACGCAACGCAAAAACTTGGCTAAGAGATGACAAAATACGAACAAGAACTGGCAAAAGTGTTGTAAACAAAAGCAGGCAGCATATTAATAATGAAAGCAGGACAACCAGCATGAAAACACACACACACACACACAAGCTAATGTTCGAGACAACAAAAAATCAACAAGCATCTAGAAATTAATACTCGCTCACACATACACACATACACTTACTCTAGAGGACACATACTATTACAAAAGGTTGCCAGCTACGTGCTGTGCAACTCTCTCTCTCTTTCTCTCTCTTTCTTGCTCTGTTACGTGCACGTGTCATAATCCTTTTGCTGAACAACATTTGTCTTCTTTGTGCAATGTTTTTTTGTACATTTTCTTTTTAGGCTGCCTGAGCTTTGCGCTTTCAGCACAACATTTCCCAATTTTCTCAAATTTCAGACAATCGCCAAGTTTTTCACGTAATCCCATCTTTTGTAATATGAATCTTTATTTGACGTAATTCTTGCAGGTGTATGAAATAAATGAAATGAACAATGTTTAAGCAGTTAAGTCAATTATTTGAGTATATAAATGAAACGTATTTATATAAATCTTATATAAAATGTCTCAAATTATTATTTATTTACTAAAATTACCAACAGATTCCCATTCCCTCTCTCTTTCTCTGTCTGTCTCTCACTCCCTCACACCTTTAACATTTGCCAAATTACTGAACTTGCCACCTACCTTATTCTGTTGCCAAGCAACAGATTTCTTTGTGCTCTTGCCCGTTGTTCCTCATTAATCCAAATGAATGAAGCTTAGAGGCTATTCGGAACTTGTACAGTTTCTGATTGGATGGGCTGCCATGTCAGGCATGGCGTTATTAATAATACGAACTATGAACAAAGCCACGAAGTGCCTAACTGAATAGCTAGCTATTATTCTTGTAGGCATGGGGGAAAGTAAACTAAGTTAGATAAATATACCAATAAATACGCTTTATCATCTGAGTAATTCCTAAAATATATTATTCGAAATACTACACCGCGCACTTCTATAAATATTCGTACATATGTAATTTATATTTTCTTCGATTTCTCCTACACATTCTCTAAAAATATTTGTTTTTCTCCTCTTTTATTAGATTTCTTAAACACTTTTTGCAAGTGTAAGCCCAATTCGATATCGTAATAAAAATGTTGAATCATTGTGGGCATATTTGGTATACGCCGCCTGTCGCATAGCTGTCGAAATTGCTTAATGATGACAGCGAGTAATTCTGTGGCAAAAACTTATTTTAATTGCAAAATGACTACTGTTAATGGAAAGTGGACCACGCAGGCCACTAGAGTAGGGAGATGCTTTTCCCTGGGGCATTACCACAAGCACAGACCTCTAATTATATTGTAAATGCGGCCGCCCGCAAGGCTGCGCTTCATTAATACGCGCGCGCAAAAAATAAAATAAAAATAACCAAATGTTGGCGACATTTCTAACTCCGTCTCCTCCGTCCTGCCTCTGCTCCTGCTCCTGCTACAGCTGTCTCTGATGGATGACTTAATCATCCAGAAAAGCGCCACACAAATCAACAAGCAAACAACGCGCCGCCGAAGCGCTTCTCGCAGAAGTTTAACGAGCGGCCAAATGGCTCAGCTCAGCTCAGCTCAGCGGCCCGGCGGCCCAGCGGCCCGACCTCAAAATTAATGGAGCAAATCAAACGAGCAAACGGCAGTTCCAGTTCCCGTTCCAGCTCCAGCTGCACTTCCAGTTCCATTGCTGGTTTTTGGGTTAATAATGACAAGATTTGTGTGTGCCGCATACGAAATTAGCCGCAGTCCACTGTCCTGCTTTGTCAGACTATTTTCATTTTCCTTTTCCTTTTCTGTTTTTTTTTTATCATTAATTTTTCAGTAGATGTGTCCCGTCGCGTTGTTATAGAGTTTGTTTTTAATTAAAGTCCAAGCGTGAATTGCAAAAATATTAGCTTCCGGTACAGACACGAAAAAAAAAAAAATAGCGGGCGTCGTCCCCTAGGAGGCAGATGTCTTGTAATGCTCCTATATAAGTGAGTGAAATGGGATATGGAATGCAGCTGTAGCTGTTCTTAACTAAGCGATACTCTCTATATTTGTTCATAATTTACAGCGTATATATGAATCTAAATATCCTCTTGATAACCCATTGTTATTTATTTTAAGTATTCATATGAAGTTTTTTTTTTGGCATACTATCTAGCCAAAAGTGTTCGTAAGAATATGAACTCTTAATGATGCATATCATTAATTCATAAATTGTTATTCAAAATAAATAAATGAACAAAATTGTGTACCAACTAAAAAATATCCTGTACAACACTTATTTGTATGTTTTTCCTAAATTTTAAGCAAGCTTATATCTCAACTAGAAAATATCACATAAGCTTGCTATATAAATATAAAACTTCTTTTTATAATAATAATAAAGTTATATTTATTTCTAACGATTGATAAAAAAACTTGTATTCAATATTTTTAAAAATAATAATACATTTATTCCTAAATTTATTAAATAATACTTAGTTATTTATCATTATCTGATTAGTAGTCCTCAGTAACATATTCTTGATTTCCAATTCCTAATAGCAACACAGTTCTTTAATATACCCACTATTCGAGTATTCAAATTTACAGGGTACAAGCAATTCGTTCCGTCTTAAGAGCCACTTTCTTCAGTATTTAAAATTTATTCGCATTTTTGTTCGCGTTGGCGTCTTTAATTAAGCAAACGGCAGAGCGGAAATTACCTAACCAAGGAGTCGAGGCCAGCGGCGCACGTCCACATCCCACATTCCGCTCGCCCACATGCGAAGCATCATGCAAATGTGCACGCAGTCACCTACTCGCCCGCCAATCCACAAACACAAACATACACACAGACAACGAAAGAGAGAGGAGACAGAGCGAGTGAGAGAGAACGAAAAGTCGTTGAATTCGCATAAAATGTAATAATAATTTCGCACAACGCGTTTTAGTGGAGGTTTTTCGGTCAAAAGTTGCTGTAACGGAAACAGCTGTTTCCGCAGCTAGTACAGCCACACCCACCTACCACCAACCACCCACAGCCCACCCACAGGCCACTCGTGGCCCATTCATGCAACTGCAACTGCAGCTCACTCAGACCCACTCTCGTCCCACAATTTACTATTCATTTGAATTTTGGCTGCCGACTTTTGTGCTGTTTGCCACCGCACAGACCATAAAATGCAAAAGATTATGAAAAGTGCCGTTGCTGTGGCTATGCCGCAGTCACTTCCACTTCCTTGGCGAACACAACACACACACACACACACACACACACACACACACACATGCACACACATATGCACATTTGTGTGCCGCACAATAATAATAATAATGCAGGCAGCCACGGCACAGCATATGGAGCTCATTTTGGCAAGAGTTAAGAGCACTCGAATACAATTTGTGGTTGAGGAAAAACACTTTTCGGTAACGGCGAATATACCAAGAACTTTGAGCTTTAGAAAGGTATACTTGGCGGTTGTTGAAAGTTTATTTTTCACTACATATAAGATTTTTTTTTATATACATATATGTATATATCTCAATACTTTTAGTTTATGTAAATTTAAGCACACTTATAATTTGATTTCTTTGTTATTTAATACAAAAAAATAGACATTTATTGATATTTACAATTGTATCAATTGTATGTTGTATGCCCTTTAATATTTAATTTTTAATTTAATTTATAATATTTTCAATGTTAATCAGCAATAAATGCTGCTTTGGTGAAGTGTCATAGCAGTCAGCTTTTAGTGTTTTTGCAGATTAAATTTCTCTTGCTTTTGGCTAAATTTAAACATTCTGGTTGCCTGTGATTGATGCGCTTCAATAATTTAAGGGCTTATAAAAGTTGTCTGAATTTTTATAAATGCATCATTTGCTGCATATTGATTTATTGCATATTGATTACAAATTGATGTTCATTGCACGATACGATAGGTAAGATATCTGAGAAAATGAGCCCTTGGTTGGCCTAGAGGCTTGCCTTCATTTGCATTTGTTATGCTCGTTCGAACTCTGCTAATTCCCATTAGTCGAACTCTAATGCGTAATTCGATATGTTATGGCATTCACGTGACTACAAACTTCTTCCACTTTGCTCATATGCCATCTGCAGCAATTTGTAGATGAGACTCAAGAGTAACCCATTCGGCTGCCTGCTATCTCTATCTCGCTCTTTTTGTCCCTCTCCTCTATGTGAAAGTTCGAGTTGAAACGGATGCTTACGAGCTTACAACGAGTAAACTTTGGCACTTGGAAAATTGTATATTCTTTAAGCTGAAGCACAGAGACACAAACACTAACACAAACACAAGCACAAACATAGACAGAAACACAGTCACGGCCACAGCTCATAAATAGCATAGAGATGGCATGGAAGAAGGAACTGTGCCAGCGTTTAGTTTTACTTGGCAGCAAGAAGTACTTTAAACTCAAGCCTTTTAGATTAGCTACGTAAGTAGTCGTGTCATTTAGATCGAGTCAAAATCTGGACTTGAGGGTCAACTAATGGGCTTACTTAAATGTATGATATGTAAAATTTGTTTACTTATGAGTTGGGAATATTTGGGAGTTGAATAAGGCAGGATGAATAATTTATAACTCAATTCATTTTTGCTTTACAATGCTTCTTCAAATTGCAACACAAAGAATCTCTTTCTTATTTATTTTATTTTTCTTATTATATTATTTTATTGTGGATTTTTTATATTCATGAAAAATAAATAAAAAATAAAAATAACAATAGCTTCATGTACATACTTATTTTGAAAATATCTAATGCAATTCAAGTTTATTTGATCTAATGACTTTTAGTCTGAACTTTAAATGGAATCTAATTTAAATTTTATTTTATTATTTGGAGTGCGCTCACTTTTTCATTTAGCTGTTGGGGTCTGTTAGCTGTTAGTTTTTACCTACAGCCCTCCAGCTATTGAACTTTAGTGCCACAGGCCATAAATTATTTTTGCAACTAGGCAAACTCACGGACAGCTTTTCGTAATTTTTTTATGTCAATTTTTTTTTTTTTTTTTTTTTTGGGCAGCTACAGCAGTTGCCTGAAGTGTCTTGAAATTACATTTGCTATATTAATAAAAGAAAATAAAATAAGTAGTTATATATACATATGTATGCATATAGAAAAAAAAATAGTGAAAGCTGAGCTGCCACTGCTGCTGTTGCACAAACTATGCAAATGCGTCGCGTGCAGCACAGCAGATAAAACAGTAGCTGGAGACAAATACATATACATAGATACATATACATAGATTCATACATATATATGTACACTCACGTATCCTTTTTTTCCAACAGCCCCTCGTGTGTTGGCTGACTTTTGGGCTTGACGGCTTGGGGTACGAGGGAAATAGTTGCGAGTAGGGTCTACGTAGTCGCACATAATGTGCAGCAGCTGTTGCCGCCAGTGCCAAAAGTTACAATAAATTTTTGCATTAGTTCGCAGTTCAGCTGCTTCTCGAAAGCGTTTCAAGAATCTCCTTTAAGGGAAAGAATTTTAAAGCAATCATGAATAAATAAAAAATGATTCGTGCAAATAAAACAATGCCTGAACGATTGAAGGTAACAAAACAAATTGAGTCGGGCCCAAAAGCTTGCGGAGGCAGAATGCAGCCCGGGGTTATTTGCACTCTTTTAATAAGAAAATTAATTAGCTCGTAATTTCTGCTTGCTTCTAAACCACAAAAACAGTTGATGAGATACTGCGAAAAACATCAAACAGACGAGAAGTTGACTCAATTAAGGCTTTAATTAAATCAGAAGTTCTTTAGAATTTGTTAAAGTCCTTAACAAATAGTTGAAGTAAAGCAGTGTTTGCTTTAGCAAATATCAATTCTTGAAATTTCAGGTTGTGTTTGAGGTCTTAATAATATTATATAATGAATGTAACCATTTATATATTTCAAATATTTTGATTTAGGCATTAATAAGATTCATATAAAGAATAGTTGAATATTTGATAATAAAAATAAAAGAATTTAATTAATTAATTGTAAAGTAAATTCTAAAGTAAAATGAACTTTCTTCGAAATTCTGTTACACTGTCCATATAAAAGCATTATTATATTTCTAAATCCTCAGCGAATTTCTGCGGTTGCTAGCCAAATGTAGGCAAAGCATAGTTTGGCAGTCCAATGGCAATGACTTCCTATCCCGCAGGGTTTGAAGTTTTATGCCAGCTAAGGGAACGGGCAACTTTTGTTGTTACTGCTGCTGTTGCTGTAGTTACTCAAGCTTTTTATTGTTGTTTCAAGTGGTTGGTTCTGTTGTACAGATAACTACGTGCTAAGAAATGTGTAACAAACTACACACACTGCGATACAGGCACGAATAAAGATACAGATACAAATAGTCAAATACAGATACATACTCACACACATATACATATATACATATATATGTATGTATAAGTAGATGTGTATATATATATTTATATAGATATAGCGCAGTCTGTGCCTAGAGTCGAATCAGACAATGGCATTACCGCTCGACGTCCCTCCATGGACACATTCTAATAAAAAGGAAGCAATGCGAATGCCATTTTGAGCTGCCTGCCAGTGATGCGAAACATTTGTGAATGTTTGTGTGTTGTGAAAGTCACTGGGCAAACAGAAACTCCAAGCGGCGACTCTTAAATGCGCAGCACTGGCAATTTTTTTTTATTGTGGCACGTGCAGCTAGACATAGACGTATAAATATATATTTCTAACTGGGCTATGGCTAGTTGTGGTTGCAGGTTTCTGGCATTGCTCAACACTGATTCTTGGCAAATCCTTTTGCCGTTTCACAGTTGAGCCTTAGCTCTTCCTATATATATTTTTTTTTTAGGCATTTGAGTTATAAATGCCGCACTACTTGAATGAATCTCATGGGCGTAATAGTTTTCAAATGGCTTTTATCTAGCTCCAGTTCTCGCACACGAGCGGCTGTCCACCCTCTCGCTAGCACTCTCTGTGTATAGGGGAAGCAACAAATTGCCATTATATGCAATTTGTGGTACTCACCAAAAAGCACGAGTATCCCGCACATAGACAGACAGAGAAAGAGAGAGAGAGAGTGAGAGAGAGAGTGAGTGAGAGAGGGAGTAAGAGTTGAAGCAAGTATTTGGTTGATGCAACAAACATTCATCGCATTTCTCGCATGTCTTCGGTTTCAGTTGCGAAAAGGTATCTCACTGCAGTCAGGCAACCAGGTAGCCAGCCAGTCAGCCATCCAGTCAGGTGTCAATTACACTGTTTAACAAAAATAGAAAATAAAATAAATTGAATGCAATTGAAACTGATTTATAAATTGATGCCGAAATCCCTATAGAATTTCATAGAATTTATGAATTAATGATATAAATATACTCTGCATAATATACTATGCAATGTCTTCTTCGAAATGAATATACTGAATGCTTTCCAAAGGTAACTCTAAATAGATAAATGCCCATATATATATTTGTATATATTCATAGATCGTCCACAAATTCTTGTTGCATAGTGTAATGCTCGTTGCCTTGTTTACGCAGTTTTTAGCTTAGTTCCAGGTGCAGCCGTTTGGATAGTAATTTGTGAATGTTATAAAATGCTCGCAACTTAATTGCAGCAAAAGTTACTAAAGTAAAATAATTCCCGCAGCCACTGAACAGGAATGCGTTTCTGCCAAGGGGAGCTTGCTTTCCCATTGCAAAACCTTGCGCTGAATTCTTGTATAAGCGTGCCGTATACGCAGCGCTAATTGCTCAACGTGACGTATGCGCAGTCAAAAGTTTCTCGATTCAATTCCACGGTGTACTTTAAGGCGACTGATTAAATTAAGCATGCTAAATTTAAATGAATGTGCCGTCAGATAGGTTTTGACCTTCGGTTCAATGCTAAGCCCACAACATTTTTTATGCCAAATGTCAATCAAGCTACAAGCCATGGAAATAGATTTATTGCTGTGGCTGCTGAACTGAGGCCGTGTCCTTGTGTCTGCCACTACCAATAGCTGGCTCAGCCTTCGACTGCAGAGACTAATCAATTTTATATATTCACCATTTTCTTTTTTCACTTTTCCCATTTACGTTTCCGGTCAATTAACGTGATGAAAAATGCATGCATTTTAATCAGCTGAGCAAAGTGCGGGAAAGTGACGAAAAAAATCGAATGAGAAAAAAAAAATGAGAAATGAGAAAATCACGACCAAAGCAAACATTAAAGAGGAAATCCGGGCTTGATGAAATCTTTGAAGAAGATAACATCCTATACAGACATGTGATGAAGCACATTAATCAGGCTTATGGCAGGTTCCATATAAAAGATATAAAAGCAAAGTAAACTTTGATAGACATATAGCACGAAATTCTCTTTAATAAGCTTTACATTTTTACATAATATTTAATGATAGTGCGTAAGAAGATACTCAAAGTGCATCCTGCATTTGGAGAAATACTTATCAAACGTCAATTGAACTTATGCCTGTCGTGAGCTCTGCTATGGGAAATAGATACGTTTGAGAATGCGCAGCACTAATAAATATATATTGTAATTAATTACACAACTCACCTCTTATACATTTCTGTTTAGTTGATATGCTTATATCCTACGGCTATAATATTGTATTAATATTGTACATTTACAAAGGCATATAATAATGCCAAATGGCTTTGTTCTTTCTCATTACATTAAGGTTGAAACCACATTGCTGCCCAACTGCTGCCCCTGCCACAGATGAAGCCACATATGAAGCCTCCACTCGGTTCCTGTGCCCCTGCAACGTCCTCAATGTATTTTGCCGTCATCGTAATTTAATTTGTGTGCTAATGTCTTGCTTTGCAAAATCCTAATGTAAAATAAAAATCTTGGTATGAGCTATTTTGATTTTATATATATAACAGAAATTTCCTGTATTTCTATAGAAATGAGTGTAACACCGGGCGTATTAGCAATTTTAATACACTTGGCCTTATGGCACGTTCTCTTGTATTAAATGCTAATTTCGCATACGGCACACAGCACACGGCCAAATGCTTAAAGCAGGAGCAAGCCAAGGCGTCGCAAAAGGACACACACACACACACTCACACACACACACACACACTCGAACACGCAACTGACTCGCACTACATGACATTTTACAAGTTATTATTATGCAAAGGACACGCGGCGACTCTTGTCGTTATCCTGTTGCAAAATCTGCGATGGTGTTGAAAAATTTACATTTATTCATGGCATAAATAAAGCATAGAACGAAACACGAAACCTGAAAAAACGTATATATACATATATGTATATATGTATGTATATACACATATCCTCTATCTCCGGGATAGAACTTGTGCCTGTTTAGAACGCACCGCTGCTCTTCAATGCAGCTGCAATTTGTTGGGCTTGCCACGCTGAATTCCTGCCACAAATGTTGTTTAAACTGAAATTTTATCATCAGCATTAACATGATATATTTAACATGTGGTTTCGGTCAATGCACCGACTGTCAGCTGCCTGTGGTCAAATGACGCTCTGCTTCCCATCTATGGCATCAGTTGATTTGAATTTTGAGTGGTTTTCCCCAGCATTTGCAGAAATGCGCTAAACACAAAATACAATTTGCAAAAATATTGTAATCAACGCAACGCATTTTTGAATGCCCCAACAAATAATATATGATTAAGGTGTGCATCGTGTGCATAATGGGCCCCAAATTAAATGTGAAAAAGAGAGAAAAATAAAAAAAAACAATAAAATTGTAAAAGGAAAAGCTTATTATTTCATGTATAACTGAATTGCTATTTAAATTTATTGAGGGAGAGAAAATAAAAATAAATATAAATTGAGAGCTGAAATACATTAATGTTTACAATCAATAAAATATAAATAAATATGTACACCAACATTTATTCGTATATAAAATTAAATTTAATTGAATTTTTATCATTGTATCAGTGAATAATTGCAATTGATCTTAGTTAATTTAGAACCGAATGAGAAAAATAATGAATATATAATATGATTTATATACTTTTACTATTAGTTTTCAGATATTCAAGAAATGTCTGCTAAAATATTCAATTTGTTTACGAATATCAAATGATAAATTTGATTACTTTAATAAATTATATAATAATATAATTTATAATCAATTATATATGGACCAATTCCCATGACCACAAATATCAAATGAATTAAGTTTCACCGAAAACAAATTATTAACTTTTCAGTTGGCTAATTAATGCCGTGTTTAACCTCAAAGTGTTGGTAGGCTAACCTCAAAAGCACAAATGTTTGCTAATTGACAATTTTGAGTTTAGCCCAACCAAAACAAAAGCAACACTTGATAACCCACAAGCACTCAACTACATATTTTAAAGAGCCTCGGGCCAGGCTCACACACCCGCTGGCAAGTGAGAGAGAGCCTAACCTCAAAGCATAAGCATATGCAGCCAATCCGACCGCAAGGCATAATGGCACCTAATATTGAATTTGAAATGCGTAAAATTAGCTGCAAAATATTTGGCCGACGCGTCGTACGTGTAAGACCAGCTTCATCCCGGGGGTTCTGTGATAATTTTATGCACCACGGGGCAGTGTTAACCTTTGGGACAAATAATAAAATAAATTAAAATTAAACAGCGCAAAAAAACAAATATGAAAAGTTCCATAAAATTTCCCTTGAGTCGTGTGGCACGGCAAACAGCTCGCCAACTTTAAGCCAAGCGTGTGAGCCAACAAATATGGCCAAGAGCACAATTTAAGTTGTCTGTGCGGGTGTGTTTTTTTGTGAGTGTGTGTGCGTGTGTGTGAATGGGCGTAGGTGGGTGTGGCACACTCTCGAGGAGACACCTGGCCTTACTAAGATATGCATATAAAGCACATATGGCATATGGATGTGGCGCCAGGTGTATGGCATTAGCCACGGCTAACGGTAAACAAGTGCCAAGTAGTTTTCCTTTTATTTTGGCTTACGTTTTATATATAAATATATATATATATATATATATATATTTTTTTTTTATATTGTATTTTCGTGCTTTTTCAAGCAGCATAAAAGTAAACAATCTATTGTTGTTGTTTTGCTGAGTTTTCATGTGTCTGTAGTTTTAGCTCCGTTTCATGTTTTTTGTTTTTTTTTTTTGTTTTTTTTTTTTTTAGCAGCGTAAGCAAATTTGTTTGTTCAGCAGGTTCTGGACTTTAGTTTCTCAGAATTTACTTCTCAGCAAAAATAACAGACATGGCATAAAAGCTAGATACTAAGAGCTAAAAATGCTTATGGGGCAACTGAAATACATAATTGTCAATGTGAACTAAAGCTGAAAATGTAAATAGCAAATAGAAACAGAGTGAATATGAATTCGAAATCAATATGATTTAACATGAAATGGAATTAGCAAATACTCATACCAGTAAACGGACTCAGAATAATGGACTAGAATAATGGAACTGTAGCTGACTTCGTATTGGCACCAAACCAATGGAATTGGAACAAGAAGACAGTAAGACATGAAACTTACTTGTGCAGTCGGCATCTTCTGTTTATTTTCTCCTTCCTGCATCGTCTCTCTCTCTCTTCCGCTCTCTCTCCCCCGCTCTCTCTCTCTCTCTCTCTCTCTCTCTCTCCGTTCCATGGTTTTGTACTTAGGCTATACGTGCGGCTCATTCACACAAGCCTTCTCTGTGTAGTGCATTGTGAGTTCCACTTCCATTAGCAATTTAATATTTAATGACTGCTGTTTATCGCATAATAATTGAATTAAATTCCATCGCCCTTTTGCTTATTATATGATTATCTTTGTTTTATAATAACAGCAATATGGTTAAGCTGCCGGCATTCTGCTTGCCATTCGAATGGGGCTTTATTACTTTGCCCATCGTCTCTCTTTTTGTCTTCAATGGATTTCGGTTGGCCTTGATATATAATGCGCGCATCGGCTTTGGTTTCGTTTTCACGCGCGGTCTCTTTAATGGGCGAGCTTTTTCATTTGTTCGAACCACGCTCCTCATACATAATTCTCAATCAAATGTCGGCAGAAGGCACTCATGCATATACGTTCATATGTTTATATATATATATATATATATATATATATATATATATATATAATGTGCGGGCACGAAACATGATTCTGTTGGCCTCTCGTTCGGGGCTTCGCCTTTCGAGCGTTTTCAGTTTGGGCGTCGTAAATAAGAGTTACGAATTTTTGGTTTGCCTTTTGAAACCGAAATTTAATTAATGCGTTTCCTTCGTGTTTTCGCATATTCATGTTACCAGCACTTTGTTTCGTTCGCACAGGGTGAGCCAAAAAAATCTGAGCCAGCTCCACACCGCTGTGTGTGTGTATGTATGATTGTGTGCGTGTGTGGCACGTTTTGATCATTAGCCTGGGTGTGTAGGTGTTATAAATATGCGTTAAACTGCGCTAATATGCATGGCAATGACAACCCCACACACACGATACGCCAGTAAGGGGGATATTATGTAGATGTTGCACACAATTTATGGCGGGCACACGAGACAGCAGGACAATCAACCATGGTCAAATTCGAGTTCAAGGATAAGGGCGTAGCAGCCCTGTAGGAGGCGACAATGTAAGCGGACCCATCTTAAAGTTGTTTTATAGCTGATATACTATATATGTATGTGCTTTATGACTCTGTTTTTGCTGCACTTTCAATTACAAACATTCGCTTAACTTCTAGACCGAACCCTTGGCCACTTTTTACTTTTCAACCTGCATAAATTATGCCACAGAAAGTGCCCACAATTATTTATTATGTCACAAAACAAGTTTTGTGTTGAAAGCTTGTCAGCTGAAGAAAAAAAAAAGAAAATACGAAAAGATTTAAACACGCCTTCCCAACTAATATTTCAAATAAATTCACACCAAAAGCAGAAAGAAGAAATGACAACAAAAGCCACAAACGACCCGTTTAACTTGGCCTTCAAGCATCATTTGTCAAGGCGTAAATTTTATGGCTCTTTAAAGAGTGAGTCTCTTTTGAATTTGGTTAGCTCTCATCGCCTGGCTGTCATATGCGAGGCAGTTTGCGGTTTCTGCTGATTAGCGTACAGCAAACACATATGCAGCCCAAGCAGCCTCCATCAACCAACAACTGTGAGCCATCAACTGAACTGACGACTGACACTGACTGACGGCGACTGACATTGATTGGTTCGTGGCAAAGAGCAATCTAAGCCAATACACGTTCAAGTGGTCGCATTCTGTCCTTGGCAAATTATATGTAGACTAATGGCAGGGCATATTTAATCCTGCATGGATTTAGTAGGCTCGAATCAAATATTTTAAAGAATCAACTCAGTGTTTTATTTATAAAAATAATCCGGCTGGCAGACATTTCTAAATTGAGTATGCTTGGTTTTCATGAAGGAGCTTTAGAAATTAGAATCAGTTAAACAGCGTTGCCTAATCATATCATATCTAATATCGGAGTCGAAAATTCTGTCATAATTATCAACTAGGCATTTATGTGAACCAAGCAACAAAGTAAGTATATAAGCAAATAAAATTCGTAACAAATTAAATTTAATATTATACATATATATTTATTTACTTTTTTTATGGGTACATTAAACGATATATGAGTTTTCATAATTACTTTACGACAAGAGCATTACAGTTTCGCTGTGAGGTGTTTGTTCTTTCTAATTTGACGCTTGTGGTTGACATTTGGACGTTTTGTTGTTGCTTTTGTTATTTCCGTTTTAACTGCTTTCATTGTCCGAGTCTGTTTTGATATTCATTTGAACAGTCGACGGCGGCTCAGACGTCGTATACGTAATCTGGCCGCGCTCAAATGTATGCTATGCTTTTTGCTTTCCTTTCTCGAATGGGAGGCGTGTTGACTTAATCAAAATGCCAACTGCCACACGTGGCTGGGATTTGGCTTTAGTTTTTTCGTTGGCCATAAAGTGCACACGTGCATAGACTAAACGTCGTCGATAAAAATAAAGACTGAAACAGACCGACACAGTGTGAGAAATAGAAAGAGAGAGAGAAAGAGGGAGATGGAAGGAGATAAGAGATGGAGTGAGAAATTGGGAACTTCAATTCAGCTTCAAAGTGTTTAGGCATTTTCGAGCAATTTGCATAATTTGTAGTTTACTTGCGAGTTGCCAATCTCCCAATTTTTGCCTCTCATCAAAAATTCGTTGCTTGCCTCTTGCTACGGAAAATTTGGTGCTCTTAGCATGCAGTGCAATTAATGAAAGAGCTCTTAAAGCATCTGCTCTATATACACATGACTTTTAATGAATTTATGCAACTTGTATTTGCCAGCTGACGGCTCAATTTATGTGCTTCGACCTGCACTTAAAGGCATTTTCCCACAACCAACTTTCCTTTAGTCCCACTTCGTCCAGCCCCTTGACTGCCCGCAGAGCTCACAGCGGCACACAGCTGACCTCATAAATAAGCAGGGACCATGCAATTATGCGCTTGAGCTGTCATTTCCCGCTGCCCGTTGGTGTGAAAGATTGCATATTGGCATAAATTAATCAGCTAGCTGCAGCTCCAGCTGGCCCTGATTGGACTCGATTGGCGCAACTATTCAATTGACTGACGGCCTGCGGGTGGTATATACACATATATACATAACTGAAGCTGACTGTGTGTGTGTGTGTGTGTGGAAGTAAAATCAATTTACCTATGCATAAAAGAAATGGCCAGTCAGCTGCCAGATTGAACCAGTTGCCTTTCCAGTTTAAGCTAATTTAAATAGTTAGTTTTCATTCAGCTAACAGTTGGCAACAGTTGAGCAATTCATTATATTTAATTAACATTTGAATAATTAGAAAATGTCTCAACACTCTTGTAATACTCATATATTTATTAGCACAACTATTCATCTTTTAGTTAGCTTCACTTTAAAATGTTTAAATTGATCCAAGTATATGCAAATATTTCTCATTTTTGCCTAGCTTTATTCTTGTCTACTTTAAACTCTAGCCATGTGAGGCGTAATAGCATACGCCTTGTTCAATTTTAAGCCCTAGATAAACAATTTGAGTAACACTTTATGCAGCAACTCAGCAAAAAGCCACAGCTGAATGAGTTATTGCTGCAGATGCTGCCCTTTGGTGTGCTGCATTTACTTGTGGGCTCAGTTTAATTGATTTGCCTTAAGGCTCAACTGAACTTGAAGCAAAGGCTAGGCAAGGAAAAAATAGAACGCAGTGTTGCCCAGCTGAAAAGGAAACAGCAGACAATTAAGCAAACGTAGCAAGCAGAACGCAAGATGACGAAGAATGGGGCTCTGTTGCAAGTGGCGAAAAGTGGAAAGTGGCAGTGAGAATTGCAGTGAGAACTGTAGCAATTACTTACTCGAAATCTGTTGGCCTGGCTACGGCCTAGCAGTGCGGGAGACTTAGCAGAGAGTCTCGACTTTTGCGGCGTAAAAGTGAAATACTTTTTGCCAAGGACTTTTATTGTTGCGGTTAGGTTTGTGGCCCGCTATTTGCTTCAAAGGCAGCAGCAATTGTGTCAAGCGCCGTGCCAGTGCTCTGATTTGATTACAAATTGCAAGTAGTCCGGCAATATTTATTTGGAGCCAGCGTGAAGCGAGCTTCTATTAAATATTAGACTACGCTCAATTTCATTAATTCGACCTGCATTTAAGTGGCCCGCTACATTGTGACAGTTCAGTCTTTCGTGAGAGAAATTAATTGCAATTGCGACCAAATTGGATAACCGCAAATAAATTCCTGTAATGAGTGACATTTTATTGCTGTCTGAAGCAACGGCGGAAAAAAACGCGGACGTGCGCGTTTCATAGGCGATTTTAAACGCCTCGATTACGTGACGAGCACAACAAGCGAGAAGCGCAAAGGAAAATTAGATAATCAGTGATAGGAAGAGAATGAAAGCGAGAGAGAGAGTGAAATTAAATTTAAAAAAAGTGAAAATAAATTAATGAACTTTGGAGTTGAAAAAGAGAACAAAATTAAAGAATAAAGAGCTGTTAAAGAAATATTAAGTTGAAATTAAATTTTGATTAAAGAAAAGGAGTTTCGTCTTTAAATTGTGTATAATGGCTGCCCCAGAAAGGAATAAAATAATATTAATATCAAATCTATATAATATAAATATTACACAGTCTGTGTTACTTTCTTAGAAATACCTTTCGTATTCTTACCCTTTTGGTTATAGACTTGGCTAGGTGTATCGCTAAGCAATTTATAAACTGTTTATGTAAACGATTTAGCAGCAATTTTCTATCATATTTCAAAATTGTTGCAAGCGCGCACAGGAGGCGGGGACGGGACTGCAGCTGTTGCCACTCAGGTTGGCTCAACAATAACAACAACAACAACAACAATGTTTTGTTCGCTGGAAGCATTGTCCGCCATCATGCAATCACTCAAAGTTGTCCGCATTTGCATAAACACTTCTAATCCTAATGCCCAGCAGATTGCTGCAGCAGTTGCAGCAGTAGCAACAGCATCAGTGTGCTCCAAGCTACTTACAGTCAATTGACCCGCAGCCCCACTCTATCCCATTGAAATGACAACGCTACAAGATCCAGCAGCACTTGACAGCAACAGCAGGAGGAGGAGGAGGAGTAGCCGGCAACCAATTGATGTTGCTTGACTGGGAGGCTTTGGCGTTGGCTGGTTTCCTTTTCCTTTTGCAGCACTCAGCTACGATTACATCAAACAAACTCTGGGCCACTGCCAACTCCTATGTCACTCAAAGCTTCGCACATTATTGCCCTTTGCCTCGGCCAAAATGTGGTCGGAGTCACAGTACTAGAGTCTCAGCAGCTGGCAACAGCAGCCGCCGCCGCCGGAGTGTTTAGGCCGTCAGTCAATCTGTCAGCCACGTTTCTTGAGCTGATGTCTTCCAGCAACTATTTGTATTCACGTTGCTAGGAAAATGGATTGAAAGAGCTATGATTGGGTGCGAAATATAAATTTAATTTAATAAATTTTCATAGATAGCGAACACGAAATTACATTTAAAAGTTTCATATATTCGCAGCGTTTGCTATATTTTATCCTTACAAAAAATTGCAGTTTATTCATGAACTAAAAATTCGTTTAGTTAAAAGTTGTTATTATTCGTGTGGTACATGCATTTCGCTGCTTTTCGCCTCCTCCACCGCAAAACATCCCCTAACTATTGTCCTTGTAAAAGTTCATCGCTAAAAAAAGAAAAATAATATAAAAAATTTCAGATTAACTTTGGTAAACTACAAGCGATGTAAATTGCGTAGAGTATATCCTGAAGAAGAGGGACATTAAATGCTCTAGGAGAAATATATTATAAATACATATTTATGTATTATGTTTAAAGAAAAATTGCTTTTATATTTAATTTCTACTTGAGCATTCCTCTTTAACTAAAAATAATTTAAACTTAAAATTTTATTTATGTTTTATTACTTTATTTTATTTAATAGTCCGTCTGTATAAAGTTTACTATAAAATTCTACTTAGTTCTCGAGACTTAGCTCCATTGAAATTATAATTCACTTGGAGTGCTCAGCTTGGAGTGATGCCCGCTCTATCAACTGTGCCCTTTCATTGGTACCCCAACTCGTCAACCGAACGGACGCACTTTGCATAAATTTGAGCTTGAAGCATTGCACTTGCTTGACACATTTTGTTTGGAGCTCAGCTTCGCTCTGCCGTTTCCTTCTACTCTTAACTCTTTTCTACTTTGTTGTTGTTCATTTCTAGAAAAAGAGAAGGAAAATAGAGAAGCAAAAGAAGATGGAGAAAACTTTTGTCTCTGGCGCAACAATTTACCGTTAAGAGCTCAACAGTGTAACACTGGTTTTTCACTTTTCACTAAGTACCAGGTTAGTGTAACACATAAAAAACGCAGCCGCAACCCCAAAGGAGAGGCAAGGCGAGGGGCAAGCCTCCTTGGATGAGGAGACTGCCGAGTAATCTGCGCAACTTTTGTTGCCGTCTTTTGTGCAACGTGCGAAGTTTGTCACTCTGTCAAAGAAATGTTAACTCTCTGTCTGTGTAATGCATTCGCCCTGTAATCCCCAGTCAACCAGGTGCTCCAAGGGTCGTGGCTGGCGCCTAGCTGTCGTGTCAACACAAGTTTTGCATTTTGCAATGTGTTTCTCTTTTGTTATTCTGTGCTCCCCACCTTTCATCAGCTCTCTCTCTTGCACACGCTACATTTGTTTACCCTGCACCTTGCAGGTCCCTCAAGTACTTAAATTAGTTTTCATAGTTTGGCGCCATTTGGCGAACAGAAACTCTTTTTACTTCCACCCTCCCAGTCCCTCTCCATTCCCACACCGTGTGTAAATTAATTCTTTATTATTTTTTTTTTCTTTGAGTTTGTTGTTTATAAAATTGCCGCTGAGGTGCGCGAAAAGTTTTGGCATTTTATGTTGGCTGATTTTATTAATATTTACAGCCAGTCGCAGCTGCAATTTAGCGCATGAAGTTCATATTACTTGAGCTAAAAAGAAATAAAGCCAAGCTGGGTAGACTTAAGTAATTGCACAGATTTTCAGCTGCAAGTTTCATTGTTGGAATTTAGTTTGGATAAAGAATTACATTCTGGCTATATATATATATGTATGAATGTTTTCTTTTGATAAACTATCAGTGAATCGTAAATTTTGAATTATAAATATGAACTCTTGTTTTAATCTTATTGCTTACTATATTATTTAAGGCTTATGCAATTGTCTTTTTTTGGAATTCCTATTTTTTTTTTTTATTAAATATGCCTATAAAGTTTTCATAACTACAAAAATTTGTATTCAATTGAAACATAATTATTTTGACAAAATATATTTTTACTTTTGATGTTGGCATTGCAGAGTACCGTTAAGTAATAAATAATAAATCAATAATTATGCCTCATAGTGTAGCCTCTTTGGTTTATTTAATTTCTTTGACAGAAGGGAGAGTAAATCTTTATTTCTCTCGGCTTAGAAATTCTGTTGGCTTATATTATTGTACTGACAAAATGCGTTCTAGAAAGCTAACAATTTTATACTATTTTCAATTTGTTATTCAATTTTATCTGCTTTAAATACCTTAGGTCATGTCGTTTTCTCGTTTTATTTTTATTTTTATTTAGTACTCTTAATTAAATTGTAAATTTTGATTTTTGACTTGAAATATAATAAATATGAATAAGGGCAGACTGTTTGGTAAAGCTTAGTGAGTTTTAAAAAATATTTTGTCTTTTTGTTCAGAATTTTATTACATATATACTTGATATATAGATATTTCTCATTCGGTTCCAGTTGGTTTCGCTTTAATGCCACTGGTGCTGAAATTTCAAACAATTGCTTGATGCAAAACAGTTATTCATATGCGAAACACACACACATGTGCTTACTGTGTGAATGGCATGCAGTTGGAATTGCATTTGCGCATTTCCGGTCAGCGCACGGATGTTCCGGTGATCAATTTTCAAATACGCTGTGTCAGTTCGCTGGCTGGTCACTTGGTTTGTTGTTCATTTAGAGAACGCCAGCTAAAATCGGAACCAGCTAAAAGTAGGAGGTGTATGTGTGTGTGCGTGGGGTTGTGCTGCAGCTGTAATCGACCTGTCGTCCGCTTGGTAGCCCAATGCAGAAATTGAATACAAATTCACAGTTTTTGCATATTTGCTTACAATTTTCTCTCTCTCTCTCTCACTCTCTCTCTCTCTCTTTCACACACACACACACAGACAGAAAGCTGTGGGTTTTTTGTATTTTTTCTTTAGTAAATTTTAAGCACACTTTCCTTTTTTTTTTACCTTTCCATCTTCGCCAGCAATTTTGTGTGTGGCTAACAATTTTCGGCTAGTGCAATTTGCAATGTGTAGCTGAAATTTCTATCCCGTTGCTTATCTCTTTTTCCGCTATGGAACAGCTATCTATATTCATCGAATTGAATTGGGGGCAGCGTCAGCTATAAAAATTGTTTGCAACAGCTAAAGTAAATGCATTTAGCTCCCAGCGAACTGTAAACAATGGCAGGACAGAGACAGGATGTGGCTGCCTGCCGCCTTTAAGCAGTCAATTCCGCACAATTCCTAACAATTTCCGCAGCCAGCTGTCGACGGTTTTCGCCAACTAACCTTCCAGTCGTCTCAATTAATGAGATTAATTAGCAGCTAATCAAATTTGCAACTACACAGCTTGGCAGCTGACATTGATGTGTGCCTGCCTCACCCTTTTTCCCTGCTTCCCCTGTCCACAGCAAACACCGCACAAAAGTTGGCAACGTCTGCCTGTCTGTCTGTCTGTCTTTCTGTCCCTCTGTCAGTTTTCGTCTTGGCAAGGCAGTGCGTCGATGTCTTGATGCCTGCAAATTGCTTGACGCAATCTAATTAGCTTCATTTGGTTAGCTACTCTTAGTTGCTTTTAGCATGTTTCTAGCCATTTTTTGGCTGGCCAACATTAATTGAGATTCCTAGCAGCAGTCTCCAGGCGACACACTCAACTGCACAATTTTCGAATGCTTTAAGTTAGTTATTTATTATTCATTATTAGTTTATATCGTTCCTAAAACTTGTCGAAACTTTTCCAATATTCCATCACTTTGATGTGTTATTTAACATTATTTAATGGCATAAGACATTTTAAATTTCTATTTGAATTTGATCACAAGCATTTAACTGTTTCTTGTCACATTGTGTATACATCGCATTGTCGGCTGCAACTTATTCTTTTGCAACAAGCCCCTGCAATCTTCATTCAAACAAAATTAATTGACACCACACACACACACACACACATAGTTGGGACTTTGCTATTTGTCTAGATACACTCTCCTATTTGCAGCGTACAAATTGCAATTTACCAGTGATACGTGGCGTCGCCTTTCGCTGCGCCTGATTAGTTACGGCGCCTTGAGTGGCGTGTGTACCGGCTGGCCAGTTGCCCTGAGTATATAAAAAGGGTAGTAAAGGTGTAGGTGTTGGAAGGGGAGGGAAAGTACACCCGGGGGGGGGGGGGAGGGTTAAGGGGCAGAAAAAAAAAAAAGAACTTGGGGGTAAAAAGAAATACAAGGTAAACCCCCTTCGTCTCTCTCCTCGCCGTTCGCCGTTTCCCCTCCCCCTTTTTTCACTCCTTTCGCCTCCCGCTGTCTTCCCCTCCCCCCCCCCCCTCCCGCGTTGCCCGTTCCCCACCCCCTTTCCCCCCGTGTCCCCTGAGTCCCCCCCCCCCCTTCCCGCTCTTTCCCCCCTTGCTCCCATACGCGTCCTCCCCCCCCGCCCCCGGCCGTTTCGTCCGGGGTCTTGGGCCCGTCCCCCTCCCACCCCACCCCCGTCGCCCCCGTTCCCGGCCCCCCCCCCCGCGTTCCCCCCCTGTTCCCCCCCCGCGAGGCGTCGCTCCCCGCGCCCCCCCCGGCCCCGGGGGGTCGCCCCCGTTCGCCCCCCCCTCCCCGCCGTTCGGCCCCCGCCGCCCCCGGTCCGGTCCCGGGTCGGCCCCCGTGCGCCCCGCGCGTCCCCTCGTCCCGGCGGTTCCCCCCCCCGGCGCCCCCCCCACCGTGCTCCCCCGCCTGGCGTCCCCCCGGGCCCGGCCGGTCCCGGCCCCGCCCCTTCTCCCCGCCCCCCCGTCCCCCCCCCGGGCCCCCCCTCCCCGCTGGGTGGCCTCCCGCGCGCGCGCCAGGTCTGCCCTACCCGCCACGAGGGAACAACCCCCTGCTGGGTCGCCGGCGTACCCCCGGGAGCCCTGGAACGCGGGACCCAACGGTTTTCCCGGCCGCACACGCCGGCGCGTGCGCCTGCCACCGGTTCCGGGGTGCCCACCTTCCCCCGCGTTCGGGGAGCCCCCCGCCCCAACCGGCGCGTGCGGCACGGGCCACGGTCCCCCACCCCCCGGGGGTGGGCCCCCGCCGTCCCGCGCCCCGCGCGGTACGGACGACACGGGCCCCGGTTACACACATAACCGCACACGGCGACTCCCGTCGTGTCCCCGGCCGAAGTGCCGGCCTGCCACCCGCGCCGTGTACGGTTGCCGGAGGGGGGCGCCACCCCCCCGGTCGCGCCCCCGGAAGCGTCGCGCCCGTTGCCCGCGGCCGTATCGCCGCGGTGCCGTCTACCGCGGCGTCCCCGGGGCGGGCCCGGTGCGCTCCGGGCCGCGTCCGGCCCCGTTGTAGCTACGTGCACCTTGTCCCCGTTGGGGGCCCCCCCAGGTCCACGGGGCCGGACGGTCGGTTGCGGCGTTCCGAAACAACCGTCTTGTCCCCCCCCGCGGCCCCGTCGCAGGGGCGCGGGGCCGCCGCCGCCCGTGTCCGGAAACGGCCCACCGCCCCCACCCCCGCCGACGGGGGCGACAGCCGAGCGGCTCGCTCCACCTCAGGGCGTTGGTGTTCCGGTCCGTGACCAGCCCGCGTTGGCCCACCCCGCCCCGCCCGGATCCCCGGCCTGGCGCGTCCCCGGGGCCCCGCTCCGCGCCCAACCCCAAACCGGTCCCGCAACGGACCACAAGGGCCGGGTGGCCCCCACCGTCCACTTCAGTTCAACCCGTCCCCGCGGGCCCCGTCCGCCGTCCCCCTTCGGCGGGTACGCAACGTCGATCGCGCCGTTGCGGCGTCTGCTGGCCGACTTGGCGGCCTGGGACGTTCCCGCTAGCTGCCCCCCCGGGGGCTGTCTTTCCGCGCGGGGGGCAACCTTCCCCGTCACATTGCAGCCAAACAACACCTGTGCCGCCCCCTTGTCGGGTCCCCAGCTCACCGGCCTCCCTGGCGCATCGGCGCCTTGCGTGCCCCCCCGCCCGCATACCCCCCATTCTCGGGGCTTGTGGGCCTTCGGGGCGCCGCGCTGGGCTCTGTCTCTTCCCCCGCGCACGGCGGCCGCGGCCAGGCTGGGGCTTTTTTCGGGCGCTTCCGGCCCCTGATCGGCCCCCGCCCTTTCAGTCGCAACGGCCGCCCCGTGTTTAACGTCTGTCATGGTGTCTCATTCTTCGACAACTTCCGCGCCCCGCCCACCCTTTTGGGCCGGGCTTGCCCTTGGTCCGTGGACCGTAACATGCCGGTGGGGGGCGGGGGCGCACGGGCCCCGCCGCACGTAGACCCAAGCCTCTTCCCCTTGCGCCCTACTGTGCCCTTGCCTGGGCCTGGCGCTAGCGTTTGGGCTTGCTTTCTTGGGCCAATTCCCCTCTCCACGCTGCCAACCACACCTACTCCGCCGCCCTTTTTCCTTCCCCCGACGCGGCTTTAAGAACCCTCGTACCGGTTTCTCTGGTGTTTCCTAAAAGACGGCGCGTGCGGCCCCGAAAAGTTGTTCCCTTTTTCCGTTGACCCCGCCACTGCCTTTCGTCCCCCTGGCCGTCGCGTCCCCCCCAGCCGGCCCCCGGCGGGGGGCACCCTGTCCCGTGGTGTGACGTCGCACTTCCTCACAAACCCGGCCCGTCCCAAGGGCGCGAACATAGACCGGGGGCCCCCCAAGGCCGCACCCAAGCTTTTCCTTTTCACTGTGGACTCCCTCCGCGGGGCCGCAACCCGGGGCCGATCCTGGGTCGCGGTGGCGGCCGCCCTGTTCCCCCCTCGGGGCCGGCCACCCGAGCGGTCGTCCCTCCCGTCAACCGTACAGACGGTACGCGGCCTGGCGTCAGGGCCGTGTTCACCTTTCGGCCTGGTGCCCGCAGTGGCGTTCAGTGCCCGAACCCCGGTTTCGTTCCCGGGTTTGGGCCTGGCCCAGTCCCACCGTGTCGACACTGGGCCGGGTCGGTCCGCCGTTGGGAGGACCCGCCCCCCCCCCATTGCGCCACCCCGAACCCGCCACCCAAGCCGACCCCCGGCGTTGCGTGGCAAACCGTTCTCTGGGCCGCCCGGGTGCCTCGGCCGCCCGATTCCCCCGCCGTTCTGGCGCGGGCCGGCCGGCTCGTCAGGGGTATTACCGAAAACGAAATAAGTTTCCACTTTATTTATGCTGTTAAATTGCCTTTGCGAGTTGCACTGACAGCTGACAAGCGTAAAGCATTGTGAAGTTTGTAATTAATTATTTCACTTTAAGTGTCAGCATTCAATTGTCAAACAGCAAATGCAATTAAGCTGTTAACCTATTTAAGGCATCAGTTAATATTAATATCCTTTCTCATTGCACATTATATATGTGTGACATTATGCTTCGTCAAATCCCATTTGTGCATATATTTATAATTAAATTTTATTTTAATACGCCAGCTTAGCTACAGAGTAAAAAAATTATAACAACTGGTTTTTATAATAGCAATTTTTTCTTCTTTTATGTGAGATTTTATAGAAAATATTATAAAGTTAGTTATACCAGTTAGCGTTTAAACTTAAGTTTTATTCTTCTTTAAATATGTTTCAAATTTAAAGATATGTAAATATATTTTTTTTTTACTTTATGCATATATCTTTGAATGCAGATATCAAGCGATTCTTCAAGCTAGGCCAGAACTTTTCTAATCCTCGTTCCTCTTCATCTATAAAAAAAAAATGCTTCACGTTTAAATGAAACCACTCGAATGTGAATACCCATTATCCCAAGAATTCTAAAAAATTTCTGATTACAATTTTTTTGATAAAAAAATGTTTTTTTTTTTTCACTTTAACTCAATGCATGACTTCTTAACGAGCCAACATTTTATGACACATTTTTTTCCAGCAAAACGCTGACAATTCAATTGAAATACAGCATCAAGGCCTGGTAAAAAATTGTGAGCTGCAATTTTGCTGCGATGTCATCGAAATCTCTGTTGCCTGCCTCCAGCCTGCAACCAA
Source organism: Drosophila koepferae (assembly GCA_030914345.1). Taxonomy (NCBI): domain Eukaryota; kingdom Metazoa; phylum Arthropoda; class Insecta; order Diptera; family Drosophilidae; genus Drosophila; species Drosophila koepferae. Next base: position 11,670,528 of record JAUESR010000197.1, on the reverse strand, counting down.
CAAAAAAACAGCCAGAAAATGTTAAAAAAAAGAACGAAATTAAAACAAGCTACAGGACTCGAATACGTTGCGATACGAGGGACGTTTCTGTAGTTGCTGAAAAAAAAAACGCAGAAAAAACTGCAAACACTCGAGTGTATGGCAATGTAAAACAGAAGCGAAGCTGCCGTTCATCGTCCTGCAGGAAGACAATGAAATGGCAAACAACAAAAAATAAGTGAAATAAGTGCCGACAGAGGTAAAGAGCGGGTACGTAAGCTGTGAGAGGAGGGCAGCAGTTGAACTACTCAAACTAAAAGAAGAAAAAAACAAATAATGGAGTACAGCACAGCAAAAAGGTGGAGCGGGCACAGAGTGAAGTGGAAATGCTCCACAGAAATGTGTCATAAAATAGATGAAAGAATTTGGCAAAAATGAAAATGGATTGGACAGGATAATATGGATGAGCTAAGAATACACAACATAATGCCGCTAGGAAAGAAGATACTTCTAAGCAAATTTAAATATGAAATCAAATTGTGTAAATAGTTTAGTAAGAAAAGGAATATATAATACAGCTGTGACTTTTTTTTTTATATTTAAATTAAATCTGAAGAATTATTAATATAAAAATCGGAGTTTCTGTTTGCGATATTATATTTCTCTCTGCGTGACACTGAAGGTGCACAAATATGTATGAAAATATCGTATATATTGACGGACAGCTAGTGGTGCATGAGGAAAGCTGTGCAAACAAGGTTCAATTGGCTGCGAACACGCTGGCTTCGAATGGTGGGTCAAACGAATAGGTTACATACATATTTGCGCAGCATTATGTGCATCAAAATAAATACTCAGTTCACAGTAGCTGCTGGTGAAGGCTTATTAGTAATATAAATGCAAAAGGACGGAGAGAATGTGGGAGACTCGTGCATAAATTTAACATGCGTTTCGAATATTCTGTGTTCTGTATTCTGTATTATGAAACGCTGCAGACATGCATTTTCATGGCATCACAGGACTGACAGGCAGCTCTAGCGTGGCAGTGGCATGCCTCAACATTTTACATCTAATTGACACCATGATGGGCGGTTGAATTTCATCAGATTTTTAATTTATTTATTGTTGTATTTTCTCGTTTGAAAAATTTAAGCACTAAATGCAGCCAATTTCAATTAAAGAAACAAATCTGGCGAAAAATCCAAAGTACTTTTCTTTTACCTGGTGGCCATTTATCTTGCTCTCTCTTTCTCTCTCCATCTATCTATAGTTGATGCGGGTCCATTGCCTCACACCTGAGGTGCAATTTTCTACACTTTGGCGCATTTCCTTGTATTTTTTTTTTTGCTGCATTTTCTGCCGGCTCTGCCCAAGCCCCTTATCATTTATCAGAGCACGGCAAAGATCAAAAGCAGCAAATGCCAAGTATGAGAAAAATGAATAGAAGAGGAGCAGCCAGAGATTGAAAAAGAAAAAAAAACCATTGGGTGGGAGGGAGAGAGAAGAGTCGGTCGGCAGCTGTACTTTAAGAGCAGTTTGTTATGTGGGTCGATGGCGATTGTGGCTTGGCTGATTTGGGGAGATTTGGCTGGTCTCTTCTGCACTGCCATTTGCTGGAAATGAAACTAATTTCGTTGATTGTGACGGCAAAGTATTGCACAAGCATTGACCGTTGATATATGGGAGCAGCGGGCGGCATTACATCCTTGACAATTGGCTCAATGGGATGATAAAATGAAGAAAAAGTTTATAAATTACACTGGGAAAAATACCAACAAGCAATGCTTGAAAGTAATAGAAATAGTGATATCAATGCACTCGGATAGACATAAGAGTCATGATAAAAGATGAAGAGATAACAACAAGAACAATAATAATATATGCATCGATTTATGGCATGACAACTTAAAGTAATTAGGGAACAAGTTGAAAGTTAAACTAAAGTCTCCGCCAATTATTTGAAAGCTATGGATATACATATAAATAAATATAGATAAAAGAAATAAGATATGCAAGTGAAATTTCGAAATTGCTCAAAGTGCAGTAATCGAGCGAAAGCATCAGTTAATTATTTTCTGAAGAGCTTCTCCTGAAACTTAAATTAGTTACAAAGTCAGTTCATCTATTCTCCCTATTCATTGACTTATTTAAAGTAATTTCATTATTTTTTATTTGTATTAAATTTTCTTTAAGCCATTTTAATATCTTTATCTATTTCCGCCAAACATAAAGCTAAGAGTCCTTGCAAAACTTTTAACCTGTTGCCTTACCCTGAGCACACCTGAAACCAATCGGCCAGCACTTTTACCTGGCATTCCGACTCAGCTACTGCTGACAGCTTCCCGCATAGCTTAACTGGCCAGGTCCACTGCTCTTTCCGTTTATGGCATTTTATTATACCAATTAGACTGAGGCGACTGAGCGCCTTGGGCCTGGCCATTGTTTTTATTCCCATTGTTCGCCTTCGACTATATCTCTTTCATTTTTGCTTCTATTTTCTTCTTTTTTTTCGCCCATTTCGCTTTTTTTCACACCTGTTTAAGCTGCTGACTGCTTGGAATTTATGGCTCTCGATTGTGTTTTAACATTTATTCATGCACACACACACAGAGCAAGCAGCTGCAGCAATAGCCACCTCTGTCCCATGTCAGCGAATTCTCAGTTTTTTTTTTTCGCTGCAAACACTTCACTTGCAACACAGTTTTCAAAAGTGCAACACTTGCCACCAGCTGTTGTTGTTGCAATTGTTGTTCTCGTTGACACCTTGTTGCTGCTGCTCGGCACACAAATGACATTTACATTTACAGCATATAAGGTTGTTTTTGTAGTTGTTGTTGAATTCTCTGTGATAATTGCGAACACTTCAATACAACAGCATGTTGTTGCCAACTAACAACTTCCTGCACTTCTCGGCAACAAATTGCATTTTATGACTTTAAATTCGCAGCTGCATGAGAGCCAAAGCTAAAGCTGAAATGATTAAAGCCCAAGCAAGACTAGAAATATGTATATACAAATGCAAATATTGTGTCAATAGAACTGACTGCTGTGAGAGACAATAGGCAGCAATACACCTGGAAATGCAGGTGAAAGACAACAATACAAGCTTAGTCTGACTGGACACTACTTCAGAGGTAAATGAAATCCCTTAGCCATTGCAATAACACAACAAAAACCAAGAATGAAAATTGATGCAAACCCGACGATGCCCCACTCGATAAACTGAAACACGAGAATAAATATAAATGGAAAGATTTGTTGTTAGCTCTGGTTAGCTATCAGTTATTATGTTTATAATTACATTTGCGAAAACAATGGTTTAATATAAAATGAGAATAGAAATTTAACAATCTCCCATAAAATATTCCTGAAGGTTTTATTTCTCACTAACTCTTCAATTTGAGGTACAATGTCATCATTGTCTTGGTTTAGAAAGTTCGGCAGCTTTTTCTTTATCGCTGGACATGAGTCGGTATTTTTATTTAATTTGACGCCGCAATCTAAGAATAGTATGAGTTAAGATTAAATTTATTTATATATAGACCGATAGACTTACCTGCTGCTGCCTGGTGATAGGACCACAGCGCTAGCAGCAGAAAAGTTGGCAATAAAATGCGATGCATAGCTATGTTTTCCTCTAACTACTTGCCTCTACCCAAATATAGCTTATTATATATTTTGGATTGTTTGATACGCTGCTAATTATACGGCTTTAGTTCTGCTTTAATTTATTTTACGCTATAATATAACGATGTTTGACTTGGGGCTCTTCTAAAGTCTTCCCTTTTCAACAGTGCCTCAAAGCAGTAATATTAATTGCCAAGTATCATTGTGCTTGTTCGTAGGAAATCAAAGTAAACTTCAATTTGTTGTTGTTGCTGCTGCTGCTGCTGTTGTTATTCATTGTTTTGTTAGCTTTTGTGTTGTGTTTTCCAGTCAGTTGCACTTTGTGCTTTTTGCAATTTAAGTTATGAAAAAGCGTTGCCTTTCGATTCATCTCTCGTTGTGCATTGTTCAACACTGGATTGTGCAGGGCCCCAAGCGGAACGAATGCTAACGTTGCAAATGTTGGCAACACTGACTAAAAACTACAAATAAATTTGGTAGCAAACAATATTCAAAGTAAACAAATAAAAATAAAGTAACGACAATAATTAATAATAAAAATCTAAATATATTTATATTAAATTAAAATTACTTATAATTTTTTGTAAATTTTAATAAAATAAAAATATTTGCAAAGACAGCTAAAACAGCTGAAAATTAATACTAAAAAAAAAAAAAAAAAACACAAAGTAGAAAATTTACTATCGTACATAAAAATATCTTAAAATAAAAAAGAGAAGAAACACATTAATTTATAATACAAATTTAAATATATTTGAATTAAATAATAATTACATACAATTAAAAAACTTGAAAATAAAAAATATTTTCAAAGACGGATTTTAACAATTGTAAATAATAATAATTAAAAAAAAAAAAAAAAAACGAACAAACGCAAAAATAATTTATTATTATTTTTTTTTCTTTCTAAAATTCAATAAATAAAAATCGTCTAATAACTGTAGTTTCGTTAAAGTTTATATAAAATTCTAAAGAGTTTCATTTAATACTTTTACAGTTTATAAACTCTTGTAGGGTATATATAGCATTGCAATTTTTTCTAAAATCTTGTTTGATTGTTGCTGTTACTCTGTTTTCTGTTGTTTTGCTTTATGCGAGTGTACTTTCCTTGTTTTTTTTTTTTTTTTTTTCTTTTTGTGCATTGTATGCATTTCACATGAGCCAGCAGCAATTCCTCATTTGCATTTCTGGCGGCGTTTTCCATTTGGTTTATTGCGAATTTTATTGTTTTGCGGTGTTTTATGGCACAGCGTAGGGTGTAAATATTTTTACAGAGTAGCTGCTGCCACCCATTTCTGGCTGATTCTTCTACTCGACTGGCGTTTAAACATGCAGAAAAGTGCAATATTTGCTCGGCTATTTCAATTAGCGCATGGACTGATGATGTTGTTGCTGTGCTGTTGCTTTGCTGTTGCTGTTGGCGTGTTGAAAAATTCAATTAAAATGCCTGACTGCATACTTTTGGTTGGCATTGTCTGACGAAGTTTGTCGGTATGTGCTAAATAGCATGCTTAAATTTTATTAATTTTAAACAAAACTCATTTACACAGCACAAGCTGCGACTGGCCTATTAAGCAAAAACTTTGCCTAACACAAAGCCTGTAAAAATAATGTGCTAAATGAGCAACGCTTCACGCTGGGGGTGTGCTTAGGGTAGCGTGGGCGTCTCTAGCAAATACAAATAAAATTAACTGAACTCAAAACAAATACCCCACTCTGGTGTCCAGTTTGTAAAGCGCTCAGCGTTCAACTCTGAGTGTTGACTGTTAAGCACATAGAAAAAGAAGAAAAGTACAAAAAGAATGTATTTATAATTAAAAACTAATTAAATGGGCTTGGCGCAACGCTTGTCGAGCTGGTGCTGCTGCTGCTGCTGCTGTAAAACTTAATTAACTAAATGCCGGGCGGCAATAAAAACTAAAACAATAATAATAACTCCCAGTAAACTTTGGCCATGGACCGTTTGCAGTTTGCGCGCGCGCACTGCTCATGGGGCGTATGAGTAATTTAATCATCTTGTTGGCATGACCAAAGCTTTATTGTCATCCACAAATGCAATTTGTGTCATAAGCAAACAAGAAACTTACATACCCGAAAGGACTCGCACACAAAATCAACAAAAGTTCGAAGCGTGTAGGTGTGTGTGTGTGGCTGCTTGTGTGTGTGTATCTTGGTATTCTAGAATTAACACAACCACAGAGCCAACGAGCTAGCTAATTGAGCTGTTTACAAATGCGAATAAGCTTAAAATATATAAATAAACTCGTTTATTCAATTTTATAGATTAAATTTTACAATAATTCAATATTCAATTTAAATTTATTCCAATAGGCCCTTCTTTTTAGTTCTTCATTTAATTTATTTTACAATTGTTCCTTTATAATCCAATTCACATTGAATTGATTCGTTACACTTGCCAAAGAAATTTAAATTTTTTTATGAACTGCAGTATAAATGGATTTGGCACAGCTCGACGCGTTTCTTTCAGATTTGAAAATGCGAAGTGAAAGCTATTTGCTGCCTTTGATTTTCCTGCTGTTGCTCAGCATCGAACTGATTTGGACTGGTAAGCTTAAGTTTCAACTGAGTTGTTTAACGATTAATACTTTTCATGTCTTTTTTAATAGAAAAATCATTTTGGAAATCGCTCCAAAAATGGGCACTAGATGGTGATAGGTACAAACTTCGTCCGGAGAAATCCAGCTCTTCGATGTTAAGTTTAATACCAACAACAAAAAAAAAGGGAAAATTTATAAATACTCTCGAGTTGCATACCCGTTAAGACAGAACACTTTATAAAATGGAGAGCCTCTTGGCTTCACTGCCTGTCACTCTCTCAAGTGCAACAGCTGGCTCACTTTTTTGTAGTTTTTTTTTTTTTTTTTTTTTTCTTGCGCTTGAGCTTAGTTTGTAGTCTGAGTTCAGGTTTAGACACTGCTGCTATTGACTACATATTTGCTTTGGCACTTCTGGCAGGCTTGTGTATCCTGGCACTGTTCCGCATCACAGTTCCTGGCAAAGAGTTGAAAGCCATTGAGATTCTCTTGCATTGTTGTTGGGCGTGGCCGGATTTGGCCATTTCCTTAGCTTTGCTCTGCTTTCCTTTAGTCTTGAAGTGTGCTGCAAGCCATTTTGAATGTTTGGTCGGGGACTGAGTTAACACATCGATGGCGAGTCTGCGAGTGTGTGTGTGTGTGTGTGTTCTGTGCACATAGACAAAGTGCAAAGAGAAAAGCCAAAATCCATAGAAGGCAAGGCTTCGCTTGCCTCGCTGCCTTTAATGAAAATCGACAGCTGCTGCTTCAGCGGCAAAAGGCAGATTAACAAACCAAATATGGCAACAGTTTGGCCAAAACCATGTGCGATTGCTAGCAGCCAGAGGCATTCACATGCCTCAACAACAGCAACAATGCCTGCCACACACACAGAAACACTCTTAAAATGAGGCATAAAAACGCATATTGCAAACGCTTTCGCACCCAGTTGCTGACTCCTCCTCATCGCTTTGCCTCGTGGCATTACTTTGCCGACCCACTGACAATGGCTGACCCGACATGATAGCAGCCAATGGGCAGCTCTGTAGCCTTGCCAACTCAATTGTTGCCGAGTGCCACATTGTGTGGCCAAATGCTGCTTTCATATGCTTAATTGAAATCGGCTTTGAATGCAATCGAGCAGCGCCCTTTCACTGGCCATGGAGAATCAATAAGGAACGGGTTATAGAACAATAATAGAAAACCGCCAACGTAGCCACAATCCACTTAGCATACTGAATAGAAATTCAATTTGTCAATCAATGCGAATTATTCTATTTATTCCTTTGAGTTGTGCATTGCATAATGAAGATGCTTACGTAAAGTCCCTTCAGAGCTTTCTACATTAACTTTAACACAATGAAGAAAATTCTTCGCGATTAAAAGCTTAAAAATAATTCCAATATTTATGCTGATTAGCTAATACCTGGAATATTCGCAATGGTATCCAACTAGATAAATAAGAGAATAAAATAAAATAAAGAAAATTGAATTTGTAATAAGTCCAATGAAACAAAAGTGCATTTTCACATCTTCAACTAGCGCTATCACAAAGAACATACTCCAGAATTTGTTTACGCTTAGTTGCATTTGCTTTGTATTTATATAATGTTATAAATAATTTAGTTTGGAAGGTTGTTTCACTAAAAAAGCAAGCTAAACATCATTTGTAATTGAATAATAATATTTTGACAAGAAAACATACATAAATGTGGATCGCATGCACTGAGCCTGTATTAAATTATCAACGCAGTTAGAGCAAAGCTCTCTCTCTCTCTCTCTCTCTCTCTCTCTCTCCATCTCACCACCTGTCTTTCACTTGCTTTCATTTCTCTTGTTGTAGACATTCCAGCATTCTCAAAGCGTTAAAGTAAGAATAGGAGTAGACAATTCTGAATATTTGGCATTGGCAAATGTTTCTTTCCATCAGAGCTTTAATGATATAATATATACATATAGATACATGTATATTTTTTCTCTTTTTTTTCCGTAAGCACAAAATATGCCTTTCTCAGTTGCCTTCTTAATTACAATTTTAATTAAAAATTGTTGGTGATTTTCGGATAGGTATTTGCTTGCCCATTACGTGACGCCTTTTGTAACACGTAATGGTATTTTTATTGAAGTGCTTTTCTTATTTTTACTATTGCGCCTAATGAGTAAAATCCAAATTGCACAATTTACATAATTTGAGGCTGCAAATGAGTTTCGGTCCGCACTGCAACTGGAATGCGATGTGCAGTGACAGCGATGCAAAATTGGAACTGTTGCTAATGAAAAGTCACCTGTACTTGCCACACGAAGGCCATTGTCAGAATTTCTGTGCAGAGCTTATGAATGAGCTTTGGTCTCGGTCCCAGCAGTCGAGAGGTATCTGACCACAGAGTTTGCATGTGCTAGAGGTCCTCGCTTGTCCATAACAACACAGCAACACAGCCAACAGCAACAAAAACAACAAACCGTTGCAAACCAGCTTAACAACACATTAGAAACAACAACAAACTGTTCTGATGGGATTTCGTGGCATAATTTGCATATGTTCTCTGGACAGCAGAGGTAAACGATTATTTATAATACATGCTGAGGCATGTAAAATTAGACAAATATTTATATGTGGCACACAGTGCATATACACAAATGTAGTTTAGTTCCGATGCGCTGCAAATATGTTTATTATAAAAATAATAATATTAATAATAATATTTAATAATTCTTCTTAGCTCTCCTATCTCCTATCTTTCTCCCTTTTAAGTAGGCACAGATTTAAATATCGATTTATTTCAGTTTATATTACTATTTATAAAGTTGCAACGACAAAAGAATTCACAATTTGCTTCTGCCAAATTTTAGAATATAGTTAACTGTAGTTAGTGAGACCTTTTAGAAACCCAATTCAAGATGGATATGGATTTTGATTTTGCTACGCCTCCGCCCGAGGAGCGCATCATACGAACGCACAGTCTGAACCAGGAACAGGAAGCCGATCTAACACTTGCGTTTTCATTGTTCGATGTCAATAACACGGGAATTATATCCATGAAGCAGCTGAAGGACATTATGCATGCTGTGGCCCACAACCCACCAGAGCATGAGCTGCAGGATTATTATAATGAATACGATCCTAATAACACGGATGAGCTATACCTTAGCGACTTTTTGCACCTCATGTCCGTGCGCTACGAGGACCAAACACCAGAGGATGAGGTCATACTGGCCTTCAAGGTCTTCGACAGAGAAGGTAATGGCTGGATACACGAGAAGGAGTTTAAGCATATAATGAGCGCATATGGAGATGAAATGGACGAAGACGATTTGGACCAGATTGTATTGGATGCCAATTCAAATACCGAGGGCAACATAGTTTACAGAGATTTCGTTACCATGATGAGTGAACGTTAGATCTGAGCAGGCGGCGCCAAACTGATTTCACTATTTCAAAATTCTAAAGCATTCCACACAGTCAATAAATATTAACACATTTGGATACAACTTGCCCTATTTAAAATCACGAAATTGTTAGTCCTTTCGATAAGATCCGACAATGAATCCAGATCTGACTGAGGAGCAAATTGCAGAATACAAAGAGGCATTCGCCCTCTTTGATAAGAGCAACACGGGCATGATCAGCGTTCGTGAGTTGGGCAATCTGATGCGCTCGCTCGGACAGAATCCCACCGATGCCGAGCTGAGGGATCTGGTGAATGAGGTCGACACCACTGGCAATGGCTCGATTGAGTTTGTCGAGTTCTGCAATTTGATGTCGAAGCAGTCGGTGGATGCCGATGCCGACGAGGAACTGCGCGAGGCATTTAAAATATTTGATAAGGACGAGGACGGTTTCATATCTCCAGCTGAACTGCGCTTTGTGATGGTCAATTTGGGCGAGAAACTAACCGACGAGGAGATCGATGACATGATACGTGAGGCAGACTTCGATGGCGATGGCAAAATCAACTACGAGGAGTTTGTCTACATGATAACTCAAAAGTAAAATCTCGCTAGCGAACAATTTTTTCACCACTTTTCTTACATGAATTACGAAATTTTCTAAAATTAAAATTCCTATTGCAAATGTTGCTCTCTCTTTCTCTCTCTCCCCATCTCTCTTTGTGTGTGTTATTAGCTCTTTAAAGGTTCATGGTATCATGTTAATTTATTGCATATTTTCTGATGCTTGTTTATATGTTATATATTTATGTATGTAGGTATTTATTATAAGCATATATGCAATTACACATTGCGATATGCTGCACGTTACATTACGTTGCTTTCTATTATGATCGCCGCACGTGAGTGCCTATGGGACTGAGTTGGCTAAGACAATCTGTCTTAACTGATTTAAGAGTTTCATAATATATTCAATCACTGAGTACTCAAATTTCTAATACGAAATTAATCTCCTTTGCGTAAAGATCCTACAATGAATCCATTGGACCTAACTGAAGAGCAAATTGCAGACTATAAGGATGCTTTTCTTCTCTTCGATAAGGAAAATTCTGGCGTAATTAGCTCTCGACAATTGGGAAATTTAATGCGGTCACTGGGCCAGAATCCTATTGATATAGAACTGAAGGATATGTTGAATGAGGTTGATGTTACTGGCTCGGGGCAAATCAATTTTGATCAGTTCTGCGGCGTCATGTGCAGACAGACGCAAGAAAATGATTCAGATGAGGAGCTCCGCGAGGCATTCATGATCTTCGACAAAAATGAGGATGGTTTCATATCCGCAGCTGAACTGCGTTTCGTGATGTTCAATTTGGGCGAGAAGCTAACCGATGATGAGCTCGATGACATGATGCGTGAGGCAGACTTCGATGGCGATGGCAAGATCAACTACGAAGAGTTTGTCTACATGATATCACAGGCGTAACTGTTTAAATGTATATGTATATTTATTTCTAAGATGATTTATCTATCCTTAATGAGGCAATTAGGCTCAAATTAAAGCGGTTAGTAACTGAACTGAACGTTGCTCAATTGTGGTTTCTTTGATGATTCTTCGTCCAAAGTTCAAAATTTCTAACCACTAGCTCATCATCACCACCATCATCATCACCACTATCATCATCATCATCAAGTGCGCTCAGCAATGTTGCTTTTGGGCTTGGCTTCATTTCAGTGCTAACTCGCTTTTGCGTAAATTTCATGATTCACCTCTTGTGGTCGAGCACTTTTAGAGACTTTTCATTTAAGTTTAAAAGCTCGATACACGTGCTGTATGTGGGCGGCTGGATTTGCCTGCTAGCAGAGCACCCTTGTGGCCTGCGAGCAATTTTCCTGTTGCTTGAATTCAATTGACTTATGCGTCGACATGCTATCCGGGCCTCGACTGAGCTCTGACAAGGTACAGCTCGTCAGATCTGACTAGCCCTCAGGTCTGCTATTTTTAAATATTGTTTAACAAAATGCCAGCACTGCTTAATTGAAATCGATGCATTTTATGTGTTAAATACACAAAAAAAAAAAAAAAAAAAAAAAAAAAAACAAACATGCAAGAATATTTCAGATTTCAATTTCAGATGCAACAGCAATAGGCACTTCTGAAAGAGCATACAAGAGAGCCCAGTGAAGAGAGAGTGAAAGAGGTGCAGAGACGGAGAGAGACATATAGACGGAGTGTGAGCTGTAAAGAGAGAGCGGTATATGAACTGCAGTTAGGGAATGTGGACTACATCCGAGCAGACACAGGCTCTGGGGCTCAGCATGACGACAGATGCCATTGGTGGGACCAACGACTGGCAAAGGAAATTGAATCTCTATGTGTGTATGTGGTGTATGAGTATAGATGTTCATTTGCTGTTGTTGTTGTGTTGTTGTTGGTTCTGGTAGCATTTTGCTATGATAAAGGATGACAGTCCCAGCATGAGGTCATTATATTTTGACATTAATGAGATGCAAGGGAAATCGAGCGCAAAGTTGAAATTAAAGTCCGGAATATTCGATTTCATGACTAAAAGAATATGTACTCAAAGTGAATGAAAAAGTTTTTTTCATAATTACAAATACAATTTGCAATCATTTTAATGAACTATAAAAAGGTATCTCTAATTAAACAAACTTTAGTTGGAAATGTAAATTGAATTATGAATATGATAAATATATTTTTATAATCTAAAAAGCCCTATTAGGATATGCTTGGCATTCCTTTTAGAGTATTTCGTGTTCCTCTATGCCTACTGCAATTTTGCGATGCATTCCCCAAAAATGTTCATGCACATCGATTTTATGTAGAATTTTTTGTGTTTTTTTGCCACACTCAGTGCAGATACACTCGCACACAGACACACTCACACCTACGTCCACTCGGAGTGTCATTTGGGACACTTCTGTACATGCACTTGGCCACGCAAAAAGGCGCATGCAAGTGACACGGACGAGGACGAGGACGAGGATGAGTGCGAATACAAGGATGAGTCGCACTACTCTGTAAATGTGGAACCGCCACATGGCGGCAACAAGAGATACAAGCAAATGAGTTTTTGGCACTACGACCAGAGGGCGAAGTGTTAGCAACCAAAGGCGATTCATGCCAGCTGCGGTTGTCAAGTGTCCATTTGCAGTTACAGAACTTTACGCAAATATTTTAGACTATGCTACGATTCACTGTTAATTGGTGGTAAAAACTGGCAAAGCCTAAAATCCCAATCAAGCTGAGTAACCTTCGAAAATGCTCGCTGAGGTAAAACTTATGCTTCTTTTACGACTATTAAAAACCCGAAGTGCTGTCGTTCAATCATGTGCCTAAGCTTACTTTTCGGACGGTGGTTACCCTTTTGGATTAACAGATCAACGCACAAATGGCTGCTCAAATCATCGTCTGGGGACTTGGCGAACCAACTAAGCCAACAGCTCGACCCTTTCGATAAGGCCGATAGCTTATCGAGACCAAAGGACGCACACAACAGTTGCAGATAGGCAAACCCGCTGCGGCTTTGATGACCCAATTAATTTTACAGCCCAAAATAGAAATGGCCAACTATCTGAGGCAAATGCGCTCAAACTTATGTGTTGTAAAGCGTGAAATAACTTGAGATGAGCTGGACACGCAGGCAATACTGAGATTAGCAAATTACCAAAAAATGTAACGAATATAGCCAAGTGTTTTCATATGCCAAAACAAATATTAATAAAAACTAGAATGTTTAGAAAAATATAAAAAAAAAATAGAAACAAAATTTAAAACACTTATACATTTATATTTATAATTGTGTAAATAAATATATATTTATTAGAGTTTTTATTTAATTTACATAAATTAAATAATGTTATTTTACATGTAAATTTATTTTCAAAATGTAAATTTGAAATTCGACTTGATAGACATTTATATTTTTCTATATATATTATATTTATATAAATCAAAAAAATATTTCAAATATTTCACATTGACATAATACAGAAAGCGATGTGAATATTCTATAAAATGTTTGTCACGTTCAAAATCAATAGATCGATACCTTTTACATCTTTTCTGCCTGTCTTGCTCATACTTTCCATATATGAATATAAACATTTTTTCAAGCCTGTCAGTTGAGTTCAAATTGCAAGGAAAAGCCCAAGTGGCTTTGGAGCTCTTAGGAAACATTGCGTTAAATTGCGTGGAAAAGTTATGCACCGTGGCTGATTTTCCATTTCCCAGCGCACCGTTTGTGGCATTTTTTGCTTCCGCCTACTTTGACGGTGTGTTTCGTTTATAGTTTTCATTCTGAAAGTTGACTTGGCAAACTACTTGAAATGTGAAAATGTTCGAGCGGCAACTGGGAAGTCAAACTTGCAGCAACTTTGAAGGCTCACGTAATTATGCGCATTGCACAGCTGACCCAGGCACTCAACCTCTTCCTGCTGGTTCGCCTACTCCAGTTTCTCGTAAGCCCGGCGGTTGCAGCTGCCACGCCTCTCCATCATCGGCGGCCCCAATTGTTGCACAGTCGCACTCACGCACACCAGAAGCGGCTCAGCAACGGCATGAATCAATTGGACGAGACGTGCGATACGCCAGGAGGAGGAGGCACCACTGATCCGAGCAGCGATACAAATAACGACATGCAGAATTCCAAAAGTAGTGGTAAATGCAACATTGGGCTGGGTTCCTCTAATGCCAAACTATCCGCCACCAACATCGCCCAGAAGGCTGCCAGCGATGCGGAACAAGCCTATGGCACCCAACAGTCAGCGGCAGCGGAGGTGGCGCACATGGTCAAGCAGCAGCTGGCCGACAGAGCCGATGCTGCTGCCAAGGCAGCGGAAGCGGCGCTCTCTGGCAAGCAGCAGGTTGTGGAACAGCTCGAGGCAGAGCTAGTCGAGGCGGAAGCTGTGCTACGCCAGGAATCTGAGTGCATTGCCAGTGCGCAAACCAATCTCAACTCGGCATTGATGTCGGCCAGCAAGGCGGAGGAGGTTATGACGGCCATGCAGCACGGCCTGAAGATTGCGCAAGAGAATCTCAGTCACGCCAAAGCAACTGCCACCGGTGCCCAGCACGACCTAGACGAAAAGACCCAGCTGGCTGACGTGGCTCGAAAACGCATCGAGATGCTAAAGAAACAGCATTTCGAGTATTGCAATGACTTGCAAAAAATAAAAAAATCTGCCCAAAAAGCGTTCTGTGCCGCGGCCGAGGCACGCAAAAAGGCCAGAGAACGAAGAATGGCAAAAAGCAGGCATCGTCGAAAACTCCAGCGTTATCATCAGCAACAGCCACAGCAACAGCAGCAGCAGCAGCAGTTGCAACAACAACAATTTCAATGGCAACAACTGCAGGAATAACTGTTGCAATAGCAATTGGGTTTATTTTTTTTATCCATATACATATCTATTTTTTAATACATCAAATTAAATTTTCCTATTGAATTCTTAAATCATAAATGTTTCCAAGAGAATATAGTTGCTCGAATCAAAGTTTCCCAACTGCAACCTAAAGCACTTTTAATAAATATATTTTATGCTTGCTAAATATTGATTATTTAATAGTCTTTTTACTGTGAGCTGTGAGAGATATTGTGAATCAATAACTTATACACATTTAAAATAAACACAAACTATGCACACAGCTCAGTGATGTAGAAATCTCAAATATTCTCTAAGCTGAGAGCAGTAAACAATCTTCGTAATCAATTGAATACTTTATTTACATATGTATATAAATACTATATGCATATGTATATTTATATTTTATTATATTATGCCCATATGGTACGCAATCAACGTTCGTTTATGTGCCATCCATGGTTACATTATAGTTAAGCATGTATAGAGATGTCTGGCAGCGTTCCAGCCCACAACATGGTAATTTGAGGAGAAATGCGAGCTGTCTACAAGCTTCGAATGGCTTTGGTCGGACGGAAATCCTTTGAGAGTTTTTAGCGCCAAACAATGTGGGCGAAGCCCGAAGGATGTTCTGAAGAAGGTGACGCCACAAAGGACGCAAAAGGACAATAAAACAATTTGACCAAAGCCATTTCGTTATAAGTTTTGACAGACTTTTTGTCAGCTTAGGTCCCCTTGTTTGCGAATAATGCGATTTCGACCCAAAAGTTTCCCTTTTTTGTTAACGTTTTCAATAATTTTTAGTTTTTCAATGGCTACAGCAGGTCGCTCGAGTTATATAATAAGGGAAAATTAATCACATATTTATTTATATATATAATGTTTACAAAAAACAATTTATTTTATTTATTTTTTTTTTTTTTTTTTTGTATGTGAGATTTTTGAAAAAAAAAAAAGTGAATAAAAATATATTTGGAGTGCCATTAATTGGGCCATCAACTGCAAAGTCCTAAATAAGTTGTTTGGGACTTGCAAGAAAGTTGCGGACAAGCACTTAAAGAGCAAGCATTTCCGTAAGCTCGTGGGTCGCTTAAGCCGTTGATCGGTTAATCCCCCAAGCGGAACGATGGACATGCCAGCCGGAAAAAAAAGGGGTTTTGCTCTTGCGGATTTTGGCCAGTTGATTGAGCGGCGAGTGTTTTGTTTTTCTGTACGTTTTGGCAACCATTTTTGAGACTTAACGTTTGGCATATTAAGCCGCAAGCGACCTAAATAACTGACTGTTTTGCCATCAAAGAATGTGTATATTTGTGTGTGTGTGAGAGAGTTTATATATATATATATATATATACTTTAATAGCAACACAAGTGTTGATCGCTCAATTGTCAACAGCGTAAGCAGCAACAAAAACTACTAAAAGTCAGACGAAAATGAGGTTCTCTATCTGAGTCTCTCTCTCTCTCTTTCACATTCTTTCGTTCTCCCTCTCTATTTGTGTGTTGCCAGTGCTGCGTTTGGGTTGAATGCCTTTCTATTCAGACAACATAAACCGCAACGCCCCCTTGTCAACGCCCCTGACTCAACGACAATGAAAATGTCGAATCTCAACCATTTGACCAAAATATATTCATTTCAGTCATGGCAGCCACTCACTGTGTGTGTGTGTGTGTGTGTGTGTGTGTGTGTATGTGTGTGGGCGTGTGCGTGTGTGTTTGTTTCGTATCCAATTTGCGTATTTTCAGAAACAAATCAAAACAAATGAAATCAATTCGATGAAGCAAATCTAATTTTATGCGTATTTCCTCGCTTTTTGCTGGACAATAAAAATTTCGGGACTTTACCCCGCACTCAACTCTCTCGCTCTCTCTCTCTCTCTGTTTTTCTCTCCACAAAAATGAAACCCGAAACCCGTAACTGAGAATCTATTATTATTGTTGTTGTTGGTGCTGTAGCCGTTTGAGTCAACAAATTGCGGCAAAAAGCAAAATACATACTTATTTACGAGTTTCTAGCTGAAATTCAAACAAACTGGCGCCAATTGTTTGGGCCATGTGGGCGTGACACGCAGCCCATAAAAATTGAGCAAAAGAAACGCGATTTGCACATAGCTCGCGTGTGTGTATGAGTGGGCGAGAGAGCGTTTCGACAGAAGACGTGGCAACATCTTGCTGAACCGTGCTTATTTACAAAATATCCATGAGACAAGTGAACGCAAGCCAAAGATAGTATTTGATCTTTGATATACTAAAAACACAGTTGGAAAATATAATAAAAATTAATAATTAAAGTATTTTCATCAGAGCTCATATGAGATAACGAATTTAGATATCTTTTTTATTTGATTTTAATAATTTATATTAAATATCTTGTTCTGTTTATCGAATTGCATACAATATCGTGAATCATGAGATTAGGAACAAAAAGAGCTGGAACATCTCAACATTAATTTGTATAGATATGCACAGATGTTCCAGTACATAGCATCTGGTTCGGTAATCTATATACTGTTTATAACACATTAACTAACAAGTAAATGACTTCGCCAACTTGCATATTTAGAATACCGCCAGCCAAAGTACGTGGTTTAGCTAACCATTTATCGATATTAAGTATACGCAGCGAATTCATAAATGAAATTGCCCTGGAGCCTCTGTCATTAGCACTTCAGGTGAGTGGTGCTGTGTAGGTGGATGGATACCTTGTCGCCTCGTACAGGCCCCCATTGTCCACATTGTTGCTGATGTTTGCACATTAATTTCATATCATTAAACATTTGCCTCGGCCATATTATTTACAAAATACAATTCCCTGGGCAGCTGCTACACATCTCGCCAAAGGCCAGTCATTTCATTGGCAATGCGCAGCCTGGGACCGCGGCTAAAGGCTGGAAGGGCAACTCAGGTGTAGATGTTGCGGTGTGAGGTGTAAGCCCGCTCCTGTTCAGCTCATCAAATTGAAATTTATGCACAACAGCAACAGCAGGGAGATGTCCAAATTCCGTTTGTTTAGCTTAATGGCGGTTATTACACAGCTAGATTAATTATAGCACTTGCTCCTGTTGCTATTGTGGCTGATATTGTTAATGATAGTAATGCTGTATGCCCATTGAGTGCTATTAGCCTGATTAAATGGGGATTCTGAGCCGGAGATACGTCTAATAGAATTAAGAGCAAATCAAAGAATTTATACATTTTTGTGTTAGAATGTTAGGTTTATTTGCATGATAATTTTGAATAAATAATTTAATATACATATTTTTTTTTTAGTAATACATTTAATATATTTGAACTTTTATATTTTTATATTTTGCTTAAATAGTATTTACATATTAGTATATATTGTATTTATAAGCAATTTGTATTCTGTTTTTTTTTTTTTCTTCAGTTTGATGCATTATTTGGTGATTTTAGAATTAAAATTAAATTTAAACATTGCCTGCCCGAGTGGTGGCAAATTAGTGAGAATTGCTTGCGTGGGTTGGCGCCAATCGCTGCAAATTGTGGGTCAAGCTTAGAAAACAACTTTAACATATAATTTGGCTTGAATTTTGCAGTTAACTATTCCCTCTAATCTGGCCTATTATTTAGCATAATTTAAAAGAACTGCTGAGCTAGAACAGCTCAAGCTACATTGTCAGTTGACAGATGTGTTTGCATATGAGGCCAAGCTAAGGAACTGTCAAAGTCGTAACTAAATTTCCCAGACAATTGTTTAATTATGCAGCACAAACATTGGGAGACTGTTGGCTGAGAATTCCCGTAGTAAAAGAGAGACAGACCGAGAGAGTCGGCTGGATGAATGAGAGGCAGAGAGCAGTTAACTTTGAGTGAACTTTTCATAGTGCATGTCTCAAGGCGCTGACTCTGGCTCTGGCGTCGTCAAAGTAACAAAGAGAAAAGGTAAATAACACTTGGGCCAGTTGCCAGACGCATGCTTCATGCCGCCTGCAGACGCTTGGTAAACTTTTTCGCCTGAGATTTATTTCAACAGCTGCCGCAGGTGCTGCAGCAGCCAAGGCTTGAAGCCAAGTTGTAAACGCTAAGCGGACGCAATTTTAGCAACAATAACAACAATGCCAACAACAGTTGCTGCAGCACAAAATGATGTCAGTCAGCTGCAGTTGCATTGGCTCCATCAGGAGTAGAGCTGGAATTATCTGTCAAGTATCAACTGACATTCAAGCAGACACTTGAGATATGCAGAAGGCCACATGAAATTAAATTATTCAATTAAACTAAGTGGAACATTGAATGAAATTGATATAAAACACACAAAAATATATATATATATCCATACAGTTTGAATGCCAAGCGCATTAAGTTTTCTCTCTCAATTTCTTTCAGTGTATATATCACGCTGTCCTTCGGCCTTCATTTCATTTGCATGCAATTTGAAAGCAATACATTGTTGCTACTTCATTAATTATGCTCTTTCTCAACTGACTGACAGTTGCAAACAACTCATCTCTCTTTTCAGTTGATGCGCTGCAAAAGAATCCACGTATAATCAGACAGCTATCAACAATTTTTGTTGTTACTCTCACTCTCTTAGCAATGTCTATCAAAATCCCATTAGCTGTATGCATTATGCGGCATTGTATGCGTATGTCTCTCTACCTCTCTCTCTCACTCTCTCACGCTCTATTGTGTCACTGTTTCGCATTTAGCTGTTTATTTCAGCAACCCAAAGGCATAGCAAAACATCTATCTCATACAACAAAATGTTTGTAATTAGTTCACCTGCCTTGTTATTGTGCACACACACACACACATATATACACCTCGTTTCGCGTTCAATTACAGCCTATACAGAACAAGTCTGTCTGGTGCGCCTGTTCTGCTACCCATGAAATTGAATTTTACGTGTTGTGCAAACTTTTGGCTAATTATCGTTGTTCTCGCAATGGAAATAATTTTACTTGTAGTTCGTGTTATTTGGTTTTCATTGAAAAAAATTACTATTTAACAAGAGTACAACAAATTTAATATTCTTAACTGAAAATATATTGAAAAGAGTTAGCAATTGGAATGTAAAATATACGTAAGTATATTGTTTCGTAACATAAGCAAAGCTAAGTAAAATGATTGGAATTCAATTAAAACGATGACATAATTCTTGGATATTAGTTTTTAGTTTTTGGGGCATATATATTCCATATTCGTGTGTCAAATTGGCTTAATTGGTCAAAGGAATCAGTATGTACCATCTTTATACAAGCATATTTTGAAGTGCTTCTCAGCTGGTCAAGAGAAATCGATTCCCATTAGCTGTAATACATTTTTATTGAGCAGCAATTTCGGTTGATTTCATTATTTGATTTGAAGACTTTGGCCCTGAATAAGCTATTAGCTGCAACAAAATTTACATGCAAATGTCTGTTAAGTGTCCAAAGGCCGTTAATGCTGCCTATACTCCTGCTGCTTCTGCTGCTCCTGCTGCTCCTGCCACTCGGCTATTTGCAGGACACAAAACACGTGCTGCGGCGGCTCCCGTGCTTCGTGTGTATCTGTAACGGCATTTTTATTATGCGCAACGAAATTAAAAATTAAAATTTTCTAGTGGCCTGTGGGAAATGCTGATGCTGATGCTGATGTTGATGTTGATGTTGATGCTGATGCTGATGCTGATCTGGTGTGCGAGCTTGACGCTTAACTACAGCAAACAGGAAGAACAAGGCCAGGCAAAGGAACAATGGCTGACTAAGAGGCTGTGGTATACCCTTGAGCTCAGCGCAATTTGCGAGCCGCAAAATGCCTAAGGTAATCACTTGCCACAAATTGTTGTAGCTGCTGTGTTTGTTGGCTCCCCATCTAAATTCAAGTTCAACTCGAGCGGCTTCTTTAACTTTCTCGTATTATTATTGTGCATTATACGGGAAATTGACAAAGAAACTTTTTGGCTGGAAAATAGCAAAGAAAACAAATGGCAAAAGGGCAGCCCACTGTGGAAATTCACCAGCGAATGCCACTTGAGAATTTAATAAAAATACAAAAAAAAAAGCGAGCGAGAGAGAGAGAGAATAAAAAGTAGAGAAAATGAGGGAGCTGGAGACAGTTGAACGAATGGCAACTGGAATTGTTGTGCACAAGTGCCGGTTAAATATTTTAGGCAAATGCCAGGGCCTCTGCACGCCCACGCCCACGCCCACATCCACTTTTCATCGGCCCTTCCCCATCACAGGAACGAACGACTTGGCAGAGTAAAAATAAATCAGCTGGGGCGTAGGCACTTGAGTTGATTTATGGAGCAAAGGAAATGGCAAAGGCAGCGACTACGTTAGGCAGGTAAGGACATTTCCAGTGACAGTATTTCCGTATTGCATAATACAAAACCAAAATGCTCGAGCTACTCCAGAGAGTAGGCGACAGCAATTGACAGCAGCCAGCCAGCCGGCAACAGGCAGGAGGCAGGAGGCAGGAGGCAGGTAGGCAACAGGAGCGAGTGCGATGGTTTTAAATTGTTTTGAAGTTTGAAACTCTCAAAGCAAACCATGCAAAATGCTTTATCTGCTTCCTCTTTCTCGCCTCTCTCTCTGTCTCTCTTACTCTCTCCCCCTCTACAAGTATCTTTGGCAGTCGTAGTTCATCAGTTAGCTTGTCATTTAGTTCGCGTAACAGTTTGTCAATCGAAGCTCGTGTACAAAAAATTATCAAATATATTCTTGCCGCTCACAAACCTCGCCATATTTGCCTGCTCCTAGCAACTTCACAGCTGATGCCTCTGTCCTTATTCGCTGTCCGCATTTTAATTACAAAAGCCATTCAAAAGCAAAATTAATTCTCAGCAGAGCGCCTGGCTGATGGCTTAGCTAAACTCACAACTGCCGTCGGCACGTGGCTTAAAACTGAAACTGCACAAGAAAAAAATTAAATTAGATGGAATGTACAGAAAAATTAATACTCTAATAAGAAGAATAAATGAACAAAAAGAATTTATTAAATTAGTCTGGAATACAGAGGCTAAAAGATATATTTTTAAGATAAATGAAAAATAAAAAAATAAAAAAAATAATTATATAATTAAATTTATAATAAAAAATATAATAAATATACAAGATTTCGTTCTCTTATATCTTTTATGTTCAACACATTATTCCATGTGCTCGCAACTTTTGTTAGGGTATGGAAAATATTTATGGCTGCAATTAAAGTTGAATGTTTGTTCAGGCCGCCAAGAAGCACACAACACATTTTCGGGAGCAGACAAAACAAATATAATTAAAACAGGTGAGATAATGGCTAGGATCATAAAAAGTCTATTAAATTGATAAAAATTAGAGCAGTTGTTTACCAGAGTTGACAGCTCGAGCCACAGTGATTGGCAGCGCGCCAAAGGAGCTGAGTTGAGCTGCAGCAGAAGTCGAATAAAAAAATTTCATTAGACTAATGTGTTGCACGTCACATCAACGTCGGACGCATGTGAAAATCTCCAACAAGCTGCAGCTGCAGCCTCAGCTGTGCGCGATTCAAGGATTCGAGTAGACAGCAGCAGCCAGCATTACGGATGAGCTGCAGGAGCGTCTATGTGTGGTTGTAACTGTCTCTTAGCTACAGCGTCTGTTGATTTGTTGTCACTGCAACATGCGCCCTCGCCATCCACTACTTCCTGCTGTTGCTAGCCATGCATCTTCGTCATTTCGCAACACTTGTCAACTAGACTCTGCAATGCAAAATGGCTGACCAGCTGGAGCCCCAAACTTGCCTTAATGCTTGATGTGTTGTTTGCTTCGTCTGTTAACGAATGCAGGATTTGGACTCTACGAATGTCAGGCTAATTATAGCTCTTTAATATATTGGATAAGCATAAATTAAGGCTGTTAGAAAAAAATTAAATAAAATAACTTTGCAACTTGGTAAAGCAAAAAATAACAAATAAATCAATTTTATGAATATATGAGAAAAAAAAAATTTTAATATATTTTCTTTAAATTTCTTTTATTAAATATAATAATAAATAAGAATTTATATCTTTGGTTCAGACTTTAATAATTTATTGCCTTCACATGAGTAAAACGCGTTCAAATTTATGAATAATTTCTGCATCCACAGCAGCGCTTCATTCTAGCTAGCAACTATGAAATCGAATCCAAGAGCTTGTAGCTTTCAATTGCTCTTGCATCAATTTAAAGTTTAGATATAGTATAAATTCGATATTCCAACTAAAGCAATTTGTAATACATGCTGACTGAGTAAGTGTGCGAGTGTGTGTGAACCGAAATTGAACCTGAATTTCGGTGCTAGCTTGCAGGTGGTAACCAAAACCAACCAATTGAAAACCCCAAGCAAAAAAAAAATAAATAAATAAAATAAAAAATAGAAGAACTGACCGCATCAACCAGCAGCACCACCACCGCCAACTCAGCGACTTGCAGCAACAACAACAACAACAACTAAGCCTCTTGAAGCACGTGCACATATTTCTGGCAGCAGCCTGTGTGATGCCCCCTGGCCAGAGGTTCAATTGGAGCTGCTCGTTCGCTGGCTTTTCGCCCGGCTGGCAAATTCATGGGCACTTAAATACTATAAAATAGACCAAACGCTCGGCACTGAAATCCAAAAGTTGTGCCAAAACTTTGCCCTAGCTCTCGGTGCTGCTCTTGTCTCTTACACACAAACCCTAGCACCTTGTGCGCTTTTATGGTTCATCATTTTTTCGGGTCGGTAATAAAAGGCATCAAAGTTAAAAGTTGCACCTTTTCCTTCAGGTTCTTTTTTCTGTTGTGGAGCGAGCGGTAAATCAGTTTTTATTATGCATAAATTAAAAATGTTCAATTAAAAGGGTTGCAGTTGGGCCCTTTCGAGCTTAAAGCACTTTTTTCAGGCTGAATTTTGGTTGTTCTGTATGCAACATAAAGTTTTTAATTAACTATAGTGAGTGTGCCAAACAAGAGGATAAAGTGTTACAAAAATATTAACGAAAATAAAAATAAAAAAAAAAAATTAAAAAAAAAAAATAAATAAATCGATCATAGAGCAATTTTCAAAGGCCAACAACACACAAAGTATTCGTAAAAATTTGAAAATCATATTTATGTATATATTTTTGGTATATTTTTTTTTTATTTGGTATTAATTATGCGCGAATGGAGCATTCGCAATATTTGAAATGGAATTGCAATATATAATGCAAACAAGTGCATAGCAATTTAAAATGCATTTGTTAATGTGTTATTAATTAATTAAAATTAAAAGCTATCGAAGTGCTTGTTATGTTGCCAATACAGTGGCTACGCGAGCGAATTCAATGCGATATCGAATATCAATAGAAATTGAGAAAATCTCTTTCAGCCTATTGTTGTGGAGGAGACTCTTTATAATGAAATATATTTATAAACAACGAGCTCACGAATTCGAAAATAAATAATGCAAATTCGAAAAGTAATTTAATAACTATTAATTAACTTATATAGCATTAGCTAATGAAAGTCTTGTACACAGGGCATTTCTGGTTCGAGCACTCTCATCTGGACAGTCACTTGTACTACTTATTTATTTATTTATTTGCTTGTTTTTTTTTATTTATTTTTATTTTCTTTAATTGCCCATAAACAACAATTGAACGCAACAATTGAAATACGCATGCAAAATATTTATTATTAATTTGTGGCTGTCAGCTTGCTGCAGAAAATTATTGGCAAAAGAAAAAATTGTATTTTATTTGTGTATATTTTTTGTTGTTTTGTATTTAATTGTATTATTTTCCATTTGCTTTTGTGCACTTTTGTGTTCTGTTTATTAAATAGCAAAATGTGCGAAGTATAAATATTGATGTTGTTTATTTATGAACAAACGCGTTTACTGCCATTCTGAACAGGATACGCGCTTTATTAATTTGCAATGTCATAAAGGCCAACAGATGCACAAAGTGCTCATGAATTGTTAACAGATTGTAGTAAATGAGCGAGTAAAAACTACAGCAAATAGTGCACAATATATGTATGCATGTAGAAATAAACATTTAAATTAAAGAATTCTGCTGGCAAATTGCACTTAATGTTGCAGAAGAATTCGCTCAAATTGCGGCTCGATAACTATGCAAATTGGTAAATAATTGCGGCATCAAAAGAAAAACAAATTGTTTATATGTGAAATGTTTGTTTTAATTGCCATTCATTTATATGTTCATAAAAGTGCAAATATTAATTTAAAATGAAAGTGCATTCACCAAATTATTATTAAATTTGTATTTTTGTTTTATTTTTTAGACATTAAAAAGGCTTTTACAAGGAGAAACAATTTTTTGGAAATGGAATAGAATAGAATAATTCCAAGTAAATTTTTTAAAGAATTAAAGCTATATTCAAAACATTGATGCGCCCAATCAGAATACGCAAAAAAAAAAAAACCCATCACAAATGGAGTTTTAAAATAAATTTAGCTATCCCAAAAGGAAAGTTTTCGATTTGCCAATCAATACGCTCGGTTGAAGTTGAAGCTAGAAGTGTGTTTGAGACAGTTCCAAGTTTCTTTATGCTATTTATCCAAAATTCAAGTAGCTTCAAATAGTTGTGACATTTTTATGACAGCAAAAATCAAAGAACTAAAAGCAGAAAAGCAAAGCGCGTCAGTAAATCGCATTTCTCAAGGCGATAAAAATCAATTTTCCCATCCAGACATGCAAACAGCAGCAATGACAACACCGACTGGGAATCTGAAAGGGAGAATGATTGAGAGAAGAAAATTGGGAGGGGTATGAAAAATTAAGAGACACATGCCAAGGCGCATCCAAAGTGCAGCGAGGCGCAAACTACGACAGAGACACGACTACTGAAGAAGACGCAGAGTGAGATAGGGAGAGATAGAGTGAGAGAGGGAGAGAGGGGGAGGCAAACATGAGGAGCTGCAGCACGGGAGATGGAATGCAATGCAAATAGCTTTAAATGCATTTGACGATGCCGTGATTTGATTTCAATATCTCAGCGTTTCACCTCACCTCCCACAGCGTCGTGTTGACTTTCAATTTCAGTGTGCGCGCAGTTTTCTGATTATAATTCCAGTGTCGACAAAGTTTTCGCTATTGTTGTTGTTGATGCCAGCGAACATTTGTCGCTGCGTTATATCTTTTTTTTTTTTTTTTTTGGCTTATTTCTATTCATAGTTGTTTGCTGAATTTCAATTTGAAGCTGGATTGAATTGGGGTATAGGTGCTGGGAAGCTTTGCCATGCAATTGAGCGCGTGTCCTTGAGAGCAGACAGTAAAGCCTTAAGCGTGATTGCAGTCTGCGAAAGGCGTTTAGCTGAATGCAGCGCAGGCCAACGGGACGTATGCACAATGCAGACTTAAATAGAAATCAATGCACTTTAGCTACAAAACAAACAATGTGGTGCATAATGTGAAAGCACACCGAGAAAATAAAAACTTTGAAAACTACAATCAACAAACAAAACATTGTGAATTTTAAAGAACTATAAGCACTATAAAGTTAAGTCTGAGCTGCAGGTTATCAGATTGCAGCTTACAACGCCGCTCCGTAGCCAGCTTTAAGTCTTGTTTTAAAAAACATCGCAATGTATATTTGTCAGCCCAAAAATGTGCCACAGCAAACGCCGCGTGGCTGCTCGTAGTGGAACGAACGAAAGGTAAGGCCACCTAGTTAATTTTCGCCAGTGCAGGCAATAAAGCAGCTCAGGTAGCGTCACGTGCGCATTTAAGTTGCAAGTTACAATGACAACGTGCTACACACACACACACACACACACACATAGACAAACACAGTTAGTTAGCGCATGTCAACGTAAATTGAACACACAACGAAACCTGACGCCGCATACAAACTAAGCCGAGTCGTAGGACAGACAGAGAGAGAGAGGGAGAAAGAGGCTCGTTCTCTCACTCTCTTTCACACACTCTTGCTCCCTTCCCTTCCCGTCTCGCCCATTTTGTGGTATATTTCTGAGCGCAAGTGCAATAAAAAGATCTACCTAGACGAATATATAGAAGAAGTCGCTGCAAGTTATTTTTCCTTTTTTTTTTTTTTTTGGGCACACGCGGCATAACCAACTCTGACGCTGGCAGAGGCAGCGCTGCATAATCAGGTGCGCGACTGCGGTAAAGGCGACAACGACAATGACAACACCGACACCAACTAGAGCAATAGCAACTGTGACAATGACAACAACAACAACAACAACAACAACAACGACAACAATAACACTGACAACATTTATCATATGAAACGCACGTGCCAAGCGTTTGCCAGCGTTGTTTCCGTGCCGGCACGAGCAGCCAGCCCGATAAGTCAGCCCAGTGACGAGCAATATATAGAGCGAGGGTTGGCTAAGAGCTTTGCACCTAAACTATATATACAGTGTCTCTGTTCAGTCTCGCATGCAGCTCAAACCATCCGGGTATTCAGAGTCATCTCAGTATTATATTTGCAGAAGCTGTTGCATTTGCTGCTGCTGCTGCATAATTAGATCGGGTATGGCTAGTGTGCGACAAGAGTTGTGTTTGACTTGGGCCATGAATAACGCTTGGATGGAGGCATAATTCAAATATGTTCAAGTCGCTCTTAAGCCGCTTGTGAGAGTGCCTAGTCTAATCTTGTTGAATCTAGTTTGCCGGCTATTGACTGATTGCGCAAATACTCTCAAGCACACACACATGCACACACATGCACACACAAGCACACATACATATGTACATATAATTGGTGGCAAGAACAGACGGTGGCAAGTAAATGCTGCATAAACTTTGACGCAGACACAAATTGCATTCTGCTGTCAGGAAAGTTTCTGCACCTTACAACCAAATGCCAGCCAAGTATTATTTTGTTATTGTTTTTGTTGCTTGAGCTGCTTAAGTGCCATGCATTGAGTTGTTTTCCCAGCACCCAACAGACCCAGCTCCCCAGCCAGAGTTCTCTTTTATGCACTTGAGAAAATCGATGCCTCGGGTGCATTGTTTTTGTAGCCGCACTTCAACTTGAAAATGTTTTGATAAACTAGCTGGCTATGCAAAGCAGCGAATGTTGCAAAATAGCAAACTAAAAAGACGAAAAAAAAAGGATAAACGAGCTGAGAATCAACTAAGAGTAAACCCAAGACAAACTTTAAGCCAAACGCCAGTCAGCTGCAACAGCAACAAGGCGCAACATTTGCAGCGAACAGTTGTCAAAATGCTTATGTAACAAAAATACCAAAAAATAAAGCTACTTAAGAAAATAAAGAAAACACAAGAAACAATAATGCAAAGAGTAGTGCGGAATATGAAATGCGCTTGCTTTTGAAGCATGTATAAAAAAAATATATATATATATATAAAAATAATACAACATATAAAATATAATATAATAAAAAATTCATAATTTTGCAATCATTTTGCAAGCATTGATGAAAGGGATATCTAAAGTTTTATATTAAGTTTTTGTAATAAAATAAAATTCTCAATATTTTCCAAAAAAAAAAGTGTCAAAATTTGTATTTATTTATTTTTGAGTTTCATTTCACTTTAATATTAAAATTCCCAATAAAAGAAATACCCAAAAATGTTAAATCTCCATGTGTTGCATCTCTAATAAAAACTTGAGTATTCCCAATATATAATAGTGTAAAATCAACATAGAAACTGAATTGGAAAAACTTGTGGCACTTGAAAAACAACAACAACAACAACAACAAGAAGAGCAACATAAGTAGCAGCAACGGCAGCAACAAGCAAGCGCAATAAAATTGGTAAAACAATTGTCAATGCGTCAATTTAAATGGATTTAGTTTCGAAAGGACAACGAATGAGAATCAACGAAAGCAAAAAAGTGAAAAGAAAAGAAGCTTTGAGAAACTTGCCAACAAAAAAAAAAAAAGTATTCAACTTTGTTCCATAAAAAGCAAAAAGAGGCAGTCGTCGAGCTAATCAAGCAGCAACTCGGAAAGCGAGTCTCAAATTTGAAAAGGGAAAAAACTGTTTACGGAAATTAGACTCACGATGAAGCTGCTTTTGCTGTGCATTTGGGGGCTGAGCCAGGCTTTGGGTAAGTAGTGCGAAAGTGGTGTGGAAATCAGCTCAACGTATTGTCCATAGTAATGGAAATAGATGGGCATTGCCTCAGGCAGTCGCTGCCTGCGGCGGCAGCTGCAGCAGATGTTGCCACACGCCACATGTGGCGAGCCACGGGCTGGCCAGCGGACACGGGCAGCTGTGCGGGGCCAACAACTTTGCGGTCAGCCCCTGACAGTCATGTGGCCATAGCTGCTGGCCTTGCTATGGCCAATGCCACAACGAATGCCACACTCAATGGCGCATCTGCTCAAGCTGTGAGCCTAGCCAATTATGTCTATCAATGCGCCGCCAAGCGTGCGCCAAATCCCTCGCCTGATTTGGCATCAACTCGGAGCTTTCCTCGTCCCTTGCAGTTACAGCCGCAAATTGCACTGAGCCTGGACAACAACTGGCGCGGCAATTAACAAGACATTCGTCTGGAAGCAAGTTGTGATTTCTCAAGAAAATATATTTTTTATAGCATTTATTTTGTTCTATATCACAAAACCGTTGCAAGTTGAACTTTAAATATAGCAAATAACTTAGCTTTAAAAAGGCTAAAGAATTAGAAGTGATTCTGATTGGGCGTCATTGTGACTTCAGTTGAGTAACTGTTTTTAAATCTTGAGGCAACGTACGGATCAAGTTTGATACAAAGTTCAGAGAAGCAATCCGCTGAAAGACTTGCGTAAATACAGCTAAATGGAATTACCTATTGAGAGAGAATTTGCCATGTGTATGGCGAAGTATAATGTTAAGTTTACTTATGTATTTTATTCAACTATGTACGTTTATAATAAACCCAAATAAGTGAGTTCAGGTATATCTAGTACCTTCTAGTAGAGCACATATGTATACACAATATCCGTATTCAAATGATGCTAAGAAATACAATACAAAAGCGAATGAGCTCAATATCTTTTATGCTTTTATGCTGAGCCCAAAAGTATTCATACATTATTAAAAAGAAATCGGAATATATGAATCGCAAGCCAAGTTATAGTAAAGTTAACATAAGTAAGAACAGCATCTAGTAATAAAAGTTCTTGCTGTTTACTTGCTCAAAGTTTGGTTGAAATAATTCATAAACAAACGTTCAACTTTTTGGCTAGGTAATTTAACTTTTCTGATCAGCTCAAGAATATGTCACATGAACTTTCAGCGCCGGCAACTGACGTCAGCTATGTTGTATGTTTAGAACGAACAGACACACCTTATACAATAGGTCACATATAAATAGAATACTAATACAAAATATGATAAAGAGTAAAGCATACTGTCATTTACCTTCTATTTTTGTCAAATGTTTTACCTGAATTGGAAGGTTTAGTTACGATTTAGCAAAATTTCATGACGGTTGCCTGCCTGCTTGCCTACCTCGCTGCTCCAAGCTCCTGTGTAGTTGCAGCTAAGTGAATGCTAGGCAATTGGAAAATAGCGGCATAGCTTAGTGTGTTGCATACGCAACGGCTGCCACGCCCACTTCCCATTTCCCCCGTGCAGCAATTTTGTTAATTTTCCAACTGCTTTGCGCGCATTTGCTGCATGCCGAAAGTTTTAATTAAGCTAAAGCCAAAGTGCTCTTAGAGCGTGTTTATTCACACATACACACACACACACACACATTCATATAAAGCAGAAATGTATGCTATTCATAGGAATAAGCTCCCAAGTTGCCTTTTCATTCATGCAAAATACCAAAACAATTCATAAAAAAAAATATATATATATTTATATATGTTACAATATGATATACTCACTTCTATTGCTCTCTCTCTCTCTCTCTCTCTCTCTCTTGCTCTCTCTCTCTCTCTCTCTCTCTCTCTCTCTCTCTCTCTCTCTCTCTCTCTCAGTCTCACTCTGTTAACCATTTGAAAAGCCCAAATGTGTTTGGTCTCCCGTTGCGGTATCATATTTTAGCCGCGCTCCTGCTTCGCATAATTTCAAAAAGAGCAACTGCCAGTTACTGCTAATGCTAATGCTAATGCGCCTTGCTGCCGCCTGCTCCGGTCTGTGTTTCAAATGCCTGCGGGCTGGACTGACAAACTGACAGACTGACAGAGCAGCGCAACTCTTATGTTTTATTAGCCACGTATAATTGAAATGTGAACGTGTGCATGTGTGCATGTGTGCATGTGTGAAAAACTCACTCACATTAACAGCACCTATTGCAGTGTGTGTCTATTTATGCAAATAATTAAGTCTGTGAGTATTTATGTGGATGTCCATTAGCGGCAGCTCTTAATGCGAGCTGAGATACGAATGCTCTTTCGAATTTCATCTTCTTGGCTGCGGCTTTAAAGTAAACAAATGCATGTATGTATATATGTATGTATATGCATGTGTGTAGTTTAATTATTACTCTGTGGCATGCATACTTCACCTGCTTGCAGCTGATTTGTCAATTTTTTTTGTAAAAAAAAAAAATTATTTAAAAGACAAATCCAATTGCTACGGCATATGCTGCTATGTAATATAATGTAATTATGAATGCCTTTTATATATATAATTTTGATTTATCTCATTGATTGATCCTCATTCACTTATAGCCTTCTAAGGCTAGCTATTTAATTTTAAAATATTTATATAAAATAAATTTGCCAATTTGAAGATCAAAGCATGTCTAACATGACAAATTAAATTAACAGCAAATTTCATACAATTTCTCTTACTAAACAATCTAAACAATCTTTTACACGCATTTCCAATTTCAATTAATAGGCCATCTGTAGTGAAGACCAGCAGGAAATAAAAGCGAAAATATTGTATAAAATTGTACATGCACTATCTACATATATATGGCAAAAATGCTGCAGCCCGCATTGAACAATTGTTTTTTTTTAAGCTGCAAAAATTTGCAATTTGTTTATTTTGAAAAGTTTATATTGATTGTTTTCATATGTATGCGTTATTCATTTGTTGGAGAAATGTCGTTTGCTGGCTTTCAATTAAACTTGCAGATGAAAATTTGAAAGGCAGAGCAAAGATGAGATAAATCGTATTGCATGACATTTTTGTTACCATTTTCATGTTTTCTGATGGCTTAAGAAAATTATTAAAAAAGTTTCGCCTCGAGCAAGATTTATTTGTTTAATCCAAATAATGTCAAAAAGCCACAAAACAAGCGACAGGCGCATAAAACAACTTAGCAAATGAGCCCAGTATACAAGCACACACACACACACACACACACACGCATAGGGAGAAAAATGTTATTTATTGTTATTACGAAAATAAATAAGCAGCCAGGTCAGGGCGACTGCCACACCCCTCAGAGATGCAGCCCACAAAAATGTGGCAAAATAAAAGCGAAGAAATTAAACAACTGGACACACACACATATAAGCACACAAATTCACCGACACATAGCAAATGGCAGCCATTTCATATGCCATTACAGTGTAAATAAAGTATTGTTTATGTGTGCAGTCGCCTGTGTGTGTGTGTGTGAGTGTGAGTGTGTGCCAGTTACATTTACTTAATAACCTGTATCAAAGTTGTACTTTTTATAGGTCAGCCAACAGCTGCGGGTGTGGTCAGACAGGCAAGCAGAAGCCAATGACATTACGACTATTGTGCCAAGTTCGAACTGAGTCGAAGTTGGATTTGGAGTCAGAGTGAGAGTCGGAGGCTGGTGAGCCCAGGGGCCAGCACTTTATCAACAGACGCTCAATACTCGTAAAACTGTCCTCAAATTATTTATAGACTTGGACACTGTGTAAAGAGAGAGACGGAGATGGAGAGAGAGAGAGAGAGAGAGAGAGAGAGAGTTTACTATGGGAAAATAACAAAAACTAATTAGGACTTTCACTGAGCAGCATCACAGATGCTCGAAACAATTGGGTATAACTGGCTTAATTTAAGTATATCACAAGTATTGGTATATATAAAACATAAAAAGAAAGTTATAGCGTTCGAAACAAAAGATAACAAGAGCATAAGGATGGTTTGGATCTCGAATTAATCTATATAAATATACATATATAATGATAATATAAATAATATAAATATTATTTTATGCCAAAGCATGCCCTAAAAGTTGACACGAATATATTGTATATATGTTTCACTCGATTGTACGTAATTCAAAGGCTTTGCTTACAGCGATATGCAAATCCACAGTTTTTAATAAAATTGTAAAATTTGCGATAAATCTCTTAGAAAGCAACTAATGGCATGAAATGCAGCCAAGTATGCATTAAATAATTAATTGAAAACAACTCAATTTATGTTCTATAATCAATTTGTTTTTATAAACAAATCGTTGGCAATACATAGGCTCTGATTGTTAGTGGAATGCAACCAAGAAAAGTTTGATTACAAATTGTTATTAAGTCTTCTAGAGTTACACTTGGAATGCCACACTTACTTTAACTCGTGTATATATTCTATATATATTTGTTTAATTGGATGATTTATCTATTACTCAGTTTATGACAGGACGCGTCGCTTAGTCTATTAGTTTTTTCATGTTTGCCAGTTGTCCTTTTGCGTCGATTCTCAACTCGTTGCCCCACTCGTGACTCCTTTATGATTTTCGCTCTTGTCTGTAGTTTAATCCGTTTTAATTTTGTTTAGCGTTCTTTGAACTCTGCAGCTGTTGCATGTTTGCTCTGTCTTTCGCTCTCTGTCACTTTATTTCTGCGTCGCTCTCTCACACACTCAATCACACAAGTTTCGCTGCCAGCAGCTTATCAGACACACACACACACACACACACATACACTTAAGCACACTCGAGCGGTCACACAGTCTCACGCAGCTGTGCTTCGCTGCAGACCGCCTAAAAGTAAGCCATGTTTGTTTTCCATTAGTTGTCGACTCGCTGAAGTCTTGATCTGCCAACAGCCAAGTGGCCTCCACTCTACTCCTCGCTTCACGCGTGTTCATTTGTCTTGCTTGCTTTGTCTGCCGCTGCATATGCGCTGCTGGCAAGTAGATTAGCAAATGCTGGAATTACAGGATGTTCAAAAATCGATAATACGAAATGTATTCGCAAATCTTAGTTAGTATGAATATATTTATATATACTCAGATTAAACTATTATTATTATTATTATTTTTTAAAGTATAACAATAGTTACCTCGGCGTTAAATCAAAATGAAATTTTTCAAGCACCAGAAACTGGTATTAGCTAATTAATCGATTTAAAGTAGCTGACATATCATTAAATCACGCTCGATACACAGTTATGAGAGCACACTTGTGTGAATTAATATAATATAATGTATATTATATATATATGAGTTCCCATCAGAGCATATCGCAAGCAGCTGCTTGAGTTCTGCTACGGCCAGAGGCATTAATTAAAATGCAAATATCTGTTTTCATTTAGATTATAATGCGCTCCTTATGGCCGGCCATTGGCTAATTATGTTCGTGGGCGTGGCATGATTGAAAAGCTGTTCGATAAGTTTATCGATTGTTGTCCCTGGCTAATGAAATCATTGGCAAACGTTGCGTCGTCTGAGGCTGGCACGCAATGTGCTCAGCTAATATCAAGTATACGCCATGTGGCAAAACTCATTGACTTCTGGCTACACGCACACTCATGCGCTCGCTCACTCACCCATTCACCCGAACGTACACGCACACACTAAACCAAAATGAAAATGTTTAGTCAACTGTAGCTGACCTCAGCCAACGCCAGCGGCAGTTCCTACCGCCCTCTCGACCCATCGGGAATTACAACAGCGACAACAACAACTGGAGCTATAGCATCTGGCCAGAAAACGGATAACTGTGCTCATGGAAATTTCATGGACATGTGGGGGCCCTCAGCCACAGCTCAGGTTGCCAGCTGTCTAACTGTCCGCAATTACTCACACTTGACCAAGGCCTCGACTGGATAAACTGCAGCTGAGCAGTGGACATGGCAGAGGTTGGTACTAGCTGAGCTGGGTCAGGTCTGGTCTGGTCAGTGAAAATTGTAATTTTAGCCGCTGGCAAATCGGCTAATCACTTTTGCCCACAAAAGTATGCAATGAAAAAGAAATGTTTGATTAAAGTGTTTATTTTTGCTAAAAATGTATTTTATATTTTTTCAGGCCTTTAAGTTTACTGATAAAGTGAATCTTTTAAAACAATACAGAAGCTCAACGAATTGGTCTTTAATAAGTGAAAACAGTTAAGATCTATCTGAACGAAAATGAGTTTATTTTACCATGAATAACTTTACCATTAAATTAACAAAAAATTATTGCTATGCAGCTTTATGTATTTGGAAAGATTTTGATTTTGTTAGCTTATTATTCTGAATGGTGATCGCAAATACTGAGTATGTTGTTGCTTACATAACTTAAACGGTTTTGTGTCCGACACAGAACAGCATATATTCGAAATAGCTGCAGCGAAAATATACCCTATAAATTGTAAGTGAATTGACGAAAAATCAAGTGCACTTACATATTTGATTACACAAAGCAATCATATGCAGTGGCTGCGTTTAAGAGTGCAATTGAAGAGAGAATTCTCAAATGCTCTTTGCTCTTCACTCTCGTTCTCTCTCCCTCACTGCCTTCCCTGACACGGTCTCTCTGTAGTAATCCTGAGCAGCTGCACATGGAGCTTTCACTTTGAGCTTTTGAGTTATCATGTTAAAGGGATGCTGTGAGTGAGTTTTCATTTTTCACTCAAACGCTCAGTCTGGCTCTCTCTGAGTATTGTGCTTCCTTCTTTCTCTCTCTCTCTCGCTCTCTGGGCTCTGACGTCTGTTGCGAGTGCAGAAAAGTTTGTCGCATTGAGTGGCCATCGAGTCAAGTGTTCGCACTTGATTTTCCCTTTGCCTTTGGCAGTGCCTAAAGCAGCTCCTTCTATATTTTTTGACGTGTTCTTGTGTTTGTTTCCTGTGCCCCTGTGTCCATTATATTAGCTCGCACATTTTCTTTTCTATTCTTTTCCTTTTTTTCTGCTTTCATTGCGTCTCACACTTTCGATTTTCGCTTTGTTTTTGTCATTTGGCCACTCGCAATTCGTTTGCTTATCTGAGCCTTTTCCTCCTTCTTTTTAGACTCTTATTTTTTTCATTGAACAGCATTTTCATTGTTTGATTTTTGTCAACGCTTCTTTCGTTGATTTTTCGCCTTCCACTCTAACGCAGTGCCTCTTCTTCTCTGTGAAAGTGTGTGTGTGTATATGTATGTGAGTGAATCTGTCTAGAGGTTCCCCTTTTGTTGTTCTTTGTTTAGCTGGTCGCTCCATCTTTTACTTACATAAGTGGCTTAAGGGAGTTCTCGATTCCCTCGACTGCTGGCCAAAGATTCGCCATTTGTTTTTCCATTTTGCGTGTTTGATTTTTATTTGGCATTGTTCATTTTTCGGTTAGTTGGTCTTTTAATCGTCTTCTTTGCTTATTTGTCTACACTTTCTCATGATATTGTTCATTTTGAACTGTTTTGCTGCTGCTTTGGCTTTTCAGCTTTCGCTTGGCGCTCGCTTTCAATTAGTTTGAGCATTGTTTAAGTGGTACTTAAGCGCTTTGCAGTCACTGATCTATTGGATACCAAATTTAATTGACGTTTGGCCATCGCCAGCAGGAGGAGAGAAACTGTTTCCAAGAATCTTGTTATTTAGTAGAAACTGTTAATTAGATTCTAGCATTTGTTTCTTATCGACTTTTATTCTCTAAGCAGGCGGAGAAGTGCGTGCAACAGCACTCTGTATGCTATGCTTAACTAACTTTGCGCTTCATTATGCTGTTCTCATTAAAATCAATTACGAAAATATATTGCCTTACGATACACCTGTCAGTTAAGCTTATCTGGTAGACATGATATTAAAACTTTTTGAGAAACTTTTGGTTAAGCTATTAACATAGTTTTCAAATAATCCCCATAATTTATCGATTATTAATTCAGTCTACGGCTTTATCAACAGACAGCTACTTAACATATCCCTCAGCAGCCTTTTATCAACAGATTTTCTAAATATTTATTCAACTAATCTATATAATTCATCAAGTCACCTTCGACCCCATTGCTTACCTTCGCAGCGCAGCTGTGTGTGCCTTTGTCGTAGCGCTATTGATACGCTAATTAGTTGCGATAATTTATCAAATGCGCACACATTTTCCCCCGTACTCCCACGCAAACACTCATTCACGTGTCGCCAGCTACTAAAAATTCTGCTGCAGTAGCAAAAATTGCTACTTAATTACACGGCTCTGGCATCCGTTGGCTGCAGATCCACGCCTCCATCTCTCTCTCTCTCTATCATTTTTTTCTCTATGCGTCTTTCCCTTTTGCTCCATTGACATTTTCATCCGTGCGACAACGTCAATGTCACAAGTGCTGCAGTGTGGCAAGTTCCATTTCCTGGCACCGCCTCGGGTAACTTCACAATTAACTACTAATTGCTCATACGCGACGTTGGCTGCGCAACACTAGAACAAAGTCAGGTGAGCACCTGCCTACGTTTCTCTCTCTTGCTCTTTGTCTCTCCTTCTCTAAAGCCTTCTTAGATTCTGTTGCTGGTCTTGCTCTAATTATCCGCGTTGTCATCTACCTCCTCCTCCTCCTCCTCCTCCTTGACCCAACGCACCTGCCTTCCTCTCTGTTGTCCACATCAGGTATTTACAGAATTAAGTTTTAAATTTTTATTAAATGCTTTGCGCATTTTCGCCCACCTTTGCTTATGTGTGTGTAGGCTACAGTAATTAGTTTTTAATTGCTTTTCAGTTGCCAACTATGCGACTCGCGCCACGTAAATAGTTCTGTCGCCTTTATGCGCTTTTCCACTCGCCAGTTGCGAACTTTTTGGCTTTTCAATTTGTTTTATTTCTTTATTTTCAATTTTTAAAAAATTTTTTTTTTTTTAGATGAGTTATAGCCGCAGCTGTGTTACTATAGCCAAGTCAATCAGCAGTGGCATCCCCGCAACGCAGGCGGCATTTTAAATATGCTCGCGCCAAATGCCACAAAAAGTAATCAGAAAAGTTTTGCAATAAATCTATGAATATTTATATATATGTATGTGTGTAATGAAAAGCCATAACGACACGGGGCGAGCGGCAAACGGCATGCCCACAATTCTGGTATTGTGAGAGAGAGACAGTGAGAGAGAGAGAGAGAGAGAAAGAGAAATAGAGACATGTGTAGATAAATATGAAAAAGAGAAAAGAATGAGAAAATATAAAACAATTCTTTTATAAATAAATAACCTAATATGCAACATATACAAAAGTTAATAAAAAAAAGAAAACAATAAGAAATCATTAAAAAAAAATAACAATAAATACCCACTCGACAAGAGTTATCAAAATATCATGAATCAAATAGTTATCATATTGGAAATGTATATATATTGATATAAATTTAATATATTAAAGAAAAATTGTATTTACGAATTCATGTATGTACATTTATAGATTCAAGTTAAATCAGACTTTGACGGTTGGGCTTCTAACTTCTATGAGTTCAATATATTAATTAATGTCTATGAATATATGTACATATAGATTGCATAGCTTTGAATACCCTACATGTTTGCGTGTATCAATCAATTGCAGACCCCTGCGAGCACAGCCCTCAGCCCATCCGCA
The DNA here is from genome assembly GCA_030914345.1 of Drosophila koepferae. NCBI lineage: Eukaryota > Metazoa > Arthropoda > Insecta > Diptera > Drosophilidae > Drosophila > Drosophila koepferae. Next base: position 11,632,102 of record JAUESR010000197.1, on the reverse strand, counting down.
AACATTTCCGTCGCCTGGGCGAATGTCGAACACATGTCGAAAGGCGCATAACATTGGCAAACAAAATGGAAAAAATGTTTACGTGAAAAACAAAATGAAAATAAAACCGGAAATGTGTCGCGCAACAAGGGAAATATGTCGCCTGCTGAACGAGTGAAGAGGTAGAGCGAAAGAGAGCGAGCGAGAGCCACAGCGGAAGCCAGAGCGAGTGGGCAGAAGATGAGAAGAAAGCAAAAGGTGAGCAGACAGGCAAAATTCCAACTCATTTTGCACAAATGCCGATTCATTTGGAGCGCCAAGTGCCAAATATTCAGAATGCCCCACATATTTGCCCCGTTGAGCAGCAGAAGCTGTTTATTTATTTTTATTTGTTCTCTCTTTTTCCTTTGTCAAGCAGCAGATGGTGCGGCGATGGTTGGAGTTGGAAAATCGTTCATACGCAACGCTGGCGCTGCCTCCAATTGCCATTTTGATGGTTCATTAAAAATTGCTCCTCTATTGCACAATCGGACCGGGCCGACCCTTATAATAAATTGTGTACAGGTGTCGATGGCTGCAAATAAATGTTTCTTCCAGACGTTACGTTGCGTACGCCTCTCACATGGGCGTGGCCTCGACCAAAATTAATGCCCGCCGCAGACATAAATAAATTGCAGTACAAATTTCAGCTCGCCTACAATTTAAGCTGCACTTTAATTGCAGACATTTCAAATGGATTTATTCTGAAACATGATTAAGAATAACAGAGCCTGAAAGACACGAAAGACACACGTGTTGCCAGTCTCCTTCTCGCATGTACACATACCCTGTAGGCGTGTCGAACGGCTTGTTACGGCTTGCTACATTTAAGGTGATCTGATTATAGCTTATTCAATTGAATTCCTACTTTAATTGCTTATCATTAAAACATTCCAATTCCAGTTTTGCCATCAGAATTAAATAAAGCTAAGGCAACACACATTCAGGGTATCGGCTAGTCAGTTGCCCAGCCAGAGCATTTGTTTTTTTTTTTTTTTTTATTCATTTATATGCCGCTCACGCAGTTAAGGTGCAAAAGCCCATTTTTTTATTTTTGCTGTGTTTCATATCTAATTTTACAAAATTTTCTTTTTTCCCCGAAACTCAATTACATGGAGAACAGTGTTGGTGCCGCAGGGGCGACGCATTCCAGGTAATTGCTTGAAAATTGAAGAAGCGAGTGAGCGGAGCGAGTGAGAGCTGGGTGGAACTTGGTAAAAAGTAAAAACTTTCCGTTTTGGCATACTTGCGTCTCACATTACGACAGGATAATGAAAATCAAGAAGAATAAAAGAGGAGGACGCAATGGAGCCGCCTAAAATTAGCAGCGAATGCTGCAATTACGCCAAAAACTTTGCCAACAAATGTCGAAGGGAATGTTAATGACTCGAAGTCAGTTTGAAGAATGCCACAGGTTGACAAACATGCCACCCAGTTGCCACTTGCCACTTGCCACTCAATCTGGAGTGCCTGCGCCTGCCCTGCCAAGCACCCACAGAGCAGCAGCCCTGCAACGACCGGAAATGGCGTAACAGAGCGAGGGGCGCCAGCTGAAATGGCTGTTTGTTTGCTTCCGGTGTGTGCAAACAAGGCAAACACATTACGCTTCAAGTGGGCAACGCCCTCCATTTCGCCACACCTACTTTTCGCCTTTCCTTCAACGCCGCAACGACTATTTACCTTATGCAGAAGGCAAAAACGCAGCAGCTTTGATAGCAGGTTGCTAATGCTGGGGTGGGAGCAAATACCGCAAAGTCAAATGGCAAACCGCGTGGTACGCATTTCAAATGCCTGGCTCAAACTTAATAATTCATAAAAATGTATGCGAAATAGACAGCATTTGTGCTCGTGTCTGGTTTTCGGTGTCTATTTAAAAGCTTTAACTGCCCCCATCCACGCGCCCTGCTAGCAGCAGCAGCAGCAGCAGCAGCAGCCGCATTGTTTGCAATACAGCAGATGTTGCTATTTTGTGTTTGAGTGTGAGCATCAAGTTGCATTTTTTAATATATATATAAAAAAAAAAAAAAAACTTGTATTCGATATGTTGAAAGAGAAATAGGTCAGTAATTTCAATCTATGTTTTCTTTATGAAATAAAATTTATAAAAAAAATACAAAATAAATACAATTTATTTTAGATAAAAACAAAATATCGCATCTTTAATCATATTTCTCATACAATATATATATATATATATATATATATATATATATATATATATATATAGATGTACAACATGTATTAAAAGTATTTTTTTCTTTTAATTTACAAGAACAAATTATTATTGGTAATATGATTGATATATTTTGTATATATATATATCAAGATTTTCGTCTGGACTTGTGTGTTCATTTAAATATTTCTAAAACAAATGTATTTATTATTTTCACATTTAATATGATGTCTCAAGAGTTACCCTTAGCATTCGTAATCCCTTCGAATGCCAAGTCAAATAATTGCAAATGGGTAATCGGCTTATCATTTCCAAAAGAGAGCACATCAATTTCATTTGCGTTATTTTCAAATTTAGAATTCCTGATGCGATTATCAAATGTATTGAAATTCCTGGCATTTGTAAGAAAACTCAGCAAACCGAATACTCATTTCAATAATTCAGCAGCCAAGTTTCAGAAAGAAGTCTCTTACATCTTACATACAATAATGGTCAAAATTTTCGTTCGATTCCTGAGGAGGGTGCTGCGTGTCGTCATATGGATGGAGCAGCTGGTCTGGCGCTGCGTCAAGCTGCATCGTGTGCGAATTGTTCAAATAATACATCCCCTATTGGCGGTCCTTATGCTACTAACTGTTGGATTCTTTGCTATTTACGAATTGTGTTATATATTGCCCGAGTGCAGCGATGTCTCGGGCGTCTACTACAAATTACACTGTCTGTTAATACTGTTCTTCATCTACAATATCGTTGGCAATATGTGGAAGTGTTGGATGACGGACACCAGTTTTTTGAGTCTGCCACCAAATCGGTTGACTCCAACACCAGCGGAGGCGCCACTGTGGCACTTGTGCACCTTCTGCCAGATGCTGGTGCCGCCAAGGGCCTGGCATTGCCGTCTCTGCAACTGCTGTATGCTGAAGCGGGATCATCACTGCAATGTGACAGCCAATTGTATTGGGCATGCGAATCAGCGTTATTTCATCGGCTTCCTACTTCACTTGTGGTTAGGCAGCTGCACCGCCATAGCCTACAATGTGTATCACTTGTTCAGCCAGAAAAAAATTTTAACCGATCCCATTTATCTATTGAGCTTGGCTATGGACATGGGTCAATCCAATTATGTAATGCACTCGATATTCAAAAGTCAGCCCCTTGATCCGAGCACTACCTGGCTGATCATCACGAGTGGCATACTCAAGCTGAATGTGATTGCCGCCGTCCTGGTCACGACGCATCTGGTCATGCAGCTGCTGATGGTCTATCGTGGCAGCTGCTTGTATTATATAAAAGATCGCAGCTACGATTTGGGCTTCTGGAATAATGTGCAAACCGTTTTAGGCAAACGCATGTTCTGGATTGTGCTGTCGCCATTTATATCCAGCCCACTGCCCCACGATGGCACCCAATGGCTGATGCCCAGTAAGACGAGCGCCAGGAAACCTGTATAGATGTGTGCGTCGGTTGACCTTACCCTATGCGAATACACACAAACATAATATATGCGCAATTATTGTATGCCCTGACCAAAATTGAGTTTCATGGCTCATTTAATCAGCCAATTCGTGTTCGTATTGACTCAGTTAATTACCGGTCAAATATGGGACGACGAGCGTGCTCTGCCGATAAGGCACGTGGTGCAGCCACGCGACAACACATTGTCTGGGAGAACTGATTGGAGCTGTGTCTTCGACTGAAAAAAGTAAATGTATATTTCTATTGTGCGTTCCATTATCATTGACATTGAGAGTATCATTAAAAGAATGTGCTATGATTAGCATTAGTATAGATTAGCATGATTATATATATAGTATAACTTTTACATTTTCTGATTTTATTTAACCTGTATTGTCTATTAACCTAACAATCAATCATTTCTCTTTTGCCTACAGCCTAATAATAATATTACAATAATTACGATTTTCATTACCATCATTATTACCATATCGGCAACGGAAGAGTATGTCAGTTTCGACACAATTTTGATAACTTCTCACATCTTGAATGCTTCCATCTGCATAACATTTCGTTACAGTTGAAGCGTAAAGAAAGAGACAGTTTGTTAAAGTATATTCTGGCTGATATTTTTTGTTTCGATGCTCTCTGAGGACGACTGCACCTTTTGCCGCCTTTCCGGCGCAGTCGGAAACACTTGTCAAGTGTCAAAAAATCCCAAAAACTGTTGAAAAATGACAAAGCCAGTTGAGAGTTGGCCAGGGACGGCCGAATAGAATTAATGATTCTGTATGTCACTGACAAGCCTCGAAACATGAAATCAAAGTCCACACTCTTAAAATTGCTGCGAGCCACGCTGCCATTGCATGAAAAATGTTCGAGGTGTGAAAAGCGTGGCGAAGCTCTAAACAACATAATTGCCGAAATAAAAAAGTCGGCGCTGCTGCAAGCTTGACCATTAATCAAAATTGCGGCCAACAGACAGCGCGCAATGTGGCCGGAAAAATGAGAGAAACAAACAGCAGCTGCTGACGCTTACGGACTTCCACTGAAATCCAAACAACTGTCCAACAGACTCCACAGTGTGAAATATGTGGCTTGAACACTTTGGGCCAATCAGCAAATCATTGCAGAGGTTTGCCATGTCCCAACTCCTGCGCCCTCTATACAAGATTTCCCAATAGCCTAGTGAAACAGCATTTAGCTTTCATTATCAGCTACAGCTTCCATTCCTTCTCCCACTCTCAAAATTACCAGCTCTGATTGCTGACTTCTCAATTGGCGATTGTCCGTTCACAATTGTCAACTTCCGGTCGCTGTTCAATGGCGTCGCTTCCGCTTGCGCTACTCTGCTCGCGTCTGCAACGTCTTTCTGCGCAGCAATTTTTTTTTTCAGTGAAAGCAAACTTTACAGGCACATGAAAAGAAGAACACATTTAGCAACCACAAACTGAACAAGAACTGTCCTGACATTACAACTGAAATAATCATACGCCGCATTGTTACAGGCTAGTGTGTGTGTGTGTGTGTGAGAGAGAGAGAGAGGGCGAGTGGAAGGCATCTGTTGTGCATATTTGAATGTATCGTCAACATTGTCCAACTGGCAAAAGGGAAAACCTTGCATCAGGAATGCGAGACGAACTTTAAACTGCGGGCCTTTTGCTGCTGTCCCACATAGGGGACGCATTCCAAGAGAGGGTGCAGGAGCAGATAGCTGGCACGAGGAGGCCTGACTGAATGCCGGCCTGCCGGCCTGCCGGCCTGCCTGCCTGCCTGGTTGGTTGGTTGGCCTAAACTTTGGCCTTTCGTTTCGTTTGCAGTGCTAAATTTACCGCTAAGCGACGACTGCACAAAGGACATGACAAACAGACGAAACGGAGAAGGAGATAAAGAGAAAGGCGGGGAGACAGCGCTTCTGGCCGGGATCATGGGGGTCATTGTAATCATAACGGTAATGTTGATGTTCCCTCACGCCCTTTGTATGTTAAATTTTCTCTCTCTTTCACACTCCCTCTCACTCTTTCTCTCTCTGAGTGTGTGTGTGAGTGCGTAAGTGTATGTGGGCAACGCATTTGAAAAACGCAAACGAAAAAAAAAAAAGTCCAACTCGATGCTGCTAAATATGTCAAAATTGTGCTCGTGCTAAGGATATACAGTATACAGGATGTCTCTACAGGGTGTTTCTACTGTGCCTGCTTAACTTATCTATTTCGTTTATGAAGTCCAACGCTCTGCGTCTTGTCCCAATTATATCCAGCAGTTTTGGCAACCAAACAAAAGCAATTGACTGAAGTTTACTTCGTTTGTTGCCTTTAGCCGCTGATGCTGCTGCTGCTGCTGCTGCTGCTACTTCATCTAAGCAACTGCGACGCCAGCTGCGCTGCACACGTCGCTGTCGGCAGCTTGTGATGGGCAAATAGAAAACCAGCCGCAGAAAGCGAGCAACAGAGCAGCCCGCGACAGTTTTTCTGATTTTACGTTTGGTTTTTGCAATTATTTCCCCTGTGGATTGTAACAGAGAATCGTCAGCGTTTGGTCTGTTGTTTTGAGGGTTGCTGTTAAGCTGAGCACCTACCTGCTCTTTCTCTCTCACTCTCTCTCTTTCTTTCTTTCTCCACTGTTCTTGCACCCCTCTTTTCACACATTGCACGCTTGGCTGGGTCGCATTAGTCACGAGCATTATCATCCACATGCCGAACGGCTTCCACAGTGCGTGGAGCGTGCGCATCGTTAGAGCTGCTAAAATTCTCCAACTCCACCCATTTAGCTTCACCCCCGCCCCATCGAGCAGCTAATCCCGTATTGGTTGTGACAGTCGCAAGTTAGACAAACAACTGACAGTTCCAGGCGACAACTTATCACTTTCCACCTAATTGATATCAGTATCTGTATCAGTTTCAGTTTCAACTTCTGTTTCGGTTTCTGTTTCGGTTTCACTTTCGGCCTCAGTTGCAAAAAGTTTTCCTCCCCCTCTCAGTGCCCAGTGCTGCCCCTGGTGAAGTGCAGGCCATGTAAATCCGCTTAAAGCAAAGTGAACTCATAAATTATTGATTTGATTATGTCACCCCATTTGACCACTACCACCAGCAGCAGCTGCTGCTGGCCAAAAGTATTTGTGCCTTTGCCTTTCACTCTTAAGCATTTATAAAGGATCAACAAGCGATTATATCCCTTTGCCACTCAGTTGTCGGCAGTGAGCGTGGGATAGGCACTGGGAACAACAAAGTGCTGACGGATTAAGTGCCCAATCAACGGCATCGGACAGAGAATAGCTAACAGATATATGTACATCTGTATCTGTATATAGACACAAAAGATCCGCATCTATATCTATAGCTGTATCTGTTTATGTGCGGCTTTTGAATGCATTATAAATGATGACCGGCAAAAACTGGTCGCCATTTGCTTTATTGGCCATTTGCATGCATTCGAGAGCCGAGATACTATTTATAAACCTGTTCAACAGTACACTGGAACACATTTTTGTAACATATACATTTTTCTAAAAAAATAAATTAAATTTTTTAAAAATTAAAAAAAAAATGTAAAAATATATTTCGAATTAATCTTAATCTTAGTAAAATTTTGGGGATATGGAATATTATGTACAAAATATAAAAAAATATTTAAAGAAAAAGCAATGCATCCAGACTGAGAGAGAGAGGGAGAAAGCGAAAAAGGAGAGTGAGATTAAACGAGTGTGAAAGACAGAGACAGACAAGGAGAGATTTGAATCTGTGTTTAGAAAAATGCAGGATAAGTAGAACGAAGAGGAAGCTTAAAAGCATATTTATTCCTAAGAAAATGAGACAGACTAATTGAAATCTTTGATATGTAATAAAACCAGAAAATAAAACATATAGATTCAGCATAAATCTTTCCATTTTCATGTATTTATATATGAATTATAATTCAATTTAACAATAACTTTCTATGTCTTGTCGCATTCCAAGTCAACGCAGCAATAGTTTTTTTCTGAGTGTATTTAGCCGAGCGACCTTCAGAATGTTAACAGCTTACCTCCTTTGGCAATTTCATTATTTTGTGTGATACCTTTTGCCAGTTGTATTTCGTTTTCATTTTTTTCTGTCCCCCTCTCTTTTTTTGGGTAGGATTTTCTTGAGCACATTTGTGTGGCATTTGTGTGCCTGCCACGTCAACAGCATTTAGCAGTAGCATCGGCAGCATGAGCATCAACGTCAACGTGTAGCGCGTGCCTTCACTTGAGGATTTCTATCTGATTTGGCAAGGTCCTTCAATGCCACCATATTCCCTATGATAATTAAAGCGTCTCATCCACCATGCTGTGCATATTTTCGAGTTCTCTTGGGTTGCGTTTTGCAGCAGCCGCAGCTCCTTGGAAACGTGTTAATCATTTGGCCCTGGCGCACGTTTCGCCCTGGTTACCATGGGTCATTTGATGGCCGAAACTTCTACACCCTTATGGGCTCCTGCTGCTCCGCAGCAAATGCTTTTTGGCTTTTATTTATTTGTTTTCCTTTCTGTTGACAGCAATTTAAACGCTTCAATGGACTCGCAGCCTGACAGAGCGCAAAAGGGTTCTGGCCACTGCGCAAACAAGTTTCACCTCGTAAATTAATTTCCCCTAAAACACAACACAAGATACAAATTACACGAGCGGACAGAGGCAAAGAGCTTCTCTGCTCAAGAAAATACAGCTGCCACAGCCAAAGGTCAGGTTTTGGCTTTACAAATTTCTTTAGCACGGCTTTTCATTAATTACGACAATTGCCCAGGCACAAAAGCTATGGTAACAACAACCACCGAATGCCCAGGCCACAGAATACAAATTACATTTTTTTTTAAATTAGTAGAAATTTTTGTTGTAATTCATTTTTAAATTCGGACTTTAAATATTGTTGTTCATTCGCGCAAACCGAATCATTTATTTGCTCTACGAATGCAAGGGCAATAAATTGTTAAGCTTATGCATTTCATTTCTTTAATCCTGCTTAATCGTAAAATTGTATTCCATATAAATCCATTTATACACAAGCACCTCTATATATATAGATATATATATATTTTATTGTAATAATCGTACGTGTGCTAAAATGGCTTAATAACACTTCAGCACACAATAAATCGCTAAAACTATGTATGAAAAAAACTATATAAAGAGAAGAAAAAAATTAAATAAAAATCAGATTTAGTAATACACAAGCAAACACTTTTAAAATGCGTTTTTAGCTTCTTCTAAACCGTTCAAAATCATCGTGACATAAGGTTTGAAAAGATTTAACATAATTAAAAAGTTTGATATTTATGTAGCAAGTCTGCTCATAGACGATTGAATACTTTGAGTTTCTCTAAAAATTGTTCATAACTCATGAATATTCTTGAATATCCATTGTTCATTGTCACGTTCGCAAAAATAGTTTGCGCCAACAACTTTTCTAATTCTTGCAGCTTGTCAAAAGATAAGAAGTTTGCACTTTTCTCAGCTCAATAAAAAGTCCGGACAGGGGAACGTTGCAACGCGTTGCCTGCGGCATCATTAGTGTGATGTTTCTCCCTATAAGTGTTGATAAAACTAACAAATGATAATGAAAAAATATATATATAATTATAATAATAAACATGCTCTATGTGTATAGAAATTTAAGCAGATTCATAGCATAGTTTCATATTCGTTTATGAATTTCAAATTCCAATTGACAAGAAAAGAAAAAAAATTTAAAATAATTTGAAACTTGGATTAAAACTAACATAAATTCTATAAATTTAGATGCATTCAATAAAATGATCATTTTGAATAATAATAATACCTTAATACTACAATGTATATATGTAATTCATCTTCATATCGCATTGTACATGCTATAAGAAATATTAATAAGAGTTCAAGTTCTTGCATGAGCAATAATTCTAAATGGAAATTTCATTCAAGTCAAGAATTTAACATTTCAAATGCTTTCTACAGTAAACAAAATAATATCGGATGGATATATCTTACAGTGGATCAAATTTGTAGAAAATTGTTCATTGTATTTTTTAAGTTTATAAATCAGCATTAACCGCTTATAAATCTGGATAATAGAAAGTCATATATCATATTAAAAAGTTTGTTCTATTCTACAAACAGCATTAAAATCTAGTCCCCCAAATCGAAAGACTATGCTATGCTTTGCCCCTATCAACATTCAGTTAGTACATGGAAAAGCTCCATAACTTTATATAAACAAACCTTTGAATGATTTTAAAATCAAATATGCAAAGTTTGCCTAGAATGAAATTCTGTGCAAAAGTTTGTGGGCTTCAAGTGGAAAGTCATGAAAACATTTTCCACATAGCTCATTTATTGTATTTATATATGTATATACATTTTTTTTTTTTCTTTTTTTTTTTTATTTGTCTGTTTGGGTACGGAAATCGTTTATCTTTGCCATTTGCGCCGTCATTTGGACAAGTTGAGGCTTGAGTCGTTTTAGGTAACCACTTTGCCAGAAGTTGATTTATGCCTCGCTGGCTGCCAGCCTGATTTTCCATATGCTGCGTTGCCACGCACAGCCCTGGCTTTTCCGGCTGATATCGTGCTCAAGCTGTTGCGACGCCTGCTGTGAGCGCCGTTGTCATTGTTTGTTTGGCAACCGTTGCGCCGCATCGCGTCAAAAGGACATGTGATTCAATTTGCTTCGATTAGAAATTCCAATTGCAAGTGTGCCCACGGGAGGCGAGAGCGCTGCTGTTCATGCTCGACAGATTTATAGAAGTCAACATTTGAGCAGATCGAAAAATTAAAACGGTTGCCGCTCATCAAGTTCCGTCCCAGACGCTGACGGCAGCTGCTCTGCGGCATGTGGCATGTGGCAATCACACATTTGTATATTTGTATATTAGGAGCTCGACTATAGCTTGACATCCGGTGTGACGCCGGTGCCAACTTTGTCGACTAGACTGGAAGCCAGCAAGGGAAAGCATATACAGTCCTTTGCTGACACGCAACTGTCACGTTCGCCTGTTGCGAATGCTGTCAACTTTATTGGCCCAGCTGCCGTCAATCTTGGCCACGTTCGCACTGCCCAAAAAGTTTTCGGGCCAACATATTTTTTTTTTTTTACCAGTTTCACTCTTCACTTTTTTTTCGCTGCCCGCCATATGGAGTACGTGCATCCATTTCCCAATTCGCTGTCCATCAGATTTTTGGCGTGTGACCGTGGCTCACATCTCAGTGACCATGCCGTTGGCCTGGGGGGTCACCCGCAACGCAACCTGGCATAGCGCTGCACGTAACCTGCCGAGCCCTTGGGGCATGCGACAAGGCCATTAAACGCTCAGCGGACAATTGAAAAATTAACAGTATTTATTTATGATGAACAATGGGTCACACACAGGCACACACACCCCTGAAGGCCTGACGGGAGGTGTGTGCGTGACAAGCATGCAAAATATTATCAATCCAGAAAATTTTTTAATTGCCACGGAAATTGCGAATGGCATTGACGTCACGACAGTCAACAGGCAAATTGAAGTGGTCCAAGTAGGAATTGTAATACTACCTGCAAAATGGAATGAAAAAACACAGCAAAAATCAATGCGAAAATGAGGTTGAAAAGGAAGAGCATGAAATGCAAGAAAAATCAAATGGAAAAGCGTTGCCATATCAGCCATTGAGCTGATCATTTATTTAATTTTTCGCACGATTTCAGCATTTGCCGTTGGCGGCTGTGCAAAGGAGACACAAGCAGGAGCTGGACACGGGCACATGGACCTCTTACATATAGAAACAGCAGTTAAATGACCGCAAAGAGCAGTCATAGGTGAAGGGCGGAGTGGGTTGGAGGGTTGGTTAAGTGCGTCGGGGTGTGAAGTGTCAGGCAAATAAAACTGATGCTGTAGATGGGCACTCAAGGGGTGTGCTACACACTCACACAAACACGCACACATACACCCACGTACTCACGAATAAAGACATGCATACATGAATAAATGCAAATAAAAAGATGGGCAAATGTAGTTTGCTGCTTTGATGCCACTCGAAGATGCAGCAAATGGAATTACCCTACAGAAACTGCAAACAAAAGAGCAAAGCTATAAGTTACTTAGCTCACCCTAACACAGCCATAAACACTCACACACACACTCACACATACACTCACTTCAATATGCATGCAAATGTGCGAAGAATGTATTGAATATCCAAAGAGAATTTCAAATGAATTCTCAAAAATATAAATACATGTATGTGGCAGCTGAGTGATTGTCAAATGCTTCAGTTCCATCTACGCCTAACATCCGGCTAACAGCAGCTTAACAGCGGCTCAACAGCGCCTACTCCTGTTAATAATGCAATCCACACACAGCAGGGGAAATAATTGCAAAGCAAACAAAAACCAACTGAAATATCATGAAATCTGTCGCGAGTTGCTCTGTTGTTCATTTTTTGCGGCCAACTTCCCATTTGTCCATCAGAAGCAGCAGGAAGCGACGCGACGGCGGCAGCACAGTTAGCGTCGCTGCTGCTTAGCCAAAGCAGCAGAAGTCGAAGGCAGCAGCAAGCAGCGACTGAAGGAAACTTCAGTCAATTGCTTTTGTTTGCTTGCCAAAATTCCTGCAGCGGATTGGGGCAAGAGGCAAGGCAAAGGACTTCATAAACGAAACAGTTTCTTCAGATAACTTTAACAGGAGCAACTGAGGCACGATGTAGACACATCCTATATGGATGCATACCGCGAGCCCAATTTTGACTAATTCAGTGAGCACTTTTTTTGTATTTGGTTTACGTTTTTCAAATGCGTTGCCCGCACACACACACACACACACACAGAGAGAGAGAGAGAGAGAGAGAGAGAGAGAGAGAGAGAGAGATATGGAGAGAAATGTAACACACAAAGGGCGTGAGGGAACATCAACATTACCGTTATGATTACAATGACCCCCATGATCCCGGCCAGAAGCGCTGTCTCCCCGCCTTTCTCTTTATCTCCTTCTCCGTTTCGTCTGTTTGTCATGTCCTTTGTGCAGTCGTCGCTTAGCGGTAAATTTAGCACTGCAAACGAAACGAAAGGCCAAAGTTTAGGCCACCAACCAACCAGGCAGGCAGGCAGGCCGGCATCCAGTCAGGCCTCCTCGTGCCAGCTATCTGCTCCTGCTTCCTCTCTTGGAATGCGTCCCCTATGTGGGGCAGCAGCAAAAGGCCCGCAGTTTAAAGTTCGTCTCGCATTCCTGATGCAAGGTTTTCCCTTTTGCCAGTTGGACAATGTTGACGATACATTCAAATATGCACAACAGATGCCTTCCACTCGCCCTCTCTCTCTCGCACACACACACTCTATATTTCCATCTCACCCTTTATCCAGCTTAGCCTGTAACAATGCGGCGTATGATTCAGTTTGTGGTTAGCGTAACTCTGCTTCTACCTCTGATTTTGCTAGCTCTGCCAGGACTGGTTTTTGGCACATTAAAGAAACGTTGTCCAGGCACACGTAGCAGACGCGGGCAAAGCAGCGCCAGCGGAAGCGACGCCATTGAACAGCGACCGGAAGTTGACAATTGTGAACGGGCAATCGACAATTGAGAAGTCAGCAATCAGCGCTGACGATTTCGGGAGTTCATCTATCACGAGTCGGAGCAGAATGAAGTTTCAAAGCTATATCTGATGATGAAACTTAAATGCTGCTTAGACATGCTTTGGAAAGGGGTTGGGGGAGCTGTGGGGAGGGGCATGGCCAATTCCCAGAGCGTTTTGTTGATTGGCCAAAAAGTGCTGAAGTAGCATTTTTTTCTTTGGGAAGCGGCAAAGAAATACGCGACAGATAATACTTAAGAGGTGGCAGCTGTTCCATGTTTCAATAATTCATCGTCTGGCCCGCGGCGCTGGCACAGTTCTTTGATTAATGGACCTGGCCTAAGCCGTTGGCGTATTTGTTTATTGTGTGATGACAAAAGCTAATTTACCATTTATTATTTACTTTATTGTTCCCGACAAACATAAACTGACGAAGTCAATGGGAGTGCACGATTTGCAAATACCCTGTTGTCTACAGAACAATGAGTTATAAACATTTTGATTAAGTTTTGAAAAATAATGGTGATTGTTCTAATTCTAGTTATAATCATAAATACTCTACATACTTTGCATATTTGAAAAAATTAATTGATAATTAAATACCTTTTGTCCTATTCTTCGGCTAATACTGCTGATCAAATACTTTAAGCAACTAAACTAACATTTAAAAAAAAAAAATAAAACTCCCTCTTTCAGTTTTATTTATTTTATTATTCATTTATATATATTATTATTTTATTTTGCTAATAATAAACGTTTTACCATAGCAATTAATATTAAAATTAATATGGGAATTCAAATTAAAATTAAAAAAAAAAATTAGATTAATAATGTATTAACAATTTATGTAAAACATTGAAGTCTAAGCAAATCAACTCACTGAACTGGACTCAGCTGAATTAATTTGTACACACATACACACACACACACGAACAAGTTGGCACACACACACACACAAACACACACGTGCATGTATATGCACATACAGTGCATGCAGTAAATCTCTGAACTAGGCAAAAACCTTAACGAAAAATTCATCATACGCCGCAGTGGCCGCTGCTGGCGTCGCTGGCCAATGGCGTTGGCGCCGCATGCGTGGCATGTGGCTGCGGTATGTGCGGCACTTGCTGGCCAGCAGTTAGAGGGAGCTGGCAAGGGCAACACAGCATGCCAGAGACGACAGCTGAATTACAGTCGTTGTTGTTGTTGTTGTTGTTGTCGTGGCTTTTGCTGCCTTTTTTGTGCACAATTGGCGCTGTGGCTAGGCGCGTTACATTTCGAGGCGATTTATTGTTGAAAATATTTTGTATGCTGCTTATTGAAATGCAGGCAAGGACCGGCAAGTAAGCCCCTTTGGCTAGACTGCCCACCCCCTACGAAATATAACAGTTATAGCAAACAAAGCGGCAGTTGCTGGCGGGCAAAGCAAATAGCGGCACTTGAAGCGGCCACATCTTGCAGCGAGAAGAACGAGAGCAGCCCACCCTCTTGCCTGGCATGTCTAACTACATTCAGCCCTGCAGCGTCGACCGCAGCGACGCCTCCTGCTGCCGCTTTTGGCTGCCACACTATAAATATAACATTAATTTTTATGTTTTCATATTTAGCAACGCTTCAGTAAACACACACACACACACACACAAAGGCAGTCGCCTTATTGCCGTAGTTTTAGATAGAGCTCATTGAATGACGTTTATGAGCGATATCGCTGACGCTGACTGAGCAGTCAACGCTAACGTCGCTGTGTGCGCAACATTCGCTGTTATGGCCTGTTAACAGCACTGTTAACGGTCAGCATCCACTGATGTTAAAGCGTTGCTGTCGGCGTCGACGCTGACGTCGCGACGTCTGGTTGGGCTGCGCGGTCTTCTATTGTCATTTTGGCACATGTGAAAATTTACCGTTACTTCTTGGCCGGCGCTTCATTCATTCATTCGCTGTTTACATTCCGCTTTGTGCTCGTGCACATTTTTCGTTGAGTCTAACGGTTGCAATTTTAATTGCATTTGTTAAAGTTAATCGGTTAACGGGATCAGAAAATACAAATATAAGTTGGGGAAAAGCAGTTCGAACTGTAAAAGAAGAAATAAAAGTTAATTACACATTAAAAAGTATTAACTTTAAAGTTCAGATAATCTTCAAATTAATAATTAATAAATAAATAATTTAAAGTGATTTCTTCAATCTAAGAACAAGTGATTTTATAATAATATTCTTAGCATTAAAACAAAAATAAAAATATTTAAAAAAAAGAAATAAAAATAAATAAATTATTAAATTTATATCATTTGTTGTTCGGTTGAAACGATGCAATATAGAAACGATTATCACTAAAAAAAAAAAAAAAACAGTATTTAAGCCCCACCAATTTTCTTCTGATCATGCAAACTTACCGTAACTCAGTAAATAGATGATCGAATTGGCAACGTATTAATTGATGTGATAGATTTATTATTTTCATTTCATTCTAGCACACTGTCATTGTACTCCAGTTTCTTATCTGATGACTAATTGAATTATAGAAACATTTCAAAAAAATAAACAAAAACTTGAAAAGTCAAGCAGCAAACACCTTTCTAACAAGATACTTGACTAAAGGAATTGATAAGCCCCAAACGAGCCCATTTCCGTTGTAAAGTAAGTTCATTAAGTACTTTCGTGATTTTACAGAGCAGAACTTACCAGATCGCTCAGACGGGATTAAAAACAGAAATACCAAGACTGGCACCTTCATTATAAGCGCTATATAATAATAATGTCAGTACATTTATATGTTTATCCTCTCTCTAATTCTATCAATATTTCATTCTATACTTGTCTCTATCTCTATCAATCTCTATCTGTATACTAATGACTATCACTCTTATATATAGATAGAGTCCATATGGCCGTTAAGCCCAAACAAAACTTCAGAAAAACCCTAAACTTGGTATACTGAGGGACGGTGGTAAGGGACGCGGTCAACTTGAACACACGTCCGCTGCGATAAACTGCAGTTAAGTGCAGAATGAGAGCGAGGCAAGGGGTGGGATAAGGCTCATTAATATTGTTGAATGCGATTTCGCCTGCGATTTTTAACGCCTGCAATTAGAAACGCCGGCAAATTGAAAACTAAACACAGTGCTGTGAGTTAGAAAGAGACAGGGAATGGGTACGGGACAAATTGGGAGGCTCTGTCAACGGCAAACAGAGAGAGCGCCACTTGAAAAATGATTTACACACGTAAATCATAAATTACGCACTTGAAGTGGATGTGGATGACAAATGCAGATGTTGGATGATGCTCGATGGAGAGTAGTGGCGAGAGAGTTTCGACTATATCAACAGCTATGAGCGTAGAGGACAATCGTTTTTCCCTGCTGTCAGTTGAAACTCTATCCACCTGCCCAGCTGAATCAGTTATCGAAGTGTCTCTTATCGAATGTGACGTCAGATTTTAACTTTTCAGTTCTATTCGATTCGATTCGAAGGTAACAAATGCTAATAATTCCCGAAATCGATTTCAGTTCGCGTCGGTTATTGCTGGGCATCGCATCGCATCGCATCGCATCGTCAAGTAACTGATCGGGAATTCACGGCTATAGCTGGCTATAATATCTCAAATCTTTAATTAACCAACGCTGACGTCTTTCCGTTTCACACTTAATTAAATATTCCATTTTGCAAATCCGATAAGCCGCGGATAAACACTTCAATATATAGATACATACTGTATAGCTTATCTAACTTATCTCTTACAATGCATTTAAGTGATTTGCTCAAATTAATTTTCGTAGTGCTCAGTTCCGTTCAAGGTTAGTACTCTAAAGCTATAGATCATATGATCACTCGATCAGGTTATTGACTCTCGTGTACTTCAGAATGCCTAACAAGGATTATGCGCAATTTAAATTATGAGCTGATATTTCACACACTTATCGATACCATATATCATAATTCTAAGAAGTAATCCACATCAGATGGTGCTGACAATACTCGTAAAATAATTTGCAAGCATACTAAAGCTGAATTGCCGAACTTTTAAATATATTTCTTACCTTGGAATTTTCAATCCTTTCGCGAACTATAAATTGGAACAATCTTAACACTTTATCTGAATCTGGTAAACGGAAATATATAAAGAAATGGATTATACAATATTTGTTTTTAATTCAGATTATATGAATACGCAACATCAAAATTATAAATATATTTATCTTTCTCTGTATATAGAATAGGAAGATAATAATTGATAAATAAAATATAAAGATAATATAAAAGATCACATAGCACTTATCAATTCTATATATTATAAACTTTTCGTAGCCTTATATAGCAGCGCCTACGTAATAATAATTTATACTCTTGACAGCTTTTCATCTCTTTCATTCACATCATTTACTATCATCCAATCAGCACTTCATTCACAATTAGATAAGCACGTGAAGCGCGCTTCATCAGCTGCTGCTGGTGTTGCTTTAAATAGATTTGTTTTCCTCAAAAGAAATTTATTTTTGATTTGATTTATTTATATGAAATCGTTGAAAGCTTCAATGATCTACTAATTATATTTTTCCCACACACTTGTTACGTCACATGCGCTTATCACATCAGCGGGAATTCTCTCACGCTGCAGCCTCGTTAAATACGAGATCAGTCGGGTTCGAGTTCGGGCTAGTTCAAACACACCACACCGCACGCCAGAAACTCACCACACCTATGAAATGCTCGCCAAATGATCTGTGCAAGAGCCAACGAAAGCATCATTAAAGAGCGCAAGAGCACGCGACAAAGAGAGAGAGAGAGAATGGACGTGGAATAGTTAGAGTTTTAATGTTAGTTACTGTCGTGCCTCTTCTTCGGTTCAGGTTCGATTCTAGGCATTGTGATAAGCCGATTTGAAGGTACAACAAAACGTAGCGAAACTGAGATACCCTGACTAACTTAACAGCTACAAATGATAATAAAGCAACCTTTTTAACTGGCAAACATTATTATGGAGCTGTATTGAGCATATTAGTTAAGCAACATATCTGATGAGCTAAGATGTGAGATAAGAAGTTGGGATTGTGACACATGTGTTCAGAAAAGCATAACACCCCACACTTGCAGGGTATAGAAATTGAACAACTGCTTAACAGCATGCGCAGCTCGATCACAAACAGGTGGGTTGTAGATACGGGCGGGGCTGCACGAGGCGGACGCGTTGTTGTGTTCGATGACAATTTGCTTAAATGTGCTGGCAAATTCTCAAAACGAATTCAGTTGAGAAATGCGCGTTGTACGAGACGGCAGCGTCTTTAACTTATAGACAAACCTCATATACTCGCAGAACTGTGTGTAAATATAGTAACAACTGCAATAACAACTACAACAACAACAACAACAACAATAACAAGCAAAGCACGTGCCAAAGAAAATACGCGCCTTGAAAATCCATTGGCAATTGATAAGCGAAACGACGCGTTTTTTTTTAACACTTCAGCTTCGGGCGGTTTTATCAGCGTTAAAAAACGCGTGCCACTAATAAACAACAACAACAACAAATTGTTAGCAATTGTTTTTAATTATTAAAATGCGATAAATATTTAAAGATTTGCCAAGTTCTTATGACAATCACCTCATACACTTAAGCCCTATCTCTCTCTTTCTCTAATTTTGCTACGTCAACAGAATTGTTGTTGTTTCTGTTTTCACCTTCTTTTTGTCTGATTGGCGACCTGTTGTGCGTGCCTATCGTATGATATTTTGCTTTTGTTTTTCGTGTCTTGTTGTTGCTGTTGGTTTATTTCAACCAGTTTTGTTATTGTTGTTTTTGTTGTTGCTGCTGCATTTTTGGTTAGCTTTTTGGGCAGCTATCGAGGCGTCTGCCGCGCGATTTTAGACGCGCGCTCGTTTGCTAACGTGTGCGTGCGTGTGCGTGTTTATCTCTGTATTTATTTTGGCAACAGTTTTCAATGTTGTGCGATTTATTTTGGCTATTGAAAATCGGCGCAGACATTGTCTACTTGATTAGATAATAATCTGTGTTTGCTTCCTGCTGGCAATATTTTATCGGCCAAACTTTCTATTCCATATAGGCTCTTGAAAATCTAATTAAATCGTTTCAAAGTGCATATAATTACGAGGCTAAAGCTACAAATATTAACGACTTGAGAGACTGGGAAACAGCTTTGTGAAGCAATTGAAAAAAAAAAAAAAAAACTAAGCAAGAAACCGCCAGTTGAGTGCATTAAATAGACAAAGTTCATAACATGGCCATAGAGTTACGCTCTACGACCACTCTAAGTGATATCAATACAACAACTGCAACAACAAACAAAACAACAACTAGCGGCAACAACACCGAGCAACAGCAACTATATCCACTTGCAACAGCTGTTCGCTTGCGTCTGTGCCAATGCGAATCTCGTGCTCTTTACACTGATGTTGGCACTGGGCAAATGCTGCACTGCCACGCCCATAAATACGCCCAGTTTAACGCACATGGAACAGCAAGTGCTGCCGCCAACAGATGGCGCCACACTGATCAAGCATATCGACGGCAAGAGCATCCTAAGCATGGGCTTCAAGTTCCTCAACGTATCCGGAAAAATCGGCACGCCGCTGGGCATAGGTGAGAGAAACAGGCTATCAGTTGGGGCAGCATGTGGGGGGTGGGAGGTGGTAGATGGACTACACAGTTTGTTTTTAGCCAGACTGTGCTAATTTTAGAGCGGCATTCAAGTCGACACACGAAATGCAGCAAAATGCTCCATGTTCGGCCAATTGAACAGTCGAATGCGTTGTAAAAACAAAAATAATAATAGAAATAATAGCATATTAATATTAAATAGAATGTATTAACGTCTGCATGATATTCTAATGCATAAAAATATATTCTCTTTTAATAAAAAAAAATATATATATTTTGTAAAAAACTTTATTTTAAGCAAATCTTAAGTTTATTATTTTTGAAAATCCAGAATTATATTCGAATTACAGTCTTAGGATTTCGAAAGCACAGCATTTCAAGTTTTTGAACTTAAATACTTATACTGAAATATTCTGAGATCAAATCAAATCAAATTTAAATTTGAATACATTTCAATTTCAACTTTTATTGAATATTCGAACGAGTTTTTCTATAAATTCATTGAGGAATTTTGCTTTGCTTCCGAGACTTCCGGAGGGGCTACTGTATGGGTAGTCTACATATAATCTTTGATAAGCTAAATTTCTTTATGGCATTGGCTATTACCTTGGGGGCATTCCGGGTCGTAAATTTCTTTAAATCAAACCACCTGCTCATGCAAGGATTTGTTATTCAATTGCTTAGATTATCTTATCGATTTCGCCAGTTTTATGATTTATTTTGACGTATTTTTCGCATATCATTTCAGTGTGATTTGATATTGTTGAAGGTCGATGGTATTTGGATCTATAGAAAAAGTGTAACAAATAGATTTATAGAGTTTAAGTATTATGAGAAAGCAGCTGCTAAATTTTGTTAACTATTCAACTTCAATTTGTCTTTCTTCATATCCCTTCGTATACATACATTATATATTCGATTTTTAAATTTTTCCAATATTTATTTCTACAAATTTGTATTTTAACTTGCAAATGAAAATTTTATTTTTAACTTTTTAAAAAACATGTATATATTTTTCGTTGGCTTTGCCAGCTGCATTTTGGACTTTGTTCGAACACTTTGAAGATCGTAAATAAAATTCTTGACATATATCCAAATGGCGCATTTTGTCGCTGTTTACATAGACTAGGCGCCAATTCTACGTAGGATAGCTTTAAAAAAAAATGAGGCCATTATTGACGCATTGAAATTGTATATAAATGGGTCGCACTGGGTCTATGAACTGAACATCCATTAATTGCAGGGTATCCAAAGTGTCCAGATAAAATCTAACTAACTAAATATGCCCGTTAGACGAGCCCCCAAAAAAAAATATTTAGTTGTATTGCGGTCTGCTCTACGCAATTCAAGTTCTCTCTGAAACTTTTATTTATAATATCTGTTGCATATATTCTATTACCTGCTCTATACGCTTATTTATTGCTCTTTCTATTTTGTGCGGCAGTTTCGAATTCATTTCTGATGAACAGCTCAATAAAATGCATGTCACAAAAAGTTTATTCAAATACCGCTGCAAGGTCGCATTGGGAAACTGTTTTTATTTTTACTCAAATACCGTGTCTTTATTTTAGATTGGGTATATTGGTATATTGAGTTTATTAAACATATGTCTAGATATTGTACATTTTTACATTACATTCTCCCCTTAATTCAGGATTATCTATTAATATTTTATAAGTTTGAAGTTTCTTGTGTAATACGTAATTCGTTATCTCTGCTCGTTGTGGACTTTTGTGTGAGTGCACGACTAAAATATACTCTAAGTAGGCAGCGTATCTTTAACTCTAATTATTTTTATTTGACGAATGTATAAAGTGCATAAATAATATATATTCAATGCAGATTTCACTAAACATATAAAAAAAAATATATTTACATATATTTGTATATATAAATATTTTGTTTTTCTAATTTATTGGCTCATTTGCTTTTCATGCTCTTTTATTTTAGCGTGTATTAATTAAAAATTGCCAGCACAATTATTTTCAATCTAGTATATTCAACTAGTTTTATGTCAACAACAACACAACGAAAAAAGTTTGTTTAATTGTGGGCGTGTTCCATTCGCCTCTCTTAGTTCGTTTCGTCTTATATATAGTATATATATAAATCAAGAACCTGCTGCAGTCGCCTCTAATTGTTTTGTTTTTCTCAACAACAACAATCACAATTAATCAAAGTTGATTGTTTTGGTCTGCGCTTAAGGGGCGTGATTACAATTCACTTCACTTAACTATTTCTCCACATCTCTCTCCCTTTCCTGTCTCTCTCTCTCTTTCTCTCTCCATCTCTCTATCTCTCTCTTTCTCTCTCTCTATTTGCCATTATGTTGTCAAACACTATGCGCCCCAATCAAAATCAAAATAATCGCTATAATTGAATTGACATTGAACTTGAGTTTAGCTGGCAGCATGGCGATAAGCAGCCCATTAGAAATAAATTAATATTAATTAGCACCTCGAGCGACGCACTGCACAAACCTCAAAATTTTCCCAGCCTATCGCGACATTTATCGCACATAAGCATGCAAATGCTATCGATATCGAAATCTGCATATTTATCGCATGGCAACAATCCAACAATATACAATTTTATGCTACGCACTTAATATTATATATAGAGTTTAAATATAGTTCGACGAAGCCAAGCTTATCTATAGCTGTCTGACAAAGTCATACGACTCTTATCAGTCCATTGTCTGGGCATTGCAAAATTTGACACGATAAAGCCTATCGAAATATTCATATGCACATATTTGATTATTTATTATTTTACCATATACATATAAGCCAAGACAAGTTTTATGCGAACCCGTTTAGGCTTAGCAGTTTCAGCCTAGACTTTTCGATAACATTCGATATTTAATATTTATGTTAAATAGTTAGCTCTAAATTTAATTCGCTAGGTCCCTTAAACACATTTGTTTTTAAAATATGATTGTATAAATTAAAAATTCAAACAAAGTTTGAAAAAAAAAAGAAAAAGAAAAACATTTGATTGAATTTGTTAGTTAGTTAGTTGGCCATAATCGGTATTGGCCAAGTGCATTGATCTCACTGCTGAGATTTTTCTGCCACAGTTGTTGTTAATTTGATCTGTTGTTAACTTACTTACATATATATATATATATATATATATATATATTTTTTTTTTTTTTTTTTATCAGCGCGATGAGCTGAGTCGATATAGCCGATACATATAGTTAAGCAAATCTGTAACTGATCTTATGAAGCTCAATTTAAATGCTTTCTATCAGATTTCACATCTGGGTCAAGCTGTATATTGTATGCCTTTAGGGTTCACTTAAATAATATTCTATGCACGCATAACAATCATTGTAATTCAGTTAAATATTGAATAGACCAATATTTGTTTACGAGCACATATGTATGTGACACTTGTAAATTTGCAAGAATCAATTGAAATTTATATTGATATTCATATATAATTATGACATCTGCTCTGTTTATTTTGCTTCATTCATAATTGAAAACAATTTGCAGTCCTCTGCGTTGCAATTGATTTGACCTTATTGATTGATGGCAGTTGGTGAAATGCATTCGATGTCGTTGTTGTTGTTGAAATGACAAAAAGAAAAAAAAAACACAATGCGAATAACAAACAATAAATAACAACAACAATTGCGTAAACAATGCTTGTTAAATTATTTATGCATAAGTTTTGATTAAACGAATAATTATGACTGGATTGGGCAAGCAGAACAAAAAAAAAAAAAAAAAAACGAAATCTGTCAATGGCAGACGCTGGTCAGGAAAAAACCCTTATCAACATGAATGGGTAGCCTCAAAAGAATGTGTGTGTGTGTGTGTGTGTGTATATATATGTGAGTCCTTGTTTATACAACACTTTGGCAATCCATAACTTTTTTGCGCTTGTCACATACTTCTATTATGCATCCAAGAGCTGTTGACATTTTCCCAACCGCTGTTTTATTTATATTATATAAATATATATGTACATATATATACATTATATATATCATACATATGTGTATAAATGGCACCTCGAGCACAACTTGTAACCCAAGATGAGAAAGTGTCAAGCTACAAAGTTTTGTAGCATTTTGTTGCTGTCATTTTTGTTGATTAGAGCTCCCCACAACGGCGAGATGAGTTTGTGTGTATGAATGTGTGTGTGTGTGTGTGTGTTTATATATATACGTATACAAAAATGATTTGAACAAACTCATGTGTATATATATGTATATGCTGGCGTCTGCTCTTGATTGTTTTGAAGTTTTAAGCCCTAATCAATTTGGCCTGTTTTGAGCCTCCTCCAAAGGCCCGTTTTGTCTGGGCATTGTTCTATACTCTTTGTAATATTATAACTTTAAAAAGAAAATTCAAGAGAATTATATAAATATTATATTAAATATTATATTGATATGTATATATCATCATCAACATAATAAACGAATAGATATCAAATTTATTCGACAGATTAGTAAAAATATTTAGAGACAAATATAAAATCATTTTAGAGATATTAAAACAAAGATTTTTTATTAAAGAATTTTAAATGCATCTATAATATAATTATATATTATATATAAATATTATACACATAGAAGAGAGAGAGAGTGTAAAGTTCTCGGCGATTCGACTATTATTTTTTTCAAACTAATTTTTGTTTTTTTGCAATTTTTTATCGTTTCCCATGTTTACGCGATGTTTCACTTTATTATTTTTAATGAGAAAAGTTTTAGCAGCTTAAGCTTAAAATACACTGATGAACAAAAACATAATTAGCTTAAATCAGTTGTTTGTGCTACTTATCGTTAACTTGCACACGGTCTTTCTCTTTGCAGCCCAATCGCTGTATGCCAAATGCGATGAGAAGCAATTTAAATGCAACAACGGCGCCTGTATACCCATTCGATTCGTTTGCGATGGCGATGCGGACTGCGCGGACCACAGTGACGAGAAGGTGGACGAGTGCAAATTTCGCGGTAAGTTGAACTAGAAATGCCAGTGCATACTTTTAGGCGCCGCTGGCTACAGTCGCGTCCATCAAAGTGAGTGTGGCGCAACGAAAATCAATCAAAATGCGAAACGAGTTTCAAAACGAGGCAGCTCAAAAAGGAGAAGTGGCTGGCGGGGTGTTTGCCGGACAGCTGACCAAAACTGTGCCAGGGCAGTGCGCTCATTAAGTCGCTGAACATTGGCGCTTAACTGTAATTGCAACGCAATTTTTGCTGACTGCCGCATGCAACGTTGTTGCATCAGCAATGAAAATTTATCAACGCTGCAAATTTGTCGCACGAGACACTTTATGCGTCGCAAGTTTAACATAAAAGGAAACTATGTGAGGTCGTCTGCTTTATTTTATCTCTCAATATTTGTGCCAGCCACCAAAAAATAAGAAAAGAAGAAAAAATACATATATATATGTATATGTATAAATAGAGAGTGAGCGTAAAATGCTGGGGGAGGGGGGGTTAACGGAAGGCCCTGTGTAAAAATGCGCACAATGCAGTTGCTGTTGCCGCGTATAACTTAATTCTTATGCAATCTCTGCCGAAGGGCAACATTTTCAGCCAGCGAAATTGATAATGTGCCTCAAAGGCAAAAAACAAAACAAAAATGAACAGACTGAACGCTTGCTACAGAAAATAAAAAAGAAGAGTGTTGCAACATAATGAGCTTTAAGGGCTAATGTGAAAGGAAGAGCATTGCAAGGGCAGAAAGAAGTAAAAAAACAGTTGCAAAAACATAGCTATATAATGGGTCTAGTTTGAATTACTTTCGCCTAAGATCTTTCGAATGAGAATTTCTGATATCGTTAAGTTGTAAAATTTACCTTTAACTTTTACAATCAATGAAAACATTACAAATTTATTGCGGATCCTTAACTATACAAGAATTCTTCATATTTCGAACATATTACAATTGATTAATAATAAAAAATGTGAACAAATTATAAATAACAAAACTTTTTAGATCAAAATATTTATTTATATATAATTCAACTAATAATTATAATTATAATTTGTTTAATATATCTTTAATTTTTTCTTTTGTTTTTTTTTTTTTTTTTTTCATTTGTTTGATGTTTCATGCTCAATTAAACTTTGTTTAAATTAAACTTATAGTCAGATTATCTGAAATGCGAAAAATGCTAAGCATTTCAAGTCCTCTCTGGGACTGCGACATTCACGTCTTTATAATGAGCATAAGTCCTTAAGCTCCTTTGACTCAATCGCTTATGTATCATTACCAAATCAGTACGCAGCTGAACATAAATGTATTGCAATAGCAACGCACAAGTGCTGAAATGAACGCCCACACTTTCAGGCTTTGCACTCACAACAAAACTCAGTCGAGTCGAGATAATAAGAGAGAGAAAAACTCACTCGATAATTTGCGCTCAACTCGCCAAGCCGCTTGTCGGATTGGGAGTGAAAGCTTGCGCTGAGATTCGAGATTTGAGTCTTACGTTGCGAGAGATGCTGCAGAACAACTCTTGGCACTTGTTTTTAAGGACTGCCTGCACGTAGCTGTCCACTCAGTTGGCGGCGAACTTCTCAAGCAAACGGACGGTGCGAGCTAAGGGAATAGAAAAACCCCAAAACATTCTCGGTCGAGTGACAAAGCCATATAAATACAAAATAACATTAAAGCCGAACTAAACTAAAAACAGTGCGATAAAGTAAGCGCAAAGAAAATAACTAATTCGAGAGTGAAATAGAAAACGTGAATTAAATTTCAAAATATACTGTTTAAGTGTCCTCGAAATGCGGTGTTTTTGCAAGCAATTGAATCACTCCTCCCAGATCCTTTGAAGTTATGCAAAGTGTTTTTCCGACCAAATGGCAGAGCACCAAAAAGCTTGCTAGAAATTTAGCGTGTTGGGACTACTTCTTATTTTCTGCTTTTTTTTTTTTTTTTTTTTTTTGAGGTCCTTTTTGGTTTGCAGGTTCTGTGTAAAGTCGTTTGCCGTTGTCAGACTAATCGGCAATGTCCATCTGTGTGCCATTTTGCGGGCCGAGGCTATTTAGAATGCAGACTTTCTGTCCGATTTGACCGTTTTCATTTATCATTTATCATTTTGCTGCGGTCCACATTAAATGTTTTTCCTCAATTTCCCCCAATATTTGTCCAGCTGTCATTTATCTAGGCAGTGTGAAATTCATTCCGCTGACTTTTGGCAGTTGGTTTGTTGAAAGTGAACTCGAAAATGATGTGACGCGGAAATTATGCAATCAATTTGTGCAACTTCACTGACTGCCCTCGAATATGCCACAAAATGTGGCACAATTGCTGGCAAATTAACACTACGAGCATTTCGAGGACCAAAGTGAAAATGCTGTAAATAAAATTTAATTGCTTGTTTACCTTTTTTGAAAAACATTTCAAGAACTTCTCTCAACATGGGGCACATTTGGTGTTTGTTATTTGTGTCCAGTTTGCTGCACACTCAAAGCCATAGCCTGGGCGCAATGGTAACTGAGCATGGTATGAAAATTGTTTATAAAGATTATTACTATATATAAATGAAAATTTTAAAAATATATTAAACCAATTAATGAGACAATGCTTATATGAAATTCAACTTGAAGTAACATTGAATACAAATTCAGGAATTTGAATTTATTTTTATTTTTAAGACTCAACATGTCTGTAATAACTACAAATGTATAAGAATTATAATAGGATTATATATAAATAATCAACTAAAAATAAAATAACAAATAATCTTTGTTCTTTTCTAGAATTTTATTAATTAGATGAAGCTTAAGTTTAAAAATTCGTGTAATATGAATCATAAAGTGAATTGCATCGATTCTCTATATTGAATAACTACGATTAGACTCTCTTTTATGTTGCATATACCCTGCATATAAATTAAGTTTACCTTAAATTGGATTATTTTGAAAAACATTTGTAAGTTGAGTTGCCCAAATTGCGGTATTAATTCTTGTGGAGAACAACTTTGAAGCAGCTGAACTACTTATGGACAAGTGCTCTTGCTGAAATCCTCTTTACACTTGCAACAAGTTGCAAACAATTCTTACGTCAGCTTGCAACACCTTTAAACTTAAATACCAAAGTCCCGAAATCCCAATCATAATAGACCAACATATATGCCACACACATACATACACCAATACATAGTCAAGGCCACAGTCTAAGCGCATTTGCATTGCAGTTGACTGCTATCTGCCTCTTCCCTGTGCGCCGCGTTGCATGCAACAGAATATTTTGCACACACTGCCGAACATTTGCATACAAATTGCTGCTGCTGCTGGTGCTGTTGGTGCTGCTGCCACTGTCAGAGGCCAAAGTTTTTTAATCAACTGAAAGGCCGTTTAAACTTAGTTAAAAAACGAAAGCGCATGAAATATTGTTGAAAAAAAAGATGAAATTATGCTTAAAGGCAACTGGCAATTGGCCGCACACTTTTATCAATTTCTACATGCGTTGAACCAATCAAAGTGTCTCTCTTCCTCGTCCTCACAAAAAAAAAAATAAATAAATAAAAATAAAAATAACAATAAATTTAATTTGGTTTTTAATTGAAGTCCAAAGTGACATCACATTTTATATAACCTCAGTACGAAAATAAAAGAAAATGAAATCAATTTGGAAATTCGCAGCAATTTTTCCGCAGGGGCACAGTTTACACATATATGTACATATATACTTAAAAAATATATATATATTTCGTATATTTGTGTGAATTCCAACATATTAGCAACAGCAACAACAAAATGTCAAATACTCATCTGTGCTTACAAGCTACATAAAAATAAATCGAATCGAGCTGAATGGAGCTGCGGGCATTCGTAAACATGCGCCACATACATATATGCATTCAACAAAAGTATATATATATATATATGTGTATAAAAGAAAAAAACATAAAAAAATAAAAAATAAAACAAAAAAAAGAATTACACATATAGCTATAAAGCCAGTAAAACAAAATTGCCTTTTATTTGCCCAGACACAAATACCCTAACTAAGTCATTATACAAACAATAAAGTCGTTAATAAATTAAACTAAAAACTAAAATTGTTGAAAATATAAAAAATCAATAGTAATATATCAAGATAATTGTTTCAGCTTCTTAGTGGAAAATAACCAAATAAAAGGAAAAGTTACAAACAAACTTAAAATGTATTTTAAATATAAATAGTTTTATTTATATTTATATACATATAGTTTATAATTTTCACTATTATTTTATAATTATATTTATTTACATGCATTTAAATATACATTAAAAATTTTTTTTATCGTTGACAAATCTAAATAAATTTAATTATAAAGTAAATTTATAAATACAATTAATTGTATTGTACTAAACCATAGTCTAGGGTCATTTCGCATTCTATTTGCTAACTCTCACTAATATGAAATAAAATCCGCCTTCTAGTATATACAAGAACGGATATGTGTTACTTGCTTCGTGTCGGATTTGTAAGACCCCTGAAAAGATTGTGTGTTGCACAGAGGACATTTTGAAAGTGTTGGCTGGTTTGCACATGTGACCAGTTTTTATTGTTCAACGGTTTGTGAGCTTCTATTTATATATTTGCTTTTTATTTTTTAACAAATATTGGCGCACATTGGTTTATATTTTGTTTTCTTTCCTGTGTGCTGTCCTTTATTTTCTCGAATAGATGCATGTTGAACACAAGTTGTTGTGCTTTTTTTTTATATATATATACATATATATTTTTTGTTCAGTTCTATTGTCACGCTACATTTCATTTGACTGCGCAGGAAGGAGTGAGTAAGGAGCTAGAGCTCTAAGGCATCGGACCAGAGAGTTGAGCCCATAAAAAGTTAAAAAAAAAAAAAAACTATTCGCATAAAATGTTATTGATATGCCATCTCTTTTGCTTCTCATCAATTGCTATACTCATTCCACATTAAATTTAATGGAATATTATTCCTTAGGGATAAACGGTTAAAGAGCATTGGCTTATATGAAAATTGTAAAACAAATCTTAAAGAAAAAATTAAAATTAGTGAGTGATAATTTACATGATAATAAATATTTATTCTTAATACTATTACAAATTATTAGTTATGAATTAAAATTAATATAATATAATATAACTTACTAATTTCAATTTTCCTATACCGAAAAAATCCATTCAGAAAAGTATTTGAGCTTTAAAACATAAAGAACTTATTTTTTCGTTATATTTCTCCGTAACATGAGTTTAAATCTAACATTTAAAGCGCATAACAAACAAAGAAAATCAAGTCCTTAAACGGCCACATTGAATGACCAGTTCAGCTCCATCAACCAATCCCTGGGCCATTGGAAATTCAGTGCTCGCCGCGTTTACAACGATTTATTTATGTTTGTTTTTGTTTTTTGTGTATACCCGTTTAGTTGTTGTTGCTTTATTTGTGGTATAGTATTTCCTTCGCTCAGCACGTGCTTAAGTGTGTGTAAATACATGCACACATACGCACAGCCACTCAGACACTTGCTTTTAAGTACAACTGAGCTGTGGAGAAAAAAAAAAAAAAAGAACTTTGCTACTGGCAGGTTTTGCATTTGATACGGGTCGACTTTAAAGTTCAAAGGCACTGCCAAGCGCAGAGGCAACCATAGTTAATACCCTGTAATTAAGGCTGATTCAAAATGCTTCTCTTTGATTATTCTCTTTGCAGAGGCCACCTGCTCCTCGGACCATTTCCGCTGTACCAACGGCAACTGCATACCGAACAAATGGCGCTGCGATCAGGAGAACGATTGCAGCGATGGCTCTGATGAGGACAGCGCTCTGTGCAGTAAGTCTTTGATATATCTCTTATAGACTCTATACACTATTTACGACATGTATACAACTCGAAAAAAAAAAATATAGTGAATGCCTGTCCTAACAATGAGTTCAAATGCAAGACCGTTGACCAGTGTATACCCAGCAATTGGCTCTGCGATGGCAGCAACGACTGCCGTGACAAGTCCGATGAGGCGCAATGCAGTAAGCGAATCCGTACATAACTCTACAACTGGCTAACATTCCCATCCACTGTTCTCATAACTCGCTCTCGAATAACATTTAATAAAGTGTTGCGCATAATTTCAAAGCTATGTTGGCAGCTATCCCAGCAGCGCTCTAACCACCGTTTAATCAAGTCGTTGCATTCGAGTATATCCATAAGCACATAACCCTCACACACTCACACACTCTCACAGCCACGCACGCATCTACACTATGGCAACAATGCGTATATATACACATATCGCGCATTCGCCACGTTGACTGCGTGTCGGCAACGCCCCGCAACAGCGCATAAAGTACTTAACCCATAACACACACATCACCGACGACACACACACACACACACAGCCACCCTTGGCCTTGGGCGCACATTACATAATGGCATTCTAACCACAAACGAAATGGGGTTCAGTTGCTCTTTCAGCTTATTTGGCAGCTGCTGCGTATAAAAGTATTTAATAAGCCCCAAGCTGAACAAGCTAAACAAATAACCTTTATTAGCAACTAGTTACAAACACTTTCTCATAGTTCAACAACTCTTCTTCTTGTCTCGCTTTCTCTCTTCGCGCGCTCTCTCTCTCTGTGCTTCGCTTTCTTCATGCTTTATCAAATTCTTAGAGGCTCGCACCTGCTCGCCGGACGAGTACAGCTGCAAGAGCGGCGAGGGCGAGTGCGTTCCTCTCGCCTGGATGTGCGATCAGAGCAAGGATTGCAGCGATGGCTCCGATGAGCATAACTGCAGTAAGAAAATCTTTAGATCAATGCAATGTAGATTATTCAACTATTTTGTGTTGTAGCAAAAATTATGAATAGCAAGCCTGGCATGAGTATATTTATTATTTAACTAGAGAGATAAATGTATATATAATAAATACATTTCATTTATATAATATTTGGATTTACATATTTAATTGTATATAAAATTAGTTAGCATATTAAGATTTATATATGTTATTCAATTTATTTTATTATCTAACATGCACTTAATCAGCTTACAAATGCCGTTTAAAATATTATTTTCTCAATACGTTTTTTGCATTAGTTTATTAATGATATAAAGCGCGTTTATTCGCTTTGAAAATGTTTATTGAAATTATTATAAATTTCATTCAAATTACAATTAAGTTGGCTTATTTAAGCGTAGCCAACCATGATAAATATTTGCATTGGGGACTTTGTTTGATTTACTTTCGAAGGCAAGAATGGAAAAAATTGTAAAATCAATCAATAAATCAGAAGTTATATAAAACTAGCAACGGAGTTGAATTCAATTATGAAATTCTGGCTAATTAAATATATGACAAGTAAAAACTAAAGTGAACATTTTATAATTTTTATGACTAGTCCAATACTGAATTTATAATTCGTAAGACATTTAATAAATTAATTTTGTTGATGAAAATAAATGAATATGAAATATGAATATTTATATATTAATCATAGTCTTCCGATGCAGCCAAACTTCTTTTATAATATCAGTTTAATTTTCACATGAAGCCAACATTTTGTAATGTCCCAGTGCTGTACTTCCTTACGCTCATATTCCCACACAATTCATTTGCATTTTTATCAGTCTAACGCAGTGCTATTATGCCCATTATATTCTTTTGCTAACTCACTGGCCACATCATTCATCAAGCGGCCCGCTTTCTACTTCATTTCCTTTTTGGTTTCACGTCTCTTCCTCTTTTTTGAAGAGGCCTGTGGCTCCGCTTTTTACTGTAGCTAATCCATTGTCCTGCTTTTCGTTCCACAGACCAAACGTGCCGCTCCGACGAGTTCACCTGCGGCAATGGCCGCTGCATCCAGAAGCGTTGGGTCTGCGATCACGACAACGACTGCGGCGATGGCACCGATGAGCGCGACTGCCCCGTTATTCCCTGCGACAGCGTCGTGGAGCACACTTGTCCCAATGGCGCCTGCATTGCCAAGCGCTGGGTGTGCGATGGCGATCCAGATTGTCCGGATGCATCCGACGAGCGGGTAAGTTCGCCCATAAATTTACATTTTCTGTGTGCAAATATTTGTAGTAGCTGTTGCCAACCTTGCCTACCCTATTGCCATTAAAAGAGCTGAAGAAATAGGGTACATTGATAGACAGCAACAGATCTCAGCCAACTTGGAAGCTTTATTAGTATGTGTGTGTGAGTAAAGACAGGCAAGTGACATGCTATCTGCTTTTGGAAGGAAAGCAGGAAGGAAAACAGGAGAAAACCGAACAGTTGCTTCCATGAGTCTCGTTTTGAGCAACTGCAGCATGTCTCGTAGTCGAGCTCACTCACGCCTCGAGGTCTTTTACTTATACTGTGTATGTGTGGGGGCGTTTGTTAGTTGGACAAAAAGAAGAACGCCTGGCATATAAATTACTGCCAAGTTGGGCATAACTCAGCGCTGCCAGCTTTGGCAGCTTTTGTTGTCAACGCATAGTACGCATAAAATTGCATTTTGGCCATGGCTAAGAGCGGCAAGGGTGCGGCCTGCCTGCACATAATTTCGTGTGTAAGCAACTAAAAGTATGCAACGAAAACTTTGAGTCAAACTTTTGCTTGTTGCAACCTAGGCAAACTTTTGATACCCTCTCTCTCTCTCTCTCTCTCTCTCTCTCTCTCTCTCTCTCTCTCTCTCAGTCATGTGCAAATGCCACAAAGCTAGTAACGCCCTGCCTGCCGCACGAGTATCAATGCAAGGATCACATCACCTGCCTGCACCACAGCTGGCTCTGCGACGGCGAACGCGACTGTCCCGATGGCGACGATGAGCACTCCTCTAGCTGCAAGAACGTGACTTGCCGACCGGATCAATTTCAGTGCGGTGATCGCAGCTGCATTGCCGGACATCTCACATGCAACGGACAAACGGACTGTGCGGATGGCAGCGACGAGCGGGACTGCAAGCTGGCAGCTCCGGTCAAGAGCTGCAATGCCACCAGCCAATTCGATTGTGGAGGCGGCCAGTGCATTCCCCTCTCGAAGGTATGCGACAAACGCAAAGATTGCCCCGACGGTGAGGATGAGCCGGCCAAGAAATGTGGACAGAACGAGTGTGCGGTAAAGAACGGCGGCTGCATGCACCGCTGTGTGGATCACCAGGTGGGCTACAAATGCTATTGCCATGAAGGCTACAAATTGTCAGACGATGGCCACAGCTGTGTGGATGTAAATGAATGTGAACAGCCAGGCGTGTGCTCCCAGATCTGTGTCAATGAGATCGGCGGCTTCAAATGCGAATGCGAAGCGGGTTACATGAGAGATCCGCGGAATCACACACGCTGCAAGGCCAGCGAGGGACACGCCTCGCTTCTGCTAGCCCGCCGTCATGATATACGCAAGATTGCACTCGACCATATGGAAATGACATCCATTGTGAACAATACCAAGTCGGCGACTGCCCTGGACTTTGTTTTCCGTACGGGCATGATCTTCTGGAGCGATGTGACCACACAGAGCATCTACAAAGCGCCCATTGATGAGGGCAACGAGAAGACCGTCGTCCTCAAGAAGTCGTCGGTTACATCGGATGGCCTGGCCGTCGACTGGATCTATAACCATGTCTACTACACAGACACTCATAAGTGCACCATCGAGCTGACCAACTTTGATGGCAACATGGGCAAGGTTCTGATTGAGGATGCCCTCGACATACCCCGCTCCATTGCACTCGATCCCATCGAGGGTTGGATGTACTGGTCTGACTGGGGCGCCTCGCCACGCATTGAACGCGCCGGCATGGATGGATCCCATCGTACAACGATCATCAGCTATGACGTCAAGTGGCCCAATGGCATCACCTTGGATTTGGTGAGGAAGCGCATTTACTGGGTGGATGGCAAGCTGAATGTAATCTCCTCGGCCAACTATGATGGCTCGGAACGCAGACAGATCTTGTACTCCACGGAGTATCTTCGTCATCCCTTCTCAATAAGCACTTTCGAGGATTACATTTACTGGACCGACTGGGACAAGCAGACGGTCTTCAAGGCTAACAAATTTACTGGAGAAGACGTTGAGCCCATCACAGCTGTTCATATGGTAAGCCAGTTGGCAATGAATGTCTAATTTTGTGTACTTATCAATCATTTTCTTTTCCTTTGCACAGTTACAACATCCCATGGTCATCCATGTGTATCATCCGTATCGCCAACCCGATGGCATCAACCACTGCCAATCGGTAAATGGACACTGCTCGCATCTCTGTCTGCCTGCGCCCCGCATTAACGAGCGTAGTCCGCGCATCTCCTGCGCCTGTCCCACTGGTCTCAAGCTCATGTCCGATGGCCTCATGTGCGTCGAAGATCGTAAGTACCATTCTAATATAACTTTTCCTATTTCTTATAATTTTCTGCATGATTTCTTTATTAACGCATTTTATTTTTCCATTATTAACCAAATACCTGTACAGCCAATTATCGAGCTGTAACCATACCTCCGCGTACCCACAGATTTAAGACAAAAACGAAATCCCATCAGGCTCTAGTCAAAGTTAATAATACCAATATACTAACCGAAGCTAAGCAAACAAAGCCTCTTAACAAAGTGCCCCAGACTCATGGTATGCCTAACAAATCTATCAACATATTCTCTAACGGTCCATCTGTGATATCTATCTATATCTGTCTACATATGTCTTTGTGTTACTTCTTAAGCATTTCATTCTGAGAATCTAAACTTATGAATATGAATATGAATGTGAATATATTCATGAAGGTGAATATGAATATGAATATGAATATGAATATGAATATGAATATGAATATGAATATGAATATGAATATGAATATGAATATGAATATGAATATGAATATGAATATGAATATGAATATGAATATGAATATGAATATGAATATGAATATGAATATGAATATGAATATGAATATGAAAATGAATATTTAATAAATTTTCTTCTCTCATAAGGTATCTCCATTTGCAGCCAAATGCATTTCATTTATTTACTGTCCTTCACACAGTGTTAACTCTACACTATATCTACCATTATAAAGTGTTCAAATTTAAACCTAAGACTGAAGACCGAACCTAAACCAAATTAATCACCAGCATTTTAGCAAAATGCATCGAGCTGCTGTCTTGGTCGGCAGCTCTGCGCTGCATTTCCTTTGGGGGTGGTGCATTGGCTACTTGGCATTTCATAGCCAAGCACTTCATTTGCTGCCCTTGCATAACATTTGCTTTGTCACGGCTCGCATTAATCATCATCAAAAAAGGCAAACACTCAGCCCACCACAGACATGACAGTTTCATAAACGCCACCGAGAGCCACTTGCAACATACACAGACATATAGCGAACGAGAGGGAGAGAGAAAGAGAGCGCGAGGCAGAGAGAGAGAGGCAACCGCAAATTGGCAACGCATTGCAATTGATACGCCAAGTAAACCGCCCACAAACAAGCCAAGCCACTGAGTATGAGGTTAAAAATTGTGCCGAGTTGAGTGGCTGCTTCGTCTCTTTAAAGTGAAATTCTAGATAAAGCTGATAGCTTTCGCTGCTCGACTTGATTTAAGATCCAACTTGAATCCAGATTATTCGGCAGTTCGTATCAGAAGCCGAATCCATTAAACGGCGCGCGCGTTAACGATGTCATTACGCATCCTACGCCATTTAGGTTGCCCGCTGTGTCACTTCAGCTACCCCTCCAGCAAGCAGCACCCCGTATTTTAATACCCACAGAGTCAGTGCTGCCTTTCAGATCTTCAGTCGTGGCTGTAGCCATGGCCATGGCCGGGGCATAAAAGTTTAGCCATCAAAGGCGCGAGCGCGTTTAAGTGTTTATTTGCGCCTAAATGCGCTCTTTGAACGATTTGATTGAAAATTCTTTTGCATTGGTAGGGGAAAGAATTGTAGTAAGTTGGCGGGATTTAGGGAGAGAGCTGCGACTGCTGTTAACAATCGCCCAAATGGCCCACAAGCCTGAGCCTCGCCTCGTATATTACACAATATTTTTTATTTTCATTTGCTTTTTTCCATTCTATTTGCTCATTTCGTTTGGCGCCCTTTATTGTTGTGTTTCCTTCATTTATATGGCTGTGTCACATCTTGTGCTGTGTGTGCTCTGACTTCATTTCTTTTCTGATTTACATTCTGATTTTTTCCATCCTCAGTTGCCGAACGAAGTCCCGTGAAGAACCAAACGCACATCGATCAAACCACAGCGCCCAGCCCGCAGCCGGACTCGGGCTTCATAGCGCTCGTGGTTATAGCCAGTCTCAGCGGCTGTGCAGTACTGCTATCTGTGGTAAGTAAAAAAAAAAAACATATATGGAACAAAAGTAAACTTAAATTTAAAATTATGAAAAAAAAAAAAAATACAAACATTTTCGTATATAAAAACTTTTATAGGTTTTCATAAAATTTTTGGAAATTATAGCATGTCCTGAATCTAGATCTCACATATCTTTCTAAATACTTGATATATTTTTTGTGCCTATCTATAAAATGTTTATCGTAGAATTTCCACGTTACAATTTCTTTATAATTCTTTTACTTATTTATCGCAACATAGGTCCTGCTCCTTGGCTACCGCTACTGCAGCAAGCGACGCATCAATTCCATGAACTTTGAGAATCCCATCTATCGCAAGACAACAACTGAGGATCATTTCAGTTTGCGCAAGAATCTACCTTCACGCATCTACGATCACACCAGCGTTATGGACGAGGAGGTATAAATTCATGATTAACAAAATTATTTTAACCAATGCTAAGTCGTTTAATTACCCGCTCTCACTCGCTCATTCTTTGGTCTTTCTCTTTTCCTCTATCTAGTACTCACCCGTCATAGGCATATCGTCGTATTAGAGCTTTCGGGTTTATTCTATCTAATCTATGTATGTTTAGAAGCCAATTAAAAACCCGCTGCAGACACGCCTAAAGACTGAGCAGATCATATGTGTAAATTATTTTAACCTTATTTTAACAACAGCTAAGAACGCAGGAAGAAGAAGATGAGGAAGAAGGAGGAATCCTTAAAGGATGCTGTACAAAATACGTTGCCGAGTTCTAACCTAAACTATAACTAAATCTAAACTAAAACAAACTCTAATAATAATTCACATAGTTCCAAACTGTATATAGCTGTAAGTGTGCATTACTTAATTGTCAAAAAAAAAAAAAATTAAAAAATTAAAACTAAATATAATTGAATTTATAATATTATCAAATACCTAATTAATAATTAGAGAAAAGCTTTGTTTCTGTTCGAAATGCAGATCGTTTATTATTATTATTAATAATATTGTATACTATTATTAAGTGTAAATATGTTAACAAAGCAAAAATATTGAATAAATGCCGATATGTGTAGTATTTAATTTGTTTCACTATATTCAATATAAGTCGTTGCCTTACAGGTTCTAGAGCGTGTATGAACTATACACAAGGTTAAACTATACCATAGGTCGGAATCGAAATCTATTTGAATTGCCAAAACTGACCATGAAATTCAATTAATACAAGAAAAGGTACTTGAATAATTCAAACCGTGTTAGCATAACGATGTGTGCTAATACATTAAGCAGACGTTTCCATCTCTCTCTGTCTCTTTCTCTACGCTACGATCCGTAGTATCAACACATTTCCCATTTCTCAATTATATCAGTAGATATCACAGCTATTATATCTAATATATCATGATACGGTGTAGACTTTTTATGTTGACACAAATTTCGACTGTTTCCAGCCACTACTTCGTATTCGCAAACCTTATTGTCGGACATTTTCGAAATATTATGCAATATGCAAATCCCAAAAAATGCCTAATCATGCTGTTAATTAGGGTAAAATGTAGTTCCATATATACAAGGTATGAGTATCAAATATAAAGAAACTAACGCTCCTATGTCTATCCAAACATAGAATGTACAATATGATGGAATATGGTATTTGTGTAACAATATTCCATATGCAACAGTTTTCGTTTAACATAGTCTGATTACAACGTTGATCGAGCTATACAATTAACATATGCATGTCATGGTCTCTGACCTATGCCAAGAACCAATTTATGCAAATAGTATTATAGAAACAAAATTGGTTAGCTATCATGAACAGCCGCAACAACGGGTCGAGTAGTTGACAAAAAGTATTTTTTTTTTTTTAAATATATTTCCAACCACCTTGCAACTGCTCTTCGAATTAACTCTTTCACACAAGTGTGAAGAGCAAGTGCTCTTATAATAATTTGTACGCTCTCGCTGTGCCTACTCTCGCTCTCCCACTCTCTCTCTCTCTCACAGCTCTCGCTCATTCAACACGACTGTTTGACAGTTAGTGTTGTTGTTGACGCGTGGCGATCGTGAATCGTGAATACGAACAAACATCGGAATGGCTCGTCGCTTGCCGCTGCTTCGCATTGGTAGATCAGTCGTCAAACGTCGTGCGTGGGGCACAGTCGTATCGTTGTTACTGATATTATAACGGGACCTCAAGCAAAAAAAAATTTAATTTTTCGCGTGCACGATATATGAATGCCTGTCCCCCAACTACCAAAAGCAAAAAATAACATAAATATTTTGTAATCCAAACGTTAAAGGAAGAGCGAATAGAGAAAAGGTTGAGAGCGGTATCCAAATGTTAATATTATTAACCAAGTGCTAATTGCTAACGTATGAGATTATTTAGCTGAGTTGCGTTTCGCTCTATACTTGTGCGGCATATCCAATATATCCGATACGGAACCCGTATATTTCGAGGTCACATTTTCTGCATTTGCCAAAAAACAAACAATATTGCCAACTTAGCGATTTTTAGCATAAACTAAAATTAGAACTATGTCGAAAATGTTCATTATACCCGAAACGTCAGAAGCTACTTCACTTGAAGCGTAGGCGCCAGGCGCTTCAATAACCATTCATAGATAAAGATTTCTAACTATGATTCACTTTCGTGCAGTGTGCTTATAAGTGCGATCTATTCATATCATAAGCTATTCAGCGTGACAACTCAAAACCCGTATGCTTCGTGTTTAGGGTTTACCTTGTAAAACCTGCATTAACCGTGATGAAAGCGTTTGGCCGCATGAATAAGTCGTCGCCCTAACACATTTTGCAACCTTTATATGGGCTTCATTTTGGAATACCCTGTACTGCGAAATGAAACTAAATGGGAGTGCACAGTCTGAGAATTCACAAGCCTCAGACTTCTCTGGATGTGTTCAAATATTTTAGTTTCTCTCTCTATTATTTATTCCTCTGCAATCGAGCATTTTGCAGGGTATTTCAAGCACAGCATACTCCGCTGCTTAACTCTTGCATGTGTACTGTATTTCGACTTTCTGCAACATCGTATGATATTTCTTTCTTTCTTTTTTTATTTTTTGCTGTTCCGCAAGTTTCTGTTGCTCTTGCACGCTCTTCACATTCGATACAATCCCCAAAAAAAATTTATCACTCTTCGTATAATTCTTCTTCATTATTATTTTTCGGTTGGCAAGAGTTTATTTTTTCTTTCGTTGATACTTTTTCTTTCGGTCTTCGGTGAAACAGCTGACGTAGACGTCGCGGTATTATTTAATAATGAATAGTATATAAAGTACTCAGGAAAATTGCGTGAAGAAAAGTGAATAAACAAAATTTGTGATTTTTTCCATCCCCATTTCAGAGTGTAAAACCAATTTGAACTCAATTTAAAATCAATTTATCAATCACAAAGTTTAAGCATAAAATGGATGAACTTCCGGCTACGGCAGGCCCAGCAACAATTACAATAAACATTAGCAACAGCAACAACAACAATAGCAACGTTGTGGATACACCTCCAAAAGTCAGCGCATTCTTCAGCAGCAGCAGCAACTATCAGAGCCGGGTGCAGCAGCTGATTAGCTTCAGTTTCACATCGTCGTTCCATTTAATATTCATCACATCCATACTGAGCATAAGTAAATTTTGCAATGCCGCCGCCGTAAATGCCGCCCAGGTGACCGCATCGGCGCCCAGTCCCAGTTTAATTATATCAAATCTGAGCGGATCGGCGCTGCTCGAGAAGATTATGAAGACAACCACGCTGGGCCCACAGCTCGATAAGCTCAAGAGCTCGGCACCCGCTGCAGCGAACAGCATAAGTGGGAGTGGTGCGAGTGGCAGCAGCTTCGGCTCATCCTTCTTCAACAGCAAAGGCATCAACCTGAGCATGGACTTTTCATTCCAGAATGTCTCGGGCAAGATAAACACGCCCTTGGATATATGTAAGTAGATATTTATAAGTGAGCTTCAAAGCCAAGCGTAAACAATAATCTGTTGTTTAAAGCACAGCTAAAAATCTTTGAGTAACTTCACCATTGTTGATTCAGTTTCGCATTACTCGCCGATCAGGCCATCAAGCCTCCAATTTCCAAACATTTATTGAGTTATATGACTTGGTTTATTTGGAATAGCCGTCGTCTTACATCTGGCACAACATATCGCATGCGGTTCCATGTTAAAGCTATGCTTCAACCACATTCCACAACGTCTCACACACATTTTGTCTACCTTTTACTTTCCTAAGCCGCTCTCCATACCCATCGTCTCTTTCTCTGTCTATCTCTCTCTCTCTCTTGATCCCCTTTAGTTCATGTTTCTTCATTTTCCGCTGCCGGCCGGCATCTGGCTTCCGAGAGCATAGACCTCGGCGGCTGTAGAGAGCAACAAGTGTTTGTTGGTTTCTTTTGGTCCCTCTTTCTGCTGCTCAGTTTGCCTTAATTTTGAAGTTGTTACTCTTCGCATGACACACTAGCGAGAGAGAGCGAGAGAGAGACGAAAATTAGAGTTGGACGCACGTGTTGAAAAATGAAGCAAAAGCTATGCCTGGTATAGGAAGGGCCCACGACATCCGAACCAGTTTCAATTTACATTTAAATATTTATGTATTGCAAAAGAATCAGCTAAAACATTTGAAACTTCAGACAGGCCTGTAGAAATCCAATTCTCTGATCCAGAAATAAATAACGAAAAATCTTATTAAAGAAAGAGTATTCAATATTCGTGAATTATTTTTTTCTTTGAGTATATATAAACAATATTAGGGGTATAATAAAAGAAAAAACTATTTGGAAACCAATCGGTTAAAATAAAAGAAACCCACAAAAAAGTATTGAAAAACGAGAGTCGTTATTGAAAACCGTTAAAACTAATGAACAACTTGACCTCAATGCATTCAAATATCCACTTTCTGCTTTTCCGTTTCATTTTAATATTCGCAAAAACTCCAATAAAATATATTTATGCATACATATGTGAAACTTACATTGATCCGTGAAAATATACACATCTTTATATATATATAAAAATAAATATTTTTAAAATAC
Source organism: Drosophila koepferae (assembly GCA_030914345.1). NCBI lineage: Eukaryota > Metazoa > Arthropoda > Insecta > Diptera > Drosophilidae > Drosophila > Drosophila koepferae. The sequence goes on along the minus strand of JAUESR010000197.1, from coordinate 11,590,031 downwards.
AAGACCTTCAACTTATCAAAATCTAGCCTTAAACAAAATTATTTCATGCAGAGCGAATTTGGAGTGCAAAGCAAATGCTTGAAGAGAATAAAGCTTAAGGCTATTTAAAATACAGCAAGCGCTTCAAGCCGGTCACTGGGTCATATTCGGTGTCTAATAGTCTAATAGTCTCGTAATACGCAGCAATTTTGGCAAGTCTCGAAATCCAATCAATAGTTTACATGCCAAATTTGCAACCGAAATGCATTTCCGCTGTAACTGTAACTGACAGTTGCCTGTAGTAAAATGACTTACCAAAAACTAAATATATTCGGCTTCAAAGGCCACAGGCCAAATGTATTTAAAGCCAGACAAAATGTCACTTAAGACAATTGACAGCGCATGAAACAGGTAAAAGCGTTAACAAGTTAAAGGTTAACAAAGATAGCTCTAGTAGCACGCTAACCTCGCTAGCTGAAAATGTATTATGCAAGGTAACAAACATACTTGATCCCCTAAGGTATAAATGTGTTATGAGCTGATATTACGTTTAATGGCCATGTTCGCTTCTGATCACCATCCAAGATTTATGTCTATCGAATGTGCCGCAACAGAATTACATATGACCTACATATATTTCCAAAAATAGTTTAAAAAAAAAGGTTTGTTAATTACTATCATAAGGACAGTTCGATGTATAATTTGTTTATCTTCGAAGCACTTTTAGTTATGGCAGCCAGCTGCAAGTTGAACTTGAAATCGGCAAATGAAAATTGTCAACTGTTATTTTTGGTTCTCAAATTGAGAACCGCAAAAGCAATCGAAGTTCTCGTCACGTTTTCGAACAGCCTAATGAATGTCAGCTACAGATTCAGATGCACAACCGAAATGAAAAACCAAAAAAGAAAAAGAAATCCAGTCCAGTTGGATAGTGTATGGGATGGGTAGACAGCGTTGATTTATTTTAAAATCGAATTTAAACAAGTTTCGAGCCGGCATCATCATAAAAAAAGAAGAAGCAGGAGCCGAGGCAAGAGAACTTGCAGCGAGAACTGGTCGTCCTCGCACAGACTTGTGTAATTAACTTGGCTAATTATGCTCAAAAATGTGCACGTGCTGTGGGCCACTAATTTCCAGACTGTACACTGCTGCCTGCTAGCTGACACTTTATGCATTTCCGTTTCAGCTTAATTACAAAACGAATTTTACCCCATGCATAATTATGAGCAAATAAACAGGTTACGAACGAAACAACTTTCGGCTGATGAAGCCAAAAAAGTGTAACAACCTGCGGCAATTGTTTGTGTATTACAACTCACACTCATTCACATACACACACACACACACACACACACACGCACACTTGGAAAACTCACTTTGCACCTTGCTACATGTGGCTGTCTTTCATAATAGACACAACATGCAAAACAACAACGGCAAACAATGCATTCATCTTATTGTAAAGATTTCAATGTTAAACGTCTCGTTGCTAAAGTTTTTCGTACCTCAAATTTCAGTCACTTATAGTATTAATTATGCATACGACTAAAATATATATAGGAGTGACAGAGAGAGAGAGAGAGAGAGAGAGAGAGAGAGAGAGAGAGAGAGAGAGAGAGCTCTGTTTAACAACTGTGTGAAAAGCGCTTAAAGCGCCTGACTTACAGTTTGCCAAGTAAATTATGTGTTAAAGATGTTTACAGTTGATCCAAGATATATTCACAGCAAAATAAAAACTCTTGTATTTATTAATAGATATATTATTAAATATGTAATGTGAGCTGGTTATTTAGCCTGATCTACATTCTCATAAAAAGAGTCCAAAGTCTTTCTGGAATGAGCAAGATATGATATTTATTGAATATTACATTATATACCTTATCAACTTCTAGCTAACAACTATATGAAAACTGCCAGAAGTCGCAGCTAAATGAGATTTTCTATGAGACTTTTGTATTTACTATACAGATGCGAATTTTGGACAAGTGTATATATATATATTTATTTATTTTTATTTATAAAACAATTTTCGTTTTAAAAACGGTAAACAAATCAGATTAAATGCTTTATCTTAAAAAAAAAAGATTATAATAGTAATATTTACAAATCATTTTCAAGTCAGTTATCAATTTCTGTGTAAGCTAGAATACCTTGAAAACAATTCAGGATAGTCTGAGTCAGCTGAAAGACCTTTATCAACTAGTTGGCGAAATAGACGTAATGGTTACCCAGAAACTACTAAGAAAACAAACTAATCAAAATCTAGTTTGAATCTTATCGGAAGAGTTATGAGTTAATGAAAAAGAAAAACGTCATATCAGCTCAGCTCTAATACGAAACTAGATTTATAATTTTACTCACATTCTATACTCCATTCATTATATATTTGTATACATATTCATTATATTATCTGTGGGCGCATTGAAAGTACAAGCATGCGCCACGTATGCCATACAAATGGGTTAGAAACAAAATGGAAACATGGCGTGATTTCGCTATTTCACATTTTGTTTTGGCAAGTGTATTTAAAGATATGCGAATGACTCGACAACATTGCTTACAAATATACACTATATAAACGTCTCAGCTAATTGTGTTTTTAATTAGAAAACGTAATACTCTATGGTCGCAGGCATTTGCTCGTGACGTCGTGATGCCGTCGTGTATTATTCGATTCAAATCAACAAACACAATTTGATCATCATTCGAATTCAGTAGAGATGAATAATGGATGTATTCATATTGTATGTGTGATTCATACAGCCAAAACGCCACTGTTTATTATGGCGATTGTTGTCTCTGACGTCATGGAAAGATCAGGCCACATTTTTTTCGAAATAAATACAACAGACGCTAAAGATCTCATATGTTTCGCGAGCGAGAGCGAGAATCCAGCTAAGAGTAATTTTAAACTTCACACACAGAAATGTACATATATAAGAAAAAACTATAGAAGACACTCTCTTAAAAAAAAAACTCAAGCCAGCCATATAATTAGCCTGGCCATAATGGCAGGTTAGCCAAGTCGCAAACCCTCGATTCACGATTCACATGATTGTAGCTTGGCTAACAACAACAACAACAACAAGAAATTATACTATGTTGTTTATCGTAATTGCAGGTTTATCAGAGAATTATAGCAAAAAGCATACACAAAAAAATTAAACAAATTAACTGATAAATGATAAACGAAAGTGATAAGAGCCAAAAAAAAAAAATGTTTCATTACTTAACTACAAATGCGCAAGAAATGATGCAATGCGTAAACGCCTTTTGTTCCCCTTTCATTAGTCGAATATTTTCATTCATTAAACTATCATTAGAGTATTATTTGGATTATTATTAAAAGCTCTTCCAAATATTTCCCATATATATGTTTTTAGTTAAGCAATTGAGATGATAAAAAAAAAATTAAACTAAAATTAAAAAAAATTAATTTATAATTTTGTTTATATATTGTAACATATCGTTTCTATATTGTCGGTTTAAAAAAACTTAAATCAAGGAAAATTACTTACGATAATTGTTTAAAAAAAAAAAACAGAACTATGATATACAAAAGCAATCTCTTCTTCATTCTTATTATAATTTCTATTTAGTATTAAATTATATAAGATAAGAAATATATGATAATATTGTGATAAGTTATCTATTTATCTAACAACTCATCAGCAACAACTAAAATTGATAAGAATTATCTGTCTTACCTTGGTTTCACGTTCTACACTGAATCGTCATTCGAGTTTTACAAAAATATATTAATAACAATTAAATCTTGGAACACTACAGTTGAGAGCACAATTAACAAAATTTACAAGTTAGACGAATTTTTCGCCTCTTATGCATGAAACCAATATTCTCTTCTAACCTATGTTAACGAAGGTTCGAATAAAATACGATAAAGTCGACAGGGGAAAATTAAGTCATTAAATATTTAATGTTAACTTATCAGCATTGCGAACGTCTGATTGGGGCAAAGTGCGCCTTAATTATGCCTAATATCAGTTCTTAATTGTCGAAATTCGAGCTAGATAATTATAGCTTGAACTGTGCCCTCTATAAATATCTAGATATGCGCCTGACCATGCCTGTTAATAAAGAAGAAATGAGTTTTTATTGATTTAACCATTTGATTGACTTTTGCGCTGATTTCTCTGTTTATTATAAGTTTCTTCTCTCTTCCTCTGACCCCACTGCTTTATTGAGTTAATGGTGCGAATTTTCATGAGAATCGACTGGGAGCCCGCCGCCATGCCAATGGTTGATTGATTTTTGGTCTCCGATGGTTGGCGAAACTGTACAATGAATCTGAACCAAGACACGCACTTAATTGCCGCCTCAAACAGATACGAAGCGCCAGACAGCATTTGTCAATCAAATTGGCTCCAGCTGTTCTGTTGTGTAGGCTCTTGTGGTTTGCAGTAAGTTGCGTTAAATTATTGCCGGAAAGTAATTTAATTTATTCAGCCTGTAACTGCAAAGGGTAAAGAGAGCGTCAAATGAAACATAGCACATGATATACACAAACTATTTCGATTTCAAGGACAGCAAATTGACAATTAAATCAATATTTACAATCTGTTGCCATCAATCTTCATCTATATCAGCTTATTGTCTCTAGAGAAACGTTGAATTGCCAGCGCTATATGACCCTAAGAATAGGTAACACTGTACATTTCGAAAGTCATTTCTATAATAAAGTATTATAAATTTAAATTTATATATCTATATATATATATCAATTTCATATTTATTAATACTATTATTAATATGCTAAATAAATTTAAAGAATTATATATCTGATATATAATTATGTTCACTGTATGTTATGTCATATAACTAGAATTTGAATTTGCCCTATATAGAGTCAAATAATTCTTTTGATTATCATTCTAAATAGTTCAGATTCACCTCCATCTGTATAAATCATATTTAGGTGCAGCTTTAAATATGTGTTTTGTATATATATTTAAAGTTGACCATTGTGTTTAGATATGACATAGATTTATATATTCAAATTCTTCATCTAGATATTGTAGAGCAATTTCAATTAAGCAACTAAACGACTCACTTAAAATGCAAATTGCATGGCAGACACAAAGAGGCGCACTTAGAGAAACAGAGCGAAATATCGCGAAAGAGAGGGAGAGCAGGAGACTGAGTGCGAGAGAGGAAGAGTGACACGAATAGTTCGTTGCAACAATTTCCTATTCACATAATAAAATGAACGAAAACTCTTTTCATTTCATATTAAAACGCATTTGCCATGCACCAAAAACTAAAAAAAAAAAAAAAAATATTTCAAATATTTCCAATTTTTTATTAGTAATTTTTCATGTGCGCCTTTTTTCAATAATTGATAAGATCCTAACGTGACTTTTGCTCAGTGAATCATGCTGATGAATATACAAATAAATTATAAATATAAAATATATGAAAATAAGTTTAATAATATATAGTATAAGTTTAATAATATATGTATAGGCTTGCTTGAAAGTTTTCAAAACAAAAGTAAAAAAATTTTATTAAAATTTCTTTTTTTGAAATTCCGAATTTCTCACGGTAATGAAGTGTGCTGTTGTGTGCAGACAATGTCGAGTCACTCACACACACACACATACAGACTAACAGACATGGTCTGCTATTATAATTAAACGTGTGTGTGTGTGTGTGCATGTCTGGCTTCCTTAAGCAATTATCAATTTGTGTTAAATACGCACAGTTATATGTCGAATGACATATGGTTTTGCTAACTTGAACAGTTTTGGATTAAGCAGCTGTTACGCACAAACACACACACCCACACACACACACACATATATATATATATATATATATATATATATATACATATACAGCTAATTTTGGTAATCAGCCCACACGTATTCACCTACAACGGCAAAAGGCGCTGAAACTTTAGCTATTTTATGGCTAAACGGAAATACGACTGTCGCCATTTTGTTTACAAACGAGTTTGTCACTAAGCTCACAGGCAAATGCCATAAACGATTGATGGCTCCCAGTTGTGAGCTTACACAGACAGAGAGGGAGAGGCACACACACTCTGACACACACACACACACTCTGACACACACACTCTGACACACACACATAGATATAACACCTATACACAGCCTGTCATCCTTTAAGCTCGCTTTGTATTTGCGCTTATTAATTTCAAAAATTTGTGTCCTTTTGTGTATGGCGGCATATTTTGCGGTTAGTCCCTTTCATATACAAACACAGACACACACACACACAGACTCACACACACAGACTCACACACACGCACACACACACAGCCAAAGAGAAGGATGGCACACTTTATTATTTACAAGTTTTTTGTTTATTGTCAGCTTTTTGGCCTCGACCTTATAAAGGTCTTAAAACTTGTCAACACTTAAGAGCCACAAAAGCCTCTGACCCAGCCCCGCCCCGCTCGATTTTAATGTGCGCCATTGTGCGGTTCACGGCGCTGTTAACGAGCCAAAAGTTTTCAACTTAAATGTTAGTTATGAATTTGATTAGGCCACGCCGAAGCTGAACTTAATGAATTAATATGCATTTGATTTCACATGAGACTTCTTCTTCTTACTCACACTCTCTTTCTCACTTTCTCTAGCTCAAAGCCTGCCACACTATTGCGATGAGAAACAGTTCCGCTGCAAGGAGAGCGGCGAATGCATACCCATTCGCTACGTCTGCGACGGCGACATAGACTGCAAGGATCACAGCGATGAGCTGATCGAGGAATGTAAATTTCAAGGTAAGTCCTAGTTACACTTACAGCTCTTCGAGTTAGCTTTATTTTGTGAGCTGGTGCCTGGAGACAAATGAGCTTCAGTCAACTTTAACTGCAAGTTTTGCTGGCGCACAGCAAAGTACAAACAATTCTTTATTTTAAGCTTTGCCTAGGCTAAAGTCAAGACACATGGCTATGGACCTGAATAAATGACTACAGCTGTTGTCTGTGTGCTGCACTCTACGTCCCCCTCTTGCCACCCGCTCAACCATCCCCAGGGCAGCCTCAATCTATCCTCTCTCACACTATAATCTGTTGTCAGTCATTTTGTAGTTTTTCAATTTAGAAAATGTCACAGAACTAACCATTTACTTAGCTGCTGTGCGTGTGTGTGTTTGCTTTAGTATTGGTTTTTGGTGCTTCACTATTTGTTTGGCTCCGTTGTTGAGTAAGTAACAACTGGCTGTTTATTTAGTGTCATGTTAGGTGGGCACTCAACTGCCCCAAACTAAATTTGTTTTCGTTTAATTTTTAGCCCCCTCTATATATATATATATATACATAGTATATATAAATAGTAGGTATATATTTGGATTTATCCACAGATATATTTCCATTTCACTCTATGTGAGTGTTTTTTTTTTTATTAGCTCTTCGTATTTAATTTACAGTTTCTGGTTTATTCGTGCTTCGTTGCTTCCATTTGGAACACTTTTGTGTTGCATACTTTTGGGGATGACACTTAAATTAGTAAACAGTAAAGTCTCAAATATTGGGTACACCTGGTAGAGACAATTGTTGGCATTTTATTAATAAAATGTGTTTATTATATGAACCAATAATAATTAAATAATAAAAACAATAAAAGATCGAATTGAAAATATGTTATTTATATTTATATTTATTACAAATTAGCTAGTATATTATATCAATTATAAAACATTCGTTCATTTCTTACATACATTTATTTTCTGAAATGAAATGCACATATTTATACATGAATTATTAACCATTTCCCTTCAAAATCGACCACACTTTGAAGAACAGTTTCAATTGGCTCAAGATATTTGCCAAGTTCAGCACAAACTGAACTGTAATTACAAAATATTGCACATAAACAAGAACCTTGAGCCACGCCTGCTGTGCTCCCAGCGACTGCCAGCAAATGAGACTGTGGCAAGTGCGGAGCGTAGCAGTTGGGGCGCACACAGCAGCTTAGCACGAGCTGAGTCTTATTTGGCGAGCATTTAAAACAAGTCAAGTGCAATCCAACTAAGCCATTGCATCATGCTTCAAACAAGTTAAGCCCAGAGCTGAGCAGAACTGAGTGGAATAGTTGGTGCAAAAAGCTTAGCTTATTCGAGCGTGGCTCAACTCGCCAGTGAAAATAATATTATATTTAAGTAAATTAAGAGATGTTAATAATTGCAGTTATAATACTATATTATTTAACAATTCCAATTTATGCAGTTCGGAGTATATTATATATTCGAAACTCTAATCGATGTAATTGCATAAACTAGAGTTCTAGTTTGAAGCTGAATCATATTGAATCATATGAGAAATTCGCATATATATTTTCAAAGCTCACTATTAAGTAATTTGAGCCTATTTCATGCCAACATGCACACAACATAATTGTACACACACACTTAATAATTCTATAACGGGAGAGCTCACAAAAGATTTTACACAAATTCAAATTGGACTTTAAACAGTGTGTGCCCAGCCGCAAATGAAAGATGAGGCCTTGCATACTGATTAATGTATATAGGTATATTACATTCATGAATAACTAAATCATGAATAACAATATTGAAAACAATTCTACTGGACTTCAGTGTTCCAGATTTATTATTCGAATTTCAGTAATTTAGAGCAAAATGTTTGAAAGACATATTAGATGACAAATAATTATAGTTTATACAAAATAAATTTATTTCTCAAATTGACAAATACAAATTTAGTTTTATAGATAATCCTCAGTTGCCAATACGAAAACAGAAATGTTTACAACTGACTAGTGACAAATTTAATCACAGTTTTTACTTAATTACATTATAATGTCAGCTAGGAAGTCATGAGGTCATTTACATAGAACTATTTACGCTGATATAGCACATATAATCCAATCAACTCTCGGACATATCGCGCACTTCACAATTGCGACTTAACAATTCGCAATTAAAGCAGGCAGAGAAAGGAGTAAATGGTGTCTGGTGGGAGGTAGTTTAAATAGAAAACTAACTATAAACTATATATTACTCTATATATATGTATATAATATATAGTATATCTGGTGTTCCCCGCTCAGCAAGCTATACTGGGTCAAACGTCTGACCGCGTCAGAGGATGAATTCTTATCGCTTTTCTTATCGTTAAGCAGTAATGCGTCTCAGGCTAATTGGACAACAATAAGCAAGCGAAACTAGTACAAGTGCTAGTTTAGCAAACAGATTAGCTGCAATATTACATACGTATATATATACATATCTTATATTAATATCATATATTATATTTGGATGTTTATAAATATTAGACACCGTTGATAAACACTTTCTTTTATGAGCTTAACTTATTAGCTATTTTTTTTGAGCTACTAATTTAAATTAAACAAAAAAATAAAACAAAATATTTGCAATTATTGCATATATATTTCAAATTGAGTACATTACAGTTTGACTTCAATAATTTACTGTATAATTTCCTAGAATTTTAATGAAATATTTCCCACTATACTAAATAAAATATAAATTGATTTAATTATGTATTTGTTTGGACTAATGTACGACGCCTAGCTGAAACAATATATAGTATTTATTTTGTTGACAAATAACAGCTGATTAGGCATAGACAGCATCTAGAAGCGTGAGCTACCGCTTGATAAGCGAACTGCTAAACATTTCCTGACTCACAATGATTGAGAGACTCACTCACACACAGTTACACTCGTTCAGACACTCTTAAACTCACTCACTCACTCGCTGTTCGACTCCACATTGAGCGCCTGGCTCTTGGCTCTTATCAAAATTTGTTGAGCGCAAACTCGGGAAGCGCTCACCGAACTGCCTGTTTCTGCTTTTGCTGCTGGATGCTGCTGGGCGGTCAGATTTATATATTTTTTAAGATACGCCGCATTGCGCTCAAAACTCAGTTGGCAACGAACATTCCATTCAAACGGACGTGTGTGTGCAACAGGACGAATATTGATAGCGTTGAACAGGAGCGCAACAAGAGCTGAGCCCAAAAAGGCGAAAGTAAATTAAATTGCATAAAGTAACAAACAAATGAACTAAACTCAAGTGACAGACAAAATATAAAATATTACAAATATTATAATAAATAATAATAATTAATTTATAATATACAAATAATAATATACTTAAATACAATAATACTTTTGTGTGCCTGTGCGTGTTGATTGTGTTTGGCATCGCATTGGCGCCAAGTCTAAGCGGAAATTTTGTTGGCTTTTGGCACAAAGGAAGCTTTGTCTTCCTTCTTTTGTCTACAGTTTTCCATTTGGCTTTTCACGCTTCTGCGCGTCGTTTTGTTGTTTTACTTCAGAATTCTCTTAGCAGCTGCTCTTAGCACATGGATTTCATATTTTCTATTTTGATTTTGGGTGTTTGTTTGGCATTTCATGAACTTGACACAAATATCCCAGCGTAGCTTTAACAATTGCCATTAACGCATCTGTTCAGTGCCATAAGGTGCATTAATGTCACATTATCATAATTAATATTTAACAATACAAAAACAACAACAACAATGACAATGGAAAACAAATAAATAAAAGTGAAACATTTGCAATTAAAATTAAACACGCACGCACTCACACAAATGCGGCTGAAAAATAATTGACAATGAAAATAAAGATATTTATTAAACAAATACAGAACTGAGCCGCAGCTTAATTAAAACATTTATTTTCTGTAACAAGATACATCAAAGTGAAAGATTAAAATAAAAACTCAACAAATTAAAATTAAATTTTAATACAAAAAGTACAATAAATAAACGTTTTTATCGAATCAAGTGGAAAGCGTGTGAAATAAATAATAAATATGTGTAATTAAATAATAATTCAGCACAAAAGCAAATATTTGTGCTTAAAGCGAATCTCATACATTCTAAAATATCAACTCAATTATTTATAATGTTATCAAATGATAAATTGTAATTCATGAGATCACTAAACGAATAAAATTAAAAAAAAATAAAATAAATAAAATAACAATAATGAAAAAGAAAATTAAATAGCTAAATGACATCGCTAAATAGTATATAGCATATACATATTTAATGAGACTAATGTATATGACAATAAAATATTTTAGAAAATTTTAATTGCATACATTTTATTTTGCTACAAATTGTAGATTATCCAATAAAAAATAAATAAAAATAATATTAATAATAATAATAATTGTATTTTAGTAAATTTCATTTATATAAATATCATTTTGCTGCAAGTCAATTAAAATGTAAATAAATAATTTGCTTATTTTTAGTTCTTTTTTATGTAATACTTTTTTAAATATTTTAAATATATATCTAAAAAATTTTAATTTTGCAATTGAATAAAAGAGCTAAATATATTAATGTGATTGACACTGTATATACAAATCTTAAGTTATAATAACAACATGATAAATTAACAGTTTTTTGAAATTTAAAATATTTTTGATCAATAAAACACTGCCAAAATAATTAATAAAAATGGGAAAAAACTGTTAATTACATATAAAAATAAAATCCAATTAAAAAAAAAAAATCATAAATCATAAAAGTAAAATATTTACGTTAAATAAAAAATATTGCCTACCTTTCAGCGTGAGGTAACAAAGAACTTTGACAGCCAGCACAAAAAATATAAAAATAAGAACGCATTTAAAATAATTACGAAGAACAACCACGAAGCAGACAGCATTAAACAGAAGCAACAGCAATATAATTGAATAATTCAAACACGCACTTAGGCCACATTATAATCTAATACAATTTAACGTTTGAGGCCGTGCGAACAAGCTGGCAAAGTTGGCAACATGGGACTAATACGCAGCCACCCGATTTGCCAGCTGCTGCTCATCAGCGGATTATTACAGCATGTACAGCAGCACACATATGCCATCTCCACAGATACGGGTATGAGTTTATAATTTTAACAAAATATCATGCAAATTAGAACATAATCGTATGCTAAACACCTGAGGAGTCAAAGTTTCATCAGCTCAAAAGCTATCGAAAGTTACTTAGAGCTAACTTGTTGTTTGCCTGATAGCAAAACTTTCTACATTTAATATGTGTATGTATGTATATTATATATATGTAAGTAGATTTTAGTTTAGTGGAGATCTTAGCAGAAAATTTACAAACAACTTGGCTCATCGACTCATCGACTTTCGTTAAGCTAAAAGCCATTAGGATAAGCTATCAATGGTTAAGCTCAGTTAAACTCGAACTGGTTCCGAATGTAATTCGATTTACTGTTATTGTCTTCACTCCGACTGTCAACTACTGTGTGTGGGCGTGGCTGAAGCAACAAAAATAATGTCAAGCATCACTTTTTTCTTTCCTATGTGTACAAATAAGATATAGACAAACGGCCATTAAGAGCAGCTTACAATAACGAAGTCGCTTGCCACGTTGCGCATACGCTGCGTAAACAGCTAAGGAAAACAACAGCAGAGCGATGTAGCACGACTTTTAAGCAGCTTCTAGACAAGTGCTATAAGTAGCCAATATATATATATATACATATCTAGGGCGTTAGCATAAATATTCATTTAGTTGAAAAGAAAGAAAAAAAAACGTATCTAAAGAAATGTAAAAGACAGCTGATAAGCCACACTGCGCATGCATATATAAATATACATACATATGTGTATGTGCATGTGTGTGTGTGTGTACATACTTGAATATAGATTCAAGTATGTTTGTGCGTTGACTGCCAGCGTTAGATAAATTCAGTCACATATCCTTGGCTACAGCTCCCGCTGGCCTTATAAGCCATAAATTATGCATGGCTCACTTTTAAGCAGCAGCAGGAGCAGCAGCAGCAGCAGCAGCAGCCGCCAACGCCGTTGCCAACGAAAGGTTGAACGTCAGCAAATGTGGCAAATTTCTTGCCACTTGATTTTTTTTTTATTTTTTTTTTTTTATACGCCTTTCTCTCGCTCTAATATATATTTATAGAAATATCAGCATATTTCAAAGGATTTCTGTTAGCTCGATTCTTGTTTTTGTTTTCGCTATATAAACATTCAGCTGGAAAGGTCTTTAAAATACAAAACAGAACCTTGGGCAAGCTTCAAAGTCTCTTGGAATTAATATTCAATAAAAAATATCATGCAATGCTAGAGCATTTAATAAGAAGGCAAATTTATCGTATATATAATGGCATCTATATGCAGTAAGATATTTTATAAAACATAATTCATAATGAATTCAAAGATTCTACAACTCAAGTGAGCTTTAAGGATATGAATAAACCCATGTCAAAATCTTTAACGATTTTATTTCGTGGAGCACAGCAAATAATCTGCTAGTCTTACCGAACACTTATTTTAAAGCACCTTAAAAGCGCTTGAGCTGCGGCTTATGCAGCGTTTTATCTGGCGAAATTATGGCGTAAGCAGATTTTGGAATATGCCGAGACACAGTTATTACTTCCGAGCATTAAATAGCTAAGCAGCTGCGGAGCAGCACCAACCAAATTTGCCAAAACTCAATTCAATTTGCTTAAGCTTCCCATTTCCGGAGCGCAGCTTTTATTTAACATATAAATTACCCGGGCATTTAAAATGCAATTTTAGCGGACTTGCGCTGCCAATGGCTAGCTATTTGTTATGGCCATTCAACAGTTAAAGCAGCAACAACAACAAAAACAACACAGATTCGAGCATATGTAAAAAAGTTTGTCTCATTATGTAGACGGGCCTGCTCTCAAAGCTCCCGCCCCTGTCAAACGGCTCTTCAAATGATTTATGATTCGCCCCTTAACCGGGAGTTGTTTTAAAATAAAACGAAAAAAGAATAACTTGTTATTTTTTCCATTTTTTTTTTTATTGAAATACTTGAAGCAGAAGACAAAGCGCAGCGCACAACTCCAATAAAGTGAAAAAGGTGCCATAAACAGCAAGCGGGAATTTCAGGACGAGCTGTTTTTAGTATTCCTAGCTATATATAGGAAACAGTCTGCTGTGCGTAGCGGCAATTGTAAACAATGGCCAAAAGGAGAAAACTCCATTGCAAAGATTTTTCATTTATTTATTGAGACGCGAAGGAGCAGCGCAAAGCAAAACTTGATAAAGTACAAACAACAAGAAGAAACAACATCAAATTTGGGCATGTTTGCGTCTCCTTGTCCGCCTGTTAAATGAAAAGGACAATTCAATTTATGTTTGTCCGGTGCCCCAACAACAACAACAACAAGTAACAGACAAACTTCATTAGTGGAGCAGGGGACACGGCTCAAATTCAGTGGATAAATATTTCTCAATTAAAGACCCCAAAGGCAAATGATCCAAATAAAAACAAAGTCCGTCTCTGAAATTTATTACAATTAATGAGAAAAAGTCTTAAAAAAAATATCTTTAATATTTAATCATTTTTATTCAATGAATAGACAAAATAATTAAACCTCATTTATCTTTAAAAATTAAAAATTAATTTCTTTTTAATTGTCTAGTAAAGAAGCTAAACAAATAATCCTCATTTATTTTTCAAATAATATTTTTAAATATATTTATTTTATACTGTTTACTCTAGCTATAAAATGTATATTTTTTTTATATTTATATATGTTTTATAATAACGATATAATATAGGAATTTTTTAAAAATACAATTGGCTTAAGGTGGCTCAGGCTCTGGCAAAAGCCAAATATTGAAAGGCAGCTGGAAAATGGAAAATGGGAAATTTCGGGCAAAGTTTGAATGCGCTAAATCGATGGATGACCGCAAAAGAAAAAAGTTTTCTTTTTTCGCTTTTTTACTGCCTTGTGAACACTTTTTGTGCGACAAGATAACTTTTTTTGGTTGCTTTAAGCCGGACGCTGTAAATGAGCGCTTAGAGAGACGTTGAAAGGAGGCGTAGTAGGTGTGGCCAAGTTTCAGTGTGCCAAAAGTTCTGTCTGGCATTTGGCCATGCAAGTGTGTTAGTACGTCTGTGTATACACATATACATATATGTATGTAAATGTATGTGTGGAAGTGTTTGCTTGTTTTACTTATTTGACTTGAGCATGTTGTTGGCAACCTTAAGGCAGCTGTAGCCATTGCATTGATAACCCCTGCCGAGCAATGCACTCAAATCAAAGCCACGTGATAAGGCGAGACACTCAGACACACACACACACACACACACAAGCACACACACACCCGTTAATAGGTGTGCCAAAGTGCAATTCATTATCATGCAAAAAGGTGAGCAGCGAAATGCCAGAGTGTAAACGAATTGCACAAAATGCATGAGAATGCAAAGCACTGCAAGCAGCTGCTATCGTATTGTTGTTGTCGTTGTTATTGCTTTTGTTGTTGTTGCTGTTGTTGTTATTGTTATTGGTATAGTGCTCGGTGCTGCAGGCGCCGTTGTCAGCGCTCACCTGTATTAGAATTAAAAGGTTGCAGCCCCAATGCGGCCACGCCTCCGCCCTTTTTGCCCTGCCAAGTGGCACATTATCCACGTTCTCGTCGCCCCGACGCGTCAGACTGTAAATAATGAAGTTTGCACCTGGGCGCCGCAGTGATTCGCGTGGGGCGTGGCATGCGACAAAAATGTGTGTGTGCGCGTGTGTGTGTGTGTATGTGATATGCTTTTAGCCAGAGCGTGCGAGCAACATAATAAATATGCGTAACAAAAACGAGCATAAATTTATGAGCATTGTTTAAAAGCAAAACAAAACGCAAGAAATATAAACAGAATGTGCGAAAAGTGGGCGTATATATATGTATATGGGATGTGGCAGGTAGAATGGGGCATGAGGCATAGACCAATGTCTGTTTGCTTATGCATTGAATGACACACACAGAATGTCAGTTTGGCTAGATGTATATGACATTTTGGAGGCCTCAGCTGTCAGTCTATTAAGTCATAAATAAATAATTACGCATAAAGAGAAAATTGAGCTTGAAAAAAAAATGTAAACAAAAATCTCGGAAATTGAGCGGCAGAGACTTTGCCATTGGCAAACACAATTTTATGGCTAGCTTAGAGCAACACAGACAGTGAAAGAGAGAGAGAGAGCGGTTGAAATTGGCAAAAAGTCTAGCCTCTCGTTAATATGCAATATCATATTTACCCCAGCAGACTTCATTTATATTCAACTACACTAGGCAACAAAATTTCAATTTATAATAAATTCAAATTAACGACCAAAGCTGAAATATATTTAAAATTGACAATATATCAAATACCATTTCAATAAAAAATGTATTTGCCTTTCAAATTAATTTGCTAATTAATTAAGACATATGAATAAATATTTTGTAGAATATTATTACGAGAACAAACTAAGCAATTAATCTATAATCTATAATTTTAATCCTCTGAACTAAACTTGATAATATTGTTGCAGAGCGTTATATTTAATGATGCGGCAATGTCTAGCATTCATAAAATTTAAGCTACTTTTTACATTTCAATTGAATAATTGATGATTTAATTAAATATTGAGCTCGTAACACAGCTGAATTTAAAGACTTACGGCTGAATCCCGTAGCGTAGTCTGCAACGAGCTTTGAGTTTGTCGGCCAAGAAACTTGATTATGACGAAAATTTTCAACGAAAATTCCCCATTCTAATGCCCTAGACTCCAATGCTAGGTCTGGTCATTTATGCTAGACGAGAAGCTACCCAGCCACTGGCTGTGGCTGACTTCCAACTCGATTCTTGTTTAATGTTAGCGCTAAATGCCGTTGCTAGGTAAATACGTTAGGAGCGCTGCGAAGTCCCCAAACGCAGAACGTGATGCGCATTTTTCGCAATGCAGAATGGTTCGTCGTGGAGGGGGGGCTCGATGAGAAACACACACAAAAGTTGCGCAAAAGTTTATGACTGCCAGCCTGCGCCTGGTCTGGTCCAAAGGGAGCGAAGGATACGTACAGCTAGAAGGTAGGTTATAGTTGGCATCATTGGACTTAAAGCTCAACCAAATTCCAGACGTCTGTCGAGGGCGCATTCATTTGCGCTCCAGCGTTAAATTGAGTGCAGCCACTGCTAAAAGGTGCAACATTTTAGCCAACAATATGCAAATGAGATGCAGCACGCTCCGCTCATAAGTTGTTCAAAGAAATAAAAAAATACAAAATAAATTAAATGGAATGGAATGGAATTGCAAAGAAGAAATTTTGTGAAAATAGTTGTCAAGCAAGTTGTTTGTTGCACTCACCGATGGCAAGTTGAGTAAATTTTAGAGCTAAGCTAGCTCTTGAGAAAATTTTCTATTCGAATAAGTTGCCTATGCGAACTTTGTTGCAAAGTTTTTGGTTCCATTTGTAGTTATGCTAATGGATTTATATCACTTTAATTGCGAACACAACTCAAATACTCTATTATACTTGTAGATTTATGACGCACTCTTGCCTGACATTTAATCTCTAATGAATTCTAAGTACTAGTCGAAAGTTACAATTGTATCACATAAATATTTATATTTTTACTTTGGCATTGTATTTGCGTGACTGAGAAACAGCTATCAATATCGTCACATCTATTGCTTATTTCTATAATTTCGTTTTGTCAGTGCAAAATGCAACAAAATTCTTTTTTTTTTTTCTAACCGATGTCTTTAAATTCTGTTGAAAATTTTGTTTACAAAACGAGCAAAGTCATAAAATAAAATGACCAAACTAAACTATTTTTTCATGGTGGCATAAAACAAAAGCTCAGCCAAGGAACGCTAGGCAGTAGTAAAGGAAATAACAAGGCTCCCACACACACACACACACACACACAGAAAAGAAGAGAGAACGAGAGAGCGAGAGAGTGAGAGGGAGGGAAACACAGAAAGTTGCAAGTTTTTGTTGCCTGTGGCTTCAACACAGCCCGCAACATAAAAATCACATTTATTTTTGACACAGAAACTTATTGATGCATAAAAAAGTTTATTTTCCACGCTCATATTCCTCATATTTTTAGTAGCAGGCCATTATCAGTATTTGGTATACCCCGTAACTATTTCAATGGGGTAATAAAGGCCATGCGCACGCAGATCTTAAAATTATTATTATATATACATATATTTGAATTTCATATACATATGTATACATATAAGTTGACTTCAGTGAATCAAAAAGCAGCAGACTTGAAGTATTCTATAGCAATAGGGTATTATATATTTATATATGTACAATATATATATATTATACAATTTCTTATATACATATATTTCTGCCCATATATGTAGGTCCTCAATGAACTCAGAGTTGATAGTTTTTTACAGAGCCAATTCTAAATAATTTAGAGTTTTAAGAGCAACCTAAATTATTGAGGAGTATCTTCAAGTCAACGCTGCTTGTGTGCTCAACCTACTTAGTTTTTTGCCCCCTTTCACATAAATTGTATGGCTCCGCCGGCAATGCAAAATTGGCTGCCATATTGAATGCAACGATTTTCAATATATATTTTTGTACTTTTTGCAGAATCCACTTGCGGCATCGAACAGTTCCGGTGCAACAACGGCAAGTGCATACCCAACAAATGGCGTTGCGATCGTGAGGCCGACTGTGCCGACGGCTCTGATGAGGCACCGGGTCTTTGCAGTAAGTATTATGCTCTTATCTATAGTCTTGGGATTGGGTTGCTCAAATTTCAGCTCGACCTGCGCAGGGAATGCGTGCAGCCCTTTCACCTTCAAATGCGACAATGGAGAGCAGTGCCTACCGCGCAGTTGGATTTGCGATGGAGATCCCGACTGTCGCGATGGCTCCGACGAACTAGAGTGTAGTAAGCAAAAAAGTTATAGCCAAATTTACATATATACCTACTAACCCAGGAGGATTTACGCTGGCCCACTAAAAAAAAAAAAAATAACAATCTGAGGAATACAAAAAAAAAAATAAGAAACACTCTCACTCGCAAATGGATTTCATAACTTAAAGGCTCATAAAGTCGCATTTAAAGCTTGATATTTATTTCAATGCATGCCTTCCCCCTACTCCCTAAGCGCCCATGTATATCCGCCATGTATCTCATACTTTATGACTTGAGGGCGGGGAGTCCTACAACTTGGGCCGACTTATCCATAAATTAACGTCAAAGGACTACGCAAAAACATCGCGACGTGCGCATCAAAAATGCTGCCAGCAGCGGAAATCATTTGTATTTATGCATTAACAAGCCCACCGAAATGTTAAACGTCTGCCATCTCATATACCCTGTAATAGATAAATAGGTTGTCCGCTGTTAGAACTGTGTGTATGCACAATAAGTAAAGAAATGGCTTAAATGATACTAAGAAAAGTATGTATTAAATTTTGTATCTTTACATATTACACAATTCAAGCTGACCTCGTGGAGCAGGGTATAAGTTTCCCTTGCCAAACAGAGTTCATGCAATGCCAAACCGAAACGAATCAATTTATCTAATATATAAATACACAAATATTTTAATATGTGAATGTGCTCAGAGCACATGAATTGTCAGAGCATTTATCAGTTAAACAACCCGCTCAACTGAAAATCTTTTTATCATGCTCTTGGCCGTCATCATCGCAATTTTCGAGCCAACTTATTTAGCAGTTTAAAGCCCGTGTCACATTCGGCTAACTATTTATGTCACATAAAATTTGGCTTTATTTATTTATTTTTTTTTTTTTTTTTTATTATTATGCGCATTTTATTCCTTTTGTGCATTCGCGCTGTAATTGAAAAAAAAAATGATGAGATTTTTATGATGTTATCCACTCGTAACTCATCAGCGAAGCCTGTTGAAATAAAAATATATATGTATATATAAATATATATGTAGGTGTGTATATAAGTATATATATATTAACGAAAATCGTGTGCAAATTCTGCCTGTGGTTTATTTGCTGCCAAACTGACTGGCAGCACACGGCTCAACAGAAATATTGAACATGCTCAGGATTCACAGGATATTCGTTCCCCTGCTCCCATACTCCACTCGCCAATGAACACGTGTGACATTTTATGGCTTTTATACGCTTCGAAAAAAAAAATGTATTTTTCAACGATACTTTTTTTTTTCTTTTTTTTATCGTTGGCAACGTTGTGAATGTTAATTGAAGTTTAACGTGCCCCCAAAAAAGAAAATGTACGGAAAACATTTTTTTATAGACTATCTATGGAGCACACGTTGCTGTTTAGCATATACAAAAGATAAAAATATGTTGAATGAAATTCCAAGAATTTTATGAATTGAGACACTTTTCATAACAAAATAACATTTCATATGAAACAGTTTTTCTTCATATTTCTTGGATTCATCTAAAATTTCTATTTGTAGTTAATCACAATACGAAGTTATTATGTGGCACATCTATTATGTATTACTGAAATTGGAGCAATTATTATCAATATTTATATAAAAGAAAATCCTAAGAGTTCCTTATAAAATACGTATTGATTTACTTCAACTACTTGGTCTTTCTTACACATCATTTAATATTTACAAACACTTTACAAAATCGATTTTTATTATTAGATTTTTGCTGGAAACAAAGAATAACTAGAATGTGACTCGTGCAACTTTAGTTTATTTTAAAAGTGAAACAAGAAAAAAAAAAAGAAGAAAACGAAATAAACTTCATTCAAACTGCATTGGCTTTGCGCCTGCACGGATGGGGAGCACTACAAGGCTTGAGCATAAACTAAAAGCATTTTAAATAAAATTAAAATTAAATTACTGCCATAGTCGTTCCGGTAGCAAGACTTGATGTGCTCAAAGCAGGCGGCTGATAACAGCAAAATGCTATTCAATACAATACAATAGTTATGTGCGATTATGTGGTGTGTGTGTGTGTGTGTGTGCGAACACTATTCAAGTTGCTATGAGTTACTTATTGTGGCCAACAAATTGATTTTGCTATGGCTTATACCAGGCGAAGCCACATCAAGTCTGCAACAGGTTCAACCACGAGCAACTGAAGTTGGTTAACATTTTCAAGGCATGGCTCCAGCTGCTCGACCACATTTAATGGACAGCACAAAAGCTTTAAAATTAAATGAGTATATAAATAAATAAATGGAAAAGTAAGAGGTCAAGCAAGCTTTACATTAGGTCTAATGAATATATGCACCATAATTTTATCCACGCATATCATGAAATAGAGTTTTGCAGATTTTTTAAAACTGGTTTTACTCCATAAAACTTGCCACTTCAGAGACATTCTAATTTATGTTTTAAACATTAGTTATATTTAATTTGATATTAAGCTGCTCTTGCTGTTGAGCAAAATTTCAAATTTGATTAGATAAATACAAACAGTATGCTTAAAGAAATATTTTAAACAGGCTGCTTTAATTGAAATACAAGCTATACAAATCTGTATTAACTTTCCTACATCACACAAACAATATTCAGCACACTTCAGTGTCACGTTCACGTTAGAGATTCCTGTTGAATTTCTTTTGACAACCAAAGTGTATGAACACGCTCGTGCGCGTTCTCTAGCTGCAATAAATACCAATTTAAGTCATATCACGCATACGACACGTTGTGCATGCAAAAATAATATCAGGCAACAAAGCGTAAAATAATAATAAATTAATTTATTTGCAACAACGTTGAAGCTCAAAAAACCAAAAGCCATACAAAAAAGAAAACAGAAAAAAAAAAAGAAAAAGGGGAAAACATTTGCGAAAAATTTTTTTGGGCACAAGGCAAATAACTGTAAGCAGGCAGCTAAAGCATATTTATATATATATATATATATATATATATATATATATATATATATATATATATATATATATATATATGCGGTGCATGTGTGTGATATGGTGTTATGAGCCTTTATAGTCTGTGGCACACACACACATAGTATGAATTACATAATCTTATCATGAAAAATCAAGCGTAGCCGCACCAAAACAAAGCACATTTAGTTCACGCTCCTAGCGGTAGGCAACAAGAACAAAAAGCAAGAGAAAAATAATGCGTATTTAGGGTTAAACACAAACGTTTTTATGTGTGTGTGTATTGTGTGTGTGTATATTCTGTGTCTGGCTGTTAAATGTACGCCTGGCAAAACTTCAATGAAAGTTTCAAGCTAAAACTGGCTGTCTAAACCAGCCTGCTTGCGAGTGTGGTGGGTGTGTGTGTGTGTGTGTGTGTGTGTGCATTTCGCTGTGTGTGATAATTGCTTTAATGCGTACGCATGTGTGCGTTTTAACTTTATGGAGTGTTGGCTGATAATGTCTTAATTACTGCCTAGATAAAATGCCGCTCGCTTAACTTTAGTTCCCGTTGTCCCATATATCCATGTATGTGCGTTAGTGTGTGTGCCTGTGTATGTGCGTATATGTGCTGGCATGACAACTATGTTTATTACATAGCTGCCATGTACCAACCACAATTGGACTTCGACTTCAATTTCTGCTGCTGCTGCTGCTGCTGCTGCTGTTGTCGCTGCTGCTTCTTATAAACTTAATTACTGTGCCAGGCAACAGGAAGGCGCGTTTTGAGTCTGCTGCGGCATACTTAAAGGCAACGCCTCTTAAAGTACCATGGCTACAGCAATCAAAGATTCAGCTGAACAACACCATTAGACAGACAGTTAGAAGCCACTCGACATAAAGACAAGAGGCCTGTAGCGCAGTTTATCAGGCACTTGATTTTTACCGCCCTCATTCATGGGTTGAGTTGGAAAAAAGTATACCGAGCTTATCTTTAGGCAATTTTTACAGCTATTTTGCTGCTCATAAGTGGATGTGAGTGTGATTCTAGATATGGGTGTGGTTGTGGAGAGAGATATGCGTCCATCGGACATGCTCATTTGCCAGGTTTCTTGTTTTCTTTTGGTTTTCATATACCGAAATTTTCTAATTAAAAGAAAGAAAAGAATGCAAAATTTGTGTAAAATAATTCTATTTTGTTTATTTTTATTTTTTCTCTTATTTGTATTAATTCTCATTAAATTACAAAATACATTTTTGACAATTTTAAAATGGAGACTTTATTGTTTTTTCAAATATGATGAATACATTTTTATCATTTAAATTTAATTATATGTTTGTAATAAATATTATGTAAAATATTATTTCAAAAAATTAATCCTTGAAAGCATTATATTTAACTATACCTAAAACTAAATAGTTAGCGTTGAATTGATATTGAATAAATATATTGAAGAAAAATAGGTTTTGCAAAAAAAAAAAAAAAAAAATAAATAAATAAATAAAATCTTATTGTAAACCTCTTATTGTAAAACCTAGTTTAGGTATGCATATATATGTATATTTAACTCTATATATTACGATTGTTATTTCTATTATGCGATTTAATATACCCTACATTTTATATATTTATATATTTAAAACAATCTATTGAATGGGAACGACACTTGTTTTCTTGCATCCTATCATCATAATCAGCACTAACTCCATATTTCTCCAAAACATCTATTTGTATATTACAGAGAGCAAAACGTGCTCCCCGGACGAGTTCGCTTGCAAGAGCGGCGAGGGCGAGTGCATACCACTCGCCTGGATGTGCGATCAGAGCAAAGATTGCAGCGATGGCAGCGACGAGGCCACGTGCAGTAAGCCAAGCCAAAAAAAATTGTTTCCAAACCTAACTGTACTTTGCTTGTAGACTGTAACTAAAGCTAAAGCTGTAATAGTGTGTGCTTAACTATGTGTGTGTGTGTGTGTGCGTGTGTGTGTGTGTGCGTACTTGTTTGTACATACTTCATCTTGTTGCCCATAAGTATGCTACACATTTCTGCCAGCATTGTGTAATACTTACCTAAACAATACACATGCAATAGAGCACAAATATTTACACACACACACACACACACACATAGTTAGATACACACGGAGACAGACAGCTACACACACTTTAGTTTTGCAATGCTTTTGTTACATAGCTGTAGTTGGTGTCGTTGTGGTAGTTGTTGCTGTTGCTATTGTGGCAACAAATGTCTTTGGTTCTTATCCCCTGACGCGTTGCGTTGGCAATTTTTATAATGGTGTTGGTTTTGTTGAGTTATGTCTCGCATATTTCAGTTGCTTTTCTTAACATTGCTTTTTATTTTATTGTTTATCAAACTCTTGACAGTAGTTAACCATAGCGTTCATGTAAACAAAAGCACTCATTCGCATAAATACACGCGGCAAATCCTCCACACACACATACGTACGTAAACTGTCTCTAACATATATATTTCGATTGAATCGTAGGTACCACCTGCCGCTCGGATGAGTTCACGTGCAAGAATAGCCGTTGCATCCAGAAGCGCTGGGTCTGCGATCAGGATAACGATTGTGGCGATGGCAGCGATGAGCTGGCTTGCCCCAAAATTGAGTGCCCCAAAGAAACCTCATTCACTTGCAGCAACGGTGGCTGCATTGTCAAGGCTTGGGTCTGCGACGGCGAACAGGATTGCGAGGATGGCAGCGATGAGCGCGTAAGTTCTGACAGTCTATAAAACTAGTCCAAAAGTAAATCTCAACTTTATGGCTGCACAAAACCACGCAAGCGAGGGTTGTGCAATAGTTTGTGGCCAATACAACATAAATATATATAGTGGAAAAGAGTATAAAATATCAAAACTATAACCATATCTGATATTTGTAAAATTTAATCAAACTCACTTATTTTTAATATTCAAAAATGTCAGTGGAATACACAAAAATATATTAGAGTTCCAAGCTGAGCAATTGGCAAAGTAATTTCATGTTTTTACCAGAACTATGCGAGTCTGCCCTCGCTGAAAATATTCATTTTTATATGCTTGCGAGTAAAGCATAAATTATGCAACACACGCGCATTACTCAACACTGGCGTCGTCGACGTCAACATTCGAAGCTGCCATCAACATTTATGTGTGTGCAGCAGAGAGCCGAGCAAAGTCTAAAATTTCTCCCCAAAAAAAAAAAACACAATAAAGCAGTGCCGCTGAGGCGGCCCAACTAGATGTTACCCTGTATCAAGTCCCATAAAATTCCACTACTCTGCCTTGTTTTTTCACAGAATGTACAGGGAGTAGCGGAATGTGGAACTATGCACATAAAATGTGAACAATTTTGGACACAAGTTCCCGTCCCTAAAAAGTATGCAACAAAAGATATTAAAGTCATGGCGCCAGAGCAAGCAGCTGTCCTTATGCAAAGAGTACATTACATCGTGTATATATGTATATGTGCGTGTATTCCTTATAGTGGCTTGTTTTTATGGCACATTTCAAGTAAAGTTCGCTTTGACAGGAGCTGTGGAAAATGCATTTAAAATCAGCTACGCACAGCAGACAATCTATTTCGTTGTCCACTTCGCACTCACTTCTAGTCAATCTTATCATCTCTCTCTCTCTCTCTCTCTCTCTCTCTCGCACACAGGATTGCGGTATTGTTTCACAGACTTTAACACCATGCCAGCACAACGAGTATCAGTGCAGAGATCGCATCACCTGCCTGCCTCACAGCTGGGTCTGCGATGGCGACCGCGACTGCCCCGATGGCGACGACGAGCAGATCTCCATCTGCCATAATACCACCTGCCGGCCAGATCAATTCCAGTGCGGCGATCGCAGCTGCATTCCCGGACATCTCACCTGCAACGGTCAGATGGATTGTGCCGATGGCAGCGATGAACGCGACTGTCGTGTGTCGGCTGAACTCAAGCACTGTAATGCAACCAGCCAATTTGACTGTGGAGGCGGGCAGTGCATTGCCCTGTCACAGGTCTGTGACAGACACAAAGATTGTCCCGATGGCGAAGATGAGCCAGCTAACACATGCGGCATCAACGAATGCAACTCGAAAAACGGCGGCTGCATGCACCGATGTGTGGACCAGCCAGTAGGCTATCGATGCGAGTGCCACGATGGCTACAAGCTGACGAGTGATCGCCACAATTGCATGGACATCAATGAGTGCGATCAGCCAGGCGTCTGCTCCCAGATCTGTGTAAATGAGGTCGGCGGCTTCAAATGCGAATGCGAAGCGGGCTACATGAGGGACTCGCACAATCGCACACGCTGCAAGGCAACAGAAGGACATGCCTCACTCCTGCTCGCTCGTCGTCACGACATACGCAAGATTTCGTTGGATCACATGGAAATCACATCCATTGTGAACAATACCAAGTCGGCGACTGCCCTGGACTTTGTTTTCCGCACAGGCATGATCTTCTGGAGTGATGTCAACACTCAGAGCATTTACAAGGCGCCCATCGATGAGGGCAACGAGAAAACCGTCGTGCTGAAGAAGTCGTCGGTTACATCGGATGGCCTGGCCGTCGACTGGATCTATAACCATGTCTACTACACAGACACTCATAAGTGCACCATCGAGCTGACCAACTTTGATGGCAACATGGGCAAGGTTCTGATTGAGGATGCCCTCGACATACCCCGCTCCATTGCACTCGATCCCATCGAGGGTTGGATGTACTGGTCTGACTGGGGCGCCTCGCCACGCATTGAACGCGCCGGCATGGATGGATCCCATCGTACAACGATCATCAACTATGACGTCAAGTGGCCCAATGGCATCACCTTGGATTTGGTGAGGAAGCGCATTTACTGGGTGGATGGCAAGCTGAATTTAATCTCCTCGGCCAACTATGATGGCTCTGAGCGCAGACAGATCTTGTACTCCACGGAGTATCTTCGACATCCCTTCTCAATTACCACATTCGAGGATTACATTTACTGGACCGACTGGGACAAGCAGACGGTCTTCAAGGCTAACAAGTTTACTGGAGAAGACGTTGAGCCCATCACAGCTGTTCACATGGTAAGCCACTGGCAATGAGTGACTCTTTCCTCTACTTATCAATCTTCCCCTCTTCACAGTTACAACATCCCATGGTCATCCATGTGTATCATCCTTATCGCCAGCCCGATGGCATCAACCACTGTCAATCGGTAAATGGACACTGCTCGCATCTCTGTCTGCCTGCGCCCCGCATTAACGAGCGCAGTCCGCGCATCTCCTGCGCCTGTCCGGCGGGTCTCAAGCTCATGTCCGATGGCCTCATGTGCGTCGAAGATCGTAAGTAGCTTTGCCAATTAACCTTGTTGTTTGTGCACGAGTGTGGGGATTAGTGCTCTTTGGGAAATCCATTTGATGGATTCAACAGAAACAACAGCAGAAGCAGCAGCTGTAATTTCCCTCACGGTCCGTTAAACTCGCGGTTGCATACCACTGTATCTCTGTTGTGGTTGCAGCCATCGCAGGACAATGCAACTGAGCTCTATTAAGGCCTTTAACATCTGCTCCTTTATTATTTGCATTTTTATTTTATTTTTCATTTAATTTTACATTTATTCAAATGGCCGACTTTTATCCCGATTTCATAGTACGCACACACACCATTAAGCCCACGAAGCGCTTAAGTTCAATTGAGCCAAATCAAGTAAAAATCGCGAAGCCAAACCAAACGCTGACAAAACTACCTCAAGATGCGCCCAGCTTACCGTCTGGTATGAGCTCTATTTCTTATTTAATTCTGACTTTGCTATGTCAGAGGTGTTGGACTTATGTATGAATATCTAGCATAATAATGGTGTCGGATGATTCCTTATAATATTTAAAAAACAATAAATCTTTAGCTTCTATGTATAGAGTATCAACTAGTCAATCATCTTTGAGCATCGTCTCTGCTCAGATTTTGTTTATTGTCTATATTAATTATAATCCATCATATTACCTCTATTTATGCCATTTTGCTTACCATTATAGATTATGCTAATTATTAGCTACTCATTGTACTCTTATCTAATTGCTTATCATTCTTGTTCATGTATTTGTTAAATGCTCGATTACTTGATTTTACTATCCCATAACTTAATGTCATATTTTGATATCCAGAAATTATTTACACTACGTTTATGCGTATGTAAATGCTGCTTCTTCTCTATTTTTGCTGTATGCCCGCATCTGTCTCTCTTTCTCTCTGCCTACCTTTCGTTGTCCGTTCCTCTCGCTCTCTCACTCTCTCTCTCTCTCTTTCTCTCTTTCTCTCTTTTAATTTTGTATGCCATTTGTCACGCCAATTTTGTTACAGCGCCAACACTCACATGTCATCATCATAAATCAACATCAATGATATCGACATAATCACTCAAAATGCACACACACACACACACACACACAGATAGACAGACACACAGAAACACACGCACACACAACCATGTTGCGGGCTTTCACGTAAAACGTACATAAATATTGTGGTTCTGGGTTGGGTGGTGCAAAACCGCCAAAAAGGAAACGCTAGTGACATGTTTAATGGCAACAATGGCTGCCACCCACAACATGATCCTTCCACACACACACACACACACACACGCACGCATTCACACACATGCCCAAAAGCTCAAAGGCTGTTTAAGCTTAAGCGACAACCCTATGACAGCGAATTTCTGCATGCAATTTGTGCGCCATCTCTCTGTCAAAAGCGTTGACACTGCGAATGCGAATGCGAATGCGAATGTGAACGCGGATGCGGATGCGGATGCGGATGTGAATGCGAGTGATATATGAGTGGCAGTTGGCTGACGAGCTGGCTGCCTGTCTGACTTGTACTCATCGTTGTCCTCGCTCAGCAAATCGCCATGAAATTAAATTGTACACAAAACGACATGGACAACGGCGGCTAAAAGGGCCCATTGGAGCGCTGGGATGGGGTCTGCAGGGGCAGAAGGGTCTGGTCTGGGGCAAATAGTTTAACCAGAAATTCATCATTCACATCAGCCGCACACTCAGCCACATTCATCAGCGCGAAAATTGGCACTGTCAACACCTACAGCTGTGCCTGTGTCTGTGCCTGTAACGACTAAGATGAATGTGTGGGTGGGGGGTGGTGTGGATTGCATAAATTTCACACAGTGCCAGCCAAAAATATGCAACGCACGCATTTCAAATATGCAAGCATCGATATATCATGCAATTCCAGTTGATTAACTCTGCAACAGTTAATCAGCCCAATTAAAAGGCATTTCCGCTTCATATTTAACAAACAGAAGCAATTTCTGCTTTCATCTAATGATAACATGACATGAAAGCAATTCTCAGCGCATAACACAAGGGACAAAATGAACAATTTGTATTTGCATGACATTTCCGGGAAACACAAAAAATAAGCACAGAGACACGTACAAATGTTTACTTTTGATGTATGCAAATAAAATGTTGAGCATTTTTGGTTTTATGTTTTCTGCTCTCTATTTTCTGTTGACAAATAACATTTTTAATAAAACAAAATCAATTTGTCTCCAAGTTGTAATCGTGTTTTTCCCCTTATAATCCCTGTATTAATAACTTGCTGAAAAAACAGATTTTCGTTGATTTAAAAATATTTTTATGGCCTGCTGGCTTCCAAAAATAAATGCAAGTGTCAGTCAGTAAAATTAAATATTTTGAGTGTTTGCTGAGGTGGGAACTCCAATGCAGCTCATCCTGCCCATCCTGCTTAGTTATTCAATAGGAAAGCACTTTAATAATATATTGTTAAATTTCTAATATTCTTTTAATTTCGTGCTCTGCTTTCGACCATAAGCATGGCCAGCATTGTTAGTCAAGCTTTTGTTGGGTTCTTTCCCAGCACAAATCAACTGCTTAGCAATGGGCGACCATACAAAATGCTCCTAATTACATCAATTTGAAAAGTAAGAGCATACAAAAAGGAGAAATAGGGACCTGAGCAATAGAAGCCGATGAAAGAGCAGAAACCGTTAAGCGGCTCAAGCAAATAATGTTACATTGCCTTGATGGGCTACGTCCGTAGGCGACTGCAATGCGATTCCAAGAAGATGACGAAAGCAGTTAAGTAGTACGCTGTGAATCGTGGGCAGACGGACTTGCGTCCGTCCAAATGCTGAGCACTTAAGAAAAAGTTTGTAGCACAGGAAAGAGTCGCTCGAGGGGCGTATAGGGGCATAGGGCGTGGTTCAAGTAAATAACTATAAACTAGTTAAGGACTATTTCAATTAGATGACCAACACAGCCAAGGCAACGAGCATGCCGGCCATAACTGCAATTTCAATTAGCGGTTTGTGCTACTTTTTCTATAGCCACAGCCACAGCCACCCAACCCAGCCCCAGTCTCAGCCCTTTCCGCCTTTCCTGCTATTCCACGCTTTTGCCGCAATTCAAATTGCTTAATTAAGCGTAGTCAAAGTTCTGCAAATACGCGACGGACAGATTGACAGACAGACAGGCAGCCACGGAACCGCCATAAACTTGTGCAGCTGTCGAATGTAACGACTGGCTTTTTAATAGCCAACATATAAAGTGGACGTGGTGTGAAAGAGGAGGGACGCTGCTGATGCTGCACCACGTGGTGGTGCCTACTGTGTAGTGGGTCAGCAGCATTTTATGACTGCAATTGGTCAGCATTGTTCAGTAGACAGTAGACGGCCTAGCAAATATTTAATGTTTAATATATATATAGAGGCCTTTATTTAAGTAATTTGGTCACACTTTGGACAAATAAAAACATTCTATAGCTCAGCGCCCATTTAATGGGGTTTTATTTCATTTATACGCGGGCAAACTTTTTGTCGCGAATTTTTATGGCCCTAGGGCTAGTAAGCTCCATTGCGACACCAACACAGAGGCACACCTGCTGGCAGCTATTGTCTGGCGAGCTCTGTAAAAAAAACAAACATATAAAACACATGTGCAGAATTTATTTAAAAAAATAACATCGAGGGTTCGCAAGAAAAATTGGGGGAACATTACTTTGTTTTGTGCTGCGAAGCAGGCAAATTGCATTTGCTATAGATTAGGGTAGAGGCAATAATATATGACATTTATGGAAGTATATAAAATATGGCAAAGTGGAGCAGTGAAACAACAGGCAGGCGCACAAGATGTTTCACAAAAAAGCTTATGTATTTCAACTTGAGAGACGCTGGAAAAAAATTCATATACTGAACATGCAAATAGACATAGAGACAAATAGCTGATTTATAGAGGTAGATCAAGATACTGATAGAGAAAAATAAAAAGAAATAAGCAGAGAGAGAAAGAGATAGAAAAAGAGTACAAAGAAAGGATGTTAAAGAGGTAACTGGAATAAAAGACAAACAGTGAGCAAACAGAATGATCTAGACGATCAATAAAGATACTTTTTTTTTTAATCTTGAAAAAATATTGGAGAATAATTTTTCATTTCGGATTTATAAAAAGTAACACTTAAAATCACATTCTTCAAAATGATATATTTTTCTTTATTTTAAATCGATATAAAAAGAAATATAAAAATCTATACAAATTTTTATTTTCATATAAATTTCCAAGGTAGAAAATAATATTTATTTGCTAAACATTTTTTAACAAGACGTTAGACAAAGTAAGAACCTGAATCTGCTTTAGGTTCATAAGAAACGAAAATACTTTTCGGAATCGCTTTGCTCAAGCAACAACAAGCTGTGTAACCTTTTTAAATGCGATGAAAGGCGAATTGAAATTATAGAAACAAAGAACGTTTGAAAGAAGCTTATATTGTAGCAAAGCCACCCACACACACACACACATATATATATAAAGAATATGCAATTAATGTGGCAAATATGCGTAGAGCTTTTCAACTGCTTTTCTTTTGCCACTTGACTGTCTGTTAATGCCGCAAATAAATTGCTAAAGCCCACGTAGCTGCGCAACCTCAAAAATTCCCCTCCCCAGAAAGGAAGCATTCGTTTCTGTGACGCTCTTCTATGGCGCCGACAATCGATGCTGTGCAGCTGTTGCCACTGCCAACTTTTAATG
Source organism: Drosophila koepferae (assembly GCA_030914345.1). Classification (NCBI taxonomy): domain Eukaryota; kingdom Metazoa; phylum Arthropoda; class Insecta; order Diptera; family Drosophilidae; genus Drosophila; species Drosophila koepferae. The sequence goes on along the minus strand of JAUESR010000197.1, from coordinate 11,558,407 downwards.
ATAATTCGTGCTGCTGCTGCTGCTGCTGCGGCTTTACCATATGCGGCACATTCGCCTTCATGGTGATCTGCAGCAGCGCGCGGCCAGTTTAGAGCTCATGGAAATTCTGTGGGAGGGGAATTGTAGACCAGAAATTAAGAAAAAACTGAATTATTAAAAATAAGCAGACGCACAAGAACAATAAGAAGAGGCGACAGCTCGTGCAATGCTTTGTTAAATGCGGCACATCCTTTGCCAGGCGAACGCGTCCTGTGTCTCATGCCCCCGTCCCGTCCCACGTCCTGGGTCCTGTGTGCTTAACTTTTGAACAAATTCTAAACGGAAAATGTGAAAACGAATTATGTTGACAGCGGAAAAATCCTACAACTTCCTTTACCGCACAGACAACAAAAACAACAACAGCGAAACTCACAAAAGGCGAGAAGCGTGACACAAAAAGTTGACAACTGTCCGGGAGTCCGACTACAGAGTGGGCGTGGCGCGACAACGGAAATATACGCCACGGGTTGTCGTTGACTTTGTCGCTGCAGATATATACAAAAAAAATCGAGATATTTTAATTACATTGGAGTCGGACAAGAAAGCAACAACAATAAAATACCAATTGCATGAGCTGTGGCCATGAATTGATGCAAATTCTGCATTAATCAATTTTCAACAAATTGATGAATACATTTAGATAACTGTCAAATCACTTAAGACCTTTTTTTTCAATTTAAATTCATTATTCATTCATTACTCTTTCTATTTGATTGTCAAGATTCTCTCAAAATTTATTTTTGCTTTCGGTGTTGGCTTGGGTTTTAGCATTACAGACTCTGTTTTATTAAGTTACTTTAACTATTTGTTCTAATTTCATTCGTTTAGAAGCTGGAAACTCTGTAAACGTGACCCATGCGGATGGCGACAGCGCTGAGACGACGCATCCGCCGGAGGGAAATAGCAAAGCAATCGCTCTGGTCATCGTCGGAACTGTTGCAGCCGTAACTGTAGTCATAAGCGTAAGTAAACACTGAAATTTAATTTCATTCCTATTGGAAAACTAATTCGTTGTGCTTCTCTAGGCCTTCTATTGGCTATTAAAGCAATATCCAAAGCGCGGCAATACAATGAACTTCTCGAATCCCACGTACAATAAGACCACAGAAGATACATTTAGCTTGGAGAAGAACGCGTCTATCAATAGGTGCAGCTCAGCCATAGAGGAAGAGGTAAGCGGGCCATTGGTGACATCAGTGCCAAATCCAAATGATTTTAGCTATATGAGATTTTAAGCTGAACGGATAGTACGGAGTTAAGCCTAAGATAGAACTAAATGTTGTATATAGATGGTTAAGATAGATTTAGGCTTTAAGACCAGACAGGCAAGCCCACAGCTCGAGCGAGAAAGAGAGAGCACATCTAAGTTAATTGTTTACATCTAAGCCATAAACTAAGCCTAGTTAATTCATATACAATTTGGATAACTGATTTAGTTCACACTATTAATGTACTAGGTTTGTTGATCTTACAACCAATATCTGAGTGTTTATTACAGCTATTACCTGTACTATGACACAAATTTATCGAAATTTAAAATACGAAAGAAATATTATCATATCAATGTGCTATAAATTCTAGTTGTTTGTGTGTGTTTACTTAAATGGCGATACGAACAGAAATTTTATTTATGATTGAACACGATATTGTTTGACTACTTTTTTTTTTTTTTTTATTAAAAAAAAATGTGTTTAACAACTTAAATCTTGTTAATTTAGAACAGAGATGTTAATAACTTTTCTAGTTTTACCGTATCCAATGAAAACTTTCTAATCCCAGTGGATAATAGATCTGTGGCCATGGCATCTTCGTTCATCAGCCACCTGAATCGATTCTCATAAACACAGATTTTCTTAAGATCTGTTTGCTTGGCAGCCTCTTCACATAATTGAACGGGCAACTCGCTATTATCATTTTCTAATTCCTGAAGCAATGCTGGACTAATGGTTAGCAGATCACAGCCCGCTAGAGCTTTGATTTCGCCCGGATTTCGAAACGATGCGCCCATAATCAGAGTCTTATAATCAAATTTTTTATAATAGTTATAAATCTGACGTACTGATATGACGCCCGGATCTTCATCGGGTGCATATTTTTTAGTTGCCGTATTCGCTATGTGCCAATCCAAGATACGACCCACAAATGGAGAGATCAGTGTTACCCCAGCCTCGGCACAGGCGGCAGCCTGAGCTAGGGAGAAAATAAGTGTTAGATTACAGCTAACGTAATGCTCCTTCTCTAAAATTTCTGCCGCCTTAATGCCCTCCCACGTGGCGGCCAGCTTGATGAGAATGCGTTCCTTGCGAATGCCAAAAGTCTTGTACAAACAAATCAGTTTCAGTGCTTTATCCACACTCTGAGCCGTGTCGAACGACAGGCGAGCATCTACTTCAGTGGATACCCTACCAGGCACTACTTTCAAAATTTCACACCCAAACAAGACGCACAAATAATCCATGGCCTCTGCCACTTTACGTTCCATCGGCCCATCCACATGCTTACCATACTCAACGGCATGCAACACTAGATGCTTATATCGATCCATTGTTGAGGCATTTAGTATTAGAGATGGATTCGTTGTTGCATCTGTGGGCTTATAGACATTAATGGCCTCAAAGTCGCCCGTGTCGGCGACAACAGTCGTCACCTTCTTTAGCTGTTCGAGAGCAGACATTTTATGAGACTTTTCGCTCCACTTTTTTCCCTGCTTGCATACAAAAACTGTTGGTGAATTTAGAAATAATTTATATACTAAGAATTTTGAATTCATAATTTAAATAGAACATTTCGAACTAGTTTACTATGTTGATTCCACAGTAAAACACTTAATATCCTGACAATATATGTCACATAAATAATTTTACCATAAATATGTTAAGCATATCATTTTTGTGAGATTTGTGGACCAGTCTAATTAATTATTCATATAGGGCAGCAAAGAAGCTTTTACAAGTTAACCTAACTCACATAAGTCTTAATAGTTTTCATGTAATGCTCTATTGGCATACCTTAAAAGTTTTTAGATTCAACATTCCTAACATTTCATCCTATAACAAAATCAAGTATATAAAGTTCTGAATCACTAAATACAATAGCATAATAATAATGAGTATTGAAAGTCAATCATTTGTTTTGCCTCTGTAATTCTATAGTTCACTTGACAGAGGCATCTGCCTTACCAGAGTTTGAACAATCCAAGCTTCGGTCAAGTTTTTCTGTTTTAGTTTTTTTCACGTTCCTCTAATATATTGGGATTACACATATAATGTGCATGGATGTGGGTGTGTTTGTGCATAAGCCCGTAATCCAACAAAAGTTGCACGCAATTTATCCACAATTATTTATAACTTTTTACACGCGGCGTGCGAGCGAAAAAATAAAACGGAAGCGTAAAATATTGGCCAGAGGCAAATTTATTCGTTTAGCAAATAGTTGGTAAGTCTTGTGGCCAATATAAATAATTGACCACATTTGTTTTTATCCTATTAGCACGTTTATTTCATTTAATTGCAAATTTATAGTTTTCTAATTTAATTTATTATCAAATTATGAATGAAAACCAGAAGCGCGTCAACTTCTTTTGTTGGCTGACTAGCTGACACAGCATTTTGGCCAGGCTAATTGTGTGAATGTGGCCATATCAATTGGCCAATTAACAAATTCTATGAAAAAAGGGCCAATTAAAATGCATGAATGAAGCATCACAGTTGGGGTTTGAATGCAAATTTGTGCGCCAGCAGACAACAGCTAAATGCTATTCAGTTAATTTACAAAAATATTTCAAAATTAAATTGAATTTCGCAATTGGCTACCTGCCTCCATTTTTAATCAGTGCACTTAATTTTACAACAATAACCAAAGTTTAATTATGCAAATTAAACAAAATGTCGTTAGACGAGATTTCGCATTGCGTTTGAATGCCGCTAAAAATTTGCATAATCAAAAAATCAAAGCAAATTAATGCAAATTTTTCGTAGAAAATCCATGTTTATCTATTATTTCTATTGTAGAGTAATTTATAATTTTTTAAGCTCTCTGCGACATTCATTTTGTATTATGGTATTTGCAATTAAAAATTACATTATTATATTTACAATTCCATTTCGTATAATCTATTCAATGCTTTTAATCAAAATTAATCAAGTTAAATTTATATTATTTAAGATATATACTTATATTTTGTATTAAAAGTTTTACGCATTTTAATTTTGAATAATTTCTTAAAAATACGTTTACTGAAAATAATATTTAAATGAAATTTATAAACAATATTTTATTTTCTTTTTAAAAGTTTTCACCATTCACTTTATAATAGTTTATTTAAAAATATATATTTATTTGAAGAACTTGTATCACTTTTAAAATGAGTTTGACGATTTACTTCTCTTCTATTCACAGGCTCCACTCCAGGGCACAGAGGTTGTCTAGATTGACATCATAAGTAAGCCATATATATAATGAGACATATCCAATGTAGTCTGCGTCTATCAGTAACAGCAGGCTCTTAGTTACAACAACGAAGAACTCCTATTATCAAGTCCTTTAAGTTTAAGGCACCTCACTCAAAGAAACAAAGAGCAAAACTTTTGCTTAGCAAGTAGAAAGAAGCATGCCAAAAAGATATCAACAGAAAAAAAAAAAAAAAAAAAAAAAAAAAAAAAAACAGAAACAACAGAAGAGAAAAAAGAAAAGAAAAAAGAAAAAAAAACGAACATCCAACACCAATTTCAAGTACATAAACTACAAATTGAGCCTCAACAACAAAACTTTCATCATGGGGAAATGAAAATACTCAACAAATTCAATTTGTTGCCTAGTTTAAAATTTAATTTTTAATTTTAAAATAAAACCACATAAAACACATCCACACTCACACACCCATAACTAATTCGAAAAACTTTGTTCTAGGCGCAACGTTTTGAGATCAACCAAAAGACAGACACACACACATGCACAACACTCTCATACACACGCTCTCACACACCCACACATTTGTATGTACCTTCACACATTCACAGAAGCGGGAGACACACACATCCTATGAATCAATATTTCGTTTTAAGTACATGAAATAAATTGTAAAAAGTTGAAATATAAAAGGAAATGAACAATATGAAGTCAGATAATTACATTGAATATTTGTAAAAACCAAGAAAAATATTTAATTAATTTAGATATATATGTTTTGTTAAAGAAAAATTTTTAAGAGTTAAACTAAAAAAAAAAACTAAAAGTTTGTTCAAATTTAGCAAAATATTTAAAAACAATTTTTGATGTAAATAAATTTCTGGAACAAAAACAATGCAAGTTACTTTAAAATATTGTAACTAATTGCATATATATATAGAAAAAAAAAGAAAGAAACAAAAAAAATCAGTTTAAATATTCTTCTCGTTCTGTTTACTTTATTACATTTATTTGGGTATTCTAGACAATTTGCTGTGATCAGTTTTAAAATTTATAAAAACTAAAATATTATTCGCAATTAATTTAAAAATATGTAGAGCTTTTTGGAATATGTTTCTCATTTATTTAGTATTTAGTATATTTAAAAAAAAAAATTATCATTTTATTTATTGAAAGCACGTAGTAATGAAAGGTTTTTTAGGTTCCTATGATAAAACGGATACAGCATAAATTGGTAATTGAGGAATATTTTAAAAACTATTATTTTAAATATGATTTTTTGAAATAAATATCTATTAACTGAATAAAATGGTACATGTCGAAAGTAAACTAAATACAATTTAACATTAATAAAAACTAGAAAACAAAATACTGTAAAAAAAAAAAAAAAAGTTTATTCAAAAATAAAGTAAACTCATACAAAATATTGCAATATGGCTTTCTGTTTTTTTTCCACTTTTTACAGAAAATCTAAACATTAAGTATAAGCCTTGAGGCTATATATTAGTACCTTAACAAGTCGTACACTGCTTACTTATGTAAGCATTTCGATATATGTATGTATGTGTATATATGCAGCTTATATATATGTTACAAGTCATAAAAACAGTATTGTGCCTCTATCAAAGAAAGAAATTTATATAAGCTATCGAATTTTTCATTTGAGTAGCAAATTGCCTGGGTATATTTCAACGATTGTCCTAAAAGCAACGATTCAGGCCATAGTCACCAAGTTAAGCCGTCTGACAATTGAGCTCACAACTTAATAGCCTTGAAAGCAACACCAGCAGGACTTTTGGCTCACCAACGCACAGACGTATTCACACACACACACACACATAGATATAGACAATGAATTATTAAACGCCATTGGACAACAGCGCCAATTATTTCACATGAGGGCGCATCAATACGTAATGAAGACGGAACGCTTAAATGGCCAGCAGAGCGAAGGGGAGTGAATGTAGAATGTAGTGTAGACTGTTTGTGGAACGGTAACCGATATCTATAGTAGTTATACAGCAAAGCGGACCGAAATTAACAGATTGCATATCAGTCGAATCAGCGCGCCTGCACTCACTAATGGCCATAACACACAGAAACGTATTCAGCAGTATTTCTAATTTCACCCACAGGTTCCAGACGGCAGCCAATAGTCAAAGCTCAGCTAATGTGCGATTGTGTGTGTGTGTGTGTGTGTGTGTGTGTGTGTGTGTGTGTGTGTGTGTGTGTGTGTGTGTGTGTGTGTGTGTGTGTGTGTGGTGTGTGTGTGTGTTGTGTATGTGTGTGTGTGTGTGTGTGTGTGTGTGTGTGTGTGTATGTGTGTGGTGTGTGGTGTGTGGTGTGTAGGTCAGTAGTGTGGCCCAAAACTTTGGTTAATTTATGTGCGCAAATTATCAGCGAACAGTTCGGCAAAATGAAACGCAGCGATTTTTGTACCCAAATGGGATTGCCATTTATACCCTATATTCATTTTAGGATGGGTATGATAAAAAAAAGTCTACTCAATAAATATATACACTAGAAAATGTGACTTATATAGTATAATCAATAAACGAACTATTTACAGGAAATAATTTTTATTTTTTCAGTTACATTTTTTTGAAATTATTTCTTATTTAAAAAAATACTTTATTCGCACTACAAATACAAAAAAAAAAAAATATATGATTAAAAATCCAATTTATTTTATTCAAGAATATGTCTTATAGAGTATTTTCGGATGGGCGCAAGCAATAAGCCGTTTACAGCAATTTGATATGCCATTAAATCGACTTCGCATAATGCTGTCATAATTTCATCGGGTTCTTAACGGGCAATAGGAGCATGCAACCGATGCTGAATTCCAACAACATGTATGTATATGAAGCAGACTTCTACTGGCCAGATCTACAATTCAGCCGGAACAGCATACATTTTCGGTTGGTTTCTCGCCGCAAGCGCCACGCAGCAGCAATTGCTGCTGCTAAAGCAAAATACACAGTATACATATGTATATATAGCCCTATCTCTCCTCTCTACCGCCAGAGCTCCCCAGGCTCACATTTTGGTATCCAATGAGGCGCAACAACTGCTGCTGTGACTGTGGCAAAGAATGTGGCAAAACAGCAAATGTGATTGACTATGTATGTGTGTGTGTGTGTGTATATATATATATATGTGTATGCATAGAAGTCTATGTGACTTATGATGCTAGCAACATAGCTGACCCAACCAACATCTGTACTGCACTCTGTTTAAAGATGGGCAGTCGGCGATAACAAGTTGACTGCCAACTGAAAACCGAATCGAGCATTGCATTGCATAGCATAACATTTATCAGGCATTCAACTTTGACAGTCGAAATTTCACTCTAAAATGTGGGCAATATTTGTAAAAGGCTCCTCTTCACTTACGAAAATTATCGGCATATTGTCGATGTCGTTTTGCTATCGTAGTTCGTGGAGCTATATATATATATAGAGAGAGAGGAAAAGGTAGAGAGAGAGAGAGAAGAGAGAGAGAGAGAGAGAGAGTAGAAGAGAGAGTTATAGTTAACCATATTAGTAAAAGTCTTTATAAGAGCTTTGAACAGTTATTACAACTGTTATCATTTTTGCTGATTTTTGTTATCCATGCTAAACGTGAATAAATCAAACCGAAGGGAATTTCATAGTTATGGATATCTGATCACAATGTTTAATTGATATGTAATATATTCCAATCGAATTTCAGTTATTATCAGTCAAATTATTAGTAGACAAGAATAAGATTGATTTGAAAGATATTCAAATTTTTAAATAATTGCATAAACAGAAGTGTAATTTTTTGGAAGATTTTTCAATAGCTTTTCATTAAGGGCGGATTCTTTTTCAAAACTTCTTCACTCATCTACTTTCAACTGGAATTCGACTTTTCTGTGACTGCTGTCACATGAATACCAAAGTGAATAAGAAACCAGTAAATATGCAGAATGTTAGCGTAATTAACGCGATTATACAACCGTATTGGCAAGAAGCTTCGCCAATGAATGACATACCGCGCAATGCACCGTTGCATTGTTATCGCGTCTTTTCTTGGACTGTACCTCGATAGATGCACAGAATTTTAATTACAGAACTGAGCTCCATCCGCCTTTCTCTATTGGGGTTCGCTATTCTGCATAGGTGCTCAGTTTCACTGACCACGGCTATTGAAAACTCGCATATTATCAGCTGACCCTTGCACTATGGGGAAAATTCCAAATTATCGGGTATTAATTAATAACTTGAAAACTAAGCCAGATTTTTGTATCCGGTTTTTTTATTATTATTATGTATTCTCTAGGAAACATTTTTGGAAAAGGGGGCGTGTCCCCGCCCACCCAGAAATTTTTTTTACTAGTAATTTAAAAAAATTTTTTATTTTTTTTTTTATTTTTGGTTATCAATATTTCAAACTAATTATTTTTATTCAAAAAGAAATTAATATTCTTCAGTTTCGAGTTCTGGATCAGCCAGAAATACTTATCCCACAAAATCGTCTTCGGGTTCATTTTTTTTCCATTCGGCAATTATATTTGCAAATAATGCTGATTTTGCTTTTCAAATATAATTAATAAGTTTAATCTTATTTAGTTTCGCCTTAAAAAAATCAAAAATTACTTTGTTATGGTTAGTTTTGCATTTTCCATTGAGCCAAAAAGCATTCAGCTCAGCTCGTAGTCACTTGCAAGAAATGAATTTGCGCCGATTGTGCGGAAAAGTGCACATTGAGACAAAGTTCATTAAAATCATAATTAATGACTCTACGATATGCAATTGGAATTATACTTATCAGCCCTTCTACTTTTTTTGTATGCCTTCTCAAAGGTGAAATTCCTTTACACGAAATGACAATGGACAACACTTGCTAATTTTACAAAATATTAATAGAACAAGCGCAAATACAAAAAGTTGGGTTATTCAACACTTAGTACAAACTCTTATGATTGATATCCCTTTTAAATTTCATAAAAATTATGCATGGTCTAGGAGTAATGACAATTTGAAAATCAGCTACCAAAAATTGCAATCTGAAGGCACGTGCTCTTCGAAAACAAAAGCTGACTTTAACAGCTGTTAGGCTCAATACTGGACTGTTAATTAACATTGTAGGTATTGTTTCTAAAAGTTTGGAGTTTTCTAAAGATGCTAGTTTAAAAAAAATAATAATTTGAATACTTTGAAAAAAATACTAAATACCCGAAAAACGGCAAAATTCCCCATAGTGCCTTGCTGCAGCATGCAGCATGCAGCATGTTGCATGTAGTATGCGGGCTTGTTTGATCAGCTTTTCAATGCGCTGCTGTTTTGTGGAGAGACTGCTTGTTGTTATTGTTATGGACGGCATTGCCCTGAGGCTAGTTGCCTGCCAGTCGCACACAAGGTTAGCACACAAGCTCATACACCAAATATGCTGAGAAGAGAGAGGGAGAGAGAGAGAGAGCGAAGGAGTGTGTGTGTGTGTGTGTGTGTGTGTATATGTAACTAAATGCGGGTTGATACAGTCGCTGGCCAGCCCGCTGCGTCTTACACATGGCACAGGTTGTTTTGCTTGTTTGTAACACGTTCTAAATAATGGATATGCATCGTGTGTGACACATTGAATGCCCCAGCGGTGAACGAGCCGAGCCAGACCGAAATGAAGCTCGCAAATGTTTTCGGAATTGTTAATGTAATTACGGCTGAAAGCCATCTCAGCATGGGAAGGAGCCACAGTTTAAAGCCGCCACGCTAACCATGTTAATCAAGTAAACTCGATAAGCGGATGTGAATAAGTATGTTCCCCTGTTGAGTTTCAAACGAATTTGCAGAGTCATTGGAGAGCTAGGCTCTGGCAGCAATTTGCCTAATTGCTGCTTGGACCAAACGAAAGAATGCGCAAAACAACAAAAGGACTGCAACAAAGACGAACAACAACATGCGAATAATCTGTATGAAAATTTTCTAATCAAGCGATGAGTTTTTCTTCATTTTGACACAGTATAAAATAAGTTTGCAGACAGCAGCAGAGCGTGCGGAAAATTCATCAGCCCAAAGGCAACAGAATGAAGTCAAATGGGTGAGGCAAAAGGGAATGTGCAGGAGTCGCATGAGAAGGAGGTGCAGAAGAGCACGAGCAACCGGAGGGCTGTGCGCACTTTGTGCGTTTTGTGTGACATGGAAAAATGGTTACAAAATGGCGGCAGCTGACTCAACAAACAAACAAGCATATGTGTCTAAGTGTGTGTGTCTGTGTGTGAGACGCAGCGTCTCGGCCTCGATGTAAACTGTCGCCTGTCTCTCGCGCGTTTCTCTCATTCCCAATCTCTCGCCCTCACTCTTTCTCTCTGTGTGTGACTTGAGCTCAACTTTTAAACATGTTGCCTTTAAAATGCTTGTAATTTCTTATACTCTATCGAAGGTTCTTATAAATATACATAAATGTAAATATTTGATTTGAGCTTGTCAAGTGAAAGAATAAAGGAAATGAAGAAAAGTATTCAATTATTTATAATTTATAATTTTATTGCTTTCAAATAAAAAAAAAAAAGAATTATTTAAATATATAATGCTAAATAATGAGTTTGTTTATTAAGTTGTATAATTTTAGTGCAAAATTTGAAAAACAGAAATAAAAAGAATTCAAAATTAATATAAACAGAAACAGAATTATATAAATTTATACATACAAAGAGTATTCAAATAACTCTATACCTTACCATTGGGTTTTTTTTTTTTTCTCATTTTCTACGCGGTGGCCTCACATATATACATATCTTTGCGTGTGTGAGTCTGTTTGTATATTATATAGTATATATAATTTAGTTGCGTCTTTGGCTTGTTTGCAAATTTTCAACTTGAAACGCCAAAACCAGACCAAGAACCAAACGCAGCGGGTGAACATTTCGTCTTCTTCCTTTTTTTTTTTTTAACTAAAAAAACTAAAAGGAAAAAAGGCAAAAAATTCGCTGCGTTTGGCAGCTGCTTGCAGTTTGTGACTGCTGTGTGTGCATGTGTGTGGGTGAGGGTATATGCCACCATTTTGTTAACATATTAACATGTGTGCGTGACACGATTTACAGAAGCTACGGCCAGCAATCATAAGGCCAACAACAAAAACAAGGAGAGCAGTTTATACCATTTGCAGCCACTTGACAAAATAACGTTGCATACAGCGAGGCGAAGGGAAAGTGCATCAAAAATACCAATTAAGTGCTCTAAAGCAAACAAAATTAACATTTAAATAAACACATATAAATCAAGATGCGTACATAAGAAGAAAATAACAAAGCGAGTGAGAGAGGAACAGAATGAGAGAAATGGGAACAGAGAAATTAATTACATTTGATAAAGTGCCAGTGGTCAGTGTCAAAATTAATTTGCAAAAGTTATTTGAATTAAATAAGACAACAAATCCAACAACAATAGTAGATTGAGCTGTGTGCGTGTGTGTGTGTGTGTGTGTGTGTGTGTGTGTGACAGCTGAACCATCTACTTCTAGTGACAGATGGGACAGCAGGTGAATTGCCCGGACAGCACGTTTAATACCAAAATTGACATTAAATTGCTTGTGACCTACGCTGAGCAGCGCTTTAGCTAGAACTCCAGTTACATACAGCTGCTCCTACTACAGCTGCTAGTGCTGGCGTTAGTGCTGCTGCTGCTACTGATGTTATCGACTTTCACGACAATTCCAATAAAGTTACTGCCCAGACGATATGCCATGCCTGTCACCGACATTGCTTGGGTGGACTTTTAGTGGGGGCAGGGAGGGGTCAGAGCGTGCCCTAAAAATGAGAAAACGGCTTTTGTGCAAATTATTGAAAGATTGCTCTATTGTTGCAAGCTAGACGTGGAAATAGTGTGACCACAGAGCGCAAGCCAATAAAATGTCGAAATGTTTCAAAAAAGCGATCCAACAAATTACTTAAATACATTAGGAAATGTATATATGTATATTCCTTAATATGCTTATACAAAATTGAAGTAAACACAATTGCATTTGATATTTAAAAAAAAGTGATACAATAATATCAAGCAAATCATGCAAATTTATATTTACATATGTAGATATCCGCATATGCATATTTACATTTCAACAAATCTTTTACTTTCATTCTCGCCATGCAGCGACGACCGATTGAGAGAGAAGACGGTCACAGCTGAGTGGCTTTTATTATTCAACTTATGTATCTTCAAAAAAAAAAGAATTTGAACAATCTCACAAACACTGCCTTCTCCCTCACACATGCCCGATCGTTCGCACGCTCATTCAGTGGCTTCGTAGGAACATCAAGAGTAAAGTTTCAGAGGCCCAACAAGCACATTAAACGCATTTTGAATCTTCTTAAAGATGCAGAGCAGCAATTAAGTCTGAAGTGACTAAATGACTCAATATTTGGTTTCAATTGTGTTTGTCAAATATGTATATATTTGCTAAAGAGTTCATTAGCAATCGATTGCAATATAGAAACTATTACAACCCAAGTACATACCAAGTATATTCCTAATTAATTTCATATTTGTTTGAAGAACCCGGTCACACTGTTAGGTGTTACGGTGTGTGACGGTCCTGGCTAATGTTATTTTCTTATTACATTTTGTGACATGGCACAACAATTGTCAACAATTGGATGAGACGCAGCTCAACTATCATTAATTTTGCCATTGACTTGGCTTTTCGGCCAGCCGAAAATGAAGCTGTTGGACACTTGAACACGTGCCCTTTCAAGACGCCCACCAATACATAAATAACTCTGTCGGCTAACCAAATAGACTGGCATATTGGCATGTCATTGCCTATGGTCTGTGGTCTTGGGCAAATCGAAACATCGAGCATGAGTAAGCGTTCTGGCTTAAGTGTGCCCAGTTGGTAGCCGCATGAGTTGATTTTCCTCTGCACTTACGTCACGCAAATGTGTTACGTAATTGTCATAACAGTAACACTCGACGTATAAGCAATTCCCTTAACAAACATAGCTAGCAACTAGCCCAACTAAAGCCCAAAGCGGCAAAAGTCCGAGAAAAAAAGTTAAGAAATATTGTTTAAAAACAAAAAGAAAACAACAAAAGTAAGACAAAAATGAAAGAAAAAAAAAAGAATAAACAAAAACTAATTTAAAATGACCTTATAGTCTGCACAATAGACAAGCCGCATTACATGTGCGCCTGTGGGCGTGTTTGTCGGCCCCACATACTTAACTTAGTTTTGGAAATACGAGGGCTGTACGAGTATAAGATTAAAGTATAAAAAAAAAAATAATAAATTAAAATATTTATGTGTATAGTTATTTCACCACTTTTGTTTGTATACAAGCAAAAACTGTACATATTTGGTATTTTTCATTAGTTTTCAATTTAGTTCTATTCTCTTTTTTTTATATTATTATTACCTTAACAACAAGTATAATAAATTATTTTGAGCCAATCCCCTTGGACGTATTATAAGAATTTAAAAGCAGGTATTATTAATTCTTTCCAAATGTCTTCACTTGTATTTTTTTTTTTTTTTTTTTTTTTTTTTTTTTTTTTTTTGTATATTAGATCAGTTTGTTTCAGTTTTTAGACAACTTCATAAACTGCCTCTTAGCCTTTTTTCGTAGCCTACTTTCGGCAGCGTTTCCTACGCTGCAGTTGTTTTCATTCATAGTTTAGACAGGAAACTCACTCGCACACATAAGCACACAATGTCCCTGTCTCTCTCTCTCTCTCTCTCTCTCTCTCTCTCTTCGCCCTCACTGTCTTACTCACTCCTCATTCAACTATTCCCAAAACACGTTGATCTTAGCTTTAGCTGTTCTCTTTCTGCTGACCGCCTTGGTCAACCTTGGCGGGTCCAAGCCCACATTTAATGCTGCTTTGCCATTGCTATAATTTTTCCGTTTTCGCCACGCTAACGCTTTGGCCCGCTGTGCTTGACTTTGGCCTGCCTTGCTTGGCTTTGCTTTGCTTTGCCTTGCTGGCTTTATACTTCTATATACTTTTTGCTATTTTAGTTTTCTAACCAACAAAACAAATTGAATCACGTTCGCCTGGGAGAGAAACGTGAGTATTTTATTTTTTCCCGTTAAACATTTTCATTTTTCTTACCGAATAGCAGGGAGTGAGTGAGACCGACTGCAAGTTGTTTTGTCTGATAATGATGCCATGGGGTCAGCTGTTGCTATTGTGGTTGTGCCTGCTCCCAGTGGCGTTGAGTGTTGGCCAGTGGACCATGGCCAACACCATCATTTGCCTCATATCATACAGATATAAGACTGCTCTGTGTGTGTTTGTACTTTTGTTTATTAAAAAGAGATTGGCGTGTGCAACAGAAGGAAACCAAATAAAGATTTTGTCGTGCCCAAGCAAAGTTCGTTCGAATGGACCATTCATCATCATTTCTGGCCTGATGATTTTATTTTGATTTCGGTTTTGCAAAACGTTTGGGGATTACCAGCCTAATGATTTTATTATAGTTTTGATACCCCATAGCTATCAACAATTGATTGATGGTCGTCTGCCTCACAGCGCCCGGTTCATTGTCTCAGTCAGCTCATTCATTTGATGTCCTTTGTATTCGAGACCTCATTTAAGTGTTGCTTTATTATATTAAAAGCGCATTATTGCCATGCCAACGCTTATATATATATGAGCTTGAACATTCTTTAAAATTTTATAATAAAGTGAACCTAGTTGGCTCATAGACCAAAAGCCGAAACGTCAAACAAGGCGAAACAATTTGAGACCAGAAATCAGCGCGAGACTGCGCAAAGTTTTGTCTGGGCGACACTTTACCATTGTCTCGAATGGGTCCAGCATAATAGAAAAAGATTATGGAGTTTTCAGACAATTGAATACCCTGCAATGGCGTTAATTAAAAAAGAAAAAATATGAAATTATATAGAAATACAGGAATACAGCCTATTTTTATTAAATCAATATTTAATTAAATTAAATTAAAGTAAATTAAGGTTATCGAAAATTTATACATATTCTATTCTTTTTTTATATTAAATTTAATTACACATTAATTTTGTCACTATTTATTAAATAAGGCATTGTAAGACATTTGTAAAACATATTTCTTTTGATTTAAAATTAACTTTTAAAATTAATATCAAGATCCATAATTTAAATTGTGCCCAAATGGCTTTACAAACAAATATGCCCAATTTTGTGTCGGGCAAAGTATCTAAAGTAAACTAAAGCAAGGCCCGCAGCATGGTGCCACTTTGACTGACTGCCACGCCCTCTAACGCCCTGTAACTATCTATCTCTCTCTCTCTCTCTCTCTCTTCCCCTCTTTCTCTCTCTGATTCTTTCGTAATTACGCGTAACTTTCGACAAGTGTCGCCAGAGAAATCGCCAACGTCCCGCTAGCTCTAGTTGGTGCCCTACGTGCCCCTGATGTGGCTGCAAAGTTTTTGGGGCTATGGCGTCTTTTGATGTTGCCCAAGGAGGCGCCACAGTGAATGGCCCACATGGCGACCAAGGCAGCTGCGGTTTAATCTCCTTTTAAATTGTGTACAGCCTCCTTCCACACTAGAATATGGACCAAAAGTTTGCCGGCACTTGCGCTTGATAAGTTAGAACAAAAGCTTGCAGCAGTAGGAAAATAGTTGAGAATTCTTTGTGGGGGAAAGTCATTGTTACAGTTTTGTGGCACTGCTGCTGGAGTTGGTGCTGTTATTTTTCACTCTAATTAGCCATCATTGGTTTGTGATTTGTGTGGGCGTTCGTGAAAACACCTGACGAAAGGTTTAGTTTGCTCGGTAAATTGCCAAGTTAAATTTGCAACAGATTTTTGATTTAGTTGTTCAGCCACATAACTCTAAAAGGCCACTTGACCAATTTTTCAGTTTACGCTACAAATAATTTACAGCAAATGTGGCTTAGCCAAAATTTATACTGGACTAACACCGCATTAACCATGCAGCCGAAAGCCGACTACCGAGAATGTCAGACCAAAGTAAAGTGTATTTAATTAAATTAAATAAACGCAAATGTGGTGAAGTAGAGAGACTTTGGCTTTATGGTTAGCCTTAAAAGCATTACAGTAAATCATTTAGAACACAAAATGGCAGCCAGGCTAATGACCAATGGGCAATGCTTAATGCTCATTGCCCAAGCCGATCACGCCCGCCATTTGTGGGGCAACATTAAAATAGACTAAAGTCCTCAGTAACCTCCGCCTTTATGGCCACTTAATATAAACAGTTAATTAGTAAGACACACATACACATATATATTGACTATGCAAAATGGCGGCCATTTTTACTGTTGCTGACATATTTTCTTGGCAGGTGGCAGCCAATGAGAATGAAATGCCCGGCAAATTGCTTTTGATTATTGGAGCGGGCAAAAATTGTTAAAATAAAAATCAAATTAAGTCAATCAACGGTCAAAGTTATGCACACAAGGAAGACAGGAAATTGCTCTTACAAGGAAAAAGCTATTTTCAAAGCCTTTTTTTTATAACATGGAAACGAGCGCTAGTCCAGTTGTGTCCGACTTCAATATACCCTAAAAGTCTATCTATGCTGACTATAGTAAAAAAAATGTATTTATGCATAGATTCACAAAACACACACAGTCATTAGCACACTGTATGTATGTGTATAACGTACTGATGGTGGTAGAACACACAATTTTCGAAACAGTAACCAAAAAGTAAGAAACCCAAAATTTTATAAAATTAAAATAAATTTTGTTTTAAGCTTGTCATATTAATCAAAAACATATAGACTTCATGGGATATTCCAAAGCCCCTTATGAATATAAGATCCACACTTTAAGAGAATAAAAAATATTATATTATAAATTACTTTACCATATATATAAATATATATATATACAAATTTATCAATTTCAAATAACTTCAAAACATACAGCATTAAATCACAAACTTCATTTTAATATATGTTTAACACATTTGAGTACACGACGCTACCAGTTAACATACTATATACCCAAGCTGCTCTAACTATCTCTTACGGTCCTTCTCTTACTCACTCACTGGAGATAATAGCTGATTTCAAGCTGCTCAGTGGCAGTGGCTGAAATTACGGGATGTCAAAAATTAACATGCTTTTGTCCACACAACATAATGGCCGACATGCTCTGACAATGTTGTTGCTGCTGCTGTAGTTGTAGTTATTACTGTTGCCGTTGCACTTTCCTTTTAATGTTACCGGCGAGGGCGTTAGTGGGGGTCAGCTAGAGCGAGAGAGCTACTCAACTGTATGGCAAGGCCTCAAGGCATGCAATTTCTTTTGGCATTCTACTTTTGTCGCCTTGTCCTTGTCGTAATTATGAACTTAAAAGGCAAGCCAGAAGCGTGTCATGAGCGGAAACAGCGCCAACGGTGATGCCATATTGTGTTAATATTTAATGGATGTCATTTCAGCGATGCTGTCTGATTTTTAATTGAGCAAAATTTACAAGGATGCAGCTGCATTTTAAATTTTCAACGTGCTATATTTGCTTTGCTGTAACACATTTCATATGTGTGCAACCGCCTGATGATATATAAATAAATGAGCAGCTTTTCCAGTAGACTCCTTATTGGTACTAATTAACAGCGCTCAGATTTTTTGTGCTACTTTCACTTAATTCATTAGCTGCGGTAGCATAGCCGCTAAGGCGAAGGCCATAACCTTGGCCATGGAAGCTATTTAAGTTTATATAATGTAATAAACATTTACAGAGAATTCATTTGCATATTCAAGAAGGTTGCTTCTGCTCTGTAGCTCGTTTGGTAACTGAGAGCATAATTAAATTTAATCCAATTGAATGACTGAGAAGGTGAATTAACTGCGCCAACTGTGGTGTCCACTGAGTGAAAACATTTAAAACCAAAAAATTACCTTTATGCATGCCTGTTCTTTTTACTTTTCCTGATCTTTATTTCTGCTTAGTTATATAAAATATGCATAGCAAAAAAAAATGTAAAACGCAATAAAAATGTAAAATAAAAATGTTCTCTGTCATTTTAAATGTGCGCGCCAATTGACACACAATGTTATCGTAGTGCTGCCACTGTAAGATTCGACAGACAGATGGTATCACTTGTAAATAACGTGGCAACCTTCCGCTTGTGTAATAAAAACATTTGATTGATTAAATTATTGTTAAAAATTTTATTTAATGTAATTTTTGACCAGTAATACGTGCACACTAGCTGTGTTTGTACCCACCACCTACTTAGGTTGCCCGCAGACAACAAATGGTATGGATCCAAATATGAAGTGTCATTCAATTGCCTCATTCAAGGCCGGACAAATATAAACATAGTTTTCTTATTTTTTTTTTTGCAGTTCATGCATATCGCAATTCCGTTCAATTTGTTGAATTGTTAACCGACAAGCCAACAAAATGCTGCCCGCCATTGTATTTCGGCAAATGAACCGTCCCCTCAGCGCTGGCGGCCTGCATCATGGAGCCGCAACCACATTGAAGCATGTGCTCGGCGTTGGAGGCAGTAGTTTTGTTAACTGCCTAAATAGATATGTTGCTGCTACCGGCTTCATTCGCATATCTTTTTTGGATATCAATCAGCGGCGCAATTGGGATGTGGCAAGACTGCGGCTTTATGCGGACGCCAAAAAGCAATCGCTCCACCTGCGCACACTCCAAGGCAGGGATTTGCTCCAGGGCGTCATCGATAAGCAGCGTGCCGAGTTTATTGAGCGCAAAAACTTCCTGGTAGATGATATACGTGAGGCTCGTTATAAGGTGCAAGAGCGTGTAAGGGAGAAGATTGTTGAGATTCGCGAGGAGCGCGAAAACATCATGACCATACCTAATATGCTGACCGTGAGTCGTGCCATACTCTCGCCCTATATTGGCTACGTTATCGTTCAGGGCGACTATACGCTAGGCATGAGTCTGCTCGTCGTCGCCGGTATAACAGATCTGGTGTGTATTCAACACGATCTGACATAGATATCACGATTATCAATTATTTATTATTTTCCAGCTCGATGGTCAGATTGCGCGTCGCTGGCCGTCCCAGGCAAGCAAGGCGGGCTCCTTTCTAGATCCGATGGCCGATAAGCTGCTTATGGGATCCTTAGTCATATCCTTGTGTTACAGCGAGCTGATGCCCATGTGGCTGACTGGTGTTGTTGTATTTCGTGATGTGTTCCTAATTGCCGCTGGCTTTGTTATACGCTATATTAGTCTTCCACCACCAGTAAGTATACATACATATACCATTGAAGCCTGATCCTTCACTTCAATCAATCAATCAAACCAATTCTTTGCAGAAAACATTTTCACGCTACTTTGATGCCACTCATGTAACTGCTCAATTGGAACCAACGTTCATTAGCAAGGTAAACACAGGTGTGCAGCTGGCCACAATTGGCATTAGTTTGGGCGCTCCTATATGGAATTATATCGGTATGATGATAAACAAAAATTCTAGTTAATTAAATTAATAGTCTCATATTTAACTCAAACAGATCATCCAGCCCTACATGGACTTTGGTATTTAACGGGCGCAACAACAATCGCTGCTGCCCTCAGCTATGTCATTAACCGACGGAATACTTTTAAGATTATAAAAAAGAAGACGTAGAACTGAGCATTTCTATTCAAAACTAAAAAAAAAATGCAAATAATAATAGAACATTAATTGCAATGAATAGTATAGTAATTTTGTAAAAATGGTAGCTATTAATAAAATTATATATTTTGTTATCAAATTGACATTAATTTGAAACATGGGCTGGTCAACTGTTCTGTATAGTGAACGCGTAGCCGTCAGTGTAGTGTTGCCGTATCGCTGACTGCATACAATCACTAACAATATTTGTTATGATACAATATAGCCCGACTCTCTAATCAATTTTAGTGTAAGTGTATTTCAATTATTTTAAAATAATAGCAAATATTAGGAGAGTATAAAAGGAAATTTAAGGAAGCATAGCTATTTAGAAACACTGTTATCGAAATATTAAGCATTCTGACAGCATTATATCGAAATAAAATATTCCCAAGCGTTTTCAGTGTTGCACAACGGCATTTTAAAATACGCGCATCATTTTTGTTGTATATATTCCAAGATTTTGAAACGCGAAGAAAAAAGTAAACTAAGCCGCACTAATATAAAGTATATCCTGCAAAATGTGAGATGATCCTTTTTCAAAATTAAAAAAAAAAACTAAAATATTAATTTACTTTCAGGCCCAAAGTCAGTGATAATACAATGCGCGAACTAGAGGACATTTTGAACGAGAGCGAAACCTACGCGGATCGGCTGACGGCTTTTCTTAAACTCAAGACAGCACCAAAACCGGCTAACAATGGCCCTTTACTAATGTGCGATGCGGACATGTCCTTTGATTTTGATGTTGATTTGATAAAACTGCCTCCTAAGCTGCCACCAACAGCTCCAAAAGATGCGATTGCAGCCGCACACAAGGAGCAGCCCCTACGTGAAATAACCAACCAAGCCACAGCTCCACTAGATCTCCAAAGGGAAACAGAAGGTGCAACTGTGCAACAACAAAATAATGTACCTACATCGCCTACACCTGTTAATGGATGTCCAACGTCTATTGCCTCTGCATCTGGCCTTAGTCTGACTTCACCGCGGAGATCTCTATCGCGACGCAGCGGGATTCATGTACCTGGTTCGGATCGTCTTCGTCGTGTGGCCATACAAAGGCGCTCACGAAGCTGTGGCCGTCGCGATTTGCTAAAGGAATTTAATAATTTATCGAAGCTCAGCTCAAATTTTGTAAGTCTGACTGTTACTCCTTTAATGATTGAGAGGTATGGAACTAATGAATGTACCCTAACAGGAGCCGCCCGTGAGCAGCACGCCAGTCTTAGAGAATAACGATACACCCAAGCCTCAACAGCCGTCACAAGAAAAGTTACGGAAAGAACAACGTGATGAGCAGTTTTCACAGGTATCCAACTCTCAGCACTCCATGATGCTGACATCACAACGTTCTTCATCGCCCGATGGCAACAGTAAGCGACGCACATACACCATAGAAATGGGCCCCGAGCCTGGACAGCTGCTGTTGTCTCCCTCGAGAAAATGCAGCCAGAACGTCTCCATATCGAATTCACCGCTCAGACAGACACGAAGTCGTCTTGCACAATATAGAGAGCAGGCTGAATTGTCGGCAGCCCGACTAAAGATATTAGCACCTAATACGCCGGTCCGTTCCTTATCGCACACACAACCAAATCCGGAATATATTGTGCCTGAAACGCAATCACAGCCTATGCTGCAAAATTTGCCCAATAACGCTTTGGTGGCACCCTTTATGGTTGTTCCCATCAGCTCGATGCTGCCAGTTAATACTCAGCCAGCTACTGTAACAGCACCAGTGGATGCAGCTGTTCAAGTGAACCCAGCTCCAACAGTGGCCAGTCGGAGTATTCAAACCTCCTGCACCCCGGTTGTAGTGCAGAAGTTACAGGAAATCATGACGGACGATGATAGCGATGAAGAGAGACAGTCAAGTCGAGCTCCGTTAAATTTGGCAGCTCCTACAGACAACAACAATAGGCAACGTAGCTTACGAAGTCGTGAGCAACGCGCGGACAACTCCATTCAGCTGCTCGACTTACATCGGTCACGCTCTAGAGATTCACACAAACGCGATAAATGCAAACCACGCCAAACGGTGCTCAATAAGCCATCGCAGCCGGCTATCAATGGCGAGCAGTTTGCCTACGAGCTGGCGCGCATGAGCAATTACGAGATCTTAGATTTGCGGAAACGGAACTCATTGAACAGACAGCGGCCATTGAATGGTCGTCGACAGCAGCCCACAGAGCAGGAGAAGGAACAGCTGCTGTTGGATAAGCATATCGAATGGGAAATATTGCGGCGTAATATAGAAGAGCCAAGCGAGCAGGACGTACTCTTCACAGCTGTACCTATGTCCCAGGATGAAACAATGCCTGCAGGGTCATTTGTGCAATCACCAGCGGTACCTCCAATGGACTTTAGGGACAGCGCCTTGTTGGAACAGAATAATTTCAGGCTGCAAGAAGAACGTTCGCACATCAGTCGCCGTGAAACCGTCAGGGTAAAGTTTTGATTTTTCAATATAATTATTATATAAACTCGAACTCTTCACTCATAGCAAACCATTGAGCTGTCAACGATGTCGCCAGCGGCACCTCCTGCTGACTTCAGGGACACTTCAGTGCTGCCGCAGCGGAAGACCCGTCGATTGCGGTCCAGGCATCGTGAGCCGCCAATGGTAAGTGAGCTGAATCAATCAATTACATAAATAACTATCTAAAATTGATTCTCAACAGAGTGAGGATGAATTGCTGACAGTGTGCACGCCACCCGCACAATTTCGCAGATCCAAATCAAGGCAGCGGGATAAGCGGGTGGAGCATCAGGTAGACACGAATGTAGAGAACCTGGAGCAAGAGCAACAAATCTTGCCGCCGGCCCAATTCGGAAATGAAACACAACAGGTCTATTCGTTTGTAGAAGACGGTTATATTGAGGGAATTATAACTGAAGAGCGACCAAGCACCAGCATATCCGCTCAAGAGTCTATGAGACTGAGATCAAGCAGCCGGCTGAAAAGACAAGAGAAGAAAGAACATCAACGAAAGGAGAGTCAGGAAAAAGAGTTACAGGCGGAATTGCAACAGATGGAAGAAAATCAAAATACGGAACAACAGGAAAAAGAGTTGCGAGCAAACCAGCAACTGGAAAACGTAAATAAGCAGAAGCAAGAAGAGAAGAAAAAAAGACAGCAAAGAGAGCTGCTGGATATACATGAAAAGGAACAAATGGAAAATGAACAGAGGAAGCAACAAGAGAATCAACTCAGAGAACAGCAGAAAAAACAGCTGGAAGAGGACAAGCAACAGGAAGAGGAACAGCTTAGAGAGAAACAGCAACAAGAAAATCTTCTGCTGGAGCAAATATTGGAAGAGGAGCCAGAAATAGAAAATCTGCGAGAGGAAAGAGAGCAGTCAGAGCTCGAACGGAAAAAGAAAGATCAATCGCTAAACGAGAAACAGCAGCTGGAGCAACAAAAGATGCATCAACAGGAGATGCATGAGCAAGATGAGCCTATGCAGCGTTCAGAACAAGCGGCCCCAGAAAATGTCTTCAAGAAGCCAACAGGTCCAGCACCTCGAAGCAAAGCTAATAAAAAGAGTCGGTTAGAGAGGCAACTAGGTATTCTACGCATTACGGTAGGTGACGCAACGCTACCGCCGAATAAAGACGAAGCCAACTCAAGTAAGTAAAACACTACGAAACGACTAGGTCCAACCCCTTAATGCATACTTAATTTCTTCAGCTGGTGTTCGTCGCTCCAGACGGGGTCAAGTGCCGCTGTGCAACACTTGGGTGCACAGTGTAAGCGATCCCTTCCAATTTATGCGCAAATTGATAGAACCACCCAAGAAGCCAGCGTCCAAGAAGTCGAAAAAGAGAGCTGCTTCAACTACCGATGGAGGCAGTTCCATGATAAACAAACCTCCACTGTCTAGCAGCACGCCCCACAGTGTATCTACCCCATCTAGGAATAAACGCACGAAACAGCAGCAGCAACATCAGAACGATGAGTTAAACGATTCTGATGCAATTTCAGGCATCACCAGACTTAGCTACATATTAGAAGAAAACGAGCCCGCTGAGCCGGAGACAGAGACGGCACTGAACATAGTTGAGCCCATGGTTGCGCCCAAAAAACGGGGACATAAGAAAAAGACGCCGCCCAAAAGCAGTGAGTCAACTAAAGAAACAAAAGATAAGCAGAAGGAGAACAAGGAGCTTCCAGCTGTAACTGGAGTTGAACAAATAGCGGAGGAAAGAGAAAAGAACGCGATACTGTTACCTGACCTGTCGAGGGCTTCTCCACTTTCCAATCAGTCGTACGAACCGTCATCGGAAACTCTAATCTCTTGGCTATGCGGTAAAAGTGAGATGCCACCAGATAATACCGATGCTTGTGAGCCAATGAGTGATTCCATGAGTGTCTGTAGGTTCTTGATATATCGAACTATCTATCAATCAACAGAAATATTTTTGAATTATGTATTTTTTTGCTTGCAGCACGCGCAGCCAATTTGCACTTTTCGAATATTGATGGGATTGAGTATGCCTTTTATCACACTGAGGATCGCTATTCTATGGGCTATATGCGCTTCCAGCCACTGCAGCAGCGGGGAATGAAACGCGCTAAGACCAACACATTGGTTCGTCATACTATATCTAAATAATTCACAAACAAATTATTCATACTTAATTTTAACCTTAGCGCTTTGTGGCTCTTCATGGCAGCTTTGAGTTTGATATAATTAGCCCGAAGTCGGAGGTAACCTGCCATAATATATTGTACACGGGCGACATTATAGAAATTAAGACGGGTGAGTATTTCAATTATTTCATTTTGTATTTTTCATCTTTCTACTTTCATATTCAATTTGGGATTAATCGTAAATAATACAAAATATACATATGTAGTTCACAAAATTTCATCAAACATGTCTCTTTCAGGAAGTCGCTATGACATTAAAAACCGCTTGGATAAGGTTAGCGTAATAATGGTCTATCGTAACTGATTGTGTGCAAACATATCTATATACGGATGGATAATATATAGCAAGTGATTAATTCTAATAAGATCTATTTAAGTTTTTATCTTTAATTTGATCATTTATGTATGTTTTGTTTTTCGTAGAAATATAATAAATTAATTACACCGTAGAAATCGGTGTAGATTTCTATGAAATTGAATTAGAGAACCAGTTTAATGTTTTGAACGAATCAACTGTTCACCAACTGTTGAGTATGAATTCCCGCGTTTTTTGTATAGCGCTACCAGACTAATGCCAATGATATTTGCGCACAGTGTGGCAACTCCAACTGTGCTGCCAGCTGTCAAAGTAGCTGTCAATCTTTTCTTTCTTTTCCGGTCAGCGAACAGACCTGTAAGTTCGCGTAAAATCTATGTATAAAATAAAATCGTATAAATTTTGTGTATTTATCAAACAACGCCGAATATAAGAAGCGTTAAAGCACTGATAATTGTGTAACCCATGCCAACATATAAATATTGTTAAAGTGTCAAATCAATATTACTGAGAAAACTTATTGCTCAAGCTGAAAATCATAACAAAGTAGTCGATGATAGAATTTTTATAAACCTCAATTGCTAGTGTAAATAATTGGATGACAACTTATAATAGAAAGTGTAACTGAAGACGAATAAGTGATTTTGTGCTAATTCTTTGCATTTCTTTTATATTTACTTTGCATGCTGCCGTCGACGTCGCTGCCGACTATCCCCACCAACAACAAAATTGTTTGTTGAACACGCATAGCCGCCAAGATGAGGAAAATTATGAAACAGGGCAAGATCGTAATCGTCCTTAGTGGACGTTACGCCGGCCGCAAGGCTATCATTGTGAAGACTTCCGATGATGGTACGCCGGAAAAGCCCTTCGGTCATGCGCTCGTTGCCGGCATCGACAGGTACCCTCGCAAGGTGACCAAGAAGATGGGCAAGAACAAGTTGAAGAAGAAGTCCAAGATCAAGCCTTTCCTGAAGAGCTTGAACTACAATCATCTGATGCCCACTCGCTACACAGCGCACGACATCAGCTTCGAGAAATTGTCGCCCAAGGATCTGAAGGATCCCGTCAAGCGCAAGACGCATCGTTTCCAGACTCGTGTCAAATTCGAGTCGGTATACAAGGAGGGCAAGAACAAGTGGTTCTTCCAGAAACTGCGTTTCTAAGCTGTGCAACTGTCTCTGTGAAGGTCCACTGATATATTTGTCGACTTTTTTTTTAAGGTTAAATAAAAATACAATTCTGATATAAAGTGACCGAAACTAGCAATTGCTCTTGTGTTTGTATTAATATAAAAATATGTGTGCAATTAAATAGGTTAGACTATTTTCTTGCATTATCTCTATATTTAACAGAACAGCCAGACGTCAATAGTTTAGTATAGATTTTTAGATAAACCGATTATTAAACGTAGAGCTTATATTAGGCGCTCTTCATATTTTACTTAATCTATCCCTTCTGTACGTCTAAAAGTTTGTACGGACTGAAAAATAATTCTATTAAGGTTAAATGTTGCATCTTGTTGCAGTTGGTGCTCCCTTAATCCTTATCTGCCAAGCGCATAAATTTGGGTACTTTGTATATTATCCAAGTTTATATAAAGCTGTTCCATAAGAAAAAAAAAAATGTTTGTATACAAAAATATTCAAATCAATTGAATATGCTGCAGTTCTGTTATACTTCTTATTGGATTATACTCTCTATATTATCAGCCAAACTTCAGATATTACTGAACCAAAAATATATAAATAATTTGAAACGTCGAACTATTTGTTATACGTCATTGGTGTAACACTTCTTTCTATATTTTGTCCACAAATAAAAGACACTAAATAGATTTTTTTTTTTTCAATTATTTAATAAATATTCGAACAGAATAATACATTTTGCTTGAATTTAATTTTATACTCTTATAGTCGTGTCTATAATATAACATTCTATGGCTTCACTGTACACTTTCGAAACTTGACAATATAGCATAAAGGAGTTTTTTTGTAGTTTGTTTTTGTGTTCACTTCAGGATTGTGCTTTTGCCTAATGGGTTAACAAAATTTAAAGAGTCAACGTAGTTCAAAGCATTGCCGGGTCGAAAGCTCTGTGAAGTAGAAGAAACGAGATGAATTAGAGAATTGCAGATCAAATAAGCTTACTATATTTTAGAATGTTTCTCAATTGAAATTCATATTACCTGCAGTATAACACTTTGAGCATCGGAGGTGCACAGAACACATAACACATAGCCGGGGCGGGGAAATTTGTTTGTAATTGGTAAAGCAGCGCAAATATTTTGACCACATTAAATAAATAAATGGATTGCTTCTAACAATATTTATTGACATCACAATAAACGCTTTATGGATTGGCTTTGAAGGTGAAATAATTCTTAACAATTGTTGTTGGCTCTGATTGACTTAGTTGTGGGTTAATATGAAATTTATTATATAATTTTATTTATTGTTTTATTATTATTATTGCGGTTTAGTAGGGCTTTCGTATGCAGATAGGGTGCCTAAGACTGGCTGAAATAGTTTCCATGTGGCCTGTGGAACGGTTAAGCATGGATATTTGTTTTGTTTTTTTTTTTGTTTGGGGAGTAGAAAAATAGATGTAAATGTCGGTTAGATTTGTACTTATAATATTTCTTGATATACATTCAGAAAGGAAAAGATAATATTGTTGACGGAAAGTGTTTCATAGATGTATGTGTGTGTTTATGTGTTGTGGGCACTACGGGAAGTACTACTTACAAATAGTAAAAAACCAAAACAGAATTAAGAAAAACAAAGTGTGTTATAAAATTAGTAAATTTGGTGTGTTTTTGTTTGGGGGTTAGGCACAATTTGGCATTATAACAGTTTTAACAGGAACGGGTAGCAAACTTATTTATAACACTTACAGTTCTGTTCAAGTTGAAGTGGGAAAAATAATACAAAAGAGCACGAAATACTTATATAATACAAAATAAAATATCGACAGACTGTGTAACAGTGAAGTAAAGAGGACAAGCGAATAGATGGTACACAAATATGTTATGTATAACAGCTATAAGACTAAATAGAGCAATAAAAGAACGCCAACGGAAACGAGCATCACTCGCACTTTAAAAAAATATGCTTAAATATTTAATGCAAGTTAATCATTTTACCAATTCACACGCTTGGCACTCAAAATCTTGAGGATATTTTCAACTACATCGGTGCTGCTGTGATTGCCGCCGAGATCTGCAAGAAAACAATGTAAATATATATATAAATTAAACGTGAATTTCATTGAGACTAAATCACGTCTGTGACTAATTTAATGTTTACACAGATTTGATTCTCGCTCAACAGACCTGGCGTGCGAATAGCATCGTTAACAATCGTCTGGTAGGTAGCGTCATAGATAACCTGCGCATGCTCCTTGTGACCCAAATGATTCAACATATCAATGCTCGCATTGATCATGGCCACGGGATTGGCTATATTCTTGCCGGCAATGGCAGTTCCTGTGTTACGGGTGCCAGGCTCAAAGACAGCATACTAAAAGCAAATAACATTACCAGTTTTATAACTACACAACTCTATATATGGAGCTCACGTGATCGCCGTAGTTGCGTCCAGAGATGAGGCCAGCGCCGCCAATCAGTCCACAAATCACGTTCGACACAATTGTGCCATACAAGTTTGTCATATTCATGACATCGAACTGATGGGGATTCGACACAGCCTGCATGCAAGTGTTGTCAATAATCATGTTATTGTGCTCCAGCTCCGGATAATCCTTGTGCACACGATTAGCCACCTCCAGGAACAGACCGTCCGACAGCTTCATGATGTTTGCCTTGTGGATGGTCGTCACACGCTTGCGATTGTTCTGGCGCGCATATTCGAAGGCATAGCGTGCCACACGCTCGGCATTATCCACAGTCACCACCTTCATGCTCTCCACCACGCCTCGCACAGACTCGTGCTCCAACATGGCATACTCTCCATCCGTATTCTGGCGGATGAGCACAACATCGACGTCCTTGTGGCGCGCGGGAATGCCTGGATATGACTTACAGTGCACTACATTCACGTAGAGATCGAGCTCATTGCGGATGGCCACATTGCGGGAGACTTCGCTTAAGCTTTGCGACTTCGTTTCAATGTTACCCTTGAGGGCAACGCCATTACGCTTGATGGATGTAATCGCATATTCCAGATCATCATTTCCCTCGGTGGAGGGATCAATGTCAATTACTTCAAAATCAACGGGAGCACCACAATATCTAAAGATCTCACGAACATAGCCCATCAATTCGGGTCCAATGCCGCCGCCGGGCAGCATAGTAACCCCATGACGGCCACCGTATTGCGCCGAGGGTATATCAGTGTCCTATTGGAAGAGTAGCATCGGATGCATTTACTAATATATATACACAATTTGTATAACCTCAAAAACGTACCGTTACTTTCTTTTGCAAAGCAGATTTCGTGTGTGCCACGTCTTCAGTTTTCTCCTTAGTCACGAGCAGTGGATATCCCTGTGAATAGCATATTAAATTAAATTTATATTTGACTTTTTATCCACACTCTGGTCTCAACGCATTATGTAATTTTCAATTGCCAACCGCTTTGTTGGCCAACTGTGCATCTGCACTTTTCTTTATAACTTACGCGTGTTAGGAAGGGCACCTGGGCTTGCAACAGTTTTTGTGTCAATCGAATAGCCATGTTTCGTTATAATATTTTTCAAGTGCCCCTTGCAATGCTGATCAACCCTTTTCTTATTTGATTTCTGTAGCCACGGCCAAAACGCAAAATCATATGTTTATGAAGCGATATTTTTTTCGATAGCACAAAACAATTTTTCAAAACTATCGATGTGTAAACAAATAAGTTATCGACTGGCAGCACTGTCACAAATGCGTGACGTCATAAATATTCTTTAAGTATGTAGGGAATTCTACTCCTCTCATTAACTTTGCAACTCTTACGTTCGCGTCTTAACGAATAGCTAAAAATAAAATTTTTCTGAATTTTTAACCCAAAAATAAGTTTTTTTTAGTTTAACTGAAACAGTATGATCTATATATTCATTTCTAAAATAAAATAATATAAATTTAGCCACTATGAATTTCGTAGCGTATAAAGTCTTCGGTGTGCTGCTTTATTATTTCTCCAAAGTGCTGTTACGTTAACAACCAAATGCTTTGGAGTTTGTTTTTAAATAAAAACAACTGTGCAGCAGCATGTGGTCGTAGGATAAACAATTTATAGACATTGAACAAACAAATGGCAGTGGAACTAGCGCCCGCCGCACTTCCGGCGCAAATCGATATGCAGGAGCCGGTCTCAAAGATCACATTTCTACACGCGCTCGTCGTAAGTTTCAATTGAATTCAAATCAATTTGTTATCTATTTATGTGTGTATGTTGGTGTTCTTTAGGCTGGTGGCGTGGCAGGATTTGTTGTGGATATAGCACTGTTTCCCATTGACACGGTTAAGACGCGGCTGCAAAGCGAGTTGGGCTTCTGGCGCTCCGGTGGATTCCGCGGCATTTACAAGGGATTGGCTCCAGCTGCTGCTGGCAGTGCACCTACTGCCGCTTTATTCTTCTGCGCCTACGAGTGCGGAAAGCAACTACTAAGCTATGCAAGCAACACCAAAGATTCACCTTATGTGCATATGTCAGCTGCGTCCAGCGCCGAAGTTGTGAGTGGAGAGATGGCCTAGAGAGATTTGTTTTTCTAATAAATTTGTACTTGACATAGCTCGCCTGCCTAATTCGTGTACCTGTTGAAATTGCCAAGCAACGTTCCCAAACCCTTTTGGGCCACAAACAACATCAGACAGCGCTGCAGATCCTGATCCGCGCCTATCGCACCGAGGGCCTGCGTCGTGGTCTCTATCGCGGATTCGGTTCGACGATTATGCGTGAAATTCCTTTCAGCTTTATACAGTTTCCACTGTGGGAATATTTTAAATTGCAATGGACGCCAGTGACTGGCTTTGAATCGTCACCCTTAACGGTGGCTTTCTGTGGCGCCCTTGCGGGCGGCATTGCGGCTGGGCTAACGACCCCGCTGGATGTAGTCAAAACAAGAATAATGCTAGCTGATAGAGAGAGCCTGTTGCGACGTCGCAGCATACCAACTGTACTGCATGGCATTTATATTGAACGCGGCATAAGCGGGTAAATAACATAGGCTTACATATATTAACATAATATTAATATTTATTCTTATATATATATTTATATATTTATTCCAGGTTGTTTGCCGGCGTTGTGCCTCGCGTGCTCTGGATAACACTGGGCGGGGCCTTTTTCTTTGGCTTTTACGATCTAACAACGCGTTTGTTGAACGCTGCAAATACTGCTGACTAAACAGCTTGAATAGGCACATATTTTTTAATAAATGTACAAAGTCTGTGGAACATTTATACATAACTTTAAGATGATATCAAAGGCAAACAGATAACATAGACAATAAAATGAAAGCTTATACAATATATTATATGCTAGTGCTTAGTCTTTCTTTCTTATGCATTTTGAAATGTTTTCTACTAATTAGACACGCAACGCAATATCATTTGCATCCAAATGCACTTGATTTGATTGCGCATAGCTCCCCGTACGCTGCAGCTAAATATATGTATAGTTAATGTACAACTTAAACACAATTAAGTAATTAGTTACTCACAGGTTCTATATGCAAGCGTGCATCGAGAAGACTTGTAATTGCATTTGGTTCGTCTGCCCCAGCCATGGAGACATCTGAGTCGTCGTCAACATTTGCGTAGCCATTACGCGTGGCATTACGGCGCTTGAAGCATATCAAATTGAATGGACGGCGGCTTCGTGACATGACATATACCTTAAAGCAATTGGTTGAATCAAATATGTGTGTATGCAAATAGGGAAACCGCAGTTGTACAAATAACAGATACAGAAGAGATAACAAAATTAAAACGAAGTTTACCAAACCAGCGAGCAAAGCTACTCCCACCAGCACTAAAATGGGTAACCATATGTATTGGGCATCGTCTGGATGTTCCAAATCAGGGCTTAAAGTTGTAATAGGGCTAATATCCATAATGCTTCATCGGTGACTGAACGAGGATTTAAATCGCCAATTGAATGTCAAAACATAAGCCGGTGCCAGTGTTACCACACGTAAAAACAAAGTTGCTTACAGTTATCGGAAGTGAACGAAATCAATGATAGCTACAAAGTCTTTAAAGTCTCGTTAACTACTTTACATATATTAAACAACAGTTACACTAATAAGTGACTAAAAGTAATTTTTATATTAAGCCTTCCTATCCAATTAGTCGTTTCTTTTGTGTACCTTCATGCAATGAGTTGTAGGGGACATGATTCGATTTATATCTATCGATATTTATTTTTCTAAATTTCTTTAGCTTTTCACTTTTCACATCTCTACTTGTGCTGTGTTTGGTCTCCTTTGCCGCAAAGTTTGTTTATAGACTTCAAACCACTTAGAAACCCGCTCTGTGGTTTTATTTTAAACCCCAAATGAATGTCTCTATTGCTGAAATTGTAATTGAAGATTTAAGCAAATGCTGTCGTATTTGCTTTGCCCAGCCACATCATGGACAGATGCTAGATATGAATCTCATATATGATGAGGAAGCTCAGCTAACATATTATGATTGCTATGAAATATGCACAAAGGATAATCTTCGAGAATGCGGGGAAGATGAACCCCATACATTATGTAAGCACTGTGGCGTTGAATTACAATGGGCATATGACTTTCATAAAAAGGCTGCATTCGCGAACAAACAGCTAAAAAATATGCAATCCATTGTTGAGAGCGAAGCCGAAAACGCTGATCAGACCGAAGAATATAACAACGAGGAAGTGTTCGATGTAATGCCAGCAGCGGCGGATATGTTAAATAGAGTGGAAGAGTCGGTGGCCGAGCAATCATCCAGTGAATTGGATACTCTAGACTCTGCTTCAACAGTAGTTTCCACGAATGTTCACGATGTTGTACCCCGTCAACGTTTTTCAGGTCCATTCAACTGTCAATTCTGCCAGAAAGTCTTCCGCAATCATTCCCATATGTTGAAGCATCAGCTAATACATCTCTCGGATCGTCCACATTTCCAGTGCAATGCTTGCGATCGATTTTATCTGACTAAGCAGGCGCTCAAAGTTCACGTGGATACGCAGCACAAGAAGTCCGGCAGGATGTGCAGCATCTGTGGCAAGGTGTTTGCCATAGCCAAAGGTCTTGAAATACATATGCGCTATCACAATGGTTACTTTCCATTCGATTGCGATCAGTGCGATCGAAAGTTTGCGCAACGCTCCCACCTGAACGTACATCAGCAGGTGAAGCATAGCAGCGCACGATTCCAGTGTGAATTTGCCAGCTGTGGCAAACTGTTCACCTCGTCATCAGCACTGCGCAATCATGAGTGCACTCACACCGAAATGCCCTTCGAGTGCAACATCTGTCACCAAGGATTTCCGGCTCGTTATAAGTATGTATAATGAGCTCAGGGAGGAGTCCATCAAACTAATTTTAAACTCTTTCCATTTCATGCAGATTGCGTCTGCACGCACAACGTAAACACAACATGCAACTGACATTGGAGCAGCTAGAGACCATGCGCAAATTTCATATTATGCGCTCGAAGCGTGTCCTGGCCAAGCTCGGCGCAACGCAGCTGCAACAGCAGCAGGAAGAGGAGGGGGAACAGAATCCTATTGATGTTGCAACTAATGACAGCTAAAACCAATTAAAAACTGATGATTCTAGTCTTCACCCGTCAGACAGTTAAAGACTATGTTCACTCATTTTTCTACAAATATCACATTGAATGTATTTGACGTTTGTGTTGAGTTGGTTAACAATGACTTGGTTGCACATTTAGACATATAGATACATATAAATATATACCATATGATTAGAGTATAGACACATCATAAGGAAGGAGCTATTATTCAGTGGCTCAGCGTCAGAGCCAGCGGCATAGCGTTTATGCCTGGGGTTGTTGTATATTCATCCATGGTTTTATGAAGAGCCCGTCGCAGTGCCCGTTGTGGTGTTGGCCACATTGCCATGTCCCGTCTCCATTCGCTTGCGTGATGTTATCTTCTTCCAGCCACGCAACAGGATTTGATTACGATACTTGGGCGTAGTGAAGGTATAGAGCAGCGGATTGACTGCCGAATTGAGAGGCAATATGAAGACGACCAGCCAAGCATATATATCATCGGAGATGTTGTACTTGAAGAACACCCAGATCTTCATCGCTATAATCGGTGCCCAGCACATCACATCGGTAAGCACGATGAAAAAGAAACGTACCGCAAATTCACAGTCCAGCAGCGAAAGGGGCGTGGCACTGCGCGTACGCCAAATGGATATCAACAGCGCCGTATACAGCAATGCAATCATCACAAGAAGCAGCAAATTAACACCAAGAAAGACAAAAGCGGAGTACTGCCAACCCAAAGGATATGCCTCGTGAATGAACAGTGGGAAGCAGGTGCCAGAGTGAGTGCCGTAGAACTGACTACTGGAGTACCAGATTACAAGGGGTGTCACAGCTAGGCCCACACCCGTAACCCAAATGCACAGCAGCGAGAAGTAAATGATGCGTACGCTGATCGCGCGATGGCCACGAAAAGGATCCGCTATGAGCAGAAATCGTTCTAGCGACATGAACGCCAATATAAGCATGGATACCTCCGAGGAGCTAACAGCCAGCGTTCCAATTGCCTTGCACTGCCACGATTTCAGCCAATCGCGAGCCACCCTAAAAAGAAATTTTCGAAATATAATTGATGTATATATATGATGTATATATATATTTAAGAATTCTGGCACATACATATGGTATTCGTCCCTGTAACGAAAATCTTGCACTCCTAGAATGAGCAGATAGACACCCATTAGCATATCGGCTAGTGCTAGATTCCTGATGACCATGGTCACCGCCACATTCTCATCGCGATAGATGAAACGACCCCAGAGTACCATCAGGTTGCCCGCTATGGAGAGTGTTGCCATGAACCAGGTGGAGTGACGCAGCAAGGGCTTGCTCAGCAGATCCTTAAACGAGCTCACGCCATCCGTTTTGGGCTTGCACATCAGCACATGGGGCGTCATGGAGCAAAAGTAGAAGCGATGAAACACTATGTACTTCAGATTGGGCATCCTGTTGAGTGCATCAAAGTCAATGCGCTCGAACTCGATGCCTGTCAGGTTCAAAAAGGACACGTTCAGCGAATCAATCAAATTGCGATTAATGTGCAGCGGCATGTAAGCCAGGGAGCTGTTCAAGGAGCAAAATATGAAGAAAACATTATTTTAAGATATGAAATTTTGTACTTTTGTATCATTATATAATAATATATATCAAAATAGTATGTTATAATAGTCATTTAAATTGAATAATTTATTTTCAAACAACTGATTTGATTGCTAAATAATTTTTAAGTTTGAACTCAGTGTGTAAATCAATATATCTCCAAAATGAATAAAATTTAAAACTTTTGTAAATTATACAATTTTGTGTATAATTGTTTAGCAATATTTTTCCTCTTTCATAAAAATAGATTACGTTTTTAATGCATGTGTACAAAAATTAATTAATATATTTTTAATTTTTTTTTTTAGTTTTCATATTTTTTTAATGTCTCTATTTTTATTGTGAATTAAAGTTGCTTATAAGTTTAAATTTTAAAGCATCGTTTCAATCCCATGATAAATACTTAAGGCTCTACTTATATCATATTCACAACATAAATCCAAGTTAATTCTTAGCCACAAAGGGCGTATGACTGCTCCCCAAATATAGCCCCAAGCATTTCTCTTTACTTACAGTGCCTCCAGGTGTGTGTTGTGCATAAATGTTTCGCCAGATAATTCCTTAATGGGATTGCCAATGAGGCGGCTGTAAAACAGAGAGAAACAGGCGAATGCATGAAATGGTGCGTCTCATAGGTAAAGTGGAAGATTGCGCATACGCCGCGTAAGCCAAATAATAGGCACACACGCACAAATATTTTAAGCTGATAAAAGCAAACAGAGGACAACATTTGATGATGCTTTCAACTGCCGGCTTACACATGCGTGCATTTAGTTATATTATACCTTAGCAGTAGATCTTTATAAGTACGTTTTCTTTTCATTTTACTACTAAATTTAAAGGTCCCAAAGAAGTAAACGACACGAAAATAACAAAAGTGCTACATAATAACGAAAATTCTTATTTAATAGCTTGGATTCCCACTCGCATTCCCTCTCTCTTTCTATCAATTTCTCTCTACCTCTCTCTCCCTCCCTCAGACCCTCTCTATCGGTATGT
This sequence comes from Drosophila koepferae, assembly GCA_030914345.1. Lineage (NCBI taxonomy): Eukaryota > Metazoa > Arthropoda > Insecta > Diptera > Drosophilidae > Drosophila > Drosophila koepferae. The sequence goes on along the minus strand of JAUESR010000197.1, from coordinate 11,522,101 downwards.
GTGTTAGTGCAATAAATTACTGCACATAGTTATAGTTTGTGTAGAGGCTTGGGGTCTGGGGCCTGTTGCTCAGTCACAGGAAAAAGCGCATCATTCATGACAGCCAGCAGACGATGTCGACATCCTTGCTGGCTCCAGCTGCAGCTTCTATGAGTCCGGCCCCCTACCGCTGTCCTTTGGGTCTGTGAAGTGCTGCAGCTGATGCTGATGCTATTTAGCTCCATTCGTTGCACTTGTCTGGTCAATCAATGCCGGCGTCAACTGAAAACAGTTTGGTTTTATAGCTTGCCGCACAGACAATACCAAATCCCACTGCCCAGTCCCAGCTCTAGCGAGTCTCTAGTTGGTAATTGCTCGCCAGCTATAAAGTTGCATTGCGCGTTAGCGTTGCTACAAGGAGTGGGATAAGATGCTGTTGCCACTAGCTTAACCGTAAAGTAAATGTTTTACTTGTAGCATAAATTGCTTTTAGATAATGCTGCCACCCCTGCGTGACTCAGTCCTCTCGATGGATGCCTGTCCAGCAATTTTATGTAAATTGTGTGACATTTAATGCCAGGCTGTGTGCCCTGGTTGTCCGAGCATTAAATGCGCTACTTAATAACTGACAACAAAATGTTTTTTTTGGGGACAGCTGTTTTAGGCCTTTCGGCAATTGCAGACGGCAATTAACATATTTCGTAAGGGCGGCCAACAAGTTGTTAAAGCATAAGTATGCCCTAGCCCTATTTAACCAACAACTAAGTAGCTCAAGTAATGCCTTCTGCTGTTGCACAGGCACATCCGTGTGTGTGGGTGTGTAGGTGTGTGTGTATTTGTCTGTCGCTCTGCGGTTGCCTGCGCACGAAAGTAGGCAACATAATGCGTCAATAGAGTGTCCACACGCGTACTTACACCCACCCACAGGCACACACACACACACACACACACCCTCAACCACAAACAGATGGTCGGTCAATGTCCAACTTACAACATGTCAAATAGATGCGCATAGTTGTATTACTGCAATGGCAGAACACGAATTGAGGCTTAATATCTGAGTCAAGTGGTAAACAACGACTGAACGAATACTCTAGTTTGTAGACAAACTTAATGAATTTTCTGAAGAATGCTGAAGACAATGGAATATTATTGAAAATATATATAAGTTTTAGATTATTTTTGCAATGAGAAATACTTGAGGTTTTAGGTCTACTAGCAGGACATTTATATATGCCTATCTTTATTCCATTACAAGTATTTCAATACTTGATCATCTTCTGAAGTTTTTAAATATTTTATATGTTTAATTTATTAAAAGGCTTTAAAGCGTTTATGACGATTAAAACTTTAAATTGTAGGCATTGCTAACATAAATAATTAAATAAAACAGCAATAATTTACAATAATGAAGAACGCGCTAAGCTGCACTTACATAATTATAGTAGGAGCAGTACAACAACAATACCATCTTTAGGCATGATTAAAATTTGCCTGTTAATTAAAATAAAGTTTAAATTAAAATATAATATTTTTAAACTAAAATAAAGATAATAGCAGCATTCAAAATATTGAATACTAATTCCTGCATAACAAATACATATATATAAGATTATATATGAATTTAGGTATTCTGATTATATTTTAAATACAAAATAAATAATAAATATTTGGATTCTATTACAATAACTAAACCAGCAATATATTTTTTTTTACACTTCCTAAATACATTTCTTTGTAGTTATTATAAAATTACTTAAATTATTGAAATATTAAACAATTTTTAATTTCTGTGATAGCTAAGATGTGCATCATTTGACTAAATTGAAATACAATGAATAACAACAGCGTGAGGCTGTAAACCCTTTTTGTGTCATTTGCTAGCGTCCAAATGAAGGTATTAGGCCAATCAGTGGACATGTCACGTTCTGCTGAGAATCCTTTCGAGCATTGCGAGGTTTTATTGTTTGGTATGGCATTACAATCATGCTGGCCGCAATTAACGTCATTGCGCTTAAATACACAAAGCACACTCAAAAAGGACACCCTGTATACTCAGACAATTGTTGGAAAGAAAGCAGCTTAGGCAAAAAGTAGCTGCTTGTGCGAATTTTGCTGGAAATGGCTAAAATCAAATTAGTGCAGCGATTTTTTATGTCCAGCAGGACAGGAAACAACAAGTCAGCAAAAATGTGAGTCGCATTTATATATGTACATATATATGTATATAGAGAGAGAGGGAGACGCACGTTAAAACTGATTCAGATACTTACACATGAATCTGTGAGATACAAAACGCTGGACCATAAAAGTCACATTTGTTTTATGAACTTGACGCCGAGCAACTGTTCAAAAATTCACAGCACGCTTGCACTCGCATCATATGCATGCAAATAAATAGACACAGACAGGCGCACGCCCTTGGGGGCGTGGTCACATCAACAGGCAAGCAAAGGATTTCACTCACTGCCAACACTGACTTTAGGGATAATAATGGCCACACACAACGCCAATTTCAATAAACTCCTTCATTATGGCAGCACAGCACAGAATCTGAAGCGCAAGAACAACGGCAGCACTCCGGGGCAAGACTTGAAGTTCATATATTTCATGTTCACATCGAGCTCTTTGCTGCTTTGTTGAAATTGTTTTCGCATAAAATACAAATTTATTTGCATTTTTATTTGGTCATAATACAGTTTGTTTATTTGCCGTCCCAAGATACAAAAGCTGCAAATACATTTGCTTAAATATATACATTTTTGGTCAAGTGACAACCACAACAAACACTCTATGTGTGTGTGTGTGTGTGTGTGTGTGTGTGTGTGTTGGCATTGATATGCTGATGCTGATATATATGTTAGTTGAGTTGATAAATTTATTAACGCCCCAATCTGATGCCAGACTTGACTAAATCTAGGACCACATTTAATAAATATGATATTGATATATATTTATATTTGACAATATGTATATATATTTACGACTAGAACATTGTACAAGTAAGGGCAACCTCTAAAGAAATCGAACTGAGTTACTGCATAAATTGTGAAGCTTTTGCACTTAGCTGGCGACATAAAGATACAAATATAACTCGTAGAAATGTGTCACAAAATAGTCATGTAAAGTTTGCATAATCTTGTGTATAAAATATTAATAAATTACAAAATTAAATATTTCTATTCAATGTACCAAAAAATTGAACTTTTAACAATCAAGCTGGAAAAATGCTTTTAAAAAAAAGTATCTTTAAGTTAATCCTGTAAAAAATGCATTTAATGGTTGAGAATTTTGCAAAGAAAATTGAAATAAATTAATAAAAATTTATAAAATATATAAGTTGATAATTCTAACCTCAAGTTTTACTTGAAGTACTTTCTAAGCAACTGGACAAAACCTTAACTTTTCAATATATTTTTTGAGAATATTTACATTATTCAGCTTATGCCATGTGGTGCTTGCTTCAGAGTCTGAATTCTCGTCATAGCTATTAAGATTTTTATGAGCCACTGCAACATTTTGGTTTATAGATTGAATTTTTGTTCGAGTTACCACATGAACACACATATACATAACTTTTATACGAGTTGGCCATAAAGCCACGACTTGGTTTATGCAATAAGTAGTCAAATTAGAAGGCGTAGCTGGCCTCATAAAATGCCAAAGGGAACGAGTGATCGATGTGGCCATAGATATAACTATAAATAGATCTATTAGCGATTAGAAAAAGCCATGAATTGCCTAAATAAATAAATGAAAGTCAATATTTGCGAGCTGAAGGATTAAGCAGAAACAATTTGCTTATTCCTTTGTGAGAAGTTTTTTTTATGTTTTCAGTTTTTTTAATCTTTTTGTGTTTCCAACTCACACCACATACATCTGTGTTTTTTATTGTGCAGCTCAGCAAATGTCCAGCTTTGGCTTTGTTTGCACCCAGACGAGCTTATTTACCCTGCCCACATATACTAATTAAAGCTTTGTATACAATTGACACGCGGAAAGCGCATTTCTTCTCTATAATATGCTTATTAATATTGGCTTATACTCACATATCTTTAATGGCTTTCAGATTCACAAAGGCTTCCAACTGTATGTGTGTGATAAGGTTATACTGCAGATCCCTGTTGAAGATAGTTAGTTAAGAATTAAGTGGAAATAATACGTATTATATTATAAATCTTAAGTGAAGCAATAAAATTCTATAAAAAAAAATATCTAAAAAAAATTAAAATTTTGAAGAGAAATAATTTAAGAATTCAGTAGAAAATTATTTCTTTTTATTGCTTCACTTATGATTTATTTACGTATTAACGCAACAAAATTCTATTAAAAAAAAAAAATAAATAAATAAATAAATAAATCTTAACCAAATATAAATTTTGAAGAGAAATAATTCACAACAATTAGCAAATTCTATTTCAGCATTTCGAATTTTATAACTTAATATAATTTTAAAAACAATACAACACAATATTTCCACAAATTAATTTAATTTAATTTAAATGAGTAAAGTTTATATTTATTTTTATAAATTAAATTTGTTTTAAATGAATTAATTCTGTTTCTTATAGGTGCAATACAATATATTCATCTATAGTATTATATACTATTATAAAACATGAAAATTAATCATAATAAATTGCTAAATTGCTCAAATGCAGTCATTTCGTAAAGAAACTTTGCTGTTTTTATTGCAAATATATATTTCGTAAACGACAGCCCATCACTCACTTAACTATTCACTCAAATTGTCGCTGCTATTATTTGTCTAGGTTAATTTTCAAATAATTTTCAGGCCTCCAATGTGATGGGCCGCTACGCAGCGTGCGTCAGCTTAAACCAATTTTAGTTGAGCTGAGAATGGACATAAGCATTTGGTGTGCGCCAAGACGGGTTAGGGTTACTCAAACACACATTTATTTACGTGCGGCAATTTGTGATGCTGATTTATTTTCACTTACCAACGCGCCGGGTGCCCAGACGACCCATTGACTTATATTGTCAGCTATTGATGCATAAATTAATGATTATGTGAAGCCGACGCGCCGACGAAGATGCTTGATAAATGTTTTCAAATTGTTGCACAGCTAGAGATATGAAAGAAACACACACCCACACACACACACACATACGCACAATTTGCATGAGTTGACTTATGTTTAAATATTTGCTCTAACGCATATGCTCTGTGCAAACAATTGAAAGTGAAATTTATGCTTATTGACGCATAAATTTAAGCGTCTGAGGTGTCGAATTCAATAACATATTCCCAATATCAATTGCGACAACTATGCGTATGCGTAATTTGTTGGAACGTCTCTGGTGATTCAATTCTGCGAACTGTTAGCCCAGGAATGGGGAATTGGGAATAAGGAATTAAGGGATGGGGAATCGAGATTTGGATAGGAGTGGGTGCGAGTGAGGTTGCTGGGCCTTGCAGCAATGTAACCCATATAAATCTTGTTGTAGCGCCGATGATAGCGCTACCGAAAACGAAATGAAAGCAAAATGCAGTCAAGAGTAAAAATTACGCATACGCACCATAAAACCTAAGTACAACATATTTCAATAGAGTTTTCGACACTTTATGCGAAGAGTTCAGGGCAAGCAACATTTAAAACATTAAAAAAAAGGGAACCAAATCAAACCAACAATGTAATGAGGGCCGCCTTAAAGTGTGCGTCCTTGGCGCAAAAGCGCATTGAGGTCTTCCCTTTCACTTACAGCAGCTTTAAATTATCCAATTGAGCAAACGTTTGCGCGCCAATGTACTCGATGCGATTGTTATCCAAGAAGCTGCAAGAAAATCAAATTTAACAATAATTAAAATAAATGGTAAAGAGAATTTACGAAAGGAAGAATAAAAAAGAAACACTTTTGTAAGTTATGTAGTTTAAAAATCAAATTTATCTACCGAACTATAATTTGTTATTAATTTTGGGCATATTTTATGTGCTAAGGCTCAATTTTTTTTATTACTAAGTAGGTTGTGAAGTGGCTTCATTATATTAATTTTATTAAATATAAAAAATAAATAAATAAATATTGTTTAAGTTTCTTGTTCTATTATTATTATTTCTTTTATTAATTTGATATTTATTTCTTATTTATTTAGTTTTATTATTATTATTATTATTATTTTTATTTATTTATTTTATTTATTTATTTATTATTATTTTTTTTTATCTTAATCTGTTATTCAGATAATTAATATATCTTAATCAAATGTCATTTGATTCCCGGTTGATTCTTTACTCAAACCCCTTTTGACTCTCTCGGTAAACAAACGTTTTTATTTATTTAAAATTTGACTCAAGAGCAACGCCACTAACTATTTATGTCATGTGGGGGTATTTAACTGTTCGCAACTGTATCTAAGCCAAGGTCTGTTTGTATCTTTTCACGCTTTCCTGGCCAAATGATATATGGAAAGCTCTTTAGTTAGTTAATCCTGGTTTTTTGACTAACGCTATAAATTGAGCTTGTTTGCTGGTGTTTAAAAGCATTATAAAGCGATGCGTAGAATTCTTTACAAAAAATTTATGTTAGCTATTAGCGCTTCTATTGATAAACACAATACAAATGTTTGCTGGACGCTTCAGCTTCAATTTCTTCAAGTTCGCAAACTTTTTCTTTGACAGCTTTAAATGTTTGGCTCAGTGCAAATTGTTATTATGGACCATCCATGGCACATCGTAATGGCATATAACTGTTACACCCATTGCCAAATACACTCTATGGAGGAGCCCAACACATGCCCAACTGCACTTGATGGCCCCCACGCTCCGCCATTGCCTCAGCCAAAAAGTTCTGCCACAGACTGTGACGCAGACACTGTAAAGCATTTCACGCTTGAATACATCAACTGAACGCGAGTGTATGAAACCATAAAATCGTGTGGGCGTGGCACTGCCCAGCATACCCAATTCCTTATTTTTTTTTTTAATCTAACAAATAGCTACGGCATTCAGTCGCAGTTCCATTCTCAGTCCCAGTCCCAGCTGTTTACTTACATTTCGACGAGTTTGGGACCTTTGGTCAGCTGCTCGTTCCGCAGGGTCAGCCGGTTGTGGCTCAAGACGAGCCACTCCAGCTTGTGCATGGCAGCCAGCTGGTCCATGGGAAAGTAGCGTATTTGATTGTTAACAAGGAAGAGCCACTGCAGCGCCGGCAAATCCTTGAATACGTCATTTGGCAATTGGCTAAAATTATTATGGCACACCTCGAGGCGTTCCAGATGCTGCAGACCGGTGAAACTGCCCGCTGGCAGACGTGATATGTTGTTGTACTTGAGTGTACTGCAGATAGATATCACCTGTATATAATATACAAAAAGATCCGGTGACTGAGATTACACTTACAGTTTCTGTAGACTCGTTAAGTTGGCAAACAGATTTTCTTTCAGTGTTAAATTGTTGCGTATGATGAACAGATTTGTCACCTCATCGCTGATGCGCGGAAAGCGACGCAGCTTGGCGATCTTGCCGCAGTAAAGCATCGTGTCACCGCGGCATTGGCAGACACGTGGATATGTTGTAATAGCTATAGGAACGCAGATGAATGCAGTAATGAGAAACCAATTGCGAATGCATTTAAATGTATGCAAAATTAATAAATAAAATAATAAACAAATATAATAATAAATGAAAATATGAATCTATATTCAAATTAATGGAAAAATGTAAAAATAATAATTATAGTAATACACATAAACAATTAATAAATAAAATATTAAAAATAATAAACTAATAGTTATTAAATCGATTAATAATATTAATAACTAACAGATACAACAACAAATTAAAGAAGTTTACAATTTTATAAGAATTATTTAATATAAAAATAATAATAACAATAATAATTCAAAAAAATATATATAAAAATTGATCATATTAACAACAATAATAATATATAAATAAATAATAATAATAACTAAATTCGTATCCACTAAAAATTTAATTATAATATTATGTGAAAACAACATTTATATTTAACAGTGTTTCTCATTCAATATATTATTCATTTAGACTGTTTGATGACTGAGTTGATAAAGTTATTCAAGAACACAAAATTATGGTTTAAAAAGAAATTCATTATTTAATTATTTCAGTTTTTATTTAATCAAAATATGCAACAAATTTATAAATTTTTAATAATAATAATAATGAAAAGTTACTTAAATAGTTTAGTCAATTAATAAATTAGTCAGCATATGCTAACAATTTAAAAAAAATTATAATAATAACAATAAAAAAATCATAAATATATGCTAATGCTCATTATCATCAAGTTAGTATGGCGTGATAAGATTATATTTATTCTAGATTTTTATGTTTGGCTGAATGAACTTTAAGCGGATTTTGTTCAATTCAATCAAATACGTACCGCAGCGCATCAGAGGGCTTTGATTTCTGCTGCCCGCCAGCGATGACAAATCCCAGGCGCTGGAGTTTGAGCCAGCCATGGATAGGCGCTGTTGTTGTTGTATTTGCTGCTGTTGCTGCAGCTGCTTCTTCTTTTCAATAGCGTTACGTACAATTTTATCGGCCAGCTCCTTGCTGCCGTATAGATTGCCACACTCGACCGGATGCTCATCGCTGCCATCCGTACAGTCAAGATGCGTGTCGCACATCTGACGCTGCGGCACGCACTGTATACCATTGTTGCATGCAAAGCTGCCCTTGGGGCAAGGTCCTTGATAACAAAAACAAACAAAAAATAAATAAAAATGAAAGAAAGGAGAAAAATAATTAATAACGCCCAACGCAGCATTGGAAAAATAGATTGACCTGAATCGAAACATATTGACTCTTGCATTTTATTTGTAAAGCGCTTCATATTTTTCTGTATTACTCATACGTCACGCTGGCCATACAATGGCCCTCGCATATGAGTAATCTTACAATTGGACGCGGAACTTGTTTTGTCCAGCAGCGCTCTTCGTCTTCTTTAAGAGTTCACAAAAGTCACATAAAACAGTAAATCAATTAAAATGAATGTGCAGAAAACTTTTGATTACTTTTACTTCTACTTATTTTGCTCTTAGCATTGCTGTCTGCTTGCCTGCATTAGCATTTCATATACGAGCAATGCTAATGTTAGTGTATTAATTAGCATTTGTACAGATGCTATGGCTTTCTTTATACAACACTTTACACTTATTTGTCATTCGAATTGCCAATTTCTGCGGCACTTTAACAAATTTATGCTGTTGAGTGAATAATTCGCAGGAGTCATCAACAATTTGATGAGCTCGCTAAGCACCTATTAGACTTTTGTGCCAGGCAACAAAATTTAATTGAGCTGAATTATGCTCTTTAATAACATTTGGGAATTATAATTGAAAATTGTTTTGTATATTGCAAATTTTGAGTGCAAACTGATGGTGATATAAATTTAAATGGCAATAGAAATAGAAAGCTTAACAAAACTTCAACTTCACTCAATTTTATTCTACTTTTGGAAATACATAAAATACACTCTATAAATAAATTTGTAATACATACATTGTTTACCTTTATGTTAACTTCATCTTACAATATGTAAATAATTAAATGGAAAAATTAAATTTTTGTATAGAGAATGTTTTTCAATTTGAAAGCTTATCAAAATTATTGCGTATTAAAATAATACATATATAATAAAATTCAATTTTATAAAAGCTAAGTCAGTTTCTACTAAGCAAACAGAGCTAAGATGCTGTATTTATATAAACTATGACTTTATTAAAATTGTTTCAATCTTGCGTTTCTTTTTTCTACTTTCCTTAAATATAGATGATACAGAAATAGATACTTTAATTCATTTGCCTTTTAATAAACTGCAATAGCTTGTATATCTTTTTATGCATATCTTTTTATTCCTGTTATCTTTTCTGTCAAACTTGTGCAATCAATGATTATACCTATACTTAATTAATGACAATTTTTTGCACGACAATCAAATCAAATTGCGTCACTGTGGATAGATTTAGTTAAGCATAACAGCTGTCATATCCTTGAACCTGATCCTATGTGTGCCTGTGTATGGGTGTTTGCTAGGCACGCGCTATGCATTAGTTGCAAACACTTTTCATTTCATTTTCACTTTGTGCCAGCAGCCAAAGCACATAAATACAAATCTAGGCGGCATTTGGCTATTTGTCTGACTCGGGTTTAAGTCGCAGCGCCCAGTCACAGGGATCTGCTGATTTAATATAATAATTCTTATATCCCTGATGATGGTCCTTAATAAAAATACACAGACGCCACGTTAAGCCAAAATATGACATTCATCAAATATTTCGGCTCTGGCTATGGCAAATCAATAGGCAAATTGGCTCTTGGCATGCGAAAATCTGCCAACACGATGCGAAAATTGTGAAAATGTGAAAATTGTGAAAATCTTTATTCACATAAAAGAAAATACATCCCAGAAACATGCAGCAGCAGCAGTAGACACTGTAAAATAAATGCGAAAATTGTTTTTGCCCACTGGAAAAGTTTATATTTGCTTCGTTTTTTTATGGAACGATTTTCATTCTCTGCATGCCCTTTAAGTTCACAAATTACTTTCGAATACTTTAGAGCGCTTCAATTTATGTGCGATATGTGAGAGTTGAGCCTCATTTTTGTCATTTGATTTAGGTATATGTTGAAAGGGAATACAAATCAATAGATAGTTCATAAAGTTTGAAACTTTTTAGTTTTTGCTTTTTTTTTTTTTTTTTTTTTGTTAGTGATTTAAATTAGAAAATGAAAATTTGACTAGAGCACACCAAAGTCTAAAATGTTAAACCAGGGAAAATTAATCGAATATATGTAACAATTTGATCTCAATTACTATTAAATGATATTAAAATCAATTTGATTTCAATCGGTTCAGCCCTAATATAATTTATTATTCCAGATACTTTTCTTTAAATATCTTCGTTATATAACCAAAAGTAAAACAAACAATAAATTCATTAGTTTTCCATTGACTTTTCCTCATATATCCCTATTTCCTCAACGACCCTTTCATTTGATATTTGGCATACATTCTCTACTTACCCAAGCTTAGATAGAAGACCAGACCCGAAAGCAGCAAAACTATTGTTATAAAGCAAATGCCAGCGACTATGCTCCGTCCATAAACCATTTTGAAGACTTTTATTATGTTAAGTTTAGCGGTGGGCTTTTCCTTTATTATATATTTTTTAGCTAGTTAATAATTTGGCTGGCATTGCTTTGTCAGAGCCTGGACGGAGTTCATATTTTGTACGATTCGAAGTGGGTTGGCCATGGCCATGGCCTGTGGACTCACGCGGTTTTTACTGCAGTTTTTTACACTTCATTGAACTAATTTAAATTTACATTAAAGATGATATATAGAATCTTCAATATTTGACAGGGTGCCGTATTTTTACTGATTTATATCTCTTTGAATCTAATCCTATTGATTTATTATATTTTTTTACTTTAAATGAAAAGCTACAAAGCTGTTTAAAAGTGATAATAAATACATATTTGTAAACCTGCAGGCATTTTTAAATTTGTTAACGATGTGTCTACATCTTATATATATTTAAAAAAAATAAAATAAAAGAAAAGAAAAGAAAACAAGTGAGATCATTATGGGAGAGAGGGAAATACTGTCAAGCATTAAAATTACATATATCATCAAATAAAAATATGTCAACAGGCAGTTAAAATGTTTACAATTCAGGAAAAAAAAAACTCGTAAGAAAAGAAACAAAATTAATGGCTTTACCAAGCAGATTGTCATGAACATAAAAAACATTTTGAAAACAGTTATAGCTGAGCTTCAGAAAAGTAGTTGAATAAATTATAAAACTTCATAAGATTTATTAATATAAAATTTAAGTAAAAATAAGTAAATAAATATTTGCCGCTTTATCAATAGGCGCAAGGCAAGAGCACTCTATATAGACAGTTCATAATTTCCGCAAAAGGTCGACATTCGGCCCGAATGAATGCCAAAATGTTGTCTCATAATCTCAATCATCACAATTGAACAGCATTTGGTGTGGAAAATGTCGTAAAAACGTACGATTTTTTTCTTTTGAATGTGTCTGCCCTGCGTTTTACTTTTCTTTAGCTTATTATATATATATTCTAAGCTTTTCTTCTATATTCCACGTTTATATTTTATTTTATCTATATTTTTTTTTTTTTTTTGCCTGTGGCCACTTAATGCTCTTGACCAAGTCAAAACGCACATTTCAAGATGGTGCCAAACGATAGACGTCGGAAAAAAAGTAAAAGCGACAATTCAAGTGTGCGGCAAAACACGCACTGCAAGATGTCGGCGCGTTTTTAAACGCACGGGAAACGCGCGCTCGGTTTGACGCGTGTCAACTTACAAAGAGACAAATATAAGACAGGACTAAACAAGTCCGTGCACAGCGGGCAACTGAAACAGACAACAGCAATTGTTGATGATTTTGTTTTGCTGTCGCTGCTGCTACTGTTGCTGCTGTAGCGAAGTCCTTGCTTCGTGTCCTGTTCGGTCTATGCTGACCGTCGCGGCACATTCGTATTGTGGCAAGCAATTTGTGGCAGGAGTTGGCCATTAGACCAATATCTGGCAGCAGCTACATTTAATAATAGAAGACATTTACTTTCCCGTTTATGCAGACTCCTTTAATATCTGACAGTTACCTCTTCCTTCCTCTTATCTTATATTAAAAATAAATTCAGAATGTTTTGTTTTTTAGTTTTTGAAGAGCAAACAAATAAAATGATAAAAAATTATGTATTTATTAGCTAATAGTTATAATGCAAATAGAATTTGTTCTAAAAATTTGTGTCTTTAGTTTAATTAATAGTTATATACTTATATATTATAAACATATAGTATGTATATTGCTGTGACATAGCCCCAAGCAAAAAATGCTCATTATTGAATGTTTCTATAATTATATAAAATTGGAATGCATTTTCCAAAAAAGCTACAAATCTGATTTAAGTACTAATTGTTTAACACATTTCGCAATTTTCGACTATAGTTAAGCGTTTTCTAAACACTTTCCAAGCGGAAACAGTTGACAACAAAGCAATTGCTAATTTGTTCCTTTGCTAAAGCTGCGCTAAGTATATATTTAATAATAATTTGAAATTCATTTCTATTTAAAATGGAATGGGCATTAATCACTAACTGCTCAACTTAATTGTTAAATCAAGGCGAGTTTTACAATTTTCATTTAGAAACAATTATTGCAACAATTTCCGATTCCTAATGGCGCATGATGAATGATTGAAATACATTTTATAGACTAGCAACAAAATATGTTCTATTAATTAGGCATATTTCAAAGTTTAAAGTTAATCGAATCATAAGTTATAGCACAAATGAATTAGTACATATAAATTACAAACATAATTTGTGGTGTGATTATTTTGAAATTACTTGCTGAATAAACATTATAAAAATTTTGCGAAATTTGTTTGTGCACTAATAAACTATTATTGTGTGGGTTGTGTCTAAAAATTTGTAACAATTAACATTGCTTGCAGAGATCCATAAGGTATTTTCATTATTTTTTTTTTAGAAGAGAAAATATGCACTTTATCGTTGTAAATTTGTGTCTTGCATATATTGTGATATCACAATATGTAAATATAAATATTTAGAGTTTGCGCTCTATGCATACTAGATATGTAAATCACCTCCTCATCTTTTGTTCCCCCAAGTTGCTTGAGTGTAAAAATTATTTCGTTGCATTCAAATGTTCTGCTGTCTCTTAGACCCAAACGCCGTGAGGGTTCTTGCTGGTGGGCACTGCTGTCTCCAACTGTCGTGGTGAGCCTATAATGCGACGACTACTGCCCTGTTTGTTAGGTCCTTCAAGTAGGTGCTTGATCTCCTCGGTGGTGGTTACGGTCAGGCTTTGTAGATTCACTTCCTTCATTTCGTTGACAAGCTGCTCTACCTGTCGCTTCTTGTCGGCAATGGCATGCTCAATCATTAGCAGCTCCTTTTTAAGATTATCAGCCGTTTTGTTCGATGTGTCTGTGTTGTGCAGTGCCTGGTCAATATCACTTTGTATGCGTTCCATTTCCATAAGGAAGTCACGTTCCACAGTTTGTCTATATGAAATATAATTTGATATTGTGTTTCCCATTGATTTATGTAATATGCTTACCTGCTGTTCTGTTGTTGCTGCTCTAGCTCAATGTCGTCCATAAGCAAACGCATTTTGTTTTTGCACTGCAGCAGTTCGGTCTCACAATTAGCCAGTTTGGAGCGAAGCAATGCGATTTCTGACTTTAGTGTCTTCTCTTGCTGTTTTACCAATTCGTTCTCTTCCTCGACATACTGTAGTGTTTGCAACTGTTCGCTACCTTGTCGAAATATTTGATCCGCCTTGGATATTTCTCGTGATATGACTTCTAATTCAATTGCATGATCACGCTCTCTACTCTCCAGAAAAACGATTTCCGTATCAAACTGTAATTAAAATCATAATTTAGTAACATATGCTTAAATTAGTTATATTGTGTAGAACCTTTTGCAGCTCCAATTGCTGTGCGGTAATTTTCTCGCGCTGAAACTTGATTAACTGCAACAGATCATTATATTGCGTGGCCTGAAACATGCTCTCACCCTCATCCATGCACTGATTGCTAGCATTGTTGTTGTTATTGTTGTTGCTATTATTATTATTATTATTATTATTATTATTATTATTATTATTAGTAGTGTTGTTATTATTATTATGCGCCTCGTAGTCGCTGAGGAATGGATTTGTTGTAGAGGATGCATTGGATATGGTCTCAGCAGCGCAACTGCTGGGCGGCAAGCGTGGCATCTGGCACATGGGACTGTTGCGAGGTGGCGGAGGATCTCGATAAGGCGGAGGCACCAGAGCACCATTTGATGAAATTGTGGGCGTTTGCTTGTAAAGTTCCGGTGAGTTGTTATTATTATTGTTGCTGTTAATGTTGCTATTGACATAAATGTCGCATAGATTCTCATTGCTACTATTGTTATTATTATTATTGTTGTTGTTGTTATTGTTGATATATTCATTCGGACTAGCGCGTCGCAGTTCATTGCTGGATTTACTCAGCTGACTGTAAATGTGTTGATTATTGTTGTTGTTGCCACTGATATTATTGTTGTTATTATTGTTGTAGAAATCGGTGTAATCATTTGAAGCGTTCGCATTGCTGTTGCTACTGCTGCTCATGTCTAATGGATTTGAGAGAGATTTCTCATGCTTGGGCAGTAATGGTACCGCTTTGTTTGATTGCGACAAATGTTGTTGCTGTTGCTGCGTAAGCTGCTGCTGCTGCTGGTACTGCTGCTGTGGTATGCCTTTAACTATGCCAATGTTGTCGAATTGTTTGGCATCATAGCCGCTATAAAAATAAAATACTCTTTAATGCTGTAGTTGAGAGATATTAAAAGTGCGAGCAAAACTTGTTTGTAATAGCTGAGATTAGCAAATCTAAACTATATAATTGCTAAATTTTTACAACTATGAGAAATTTTTGAATGAGTAATAAGTGGTATTCTAAACCAATCAATAGTTAGCAATAGATATATTTGTTATATGTATTTCTATAATACAAATTACATAATATAGAGGTACGATGTGGACAGCCTTGCCTGTAAGAGGAAAACACTTGAAGATCTAATGTGCTCTGAGACAGACAGATCGGCTATATAGCTGCTATACAGCTGTTAGTGCCGATCGTCTATGTCTATACATTTAAAAGTTTCACAGATTTGTACATGTTTTTACAAACATTTATCTCTTATTATACTCGCTTTAACCTTCTATTGCTACGCACCCAAAACTTTTTTTCAGCTCTTTTGCTCGATAGCCCAACTCAACGCTCGATTTTTGTTTTTGCAATGTAGGCGGCGGCGGCAATTTGCTTTCAATACTATTGTTGTTGTTATTGCTGGGGCCAAGCGGCTTTTTAGTAGTCATGACTGCATAGCTGTTATTAGGGTGATGTTGTTGCTGCTGTTGTTGCTGTTGCTGTGGTGTGGCCTGCTGCTTGTTCTCGGATCGCTGCAATATAAATTGCACATCATTTGCATACTCGCCCCATTTAAGCAGCAGCTTCATCGGATTCTCATTGGGCGCGAGATGTCGCTCATTATTACGCCAGCGTTCGATTAGCGTAAAGCGACCCACTTTGCCTGTGGCATGGGCCAAGGCAAAGACGACATCCTGCAAGGAAATATATGGCATATAAATGTATATATTATATACTGAATACGAGAAAACACTATTAACTAATATGTAATAGCCTTATTCGCTAATTAAAAATTTATAAATATTTGTTAATAATCAATAACTTATTGAGCAGATAAACAGTCGAAAAAGCTACATTTTTAGAGTAAATCAAGTTTATAAGAATTAGCTCGTTTCATATTGATTGACCCAATTATATAGCTCTTTTGCACTGGTATTAAAATCAATATGTTTAATACGCACCTGGCAGGTCGTGTTTACCGTTACACCACAAACAATTCGCTGTATGCCCTCAACCCAAACTTTCAGCTCCATCTTGGATGTATAAAATTAATTAACTTGGGATTTCGATTTTGTTGTTCTTGTTTTTGCTGCTGCTGTTGTTCTTGCTGCTGCTGCCAGAAAATTACTACTAAAGTGGAGTCTAATTATTTCCAAACGCAGCGCAGCGCCGACGAAGCTTGAAATGCTGTCGCGAGGGCAGCGAAGCGTGTTCCTTGTTGTTGCTGTTTTTGTTTTATTGTTGATATAGCATCGCCATGGATAGAATGTGAATGTTGTTGTTGGTGTTGCTGCTGCTGCTGCAGTAGTACCAAATTGGGGGTGGAGCTGCACTTCCACTTTTGCTTCTCGCTGTCACGTTTGTTCCCTTTCTTTCTGCTTTGCTGTAGCTATTTTTCCCCAATTGCTTCTGTTGTCTGTTTGTGGCTGTCGTTGCTGCTTCACTTGCACTTATTTCTGGTTACAACGCGAGAGGGTGTTGCGGGTTGCAGGTGTATGTACGGGTGTGCTAGTATATGCTTTGCTTTGTGTATGTGTGCGTGTGTTCTGAATCACTTTTTGTTTATTTTTCGCTTATTTATACTACTGTTTCCTTGCACACATTATTTTTCTGTTTCATATGCACCCTATAGTAACTTTTTACATATTGTGCACGCACGATTTCTTTAATTTTTATATTTCTTTGAAGCGAAAAACAAATGCACAATGCGCGCATTGTTGTTGGCATGCACTTGTACTCGATACCCGTAGTAGAGCCGCACTGACATTCAAACCAGGGCTGACAACTGTGCTGAATATACCATATATATTTATTGAACAAGCATATAAAATATTTAAAAAAAATGTAATATTTTTAATTAAACACTTATTAAGGTTATATTGCCATGCTTCTATCAATAATAAGTTAAGAAGTAATTACTAATCGATATATCGCATAACGAAAAGAGTTTGCACAGCGTCACCAGTGTATACATATATTTTTGATATACATATATATATATATCAAATTGCTCATCGATAACTAATAAATTAGCTACTGTATATCGATAGAATATCAACAATTCACTTTGCAAGTTGAACGAAAACAATTGCAACTAGCGCAGTAGCAGCGCAGCACTTGTAAAAGGAAATAGTTTTCATACAACTTATATTGATTTAGTGTGTACCACAAAGAATACAAAAATATTCGGTAAAGTTCTGCCTACGGAAACAACGACAGCAATTGTTGCTCCCTTTGGGGCCAAGTGTTTCCACATCGCCTACCACCGTATCGTTGTGTTCGTCTGTGTATTTGTGTGTGTGTGTTAGTGTGGAGCAGCAGCAAAAAATGGCCAGTGAATGTTACACAGCTGCACAAACATGAACTCGAGTTAGGCCAATCAGATATAGCATCTGTTTCTGGGTGCAGACGTAGATACTAAGTATAACGCGTTTGAATTTCGGGGCGCAGCGGCCACAGCTGCTGTTCAGTTACTCTGCGTGTAAACAAAACACAAGTTAGAAGTGGAGCAGCGCGAGCCCAGTTAACAACAATAACATCACCAACAAAAACTACAACAACACTTATCACAATGACCAGTCGCAGTCGAGCTATATTAAATGTTAATCTCGATACGGTCATGGCCAACGATCCGTTGCGTGAGCTTTTCGAGGCCTGTAAAACAGGTGAAATAGCCAAAGTAAAGAAGCTGATAACACCACAAACAGTTAATGCACGCGACACAGCTGGACGTAAATCAACGCCATTGCATTTTGCAGCGGGTGAGTAACGCAATCCTTTGTTGACCCCAGCACACACCCAAAGGTTGACGTACTAGCTGTCTTACAGATTCCCATTTTTTACTTTACTTTTTTTCGTAAAATCTGGAAAAATCTTGTCTCATGTAACAGCTTTCAGAAGGAGCCGTAGTCATTTCAAGATGGATTTCTAGGTTGAATATGAGCTTGTTGTCTATTTTAAATTGGACTTAGGCTTATTTATGGCAGCGCAGTGCCAGCCCCCATCTCCACCCCCACCCCTATTGATTCACACATATGTATGTATGCATTCGCTACTGCTGCGATTCTGGCCTTGATCTAGTTTTGGTTGCTGCGACGAACGTCATTGTTGCCTGGCTAAAAGTCGGTTCACCGCCCGGGCACCCATACACCCCCGCTCCTATCAAATTTCCCCTTTGCCTACAATTATCCGCTAACCCTGCGCACGCTCGGCTCGCAAAGTTGACCTACTTTTTTGGTTAGTTTCGTTTCGTTTCCGGAACTCTCGACGACCGCCCAGCATTGACTATGTGTTGCATTTGGCATTTGGCCCAGCTAACTTGATTTCCTACTTTGCGCCTGGTCAGCATCCTGCTGACGTCGTTTTGCATCTGCCTTTCTGTTGGCCTTGCCTACGCACTACTTTTAAAACTCTGAGTGGCTCAAACCGCATTCAACTCTAACTACGAATTTCACTTTTTGCTTTGTTGGCTCGCCTGTCACGCCCAAGCGCACGCAGTTCAACCGCCGCCCCAACTCCTTAACTAATTAAAAAATACCTTTTGTCGCTTATGGAAAGAGGCATGAACGGTAGCTGTAGCTGAGGGAGCGGTACTTGTGCGTTTCACGCCCTTTGCATATCAATTTTTTGCTGTTTTTTTTTTTTTTTTTTTTGAATACCCTCTCAATGTCCATTTCAAATTAGATATGTCGTTGGTAATCTATTTAAATAAAAATCGTTATATATTATTGTTTTACATTCAAATATAATATTTTTTTTTTTTTTTTAATAATTCAATATTTTTGAAAAGTCCACAAAAAAATGAATTTAATATGAACTAGTTTTATTTATATGATAATTTCTATTGATTTCATATATTAATTGTATATAAATTATACCAACTTTAATATATTTACTATATTTTATTTAAGAAATATATATTTAAGTTCCTTACTTTAATTTCTGTAAAATTTAAAAATGTATCAATGTTTTCTAATTTATTTATGTCCTCTGATAATCTTGATAAATATATGATCTGAAAACCGGAAATTAGATATTACATTAATATATTAAATAGATAAATGTTATACCTTTTAATTTATTCATTTATTTTCTAGAGTATTTGAAATGTCGGCTCACAACTTATTCTGATTTTGGTTGTCTATGATTCATACTTACTTTTTTTTTTTTTACTTTTGTCTTGCTTTTTATTTTACGTTTAACTGTTTATTGTTTTGACTGTGTCTCTAAACTGGTTTTCCAACCAATTTTTAGTTGTTGTCATTGTTGTTGTAATGTCTTTTGTCACGTTCTGAAGACAGACAAAAAAAGTGAGATCTACCAGAGCTGCTATTGACAGAGTTTTCACCTTGTTGCTGGCAATGCTTAAAGTCTGAGCAAACTAGCAAAAGTTGCTACGCCTCGCTCCGCCTCTCCACAGACCGCCCCGCCCCACACCTGTTGCAAATTGCAACACGTTTTTGTATAAATATCGAAGCACCCCTTCACTCAGCCAAGAATTTCATTAATTTAATTATATATCCGATTCACTGTTATCTATGCTATTCTTTATTTGCACGGCTTTCTTGTTTGCAAAGACGATAAGAAACTCGATAATTATTGCTGACACGTATTCGTAGCTAACGTCTCAGAAAGGCAAATAAAACGAGACCTTCTTAGCCACTTCTACAAACTTGCAAGACTTATACCATTTGCTTTTTATTAGTCAAGTGGCAATTGTTGCATTGGCCTTCGAACTTTTTTTTTGGGTTTATTTTAATGATAAACCTAGTCAAGCTTTTTGCGCTCAAGGAGTTTGCTTTATGACTTAAAACAGTTCAAACACAATAGACATAACAATTATAATAATAATAACAACAATAATATATATAACAACAATAACAGCCAGCTGTTGCACATTGAATTGCCCAAGTCACACACAGCTAATAATATTTTCCATTCTATTAATTTTTCGCATAACATTCGTAATTGTTTTGACCAAAATAATATAAAGTGAATGGCTAACAAAAAAGAGTTTCGCAAAAAGTCTTCAGGGAAGACTTGCCTTATAAAGTCGGTTTTCGTTACGGTTCTTAAAGCTCTCTAAGCAATAATTTGTTACACATTAATTACTAGTTTAATTCCAGTTTGTTTTGACTTCCTGCTTGTCGAAATTGAAATTGCATTAACAATATAACTATATAAATTCATTAATCACTTTTAACAATAACAGTGTGGCAGCCTAATGCTGCAACCATAACAGCGCCCCTATGCCTCTAATGCCTGCATCAATTGATAAACTTCTATATTCAGCATTCCTTCGTCGGCTCAACATTTAAACTATTGAGAAATATTTCGATGTATAACCTTTTCGATCTTACTTTTATATGTGATATACAAGATATTTATTTATTTTGCTTATGTACAAATCTTATCTTTATACGACAAACATATTTTCAAACTATCTTCTTGGGTTGGTGACTAATATATCAGACACACGTATTATGGGGTGAATAGATTAAAGATAAGATTGGAAAAAACAATTTTGTAAATAAAGAAAAAGTACTAATATATCAACAATTTTATTGAAAGTTCAAATTGTGGCCAATTTCAATAGTGAATGTCTCCTCTATTTCTTAAATGATCGAAATTATATACAAATCATGTTTCCTAATTATTTATTTAAACATTAAAAAACACGTTATGATTCATTATATTTATTGTAGCTTCACATTTCACCTTTGCACTGTGTTGGGCTCTTGGCTAGATCAAAGATAACATTTTTATATACAGATGTGTCGCAAGGTGGGTCTAATGGGTTGACAGCTTTCTTTAGCTCTGAGCTGAATTCTCTTTTTGTCGTTTTGTTATCCAAACAATAAGCTAGACTAAGATTTATGACGGCACCAAGGTTGCGCGCCACGTTCAGCTCAAAGAGAATGTCGCGGCGGGGGTGGAAACTGTTGGAAATCTGTTAGTCGCGAAGGTCTCAACCCTCGAGCGAATGCAGAGACAAAGCAACTGACAGTTAGTTAACCATGGAAGCCACTTTTAGGGCTTTCTACCAGCTCATGTTTAGCATTGGATCTAATGTAATGCACTAACTGTTCCTTCTCTTCTTCTTCTGCTGCTTCTGTTGCAGGTTATGGCCGACGCGAGGTGGTTGAGTTTCTGCTGAGCAGCGGTGCTTCCATACAAGCCTGTGATGAGGGTGGCCTGCATCCGCTCCACAATTGCTGCTCCTTCGGTCATGCGGAGGTGGTGCGGCTGCTGCTGAAGGCTGGCGCCAGTCCGAACACCACCGACAACTGGAACTATACGCCACTACACGAGGCGGCCAGCAAGGGCAAAGTGGATGTGTGCTTGGCACTGTTGCAGCATGGGGCCAATCATACCATACGCAATTCGGAACAAAAGACGCCACTGGAGCTGGCCGATGATGCCACGCGGCCAGTGCTAACGGGCGAATATCGCAAGGACGAACTGCTCGAGGCGGCACGCTCTGGTGCTGAGGATCGTTTGCTCGCGCTGCTCACACCCCTCAATGTCAATTGTCATGCGAGCGATGGCCGTCGCTCTACACCGCTGCATCTGGCTGCGGGCTATAATCGCATTGGTATTGTCGAAATACTTCTGGCAAATGGTGCCGATGTGCATGCCAAGGATAAGGGCGGTCTGGTGCCGCTGCACAATGCCTGCTCCTACGGCCACTTCGATGTTACCAAGCTGCTCATTCAGGCCGGCGCCAATGTCAATGCCAACGATCTCTGGGCATTCACACCGCTGCACGAGGCCGCCTCCAAGAGCCGAGTGGAGGTATGCAGTCTGCTGCTCAGTCGTGGAGCTGATCCAACGCTTCTCAATTGCCACAACAAATCTGCAATTGATGCGGCTCCGACGCGGGAGCTACGCGATCGCATTGCCTGTAAGTGCTGAAAAGAACTATAGAATGTGATTTTATTTTGGTATTAGGCTATGTTTTATACGTAATTGAAATTAAGTTTCGTCTATCTATCTAAAAAAAAAAAAAAATAAATAAATAAATAAATAGTCTCAGATTCATTTAGAGAATAAACTGAATATTATATATTATGCTAAATATTTATTTAAAAATTTGTTTTTTTATGCATATAGAACTTATTTCTGTTTTAACTTTAAAGTAATCATATTATTTTCCATTGTATTTTCTTCCTAATCCTCAATCGCTCTTCTGTTGCAGTTGAATATAAAGGACACTGCCTGCTCGATGCATGCCGCAAATGCGATTTGTCGCGTGTCAAGAAACTCGTTTGTGCCGAAATCGTGAACTTCGTGCATCCGTACACTGGAGATACGCCATTACATCTGGCGGCCGTTTGTCAGGATGCGAAACGCAAGCAGCTGGTGGAGCTGCTGGCACGCAAAGGAGCGCTGCTCAATGAGAAGAACAAGGCATTCCTCACGCCTTTGCATTTGGCCTCTGAGCTGATGCACTACGATGCGATGGAGGCGCTTCTGAAGCAGGGAGCCAAAGTAAACGCCCTAGATAGCCTCGGGCAGACGGCTTTGCATCGTTGTGCACGCGATGAGCAGGCCGTGCGTTTGCTTCTCTCCTATGCTGTGGACACCACCATTGTGTCGCTGGAAGGTCTGACAGCGGCCCAGCTGGCCTCGGACAGCGTGCTGAAGCTGTTGAAAAATCCACCAGACAGCGAATCCCATCTGCTTGAGGCAGCCAAGGCTGGTGACCTGGATGCAGTGAGACGGATTGTGTTGAATAATCCACATACGGTCAACTGCAGAGATCTGGATGGACGCCACTCAACGCCGCTGCACTTTGCCGCTGGCTTCAATCGGGTGCCAGTCGTGCAATTCCTTCTGGAGCATGGCGCTGAGGTCCATGCTGCTGATAAAGGTGGACTCGTTCCGTTGCACAATGCCTGCTCGTATGGCCACTACGAAGTCACCGAGCTGCTCGTCAAGCACGGCGCCAATGTCAATGTCTCCGATTTGTGGAAGTTTACGCCGCTGCATGAGGCAGCCGCTAAGGGCAAATACGATATATGCAAGCTGCTGCTGAAACATGGCGCCGATCCTATGAAGAAGAATCGTGACGGCGCCACGCCTGCTGATCTCGTCAAGGACTCGGATCACGATGTGGCCGAGCTGCTGCGCGGGCCCTCAGCTCTACTGGATGCAGCCAAGAAGGGGAATTTGGCGAGAGTGCAGCGTCTCGTCACATCGGAGACGATCAATTGCCGGGATTTGAATGGACGGAACTCGACACCGCTGCATCTGGCCGCGGGGTACAACAATTTCGAGTGTGCTGAGTATCTGCTGGAGCATGGCGCTGATGTCAATGCCCAGGACAAGGGCGGACTGATACCCCTACACAATGCCAGCTCCTATGGGCATTTGGATATTGCTGCACTGCTCATCAAGCACAAGACGGTGGTCAATGCCACGGATAAATGGGGCTTTACGCCGCTTCACGAGGCCGCACAGAAGGGACGCACACAGCTCTGCTCTCTGCTCTTGGCCCATGGGGCCGATGCCTATATGAAAAACCAGGAGGGACAAACACCCATTGAGCTGGCCACAGCCGACGATGTCAAATGTCTGCTGCAGGATGCCATGGCGACATCGCTCAGTCAGCATGCGCTTAATGCTTCTACGCAATCCCTGGCCAACCCCTCACTGGCACCAGATGCAGCGGCAGCTACCAACTCAGCTACAGCCGCATCGGCTGTATTGCCATGTACTGCAAGTGCAACGGGATCTGCATCTGCCCTGCTCGCACCCACCACGGAGATAGTTTTGCTGCCCTCGGGCGCATCAATGACGCTTAGTGTGCCAGTGCCGTTGCCTCTGAACAGCTGCACGTCACGTCTCAGTCCGGCACAGGGCGCCGAAGCGCATGGCGCGGAGAGCTCGAGCAGTGAGGAACTCTTGTCCGATCCGGAATCGATAACAAATGTGTCCAGCTTCTTGAGCAGCCAGCAGCTGCATCATCTGATCGAGCTATTCGAGCGCGAGCAAATTACGCTGGATATACTGGCCGAAATGGGTCATGATGATCTCAAGCAAGTGGGCGTATCCGCGTACGGTTTCCGGCACAAGATACTCAAGGGCATTGCCCAGCTGCGAGCCACAACGGGTAAGTAGCTAATATTCGTACCAAATTCTTATTGGTCAACTGTAAACTCTTCACAGGCATTGGCAATAATGTTAACCTGTGCACACTGCTGGTGGATCTGTTGCCGGATGACAAGGAGTTTATCGCCGTCGAGGAAGAGATGCAAGCCACCATACGCGAGCATCGTGATAATGGACAAGCTGGTGGTTATTTCGTACGCTATCACATAATTAGGGTATGCTTGTAACAATTGATGCCTCGCTGGCTTTCAATAATTTCAACTTTCTTTTTTCGATTCGTAGGTGCAAAAGGTGCAGAATCGTAAGCTATGGGAACGTTATGCACATCGGCGTCAAGAGATCGCCGAGGAAAACCTTCTGCAGTCAAACGAGCGCATGCTGTTCCATGGCAGCCCCTTCATAAATGCCATTGTGCAGCGTGGCTTCGATGAGCGACACGCCTACATAGGCGGCATGTTTGGGGCGGGCATTTATTTTGCAGAGCACAGCTCAAAGAGCAATCAATATGTCTATGGCATAGGCGGCGGCATCGGCTGTCCAGCGCACAAGGACAAGTCCTGTTATGTGTGTCCCAGGTAATGCGTAGACAAGAGTCATTTGGGGATCTATAATTAAAGAAATGCATTCTGGTTTATTTTAGACAACTACTGCTATGTCGCGTCGCATTGGGCAAATCCTTTTTACAATACAGCGCCATGAAGATGGCTCACGCACCGCCTGGCCATCATTCGGTGGTTGGACGCCCATCGACAGGCGGCCTACACTTTGCTGAATACGTTGTCTATCGTGGTGAACAAGTGAGCATTGGATAAGTTTTCTTTCGCTATCAGTTTCATTAACCGCTGTTACTTTGCAGTCTTATCCAGAGTACTTGATAACCTATCAAATTGTGAAGCCCGATGATAGCGGTGTGGAAGATACAAGATGATGGATGCCCTCGGTTGGCTCGACGCCCACAACAACATTGCCAGCATTGGCAATAGCGCAACAGCAACCGCAACAGACCTCAGCCACAGTGAAAGCCACAGCTACAGTCACCAACAATGCTCCAGTTTCGGCTACAGCCCCAGCTCTAGCTCTAGCTCCAGTTGCCAAGCGGCGGCATAAGCTCGCCCAGAAATATCAACAGCCAGTGCCGCGTTTACCCATGTCGTTGCAATTGCAATATCATCAATATCAGCCGCAGCAAATGCACCAAATGGTGACTACCAAGCAGCCGGCACCGGCTGGAGTTTTTAATACGCACAACAACAACGTTAATCATAGCTATAGTAATAATAATGATAACAACAACAGCAGCAGTGGCTACGGCGGAGGCAGTATCAGTAGCAATAACAACAATGATATGTCGCCCATATCGAATACCAATAGCTACTCCTCGGTTGATACAAATCAAACGATATTGAACTCCATCTCCAATCAACGCAGTGCTGGCACCAACAGTCAAAGCCACAATCAACATCGTCCGGCGCCGAGCCACAACCGTAAATATAGTCAATTTATGATCATCACGCCCGCCGTTTCCATTGATCGCGATTTCGAGAAGGATTCACATTTGGATTTTGAGGACTTTGCCAATGCAGCGCACAACAACGGCAATCTGTTCCGTTTGGGTCTGCGACGCAGCGACAGCAGCAGTGGTGATGACAGCGGCAACAGCAGCGACAACAGCTTTCGCTCCAACTATAATCCATATGTGCATCATAGTCGCCAGCCCTTGCTGGCCAAAAAGGGCCAAAACAGCAATGGATCACATCAGTTTTATGCCTTCCCAAGCTGGCGCTGGTGCACACTGCTGTGTGCGGCGATGCGCTGTTTTGGCGCCGGCCATGGCAACCAGGCGCCCTACAGCAGCTCCTTTGTACCACACCATCGCTTGCGTCGCTGTAGCTCTTATAATGCGGACATCGCCTATGATTATGAGCATTTTGCGGCGCCGTTTAAGGCGCGTAAGACTCGCGATCATATGAATAATATCACGTATGAGTTGTGACGTTGGCCGCTGCCAATAATGGTTATTATGCATTTTGATCTCTTTGTCGCCGTTGTATTTGTTGATCTAATCCTAATCTTTCAGCTCCTTATTAGACTTTATTACAAATTATCATTATTAGCTATGAATGTCGTGTACTGTGTGTCGTCGTTTATTCCAGCTACAATTCCGATTATCAAATGAAAACAACAACAATTAAAAAAGAGCAGCACATTTTTTGAGTGATTTTAATTCGAACTTACGAGTAATTAATAATACTATATACAAATAGCGATTATGCGAAAGGAAAAAAATACGAGCGTGATTATGCATATTGGTCGCGCGTTTACTTAAGTGTTTAAATTTAGCTAATTAATTAAACAAATAATGACAACAATTCAAACTCCAATTAAATTTAAATATACAATATATATACAAAATAAAACAAGTGTATTTTTTTAAATTAGATTTCAAAATTCCGCTAAATTAATTCATGGCTGCGAGCTTTGCATTGACATTCAAATTGATTGCAGCACTAACCATACATGTTTGTTTAGTAGTTATAGATTCGATAGTCGAACTGGGCATAGAAAATGAAAGCTCTTGCTTTGGATTTTAAATTTAGATAGATAATTTTATAAAATATATTAGAATTATAAGCTCTACTCAAAAATTAATATACAATGGGTAATTTTAATTCATAACAAATTTCTTTTAAATGCGTAGCAGTGAGCTTAAAATTAGGTTCAGAACATGATGTTGGCAACGCAGGCCGTCTAGTTGCTAAAGCTAAATACTATGACACTCAATGTATCTGTTGCCTGCGCTGCATTTGGCGTAATTTGCAACTGTCAAACCGCTGTCAAGTTTAAGTGCGCCCACAAAAATGTTTCAAGCTGGCGAGCGATTTTCAAGAATAATGATGATGAACACTTAAATACGCAAATATCTTTCTTTTGGCCACGCACAGATAATCACATTTCACTGTCAAAATGCAGCATTTAATGTTGTGGTTTTCGTTTTTCACTCTTTTTTGTTTCCTTTTTTTTTTTTTCTTTTTTGGTAACAAATGCAAGTAATTTGATTAAATTATATAATTACAGGGCACCAGGCAGCAGAGAAGCGACTGTTGTCCCAGATGAGACGCACACAGACGTTGTTTGCGACACTCACTGCAGGCCGGGACTAGTGCAATTTGTATTTTCGCATAACAACAAATAAGCACCAGGCACGACCTACATCAGGTGACGTTTTAATGTTGCACAGCACTTAACACATGCACACACACACACACACTCATGCAAAGGTGGCAGTTACACACATTCCCATAACAATATCAATAAACCAAACGGGTCCGTCAGCCTGCCCAGCCATCACAGCGTTCCATTGCGAGGCTGTAATTTAATTAAAATATAGACACATTAATAATCAAATGCAGGTAAATGAAGTGCCGCCTGCGGCATTTGCCACAAATTGGCGTCATAGCCACGTTACCTGCATCATAGCCATACATATGTATACTAAATATATACTAAAAAAAAGGTTAATCGCTGGTTTTATTCAAGTTGTACATATGAAAAATATATGTTAAGAATATGTACATATAGGATATTATATCGCCTACAGTCAAGTTTTAAAATTAATTTAAATTACATTTGTATTTCTTTTGGTTTGCCTTAATATCCATTAGATTTCCCCTCTAATCTTCTTCGTCCGTGGTGCTGACTTCCACGGATTTGGGCTTTTGCAACTCACTTTGCTCGTTCGCAATGGATGCTTGGACTAGTTCGCGTGTAAATTTTTCAATCAGTCGCATGGACATTGAATGAGGCAGCTCATTTAGCGAATGCGAAACAAATTCGCCGAAGGCTCGAAATTTGGGATATGTGGTTGATGCAGCTGTTGTCGTCGCTTTGGCAGCCGATGCTGCTGCTGCTGCCGCTGTAGTTGCTGCAGCTGTTGATGCTGATGCTGCCGCAGTTGCATGACTTTCTTCTAAACGTCGTTTGGCTGCTGGTGCGTCCTCTTCCAACGCTGGCGGCGAACGCTTTGGCTTAGCCACACGCAACAACTGCTCCGACTGGCGAAAATTGGACAATTGCTGTTGCGCTGCTCTGTCATTGAGTAGGTTGCTATTGCTGTTGCTGTTATTGCAGCTGCTGTTGCTGATGCCATTTATGGGCGTGCTGCTGTTTGGTATACTGCAATATACATATGTATGTATATAACATAAATATTAATAAAATTGTCATAGTTCGGTGCTGATCTCACCTGAGCATTGTGGTCACTGGCAGCTGTCCATCGCAGTCATAATCCTCGATCTCCTCATAGTCGGCATCCAGTTCATGTTTTATACATTTAGGCAGCTCATTGCTTTCGCTGTTCACATCGTCCACATCGAAGGGTTCCTCATCGTCCTCATCATCCGGCTGCCCATCCAGCGACTTGCATTGCGTCTTATACGAGCGCCTGGTACGTATGTGGTCCGAGAGAAAACTAAGATTCTCAAACAAGGGCCATTGGCTAGCAGAGTTTGGGAGGGCATTATTTTCCACGCGTCGCTTCTCGATATTATACCGATTACGTAGCGTAATCATGCGATCGCGCAATATCGAAACTATGTAGAAGACCAATCAGAATTATTGACAATTGTATAAATTCTATTTATTGCAAATATACTTACCATCATAGCCCAGTTTGTGAGAAATTTGCATCCAGAGCTGGGCGGTATATATCTTATCCTTAAAGCGCTTATTCGATCGATCATAAAGCGCTGGGCGCGAACGATATTCACGTATCAGACCCAAATCGAATTCCCCGGTCTGTGCGTACGAAGCGCGTGGACGGCCCCGGCCCTTGGGCTGATGGATGGGCAGCGAGGCAATATGCGCATGCAGCAGCAGTGGGGATGCGGCAACCTCCATTTTCACGTTCAATTCCGGCTATGTTTTCGTTTTTTTTTTTTTTTTTTTTTTTTTTTATACAAATTTAAAACAAAAAATATTGTTTACTTTTTAATATTAAATTTTTTATAATTGTTTTTAACACGCTGTTCGCTAGCGCTAGAGATAGCGCCTAAAAAAACTCAAAAGCAAATTGAAACAAGAAAAATAAGAAAAAAAATATATATGAAAAAAAATTTATAAATAAAAAATATTTAGATGGTGTATACTATTTCTGTGTGTTCATGGGTGTATGTGTGAGTGTATTTAACATGTTTACAAATACTCGGTTGCTCTCTCTGGTAAAACTTACTTTTGATTTGTACGTGAAATATATTTTCCTTTTAACTCAATTTGTTTTTATATTTAACACACAGCAACAGCGAAAGCAACAACAATAAAATTAACGAAGGCACACACAACAGGCGGGCGAGCGCGATTGCTGGGATTGTTGTTGTTTTTTTTTTATATTTTATTATATTTTTTTTATTTCACTAAACGCGACGACGCCGACGCCGACGGCAATCGCAAAAATGTACTAAATGCGCGTTATTAAACAAATCCCGCAAAAATACCCACAAATAAATACCAAAAACCCCTAACAGCTGATCAATTTCACGCGCTGTATTTAAATGTGATGCACAATACAATTCGAATATTAGCTATTATTTGAAAACCCATATTTAATTACAAATATAATAATATTTCGTTGAAATAATGTTTTTCTGTTTTATATACGTTTTCACGTTCCTTTTAAATTTTATTCATTTTAACTTATGAAAACCCTAGTTAAATTATTTGGGCTTAGTATATAGATTATATATATTTAAGCAACTAAACTGGGAAGCATTCTAGATTCGAATACTTAAATAAATGTCAATTAAATAAATTGTAATTTGACTAAATTGGATTTCCTGCAAGATTGGTATATTTAAAACTCACCGGATATTCCATGCTAATAAGACAAAGTTGTACTTATCAAAGCTGAAATGGTACGAAAAATTGAATATGAAAATTTTTAACAAAAAAATGTTAGATTTTTTAAATTGTAAATATTTTTCACGATTAATATAACTTAACATACTGGGTTATATATTTTATATTTAAACTTAAGACTTGTCTAGTTATGAAACATGTACATATATATGTACATAAGTATATATTGTATAAATACATTTTTCTTACAAATAATAGATTTTGTTGTGAGATAAACCGCTCATAGGCCGGGACAAGTGCAATGTTTGTATCAAAAGGCAAAACGTTGACACCTTCCCGTCCTGCAAGCAATTTATGCTTTAGATATTGATTTTATTTTATTTTTTAATATACGTATGTACAAATGTACATACTGTATAAATTATGATATAGAATTTCACAAGTACCCCAAACACAAGAGCTGAATTAAAATATAATTATGCTTGCTCTGAGAAATAAAATTAAAATCAGGTAGACAAAAGCAGATCTCTGCCTAAAAATCTCATATTTCAATAACAAGAAAATAAAAAAAAAAATGCGTTTCATATTAAATTTCCGCCTCTACTTAAACAGTAGAATTCTACTCCACCGAGTAGAATTTTCGGAACATCTTTGTGCGGGTGAGAGAACAATGGATCGGAGGGCAAGGATCAGAGAGCTGATGAGGTCTGCTCATGAGAGCGAAACTAAAGTACCTTTGGCCTAGCAGGTAAAATTAAACGCTGCAAATCAAGCGTTAAATGCCATTTACTTACGCCTCAAGGAATTTCAGTCATATAAGATGCTATGGTGTATTCATATACATACGTACATACATATGTATATATGTACATACATGGTATACGGTATATGCTCTATATTCTAGGGTTTTATGCGGTGATGTTGGGTCCATTAACAGTTGGCTAACATCGACAAATTTTGAAATCCAAAGCGTGACAAAATTCTTAGAAAACCGCTGGAGGCTTCAAAGAGCAGGCAATTATGAATTATGTATGTGAACTGAGAGAAGGGAATTGCCACAGCAGCAGAAATACAAAATCAAAGCTTTCAGAGCACTTACATACGTACATATGTATGTACATTTATGTACATATGTGTGTACATACATATGTATATACATATGTGTATATATATGTATATACATATGTATATGTGGACTGCGACAATTTTGTTCATTCTCCTGTTTTGTGACTCTCAGCGTATTTCTATGTTGCTTATCTTTGGCATAAAAAAAAGGGGGGAACTCAAAGCTGGCTCGCGCATATTTGTTTATATGATCGCAGTCGAGCATTAGCTCTAAGTTTAATGACACACACACACACACATACTGAATTTATCCCCTCTGAAAACGAAGGCAAAAATGAACCAACACTGCAATAAATTTATATTTATTTATTTTTCTTGGGCAAATACGCCCCCATCAAGCTAGCAACAACATCAACGAGAGCTCCACTTGGAGCTGCCCGAATTCGTGCTCGAGACTTTGGCTTCCCCATTGAGGAATTGTAAGGCAGCCGGCCCAGAACGACCAATAATAACGGAAAGCGGAAACGCAAATAGACGCGCGATAAAAACGAATAAGAGAATGAAAGATAGAGCGGGATGGGGAAACACAGAACGCCACATAAATTTGAAATAACTAATAATTCATTGAAAAGGCTAGTAATGCGGATCATGTAATAATATTTGCTTAAGCAAACAGCTGACATGACTTTAACAACGAGGCGAAGACTGGGGCCGGTGTGATGTGCCAGGCCAACATGCAACCAGTTCTAGGAGACCTAGCTTTTTCCTTGCAACAACATTAGCAATAGCGCATAAAAATCTTTTCAAATTTACTAGCTAAAACTAGCGTTTTTCGGCCACTCGAAACTTGCCAACACTGTGAAATCAACCCACCACAGAGAGACTCAAGCTACAAACGCGTGAGCGCAGAAAACACTTCGCCTACGATCAATGATGAGTGCCGAAAGTGTGAGAGAGCTAGAGGGAGAGGAAGAGAAAGAAGAGTGCGAGCAGAGTGTGAATGAGTTGCCAACAGCCACATAAGGCAACCAGTGTTGCCAACAAGCTGCGATTACGCTGCACATTTATCAAAAAGAGCAACTAAAATGGGTGATACAGATTGTAAACTCAAGTTACAGAAATATTTGTTTAAGAGTCATGTAGTTAATTATTGTTTTAAATTTTCAAAGTTAGTCAAGGACTTTAAATGGAATTCATTCACATACTTTTGTGAGCAATGGTTAAAGGAAACTAACAATATATTGTTCTTTATATGTTTCCTCTAATATTTGTGTATGTAAAATATGATAACCATCTATAACAATGCCTACATATGAGATAGGTGAAAAACAAAGATTTCGGTTCAAATACCATCATAATGATATGTAAATACTAACTAAACTTAATAGTTTATTTAAGTCTATTTTAAACATAGAATACCCCAACATAACACAACCCCTAGATTATGCAATAAAATTGTAATTTTCACTTGTCGCATCTTCATGTTAACTTCTTTTTTTTTATGGCTTATAAGCATTTTGAGCATTTAGTATATGGGCTCTTAAGTAAGGAGATTCTTTGGACCACGTAAGAGGGGATTAATTAACAGCAATGCAATCGTAAAGTGTCCTATAAAATCCGAATGCAACAAAACGCAGTGATAATTATGAGCAAATCTCTGCAAATTTCTTAGAGTATATAAAGTTCGTTGCAACACACGTTTATGTTGAGCTCCTTTCACGACGTTTATGATTGCAAACGGCCTTTTGTCTGTTGCCTGTTTAGCCTGCCGCCTGTTGCCTGCACGGTCTGTTCTAGTTTGAGCGGAATCATATTTAATGACTGCCAGCCGAGAGAGCTGCCAATGGCTTGACAGGAGGGCAGGGCGAGAGAGACACTCGGTGGGAAGAGGCACGTTAATGGCTGCTAGCCAAAAGAGTTGGCTCTCTTGCTGGCTGTTGCGTCTGCGCTGGCAAAAATAACTGTATTAAATGGCCAATACCAATGGCAATGGGAATGCCAATGCCTAGGACAGCCTCAACGTTGACTTAGAAAGGTTCTTCAGTGCGGCCTGTTACAATTTTTGTTGTTGTTGTTGTTTCGTTCTGTTTAAGCCATGGCCAACTAGAAAACCCGTTTCTGTCGTCTGTAAAAGCCGTTTGGCCTGGGCCTGGCCCTGGGGCTGTGCCTGTCTCATCTGTTGTCTATTTGGCGTGGCAGTGCCACAGCCTCCCATCTGCTTGTTGCTGCCTCCTCCTGTTGCTGTGGGCCTGTTCCCAGTGCAACATTTACTTTGTTGCCGAGATGCTTTCTCTGCAAGCGTGTTGCCAGGCTGCAACTACACAACTGCTGCTGCTGCTGCTGCTTCAAAAGCCAACTCGCACATTGATTTGCTTGCAAATTTGGTTCTAAGCCAACGTAATCGAAATGCAATTAAGAACTCGGGTTTTTGTGCTCTTTTTAATACTCTGTACGACTTCTAGCATAAGGTGTGTGTTGCAATTATAAAATTAAAGAAATATTTACTTGTTATAAAAATTAAATCGATCTTGTAGACATATATGAATGATTGGTTGCTTTAATTCCATTTTCATTAATATTTAAATATATCTGAGATTCGAGAATGTATAATGCCATCGACAAAATATATTCAACAATGTTATATCCTAACTAACTGCCGAAGAGCACAGAGTAACTGTTAGTCGAGCAGACTCAACTGGAGCACTATTGTCTTACTATTTTATTTTCGGTTGTGCAATAGTTGTGCCAGGCTCTCACACGGGTCTGGGTCCATTTTGATATGGCTTTTAGAAAGTCCAGTTGGAGTCCAACTTTGGGCGAGTGCCATTTGGAAAGGCGTTGACGTTGGCCGCAGCATTCGTTGCCATAGATTCTACTGCTGCCGCAACTGCTGCTGCGTCTGTTGCCATAATTAAAGGGTTACGGCCATGGCCATGGCCAAGACATGCCAATCGCGCTGGAGAGTCCGCCACTTGTGGCAAGTTCTAAGAGCCGATATATCTACATATATACACATATATATCTGCTGCCATGTGAATTGTGCGGCTGATATGCATAACGGTGTTTTAATATTAGTTGGCGCAAATAAGTGGGCATGTCTCCTTCTATTGCTGCAACAGCAACAAGAACATCAGTCAATGCCCACATTCCCATATATACAACTATATACTTGGATCTGCTGATAGTTGCCCAGTCATTTGCTTGATATTGTTATGGCATAATATACGTTCATTGTCTGCATACACACACACTCACGCACACAGTGTGCATTACAGTTTGAGTTACACTTGTTGCCAGTAAATCTACAGTTTGACTGCCAGTGCAATTGGCCAGCAATCAATTGGCTTGCAGTAGTCCGCTTCGAAAGCGTTTAAACAACTCAAATTCTGGCCGCAAATTGATGTGCTTAAGACTTGTGTCTGGTTTTTTGTTGTGTAGGCTTCTGTGGGAAATTAGATCAAATAACATATGATATAAGACAAGCCAAACTTAAGATTATGTTAGAACAGTTTAAAAAAAAAGTACTAACAGTTGTTTAATTCCTTCTTTCGCATTGAATTTTCTAAGAAGTTCGCAAATTTTTTCTTATCATTATTTGTAATTTCTGCCTTAGGGATTTCAAGCTTCACATTCATTTAAAATTTAAGCTTCATAAAATTCTGAAAATAGCTTCGTTATCTTAACTCAGAAAACAATTAACTCATGAAGAAAGTATTTCTAGGGTTTCCATTAGGTTTTATCGGAAACATGTGTGAAATGTCGAATAAATGTGATTAAACGTCGATTCCGTTAGTAAACGTCATACAATGTAAGCTCTTTTTCTTATACATTTAAGATTTTAGTTATAACATATTAAATATAAACTTGTTTCCAACAATTAAATTAAACTTAAAACCTATTGAATGAGACCATCTGGCGATTCGATAACATTCACATAAATCTATGGTTAAAAGTTAATTTAAATATCCATGTACATACAGCTTGGATTGGCTTTTTAAATTTGAAGCCAATGCTTCCAATGATGCCAGCTCGTTAGTAATAAAACTAACATTCCCCACATAGCTCAGCTTCAATGAGAGAGAACTATTTGAATGTCTGATGAGGGGGGGCACATATAAACGAATGCCTAACAACTCAATTACTAGAGCCTGATGCGATAGTCTGAACAGTTAGAAGTCAAGCAGCTTAAAATGCAATTAATAGGTACGAACAGACGCAGGCGCAGGCAGACTCATACACTCACACACATACACTCAGACACATACACAGCTGGATCTCGACAACCTGCCTGTTGCCAAGTCAGTAAGCAAATCATTAGCAGCAAAATTTGCGCCCAGTTATAATCCGTAAGATAGAGTAACCTAAGTCTCGAGCTCACATTTCCTAAAGTTCTCACACAAATTTCAGATGCGAGATTTCTAAAGATGCTCTGGGATGCTGCGCAACGTGGCATTAAATGTATACCAATTATATTGTATATGTGTATGTGTGTGTGTGTGTGTGTGTTTGTGTGTGTGTGTAAAACTCGTCTAAGCAAAGTTTTGGCAGTGGTCCTCAAGAATTTAAGCCTCAAATTTCGCACAGGCGAACCACAAATTTTCAAAAAGCTAAGCAGAAATTTTTTGTGGATCGCTTATTAAGAAACGGCTGCCCCATAGTTAAATGGGGCATTCCACTGTACGCGCATGTGAGTGTGTGTGTGTGTGTGTGTGTAGCTATTCGATAGCGCCAATTTGATATGGGGCCAAGGAGCAAGCACACAAATTAAGTTTCATAGGAAGCGCGAAGCAGAACAAAAAATGAAGAGAACAAAAATGTACCTGGACAACAGATACCATCACTTTCGCACATGTGCTGTCTCTCTCTAATTTCGGATGTGTTTTGTTGTATGTGAGGATCGTAAAGCTTCAGCAGTCAAGGAAAGGCAGAAAGAAAGTTCGTTTCGCCAATAAAATGACGCCTCATTTAAGGAATGGGCAAAGCTGTCGACAGAAATTGAGGAAATACTTAAATTTAAGTTTAACTTTACAGTTACGCTTAATGAGCAGTGGAAAGTCAGAGAGTCCCATCAGTATCTTTACTGCAAAAGATGTGAACTCTTCAATAAATACTTTTATGAAATATCCCTGTGGGTCAAGATATCTTTAAAAACATAATATTCTTAAGTAGACACGAATGTCTGCTTGAAACTCATACATACACATACATACATATGCATATACACAATATAAGCATAGCCATATTGACTCTAGAGGGAGCACAAAAACCGAAATCAATATCCAATCATTAATCGTTAACTAATTCCATGAATTTTGGCAGACGGCCGGCACTCGGCGATCGCCTTTAACTTCAGCTTCAGCGCGAAGTCCCCTCTGTTCCATTTACCAAGTTCCGAAAACGCAACCAGACATGCCGCACTAAAGACATATATTTATGCCCAGCTTGGCGTATTTAGAACGGAGTTCAGGCAAAAAATAAAAAATAAAAACAAAAACGAAAAAAAAAAAATATCAAGATAAAATATTTTTGGGCTGGCCTTTTTTAGTTTTGCGGCAACAGCAGCTGCCCGACTGTGCTCTGGACAGTGGGTCCTAAGCCAGCCTATTGGTTGTTGTTGTTATCATCGCGTCGTCTGCCCAGCTACCAAGTTGCTGTCCTCTGTGATCCTGGGATCTCTTGGACTTTTGCGTTTTCAATTCGATTCCAGGTTTTGGTGTTTCGTTTTCGTTTTCGATTTCGATTTCGGCGACGACGACGACCATGAAACAATTTTATATTTCTGCCCAGAAGATCAATAAAATTTTACCGACCAACTGTATTTGGGTATGCGGTTCCAACAAAATTAGTGTCCAAATTGTCGTGCAGAACGAGTTTTGGGTCACATTTTTGGTTACAGGGTACAAAACAAAAATACAAATAATAATTATTTTAACTTTATAAATTCTTTACGCGTCGCACGGCTACCAGAGTGTTGAAATTGTGCTAAATTTATGTGAATGACAGAGAAAGGAGATCTATAAGCAAATATCTGGATCGTGGATAAGAAATATTACTTGTTTTAGCTCTATTTTCGTTTACCCAATAAAACTTAAGATTATCCCAATTCATAATTATATTTACTAAACTGTTAACTATTCCGCTCATTATTTAATTAAAGACATTTCCAATGAAAATAAGAAAACAATATTGCAACGCCGTGTGGGTTCCTGCACAGACGGTCGGCCCTTAAGAAAGGTACGCTGCGTAATTCTAAGAAAATGCAAGCTCCAAAACATAAAAAATATGCCTGGGCTGTTGGGTGTGTATGTGTGCGTGTGTGTGGGAGGTAGGGAAGCTGGCAACACTGGCAGCAAAGCAGTCGATGTCTGCACGCTCTGCAATCAACATTCGCAGGCCGGCACTAATGAATTTGTATGCAAACCGCAGATATTTCATGTTCCATGTTGTATGCCAATGATTTGGCATAAAAACAAAGAACAGTGGAGAGCGGAAAGAAGAAGAAAAAAAAAAAGCAGTAACGGAAATGCGCACAACACATAAAAAAAGGATCAACGGCAACATTTTGCGAAATTAGTGCAGGCGGCCAGAAAGGTGTTTTTTTTCTTTCCTTTTGAAATTAAGTATTCATACATATACAAACACACGCACAAACAAACACATATACATACATATATGCACATACGTATGTATTTTGATTTATGCATAAGTAATAAAATTATAATAATGAAGGCGCTGACATGGGACGCAGAAGAGCGGCGAAAGGCAAATCTGGAAAAAATTTTGTTACTCTGTCAGCGCACACGTGATGTCGCTCTCTCGCTCTCATATACTGCCCTTTTTGCTACTCTGCTTCTGTGCGTGTCCGTTACTTGGCGCGCAAACTTTGTAAAGCTACAGTTTGAATACCATTGTGGTGTCTCTGCTTCAGAGCAAACTAATGAGTCACAATGCGCAAAATACATACATGAGCACAATGAACTACTTCTTTGCACCGTTTTTTATTTTTATTTTATAACGGCAAGCTTGTAAATAAATGAAAAGGCAACTGGAAGTAACAACAAGATTTTGCGTCGTTAAGGTTTCGCCAATATATACCTTTCTCACTTGCTCTAACGTCCTCTTGTCGTTTAATTTATTGCGTCATAGGCTACAATGCTAAACGCTGTAGAAGTATGTATGTATGTATGTGCATACATACAAAAGTATGTAAGAATGTGCATACATATGTATGTATGCACAAGTAAGTGTATGCCTGTCGAACTGCAAGCGTCAGTTATTTGATGGTCGGACATAAATACGATATTTGGACTTTGTACAGGCTGTAAAAAGTTGAGAGAGCATCTCTGCTGGTGTTGCTGATTCTGCTCTTTTGCTGCACCCAAACGCCAAACGGTTAAACATAAAAACTAACGGCACTTTTATAACTCTAGCATAAGATTACCTTTTGAGTGCATAGACTACGTCTGCCATCTTGGTCCTCATCGCCGAAAAAAAATAAAAAAAATTGAGTTGAGCGCAAAAGAAAACCATTTCGGCGACGAAAATTTTAACGGACGAGTGGGCGCAGGCGCAGGCAGTCTCCGAGATCCCCGAAGATGATACACAAGCAATCAAAAGAAATGCAATGGCTGCAGCGCTGACTCTTTCCTTGTCGTGCTGCTGCACTTGCTGCACCGTTAGGTCCACGTTCTGAAGTTTGGCCTCGGCCTCAGCGCGAGTTCAAGATCAGCTGCTGCCGCACCCACTAAAGCTGTATCTGCGTAGCATTTCGGCCTTAAAGTTTATAACGGCAGCGGCGACAGCAGCAACAGCATTCGAAATGTTGTTTTTGGCATATTTTCTGCATGTCTTTTTGCACTCAAAACACACACAATTAGTTTTTGTTCGTTACTTACAAAACTTTGCCTATCGTCTTTACATTGCAAGTAACGGTTATGCAGTTAACAAATAAAAACACATAGCACGGAAACACAAACACCAACAAACTTTACCGAACCAAAAGTCGACTACGGGAAAAGATCATTTTAACGGCACAGTCCGCGTAGGTTGAGAAGAGTTCTTATTTCACAACCGTCCTCGCTGATGGTGCGCGCGCAATTGATTCCTACTTCAGCGACAACATCGCTCGTAAGCGTCAGCCACACAGAAAACAAGAAGAGCTCTGTAGTTGCTTTGTCGCTGCCTGCAAAAAGCAAGCCTGCCGTCTGCCTGCCTGCCTGGCAGCACGAAGGCAGCTACATATACTTTTAGAGCCGACAACGTGCCCTCACGATGTTTTCCTTGCCAGTAGTGGTGTTTTCGCCTCACGAGCTGCGTAGTGCTGCGGCCCCTGCGCATCTCTTTCACAAAGAACAATATCGGACGTTTTTTGTTGTATGTTCGTCTTAGCAGCAGCGACAAAAGGCAGCAACTGCAGCAGAAGCAGAAGCAGAAGTGTTCGCTACAAACTACGAAGAGGAGCTCATCGATCTTGTGTTAGGGGTTTTTGTTTACGAATGCGCCGACACGTATATGCCCTGCTTGTGTGGTTTGCTATGTTTAGGTCTCGTTTTGTATATAATATTATGGAAGTCCTTAAGGTAAGAAAACTACTGTGAGGAATTTTCATACATAGTTCTAGATAACATAGACTTATATAGATATAGACTGTTTTTATATATTTGTATGTAAGAACAAGATATACAAATAATAAGATGCTTGATCTCATTCGAACTTCTGGAATCTCCCAGATGTGCATCATGAATGAATATACATATATATGCGTGTATGAGTGATTACTGTATGAATTGTACATATATATGTATATGTATGTATGTATATATTTATATATAAATTATCAGTTTTAAGCTTTGTCAATTTATTTCATTCGTAATTTATTTGATATTAATAAAAAAAAAAATTTTTTAAGGCTTCCCAACACTTCTATAAGAGTTTTTCTACCCTAAAGAGTTGGATAGTGTAACTTTATTATAAGAACTCTCAGAGCTATGCCTAATGAACACTTAAGATCTGCCCCTTTTTGGGATGCCTTTAAGGCATATACGAATACCGAAACATATATATTATTTCATTTTAGACTTTAAATAAAATATGAAAATAATTAGCTAAAAAATGTACGTAATTAATGTGCCGAGCCCTGCAGCAGCAGCGGCAGCGGCAAAAGATCGCAACTTAAGAGTGCCGAAAAACTCGCATATCCAAAATCTTGCAGAGACAACTCCATTAGGGCGGCCCACATTTCGTTGGCAGGTGCAGCGTGTTGCAGCTTGATGTGGCAGGGAGCAAAAAAAAATAAGTAAAAATCATGAGGAAAGTTTTTGGTTTTTTTTTTGCATGGGCGCGTGGCTAGAGAGCACAGTTCGGGGACCCGCATGTGGCAGGACATCCATCGATGACGCGTCGCATGTGCCACTGACTATGGTGACTCGCCAAAGAGCAGTAGACAGCAGAGAGAGATGGGAAAGAGAAGAGTAAGAGGAGCAGCAGCAACAGCAACAGCAACAGCAATTTAGCATAACTGCGCGAATGGCACAGGCATCATTAAACACATTAACAGACACACACACGCACACATACAATTGCAGACTTGGCTAAGAGCTGGCAGGTGATGGCCAAGTGAGGCCGACAAACAGTTGTTGCTTCTGCTGCTGCTGCTGCTGCATGGAATTGAATGACGGACAAATTGACAAACGTACGAAACGAATGACGCTTGGGTAAAACTGTACTGCGCAGCCGGCGTTCACTTTAATGAGTTTAACCCGTGCCTGCGGCCAAGCTGCTGACGCCCTTGTTCCCTCTTCCGTCAGGCAGGCTCCACTACTGGTAGTTAATTACAAAAGGATGCGCCGCCTGCCAGGATAACAGCTGCCTCGCTCACAAGCCGCAACACGTAATGCCAATTGATTTGCGCAAAGCTCAGCATTGCCAGCGACAGCTGTACAACTGGATCCTTGCAGATCCTAACCAGATCGCTCAGACACTCGGAGAAATAACCGACCAGTAACTGAAAACTCAGCATGTTCCACTCAGCTTAAAGACATACATATACAGAGAAAAACTTCCAATATATATATATATATATATTTATGTACAATAATTCTTTGATCAATAATATATACATATATATTTTGTTCTTTATTTATTCTTATTATTTATTTATTTTTTATCGTAAAAAGTAAAAAGAAATTTGTATATGTTTATTACCTCTCCAACATTTTCTGACTTTAAAAGATTAAGATTTTGTTATTTAATAAAGGCTACAAATGTTACTTTAAAGATTTTTGTTGTTGTTTAAAATTATCTGTATTTTCTTCAATGATATTCAGTTCACATTGTCTTGCCTGATTAAATTTAATATTCTATGATTGAATTTAGGCAAATCATTCATGATTCATTCATGTTTGAGAATTTTTTGTATCATAAGGGATTCTACGCCAGAAATAATTGAAATTAACTTGATTAAAAAAATGTTCAATATATATGTATGTTCAATATATAAAACTTAGTTTCTTAAATAATAATATACATTTAGAAAAGAATGTTACTCTAAGTCTAAGAATTTTTTTGTGAGAATTTGTATTACAATACTCTTAGTTTTTATTGTGTGTGCGTGCGTGTGTGTGTGTGTGTGCATTTCTAATGAACCACATTGTCTCGCTGAAAGAAAGCACAACACACACACGCACACCCAAAGATCTCCTGAAACTAGTTTGCGAGCTCTTTGAAAGAAACCGGTAACATGTATGAGCCCAGTGCCCAAGGTTTCCCTTGCATCTTGCAAAAAAATAATAATAATAATAATAATAATAAAGGAAGAGAAAAAATTCATTGAAGCGTTGGAAATTATATTTTGATTTTCCATATGGCATGGCCCCGGCATAACTCCTAACGAACCATGGCAAATTGTCTAATCTGCCAACTGTCTTCACACCTTTGACGCGTCGGCATTTGGTTGATGGTTTACGCTTCAGCTTTCAGTTTGCCTTTGGCTCGGGATCTAGGTCTGGGTCTGGGTCTGGGTCTGGATTGCATATTACATTGTCGTTTACAAGCCACCCTATAGCTACACTCGATATTGCCCTCTAACCCAACAAATGGGCCATTACATGACGCCTGACGAGCATTGTAGAAAAAAGGCATAGTACACACAACCAAAATGTTTAATTAATTGTTTGTAATTTGTTTATGTGTTCGAAATAATTTATTTGGTCCTCTGGGTTGAGCCAGGTAAAATGGTAGCACATTATTCAATTTGCGAATTTGAAAGCTCTAGATAGGCAAGCAAAATGATGAATTGCGGATAATTCTTTGGCATTTCTCGATCGCTGATCCTCTAAACGTGTCGCATCGATCTACAGTCATTTCCGGAGAGAGTTATAAGAGAGTTGCAGCTGGTATAGATAAATATTTCCCATTTACTGTGATCCTTAGAACTGATATTCAAAGGAATCTTCGATTTATATAAATATATATGAGTGAATGAAAATATGTTGTTCAATTGGTTTTTCATTTACTCATATATTGCTAGGTATAAATATATGTATGTATATATCTTACAGTCATGACATATGCATGATCCATCTAACATTGTCTCTAACTGAAACTCATTGCTTACTCATGATTCTCAGGGATCCTCGATTTCCTGTAGCTTCTCACGAAATTTCTCTGAGATCCTCGATGCGTGAATTGAAGTGTTGTGTTTTTGTTGAGCTTTTTAAATATTCTCCCTGATTATATGCTTAACCCTTTTTTGTCATGCGAATAGAATATTTTACATAACAATTAAATTGTTAATTATTTTGAATCACCCCATTTGAAATAACCCAAGATTATATATATATTATATATATATATAGGGTATAAATTAACATAATAATGCAATTTGACTATCATTTTTGTAGCGATCTGACGACCATTGATATTATTTAATCAGCTCGAACTTCGATCCCTCCTTGACGAATGGGAATATGAGCCGATCGCAGGCTGCGCGTAATTCAGCGTGGCGACATCTTATATGTATGTATGTCTGTGAGCAATATATATACCCATTTTTAATAAAGTTATAAATTTGATCAAAACATAAACGTGACATTGATCTACAGCCGCTGGGTGAATCACAAACGATCTTGCTGATCTTTATTTTGTTTCTCACAGTCCCAAAACAGAAGGAAGTATTCTTTCAGTACTTTGAGACAGTTTGCGTAAATTTCGGCGATTTTATAAAAGCAAGAGCTACTTAAAGTGATCGCAGAGCATCTTTATGATCGCCAAAATAAAAAAAAGAAAAAAAAAAAAAAGAGAGCATATCAAAGCAAATAAAATCAGACAAGAACAACATGTGAACGATTGCAAATTACAAGCAGCATCCAAACTCTCTGTCTCTGTGTCTGTCTGAGTCTG
The DNA here is from genome assembly GCA_030914345.1 of Drosophila koepferae. Classification (NCBI taxonomy): domain Eukaryota; kingdom Metazoa; phylum Arthropoda; class Insecta; order Diptera; family Drosophilidae; genus Drosophila; species Drosophila koepferae. The sequence goes on along the minus strand of JAUESR010000197.1, from coordinate 11,478,221 downwards.
TATCTGCGCCTGTTCATGTGCCTGCTCGTCTGTCTGCGGGTCTGTTTATATCTGGCGATCAGGAGGACGGAATGGACCAAGTTACTTGAACTTTAAGTCATGCCCTAACGGGAAAAGTATTCGCATTTTCTTATGTACTGTGTAAACTGTTTCCCGCCTTTACTCGGATATAGTAAATCTCAGTTGATATAGTCAATCTCTTATTAAACTGTTCTCTTCGAACTGGGCACGTTTTGGAGCTATCTTGATCATATTTGGTACAGTTTGGTTTGTTGAAATCAACAAAGAATGGATTGCAAAAATCGTCTTGCATAGAATTTGATATGATTGCAAATTTGCCATTAAAATATTGCGTTTATTCCTCACAAAATATGAATAAGCTTACACATTTTGAAATTCATATTGCATCCGAAGAGCATTCGATTTTCTGTATCTGTAAGATAGTTGATCTCGTTTTTCTTTTCAGTTCCTTTTGTTTTTTATGCTGTTGGCTGGCAGCTGCTTCTTTTGGGTTTGTCGTCATTACGAAAAGGAAGCTAAAGACAAACGGATATGCGTTGCACATCAAGCAACTGTTTTTTTTTTGTTTTCTTCTCTTTGGGGCTTTTCACTTCTTGGCGTAAAATAAATTGTGCGACAGGTGCGACGATGTCGACAACTGGACCCAAAAATAAGAAACAAAAAAAAAAATCCCGAATATAAACCAAAAAGCAACCTTAACCACAGAATCTGCTGCAAAGCTTTGGCCGTGTCTTACGTATGTGTGGGAGCGAAGCTTTCGATCCTTTGTCGATCTTCGATCTTACAGCTGCGCATAATTGCCAGGTCTCGACTGAAACTGCGACTACATTTACAAGACCCAGCTGTTACTTCCGCCTGAATGAGTTTTTAGGGTTTACTTAAGGTATCTGCGTATCACAATCGTTACCCGGGCTCTGGATCGATCTAAGGCTCTGGCTTACAATAAGCTGGCTACTTAGACGCATGGGTCGTAGGCTTGATCCTTTCTCTTTCGCTCCAGCTCTTTCTAATGCTAATCCTGAACAGGGGCAGCTCGCTACCTGCCTGTTGGTTCTGCTCTCGATCTTGTATTCTTGCTTGCGGGTGCTCAGACATCCTATTGAATTAATGTGCGGCATTAGCAGCCAACAGGTTTGTGTCTACTCTGCCAGCAGACATCCTTTTTTTTCGTTGTTGTTCTGATCTCTATACTAGGAAAATCCCGCAACGATCGTGGCATGCATGGATCATGCAACGTTTTAGGGTTATACACTTCTTGGGCACGTACCTCAACGAATATTAGCTCAACATAACAGGTGTTGACTGATTAGTTTCAATGGATCTTCGCGGGTGCGATCGACAGATCGCCGGATCGGCTCTGTAATGTCTGGCGGCACGTATCAAATTGATGACTGATGATCGACTATGTGGACTACGTTGTGAATGCCACCTGTAAGCCTGTACAGCTTTGGGTACAGTTGCGATCGCTTCAACCGTTGCTCGAGGCAGATGTTTGCATATCGCATTGAAGATCATCGCACACACACACACACACACACACACGCTGGCAATTCTTTTTAAAAGCAAATACTCGTTGTGTAGTCCATGGACCTGCAGCTGGACGAGGCTTCATATTTTGCATTTCGAAAATGCAAACAACAAGCGAAACGAAACGCAACGAAAACAACATTTTTGGCAAATACAAAAGGATCAGTCGCACACAGACAAAAGGCATCCTGCTGTAGCCAGGACATGCCACGTTAGCCGAAAGTCCTGCATTTCCGTTGATTTATTATTGTGTACCATTGATTGATCTACAGCGAAATTTGCTTGCGGCATACACAAAAAGAAAAACAAAAGAACAACCCAAGAAAGAGATGGTTCAAATTTGTATCTATATCTCGTATTATCTGATGCATGGATTCTTGCGCAAGCGGATTTCACATTTCATTTACCTCGAGCTCTAGTTTAATCAAGATCGATTGATACGTTGTCCGCTGGGAGAATGCATTTGTCTGAGTTTTCCTTGCAGTTTTCTCAGCTGCAAATTGCTCAATCTTTACCGAAGATCTTCATAAGAAACTGTGCAATCAGGCATGCTCTCTCTCTCAAAGTTCAAAGAATCTTTATTATAATAAACAAAATCTGAAATATCCTTTTTACAAGTCCATATTGAAACAATTTTATTCTCGACAGTTACGTATATCAATTTATTTATATGAATATCTCGTGTCGGCGTCATTGAACTTTTGTACGAACGTATGACTATTTCCACAAGATTTCAGCCTGAATTTCAGTGCAGTGATCGCTGATCATCGAGTCGAGAGATCTCTGACTCTGTTTGCGATGCCAGCTTCGATGTTTGCTCAACAAAAACAAAACCCGGTGCAAAATGTAACTGAAATTTTGTTTACACTTACCTGAAAGCAAATCAAGCGCAGATTGAGATCGCTTTTAGCTCTTTTAACTTCTTTTTTTTTTCAAGTTTATGAGATTTAAAAAGAAATAATCATAAGATATTATTATACAACATTTTTAAGCGAGAATTGGATTTTTTTATTTAAAAACTTCCGGCTATTTTTTTTTAGAGCGCTCGTAATTTGATCTGTTTATGCGTTAAGATATTCGCATAAACTTGGTAAAAATAAAAAAAGGACAAACAATATATATATAGACGACAGCTGAACGCAGAGCTTACACGTGCAACGTTAACGAATCAAAGAAACAAAAGAAAGATGTAGAACAAAATTTGTTTTTGCAACAATTAAACGGAAACGTCACCAGTCTCCAGAGCTCGTAAACAGACTGTGAATTTAAATATGAATGCATTTCGTCTAACCTATATATTCATATATATTCTATATATACATACATATAATTATGGCTGTTTGTCGATCTTCTGTAAATTCACAGGACACAAAGGCGCATTGCATTTGCAAAAAGGCCTACCCAACTCAACAACGACAAACACAAGGACAAGGACAAGGACAAGGACATAGGGACTAAGTCAAAGGACAGCAGGCAAAAGAAGCTGCGCAAAAACAAATATGAAAAGAGAAAAGAAAAAATAAAAGCGTGAGAATTCATTTGTCCGCGACGCAGTTCCACATTTAGCAGCAGCAATTTTGTGGGGATAATCACAGCATCCTTTGGTTAAACCACCCCATTTTACGTTGTCCTAGTGAGCCAATGCGTAACATTTCCTAGTCGATTGGGGGTTGCATAAATTATATATCAAGAAACACAAATTCAAATGCGTAGTTCTGAAACTCCTTTGATTGCTTTTTAACAAGTCTTATGCGTCCTTTATTAAATATTATATTTGGTACAGTTTCTGATATTCTCTTGAATTTGCTCTCTTCTTCTCGTTTCATCTCTTCACATTTTTCGGTTCACTGTTCTATATTCCATTTTTTATCATCAATATTTTAGCTTCAAACGTCTTCTATCTTCTATCTGGTATCTTCTCTCATCTATCGTCATATTCTGTCTTCCAATCTTTAATCTTCAATACTCTCTCTTCCCTCGTCCCTCTTCTCTTCAATTCGATTCGATTGGATTCTAGGATTATAACACAAAAACAGGAAATACTACTAGAGTTATCATTTTCCGCAGTGTATGTCAATTGTTTGGCAATAAAACCAACCCCACGACGAATCGGCAAACTGGAACCCTGTTTAGAGATGAGTTACGCAGAGCAAACAATAGGAACATGGCACAATAATTGTACCAAAATTTCAACTTCGGCTTTGGTTGAAAGGAATGCGCAATACAATTTTCTACTCGCATTTCAATGGCAAAGATTATGCGTAGCAAGAAGAAGTAAACTCAACAAGGAAACTCTTAGATTCCAAATGTGTGTGTGTGTGTGTGTGTGAGTGCGTAATTATTATTTTTTTACAATTGGGGTTGCGCGGTTGCCAACAATCCCAATAGGGTTGGCCCAAGCTCAAGGACAACCGGGCTGGCAAAGGCCAAGGGACCCTAACGAGAGTAGATCACAAACAATAGGGCTAACTCAAAGGCGAGGATCCAGATTATGAAATAATAATCAAGTTGGCTATAATAATAATGCCATAACCTTGAGGCAAAGGTAAATAATAATTAAGCTACACACACACATGAAAGTATACACACGTGTTGCTATTGCCAGCAGTCGTTGTCGAACGGGACAGTCCTGGGCCCAGTCTAAATTTCGTACAGCTGCCACAGAACAACATGTCTTGAAGTAGATTATTGTAATACCCTGTAGCTATTGAAAATGTTACTTAAAATAGGGTATAACACGGTAATAATAAAAATTAGACCTTTCTAATTGGGAAGGACTACATAGGATTTATATAGTTTATATGTGTGTTACTTAAATATGCTATATAATATAATATTAAATTCATATGCACTTTGAGTATTGAGTCTTGAGTGTGAACTAGAAATTATTAAGATATATTCATTTGTAAGCTTTTTCACATTGGCCCTTCCTTCCGATCAAACTAAACCGCGTCAAGGGCATAAATAAGAGACAAAACTTATTTAAGATCTAATCTGAATTAACATAATTTCTAACCGTCTAAAAGGTATCTTCTGGTCAGTCAAGTCGTGCTAGAGTTGTGTGACTTGTTTTCTTTTTGAGCAGCTGCAACCGCTGTCAAGGAGCGACACCACGTGCCAAGGTGAGTCAGCAGCAATAGCAGCAGCAGCAGCAGAAGGCAAAGCTATTATCCTGGCAGCCATTTTGTGTGGCGTTTAACTTGAGCGAGTCGTCAAGGAGCAGCTGCTGAGAATACGATCACACCAAAAACACATTTATCTCTGTGGCAACCAGTTCGACGCCCTAAGCTTGCAGCAAGTCCTGCCAGCCAGTTGCTTTGTCCTTTCCAAAAAAGCTGTCGGTTCCAAAAGAACAGATGTTACGTATTTCTTTTACTTTTCTTATTTTGTCTCCTGAACGAACGTGTTTCCAAACATGATTTATGGCTGAGCTGATGCTGCTGCTGCTGCTGCTTCTAGTTCTACTGATGCTGCTGCTGTTATTGCTGCTCCAGTAGAATTTTCTTAGCGCATTGTTTGCCAGTGACCAGCTGCTTGGGTCTTAGGTATTGGGTCTTGTGCCTTGTGTCTTGGAACTGGTTTCCCTATCTGCTTGGCCTTTGTCTCGTTTTTATGGCGTGTTATGATTTCGTATTACAATTAGCTAGACAAAAGGCATGCTTCCCCGTTTAATACTTATTGAGCAGGGCAGCCACATTGTCTATACATTTTTGTTATTCTGCAGCCGCATTAAACTTGTCACAATTGTGCAGTTAAGTAGACATTCGAATGTGTTCCGAAATGTGAGCTCTTCATTAGCCTCTTGCCACGCTCCCGCTCTCTATTTTTTTGGCCATAATCATAAAAGTCAGGCGATCATGAATCGCTGTGGCATGCAACGCCTCCCAGCAGCAGTTAAGACAAATAATTTACACACCTATCGACAGGCCACACGCTCGGAGGTGCGCGCGTCTGCGCTCTTCGTTTAGCTTGACGCATTTTCAATTAGTTTTAAATCAGAACTAATTGAATTCATTTTCCGCATCCCATCCCAACCCATCGCATCGCATCGCATCTATGCAATCTTATCTTAACAGTTATGATGGTGCAGTGCAGTCAGTGTTTTGGCATTCTATGCCGAAAATTTATTGACAAAAATTTGCAACACAGATTGCATAGGGTGTCCACTAGGAAGCTGCATGACCAGTAGCTTGGCGCGTATGTAAGAGGCAGCCAGCAGTCAGAACCTGCCATCGGCACATGTGAAATCTATGACCATAGCTGTGCATAATAAATGGAGCACTTGCGCACCGGCTGGGGGCTTTGGCAACCGCTGCAGCGGCGTCGGCTCATGCAAAGCGACAGGTAAATGGCACACAAAAAAGTTTGGCAAAAATGAGACTATATGCTGGCGAGTGGCTCGCTGCAAATGGAGTGTAGTCTGGTTAAATTTGGATGCATAGCTTCTGTGCAAACAAGTGGCGCTGTCTGCAACAACAAAAGCAATAACTGAATAACTGAAAATGGACAACTAGTTACTACTTTCTTCTGCATACAACAAATTTTGTTTTGAATTTAACAGATCATTATCTTCAACCAGACATGAGCTGAGTGCTATAAAAGTAAATTTTAAAAGTATACGGTTAACAGCAAACTGTTATAATTAACATAAGTTAGGCCGTCAATCGATATATCGATAGCTTGGGGTATTCATACATGGCTATATCCCGAGAGATTACGCTAGATTATATGAGAGTACAAATATTTTATTGACGACACATACATCCATGCAAACAGATCATGATAATTATATACAAGCATTTATTTACAGTATACACTTAAAATGTTTAAATGTAAATATACAATTATATATTTAAAATTAACAGTATTTTTACTGCTCAATGTTAACAATTAAGTTGGTTTACATATTTATTGAAAATTTCCAATATAACTATGAATGGACAAAGTATGTAGCGCAATTACATTTTCGACGTCATGCGCCAAAAGAGCTTCAAGAGATACATCAATTTACGTAACATCCTTCATCTGCAATCAGCTGTGCTCATCCATTCGCTGTAATCAAAATCAATTGAAACTAATCAAGACTACCAAAAGCCGCACAAAGAGAATAGAAGGTGGAAAGTGTAGTTATCTGGAAATTGGGCCTAAGCTTTGCCAATCGTAACCGGTAAGAGATAATTGTAGATAACGCGAAAACTGATAAGCGGAAAGCAATTCCGACACAAACTTCAATGACATTAACATTGATTTGTTGCAAAAAACAGGTAAAATCGTAAGAAACATGTTCCGAAGGCTTAGTTCTTTGAAGGTCAGCAGAATGAGAAGTTTTTCGGCGCTGGTGCAGACCAAAGCACTGGTAAATGGCAATTGGATTGATTCGTGCAGCAGACAAACATTCGAGGTGAAAAATCCAGCCAATGGACAGGTGATTGGCAATGTGCCCGACATGACAGTGGAAGATGCACAGCAGGCCATAGCTGCCGCCAAACAGGCGTACGAGTCCAAGGAGTGGCGTTCATTAACCGCCAAGGATCGCCCAATATGCTGAAAGTAAAATAAACAGAAAATAACATGTCAGTTAGATATTAAAGGTACTATTACAACTAATCTCTTGCAGAAATGGCACAGCCTCATCGAAAAGCATTCCCAGGAAATCGCCGAAATCATGACGGCCGAGTCCGGCAAGCCCATCAATGAGTCCAAGGGCGAGGTTGTCTATGGCAATGCATTTGTCGAATGGTTTGCCGAGGAGGCTCGCCGCATCTATGGCGAAATTGTTCCCAGTGGGCAGCCAAATCGTGAGGTGATTGTTATGAAACAGCCCATTGGCGTGGCGGCGCTGATAACACCGTGGAATTTCCCATTGGCCATGATAACCCGCAAAGCCGGAGCTGCTTTAGCAGCCGGGTGCACTGTGGTCGTCAAGCCATCGGAGGATACGCCACTGACGGCGCTCGCTGTAGCCAAATTGGCCGAGGAAGCGGGCATACCCAAGGGAGTAATCAATGTGGTGACCACCAAGAAAGCCGCCCCAATTGGTGAACTATTCTGCAAGAGCCCCGATGTGCGTGGCATCAGCTTCACCGGCTCTACTCAGGTGGGCAAGTTGCTTTTCCGAAATTGCGCAGATGGTATCAAGCGTGTTTGCCTGGAGTTGGGTGGTAATGCACCGTTCATAGTCTTCGATTCGGCAAATGTGGACAAGGCAGTGGATGGCGCAATGGCATCCAAGTTCCGTAACTGCGGACAGACCTGTGTCTCGGCGAATCGCTTCTTTGTGCAGGAGGGTGTTTACGATAAATTTGTGACGCAGCTGAAGGAACGCGTCGAGGCGCTCAAGATTGGCGATGGCAAAAACGGAGATGTGCAAATCGGTCCGCTGATCAATCAGATGCAGTACGACAAGGTCAGCGGCTTTGTGGAGGATGCGCGCAGCAAGAAGGCTAACATCATAGTTGGTGGCAAGGGGCTGAAGGAGGTGGGCAATCTATTCTATGCACCCACCATAGTCACAGATGTGCCAACGTCGGCGCATATCTATACCGAAGAGGTGTTTGGACCCGTAGTCTCCATCATCAAATTCAAGGATGAGGCGGAGGCGGTCCAGAAGGCAAATGACACGCAACGTGGCTTAGCAGGCTATTTCTACAGTGAAAACCTACAACAGGTGTTCCGTGTGGCCAAGCGACTGGAGGTGGGCATGGTTGGTGTGAATGAGGGCATCATCTCCGCACCAGAGGCGCCGTTTGGCGGTGTTAAAGAGTCGGGCGTAGGACGTGAAGGATCTAGTCATGGCATCGACGACTATGTGGATATCAAGTACATATGCATGGGCAATTTAAAATATGACTAAAATTCCAATTGCACGCGCATTATAGCTTTAAAATGCAGTCTTCCACGAAAATGCTTGTATGTTGTAAATTCAAATTAATACTATAAAAAAATATGCTGTAAAAATAATCTTAAATTAGAGTTTCAAATTTACATTTGCTTGTAACGGACTGTATCTTTCGAACGCCACATAACAGTGCTATACAATTTAGCATTCGATATTTTATCTTATTGACTTTTATACATATTTGAATATTGAGCGAATGGTCACACTAAGTCCCTATTGCCTACACAAACGCTGCTTTGCTTTCAAATTCGTTATTTTTATTTTTTGTTAAGCATCTGATTACAATTGAAGGAAACTACTGATTGAATTATAAGGCGTATACTCAAAGAGTATTTAGTTAACGCTGTGCTGTACTTATTGATTCTTTCAAAACGGAGGCATATAAAATTTTCGCAATCATTACTTGCAGTCACAAAGAAATGTACTTTATTTTTAACAATTCATAGGCCGACTTTTCAGTACATAATTCAGTTATTCATTAAGTTGTATTCCTGTTCCTTTTCGCTTTAACGCCAACACCAAAATCATGCATTATGACCAGCCTTATGATGTTATCATCACATTTAGGATTAGCTAATTACACATTGGCAATGAATTACAGTTTACTATCAATATGACAACGTTCTTGCTTAGCGAGAATTATATATACATATATGTAGTAGCCTCGGATGTGTGCACTCTTGTTGAATACTCAACAATTTAAATTTATTTAGAAATAAATTAAATTTTTTTATAAAACTTATACAAGATTACATTTATAGAGAAGGCGAACGGTATGCGACAAGTTTGTGTTTCCACGCCTTGGATTGGCTTTAACTTCATCCATGTGCCCCTCTGCTATATATATGTGTAGAGTAGGTATGATTGAATCTTTAGTTTCGTTTTAACACCAGAATTTTTCTTCGCGCTAAGCTGAAGTACGCTGTTTACTAATTGAATCATTATCTCGGCAGCGAGCAGATTTCACAGGAGTTCAATTCGCCGCGATTGATAAAGGTGCAGTGGTTGCAGGTCCAGGTGTTGGCATCTAGATCCATGTCTTCAGCACCAGCAGCGCCAGTGCTTGTTGTTGCACCACCGGGATAGCTGGTCGTCCCACTAGTGACAAACAAAAACGAAAAAAGAACCAGCATTAACATGCTATGAAAGAAATTCATATGCACATGTTTCGCAGTTACCCGCTGCCAGTGGAGCTAGCCTGGACCAGTGATTCTAGCAGTTTCCAGACTTCCTCGGTTTTGAATTCGACGGCCTTGTTGGGATTCTTGGAGCGCACTGCTTCGAGCAGCGGTCCCATGTGCTGGCGCAGCGGCAACATGTCCATTTTGTACAAATAGATTAGCAAATGGAAGTCTGAGATGGCCTCGAGAAAGTCTTCTTCAGCCCAAGCGGACAGATAGCTGCTCAACGCATTGAAGTCCTGCAGATGGCCATCGATATAGCGATTCTCGATGGGGAAAGGCTGGCGTTTGTCGTACTCGGTGAATGTGTATTGAGGCTGCAGCGGTGTCGAAGCGGGCACATCGACCAGTAGATATTCCACGGGCAGCGGACGAGCCAGCCGTTGCACCTCGTTGCCATATTGATCCTTCTCCTGCAACCAAAAAAGAAAGCAGCATAAGAAATCTAGTAGACGCCTCTTTTTCGCTACTGGCCTTCCTCAATGACCAGCTTACAATTTAAGCCGATGCACAATCATTCTCATACCCTCTCACTTAATTTGAAAGAACAGGCAGTGTAAAAGTTTATGAAAGAAGAAACTAGTACATTAAGAGAGCTCGCTCTCTTACATTCAGTTCGTCTTACTCAGCTGCACACGTGCATGGTGCATGGGGCACAAGCAAAGCCATATATAAATACAATTTTGCTAACCTATGGAAAACCTAAAAATAATATTTATATATAAAGTGCTTACATGAGAGGCAAAGAAATTGATCATTTTGTGTATTTTTAATACAAAAATAAACAAGTAAAAGTGATTTAGTTGAGACGTAGAGTCAATCAATCTACTCTTCTGTTATGCATATATAGCAGATCCCCATATCAAGTAAATAACTGAAAACAAGTAAGAGTGCTCTAGGAGATCCCCTAAACCTTCCAAAGAACTGATATTGCGCTTAGGCTGCAGTTATGAGAGCTTTTTGCTTTTTTTGAATTACTTAACGTGTAGATAGACTATAATTAATTATTGAAAGGGTATATACCGCTCTTGTTATATAGTTATCCTATTTATTGTATATAAATATTACATACCTTATAGAAAACGTCCGGAACATATTGTTTGTCGGTCGATTCACGAACATAACCAAGTTCGGGTGCATCCTTGGTAGGTATGAGACAATTATCGCGAACCAAAGCCATGCATTGAGCGGACACAGCATATCCCTCCATGTGCACCTGCTTAGTTTGATCCCCTGGCAAAGGCAAATAAATATATATATATATATATATATATACAAAGAAAACATAATCTTTAACAGCACTCACCAGTTACACAAATGGTTACAAATTTTGAGCCAAACGTGCCATTTTTGGCATATTTACATGGATTTGGATGGCGATTCTGCAGTTCACCCGCTGAAATGCACTCCTGAGCAGTCAGAAAATGTGTTTCAATGCCACGTATTTGTTTTACAGTGCCAGCGGTTGCATCTTCGGTAATTAGATCCGTAAAGATCCAGCCAATCTATTAATATAATATTTATTAATCAATAATTACTAATTAGAAATATATAAAAGAGAAAAAAAAAAACCTTTTTAAGTCCCAATGCTTTGGCTACGGCTTCTACTTCATCGGCGCCTTCATCTGGACAGATATTAATCGAATCCCGTGAAGATTCCTGAGGCGGCTCATAGATAGCAGCCACTTTGGCTCGTATACCCAATGGCACATCCGTATGCTGCTCATAGGTGCCATACAAATAACCCATACGCTGATGGCCCGTTGTGCGCCAATAATTTAAGAAACGCTCTACAATTTTGGTATTCTCGAACATAACATTGTCCACATGACGATAGGTTTGACGGTTAAGTGTTATAGCCGACGGTTGGCATTTCGAACAAATGCCCTTAGGCCATGGTTGATGCTCCCGACAGCCGGGCTTAATACGACAGTTGATTTCATCGAATACAAAGTACTTTCCGTGATCCATACCAGATGTTTGCTTACGTATGTACGAATGGAACGACAAGTGCTTGATATTATGTTCCTTCAGATAGTTCTCATCATATGGCTCCAGCGGGTAGCAATGAACGCAACGACCATTGGCATTGTGATGACAGCTAATCAAATTATATAAGAAAATAATTATTATTATAATTTAGTATTGTTATGGAAAAGCTGTTTAGGTTTAAGGAAATAAAACGCTATTTAGCTTTCATTCGTTTTATAAACTAAATGGCAGATAATGTATGCATTTTATATATAAACTTTTTGGTCTGCCAACAGATTAATGCTTTTCATGATATTTTGAATTGATTTGATTCAGCAATGATATAGCTATAATTCCATATGTAGCATCTGGCAAATCCGTACTTATTATAAGCCGACTATTAGCGTCCTGATCAACTTACAGCTTACTATCGCGTTCACGCTTGATGGTGCCACTAGATTTGCACAACAGTTGGTCCACGTCATCCTCAATGACTTCAATGGAGGGACGTGAGCTGTTTGTAAGTCTATCAGTGGACAATTCAGCAGTGCTGTTGAACGACAATTTGTCAATTGCTATGGTGCTCGTGCGCTATGAAACAGAATATAATTTTAATAATGAATAGCTTAAATGATTTACAATGAAAAACTCACTCGTGATGAAGTGCCAGCAATTTGTTTTAGATATACCATGTCGCCATGCTTCAGAGCACTGCCCACCAGCTGGGTGCCGCTGGCGTGTAGTTCTGTTGCAAAGTTTCGCTCCATGAAAAGACCAAAGCCATCCACCTTGAGCACATTTTGTACGCTGTCATAGAGCTGTTTTAGATTTGCTTTTGGCGAGATCTCGATGCGTTTTATGCCCTCCGCAGACTGCACGCGTATTAGCTGTAAATCAAGCAGCACATAAGTAATGATTAGTTTCTATATACATTAAATAGTAGATAGGAGTCGATCACACCGATTGTTTACATAACGTAAAGAGACGATGTCGCACAAAGGCATAAACGAAATTTCGTTTCTTGTAGATGAAGTGTTCGAGCAGCAAAGGGGCGCTGGCCATGATGTTGATTATGTTCTTGTATTGGCCTGCTGCAGTTGGTGTTGTTAAACGTAGCTTGAGCTACTTTGGATAAGCCTAAAAGGCCTTAAACTTAGTGTATTGAACTGTACGACATGAAACCGCGCATTTAACTGCAACAGGAAAACAAATTCGTACCAAATATCGTTTTTTTGGCATTACATACAATATGTAAATAAATGTGTTAGGACTGTGCCAAAAAGAGAAAAGGTTCCCACTGCCATGGTCACAAATGTACACGATTGCAGCTATTTACCGCCTCGCCTCGTCTTTTCCTCCCATCAATGGGTTCGTGGCTTTGGTTACAAAAACTACAAGTCATTGTACCTTTGTTTGTGTGTGTGTCCTGCATCGCGTATTTTGTCAAGCTTCGCGGGTACAACGAATTGGTACTGACCGTACATATTAACTGACTGTCTGCTGCAAAACCGTCTCACAATCAATACAAATAGTGTTAAAAACAAAACAAAGCCATTTTTCTTTATCGGCTGCAACAGAGCGTTTGCGAAAATGCTAAATGCCGGTGTTTTGAAACAATCAGACAACGCAGAACGGCGTCAACTATATATCCTTCATGTATGCAGTGCTATGAAGCTGTGTATTATTTTACCGCATAATTATTGATTTCTATCAATTCATTTATCAGTTTACTTACAATTTGATCAGACATTGCTTAAAAAATAGCACTCGGAAGCAAATCAGCACTTGTGTAGACAGTGGGGAGTAAGTGTGACCATGCATACAGTAAGAAAATGTTACTAAAAGTTTATAAGATAAAATACCAAATGCTGCTAATTGTTAAAGAGGTCTGTTAACAGTGTGACGTTATTCTTTCAGAAAATGGTGCGCGCGCGTCGTTTACTTTATATGAAAACTAAGCAACTTTGTCACTGTTAACTATCCTAAAAAGCCGAAAGTCCATTTTTATATAGATTCACTAATCGGATAATATAAGATTTATACTAATTTTTTTCTACTACGTAATTCTTTTACCGCTTTTACTTACGATCTCAATATTATGAAATTTATTTTTCACGGCTTTAATTTGAAAAACTGATTAACCATAGTGGTATTAGCACTAACTAATTGTTTCCCACCAGCCCACACTATTTATCTGCCATTTTTATTCGTTATATAAGAATCTAACGGCCAAACATGAGGTGCAGAATTGGTAGTTTCTGGCTCCGGCAGATTATCTCTTTCTCTGGGCTTTAATACTCATACTGATGCTCCGTTTTCGATCTTCTAATTAACATACATATGTTTTATTTTATTCCTTCTGTTGTTTTTGACTTGGCTGAGCAACAGCTTTGTCGATGTGCCTTCAACGTAACCTATGTACATATATTTGAATATTTCAATAGATTGGCATACATGTATCAACAATACAGATATTGAAAATGCAGTAAACCTTTTCATTACAAATTCTCTCTGACATAGTTCATTCCATTGTCTACTGAGTTTTTTATTTAAAAGTAAAATAAAGGATTGATAATTTTTATGGTATTGTACCACTTGCCCAATCTCTGCTTACGTAACCGCCAAATTCCAATTCAGAGAACGGAGCACAAATATGAAAATGTGACTTCACAGCAAAGCTATTAACATTAAATGTAAGTATTAACTGTTAAAAGACTTCGTAGGAGCAGTTCCGTTGGTTTTGATGTTAAGTAACAGCTTTCATTTTCAAATTTGTGTTCGTTATCCAATTGGAAATTCGCGGGCATTGAAGCAGAGATCCTCCTAAGCCACCAAAATACATTTTGTAAATATTTCAATAGTAAAATAGCTACAGAAATGAATTGTGGGACCTTTTGACTGGAAGAATAGTATGCCCAAAATTGCTAATATGTCGTAGGAATGATTAATAGACATATCTTACTTTAAAAAATTACGTCCCACTGTTAATTTATAAAGCCGCTTTGCAATGCCTACTATCACTCGATAGTGACAAAATTTAGTGTTAGCCTCTCATGCATACGTTTAATGAGTTAAAAACTTTGTTTATAGTTGTCCATTCTTCATGTTATATGCTTAGTAAGAGAACTATCGACGACTAATCATCGATGTGCTAAAACAGTGTGTCGATGAAATATCGATTTTATGTTCATCGCTAACAGAAAAGGTGAGCAAGTAAATGTTAAAAAAGAGCAAGCAACAACGAGCGTGTTGGTGGCGAATTGTTTATTAAAGTGAGTAATATTTTGGTCGAATCTGTGAATAAAAATATCTTATAAACTGATCGTAGTATTCGCCTGCGTGGACAATAATTATAAGCTGCGCTAAGAAACCTATTTTAAAGTACCCCCCACTCGACTCTCAAATTAAGAGTGTGTAATAAAAACAAAAACAAATTTTATTGCGTCTTCGTTATGTATGTATGCTTGTGTATCTCTTTTTATATTGAAATTACAAAACAATATTTTGTGCCATAAAAGTTGCATTTCGCAGCTCCGACTGCCAGTGGTTCCAGTAATATGTCCCATTGTTTAGTCCACGTACCCATTTGCATTTCGTTTGCTAGCGGTCTAGCTCCGTAATTTCAGGGCTCCCAGCTTGATTTATTAATAATTTGTATATGTCAATACATATGCAAACATTTAAATCTGAACATGTGTGCCAATGATTTAATTGTTTTTGCTCTTGCTATAACCGTAGCCGTAGCCGTACTCTTTGCCCTGTTTGGTAACGTCATTCACCTTGACTCCGAGTCGACGAGTGCAAAAGTCGTTTGAGCGCTAAAACGGCGAAGCATTTGTATATGCCTGCATATACACGCATATACATATTTATAAATGCATGTGTATATTTAGTTTTGCTGCTGAATTTGCTCTTTTTATCGTTGCGCTTCATTACGCGTTTAATAAACTTCCAATCCATATACGAAATGTGCTTAGTCTTTTAGTAGCCTCTTGTGTGGCATTTTATATTCAATTGGATCGCTTATCAGCTGTTCGCAGACCGTGGTTCCTCACGGTGCTTGTCAGATTAGCACAATATTTCCAATTGGATGTACTTAGACAACATTTGTATGTATGTGTGTGTGTGGGTACTTGCGTGCGCCTCTAAATTTTCTCTAAAAACAACACTTGTATCCATAACTAATGCAGAACTATTTTAATTGTAAAAGTGAGATACTTAAATATTGTTGTGGTCATTTATAGCTAGAATTCCCAAAGAAAATAGACACGCTTTATATTAGCATTAATTCTATATAACACATTAGTTAAATTATATTGTACATTTCTAGTTATTTTGTGTTCATTTAAGATACTCGTGTTTACTTTTCCCCCAATTTAATAATTAAACAATTACATGTTATAATGAATCGCCAGACCCCCTAGACATGCGACCTTTAAACTGATTAATCGTCAATTTTGCACATACATATGTACATATGTATGTAAGTTTTATTATATACTTCGCTATTTGTGCTCACCCTAGATTAACAACACACTTGCAGTACCTTATGATAGCACACACACACACACACTCTCTCTTTATCTCTCTCTCTCTCTCTTTTACTCGCCTTACCTGACTCTCACTGTACAACAACGATTTTGGCACAAGACTGAAATAATATGATTTTGAAACAATTTTCGTTGGTGAAAATCAAGCAGGAACGCGTAATACGAAATTAAATTATTCTATCAATATCGTCCTGATATAATTTTTCTTAACGTCATTAGACAAAAACAAGTTCAATTTGACTGAACAGTGTCAACTTATTCTCTTTCCAAATTTGTCAGTTGAAATAGAATTTAAATATTTTTTAGTCTGTTCTCCAACATGTTCCTAGCATTATATTTTTCTGTTAATATTTTAATTGATACATATTTTAATTGATATTGTTATCGATAAAATACTGATAGCACTTTACAAAGAACACACACATTTATTGCTCGTTCGACATAAATAAATCTTTGATAAAGATTTGTACAAATGGCTAGCACATTCTTATTAGACTGCTGACTTGTAAGCAATCAACTATTAACAATTATAGTTCTGTTATTTTTATTCTAATCTGTTCGTAAAATGTGTTTTATTTTGGCCTACTGAAATTAACAATTGATCCTGTCCTATGGGTTAACTAGTTAATTGTCTCAAGCATCGGCAGGTACAACGGCAGCGTCTCCCGGGGATCCGAACCAGAGCGATCAAAGCATAGCGCGTGCCTTGGCGACGTCATCAGCTGACGTATGCCAAAAGATACATCTTCGAAGCCTATGCGCTCGCTGGGCTCCAGCTGCCAGCAGTTAAGTAGCAGCTGGAACAAATCGCCGTAGACATAGGCGGGTTGCGCCGGACGCACACCCGTTCGTATCGCTTCCAATAATTGTTGTCTGCTGGCTATGTTGGCATAGGGAGTACCACCCAGGGCACAACACTCCCATGCTACGCAGGCAAATGACCAGACATCTGACTTAGTCGAGAAGTGCTGATGTCGCAGCACTTCGGGCGCCAGCCATCGGCCTAGATCCACCTGTTGGCCATTGCTGTTCACAAAGTGCAGTGGTCCAAAGACGCATAGCTTAAGTTTAGAGTCGGCGCTAACGTAAACGCTGTAGCCGCACAGCTGCCGATGCAGCACCTGGCAGCTGCCCAAGTACGACATGGCACTGGACAGCTCGTACATCCACTGCAGCACCAGTTGTTCTGATAGTATCGTCAGGCGTGGCGCAGGCGCAGCCTGGCGACTCTCGATCAAGCGACGCTTGAGGCTCACACGCTGTAACTCAAAGATCAGATAGAACCAGTCGGCGCTTACTGAAATTCCATAGAAATCTAAAAGTAATTCGTGACGGCGCAATTGTTTCAACTGCCGCATCTCACGCAATAGCTGTGCCTGTGACACGCCGTTTAGATCGTCTAGCGACAACACGTGAAGTGCACAATCCTTGACGGCGTCACTCTCACTGAGCCGTCCTGTGATAATCTCTCCGTAACGGCCATCAGCAATTACATCATTAGCATTCAGGCGCAAAGAATTGCGTGGAAGTTGCTCCATGCCGTCGATAGTCATTTGAAACTGCTGCTTAAAGCTTTCCAGCGTCGGCGGCAGCTCGTCCTCCACCAAATATCCGTTGTTCTCCCGCTCGATGATGGGCGTCTGCTGCGTCATTTCGTGAGTGTTTCGCCTACGTCCGGTCAACCCACGTGCGTGACAGGTCTTGTAGCGCAAGTAAAAGTAGGTAATAAGACTGAGAACCAGGCAAGTGCCAAAGATGACGCAGGTAACCGCCAGCGCGACCACCGAGGATTGACCCTTTTCAAAGGTGGCGTAGCTGAAGTCATCCAGGGAACTGGCATGCTGCGCATGACTGCTGCGCGTGTATAAAGTTTTGGTGATATTTCGTAAAGTGCTTACCTATCGAAGAGGAATTGGGATAATATAGTTATAGTGCTCACTTTTTTAATGTCGTATCCACTTACCACACCCAAGCTAATATGTACATGTACAGGCTTATCCTGGTCGTTGGACATCTGATCTAGCGGCGCATTTTGATAGCGCCCGTAGCGTTTGCCATCACCCACGACAAAGTGCCTGGTGCGATTATCTTCCGGCCGATCGTAGTCCAGTTCGGCGGCGATGTAGTAAGGAACGCCGGTCTGCTGCGCCAGCTGCCAGCTGCCCAGCAGTTCGGCATCGAATGGCTGGCTTAGCGCATCGTCAACAAACTCCACAATGATCAATAGCTTTGTCACAGGTCCGTTGTCATTCATTATGGGTGCCAGCTCCACAGTTATGCTATTCTTTGTGCGGCTCAGCACCTTTGGCTGTGCAGGCGCTGGGCTGGGTAGTCCAACCTCTGTGCTGGCCATAAGTGAGGCATGGCCACACTCGCTTTCCTCTTGTTGCTGCTGTACGCAAATGGCCCGCACACTGATGTTATAAAGAGTTGCAGGATGCAGATCGGTCAGTTCAAAGCGTGTTTCCGTGCTCTGCACTATGAACTCGGGTTGCAGAAATGCGGGCAGCGTTGAGTAGGTCTGGATAATCTGGCACTTGATTAGAATGTTGGCAACTTCCTGAGTTTGTGCCGCAAGCGCTTCTGCGGTGCCAGCTAGCAGCAGCTTCTTCGCCTCGTATGCATCCCATTCAAGACTGATGCTGTTCTCCGTGCTGTTGACCACGCGCAGATGATGCGGCGCCGGCTGCCGCAGCAGGGATGTGGAGTAGTACGAATGTACTCCCACGCCTCCGCAATACTGCGCCTTGTTGGCCATGCAACGGGTGTAGCAGAGCTGATCGTCCTGCTTTTCGTGCGGCTCTAGTTGATTAGCACAGAAGCACTTCTCGGCAGCCAACACCGCGTACCTGTGTCCCTGACGCTCACAGATCTCAATACAAGTTTGGGGCATTTTTGCGTAAACGGACTCCTTGAGGAGGTCCGTGCGAGCAGTATAGCAGCCTACATAATAGTAGACGGGCTCCACAGTCAGCAAATCCTGCGTGTCCTGTGCGGACACGCAAACGTAGTTCGCTAACAAGCAAATAACCACGAGGTACACAGTTCTAAGCTGCTGCTGCAGGGCAGCGTTTGGGCGGTGTCCACGATGCATGTTGCGGCAGCGCACTCAGCTTGGTGAGTGATAGAACGTTGTGTGGCCAGGTGTACTTCTGGTGCGGACCGTCTGCTTTTCTACTATAATTGAAACTAATTAAACACTTTTTGCAGCCTAATTTAAACAAATTAGGCCTTTATTTCTCTTATATTGCTTTCCCCCTGACGCGACGAATGTTTTTTTCTTGCATTTTAAGCGCTGCTGTTAATGTTGCTGCTGCTTTTGCTTGCCTCGTTTGGTCATTGTTGTTGCTGCTGTTGCTCTCAGCAACCATTCCAGTTGACTAATCACGCTGCTTGCGTCGACGCTGGCTTCACTGTCACTGTCACTGTCGTCGCAACTGTTGCTGTTACTTTTTGTTTCTGTTGTTTACATCGGGCAATGCCAAACACCTGCTGAGTCGAAGCGAGACAACTATTGTGTTTATAGCAATCGAACGTACTGATCAAGCTGTATTGCCGGCTCTGTCTGGCAGCGCACAATGTTCTGAGCGCAGCTTTGACGAATGGCATAGTGAAACAGCGTTGCCAACAGTGCATAATTAAATCAAAACCAAACGCTTGCGTACCAAAAATTAAAAAATAAATACCATGCATAAGCATAATTCAAAGAGACATGACTTTTGTCACTTTTCGTTTATTTCTGTTAATTAAACCAAATAATTTCAACAGCTGCACCTGGCTGATCGTAGTCAACTGCCAACTGTGCTGCCAGGGAGAGTAAGCAAAAGAGCGCTGCTGCTCATGATAGAGAGATGGATGAAGGCGGCGCTCTCTCTCTCTTTTTTTCTCCTTCTCTCATGTTGAAGCTCATTGAGTGTGCGAACAGTGAGCGGGTAACTTGCGTGCTGTGTTTGGTTCAGTTGGTTGACAGTGGCGCCGACTGTCACAACGTCGCTTTTGTCTTTTAAATTAATTTGATAAATAATATTATAACAAGTCGAAGGAGCATACATGCATATATTCTGTTGAGAGTATCGCACTAGCATAAGTATGCCTGATTTATTGTAGTTATTTCTATTATTCTTGTGTTCTATATGGAACCAGTTGAATGCAAACATTACGTTGTTTTGATTACGTTTCCAATTAAAGTTTACATTGGCGTTGCGACAAAAATGTGTCAACGTCATCAGCAAAAGCAGTGACAAGTACCTTGGCCAGCAGGCCATTTCAATATTAATGCATTTGCGAAATCAAAAATTAGCAATTCATATTAATCGAATTGTATGTGACGACTTAGCAGAAAAAGAAAAACAAAAGCAATTAAACAAATATAAAAAAAAAAATGTCTTGATGATTACGTGCTGAACCTACGCACCTGAATTAAACAGGCTGAAAAATGTATTTTCCGTATGCCAGCCAAACTAGCGCATAGTTGAATTTATTTTTGGCTTCGTCTCATAATTGCAGGCGGCCTGACACATTATGCCAGTGCCAGTGCCCATGCCAAAATTCAAATGAACACACCGACGGAGTGTCAGACAGACAGACGGCCAGAGAGCAACATACGCAATTGAATAGTACTTGCGCAATTAACCGTTAGTTCAATTCAGTTGCTGTTTGTGGTCGAGCAGAGAATAGTTCCGTTCCTATGTACCTATATACATTCAGATTGTCATACATATACATAATACATATATGTACATATAAGTGTATATATAAATATATATATATATATATATATAATCGACTTGTCGTTTACAAAGCAACTATTATTAAATCTTTCAACTATATTATTGTTTCTTTTTGCAGTATCAGTTCAAAACAATACCGAAAATCAAACATAGTTCATTTGCATAGCAGACACGCGCGCTCGCACATACACTCTCACACACGCACACAGCTAACACATGGATAGGTCAACAAAAATGAGCGGCTCGGCAGTGCAAGTGATCAATGCATCCGAAGAGCATACATTTGTGCTGAACGAGGATGCGCTCAGCGAGGTGCTGATGCGGGACGAGGTCAAAGATCGGTACGTTTGCGTTGTTTCCGTAGCAGGAGCGTTCCGCAAAGGTAAAAGTTTTCTGCTCGATTTCTTTCTTCGATACATGTATTCAAAGGTATGGTTGCTTTATAATTAGTTTGCTCGCAGTTTGTTAATGTGTACCTATTTTATAGTATGTGCGACATGACGTCACGGACTGGCTGGGCGATGAGACGGAACCACTATCCGGTTTCTCATGGCGTGGCGGATCTGAGCGCGATACCACCGGCATACTAATGTGGTCTGACATATTCCTGCACGATTATCCAAATGGCGACAAGATCGCCATCATTTTGCTGGACACACAGGGTGCCTTCGATAGCCAGAGCACCGTGCGCGACTGTGCGACAGTGTTCGCTCTCAGCACAATGCTCTCGTCGGTGCAGATATATAATCTCTCACAAAATATACAGGAGGACGACCTGCAACATCTGCAGCTGTTCACCGAATACGGCCGACTGGCGCTGGCAGACACTGGTAAGAAGCCATTCCAGCGTTTGCAGTTCTTAGTGCGCGACTGGAGTTTCCCGTATGAGGCGGAGTATGGCGCACTTGGTGGCGACAAGATACTTAAGCGTCGCCTCGAGGTGTCAGACAAACAGCATCCGGAACTGCAGTCGTTGCGTCGCCACATTTCTTCGTGCTTTACTGAGGTGGCGTGTTTCTTGATGCCACATCCGGGTCTCAATGTAGCCACAAATCCACAGTTCGATGGCCGTCTGCAGGATATAACGCCTGAGTTCAAGAACAGTCTTAGAACACTGGTTCCTATGCTCCTGGCGCCTGACAATTTGGTGTACAAGGAGATTAGTGGCCAGCGCGTGAGAGCCCGCGATCTCATTCAATACTTCCAATCGTATATGAGTATCTACAAGGGCAACGAGCTGCCCGAGCCGAAGAGCATGCTGGTAGCTACAGCTGAAGCGAATCACTTGACTGCCGTCGCGGCTGCCAAGGAGCTGTACAATCAGCTCATGGAGGAAGTGTGTGGTGGCACGCGGCCTTATCTAAGCACTGCGCATCTTGAAACTGAACACTTACGCATCAAGGACAAGGCACTGTTTCAGTTCGCCACGAAACGCAAAATGGGTGGGGAGGAGTTTACTGAACGGTTTCGTCTACAGCTGGACACAGATCTGGAGGAGGTCTTTGTCAACTATCGAGCACATAATGAGAGCAAAAACATCTTCAAAGCAGCGCGTACGCCAGCCGTGTACTTTGCCTGCGCCGTCATCATGTACATAGTTAGCGGCATCTTTGGCTTGGTTGGCCTCTACACGTTTGCCAATTTCTGTAATCTAATCATGGGCGTGGCGCTGCTGACACTGGCGCTGTGGGCATACATTAGGTGAATATCGACAACCAAGGCCAACAAATTAGGCAGCCCCCAAAATAATTCTCAATCCATTTGTCACCCCCACAGGTATAGCGGAGAGCTGAGTGACTTCGGTGGTAAGTTGGATGAGTTTGCAACGCTTTTGTGGGAGAATGTAAGTATGAGTTTATAAAATATGTTGACAAAAATGATCAAGTAAACTTTTCTGTTTCAGTTCATGCGGCCAATCTATCAAGGCTGCATGGAAAAAGGCATCCAGCACGTGGCCACGCATGCCACTGAGGCTGCCATTGGCGGCAGTGGTATTGGCAGCCGATCGTCTGCCAATGCTGTTAATGGCAAGGTGAAGCGTTCATGAGAATACGCCCAAGTTGCACAGCACAAGTCGCAGCCACCTCCTGGGACGCATCAGCCACAAACGACTAACAACAATAATAACAACAACAATAACGTCGCATGCAAATCGAACAAGAAAGGCAATTATCACAACAGTGGCGGTGGCACAGGCATTGTGAGTAGCATTTGGGACAAGATAAGTGGGGTGAAAACTTCATCACCGACAACGACACAAGGCTCCGCCTCATCTAACTCATCCACAGCCGCCGTAAGCAGTCGCAAAAAGCGTAAATCAAAGCGCAATTAATTAGGTCCTCTGTAGCCGCGTTTATCAACTTTAGAAATGTCGTCGTCGTTTGATTTGTATAAATTTAAGCCCTAAAATGGATAGAAACAAAAATCTAGTAGTTAATCGCCCTAAAAGGAATATTGTTTTTTATATTACATACACTACTTTAATGGCTCAGCGCAGCGCGAAGTAATATATAACTTTATATAATAATATACTTAGTAAGTGGCTCGTATTTGTTGAAAATCAAATTTTAAATTGTTTTTTATATGCATATATATTTACCTATATTGAAAAGATAATTGAAGACCCAATCTTTAACGCTGTAATATAAAGAAATCGCTAACGAATTTAAACTTGTTTAATTTCCAACATGTTCTGTCTGTCTCTCGTCTATAAAGTGAACAGCTCTAATCCTAATTCTAATTCTAAATCTAATTCTTGCCCCATGCAACATTTTGCTGTAAAAAAGAGTAAGCAATTCAAATATGTATAAATCAAATAAAATGCACTTTGTTGTTGGCTCGTTTGTTAAACGTACTCACCATATTAATCAACTCTTGTTCTTTCAATTGATTGCCTTTTAGAAAGTAGACTAAATAATTGCCATATCTAATAACACTCTAATTTGGTAACGGTATTATATTTTATACGCTACTTTAGTCCTGTTAGTTATATAGACAATTGTATAGTAATTACGTTTCGATTACATTTAAAGATGATAAAGATGATGCTGTCAGACAAATTATTTTTAAAGCGAAAAGCAGAAGTAAAATACATCGAGTTGGATTCTTTTTTATAATTATTTTGCGTTCATATTTCGTAGCTTAGTTCTTGCCAGTCTTGCAGCAGTCTCTTGGCCCATTGCCCTCGCCAGCGCCCTTTTCCTTCTTGCAGCACTCACCGGTCGAGGTTTGCTCTTTCTTCGAAGGGTTACAGCAGCATTTACCGGGCGTGACGCATTTGCAGTCCTCGGAGCACTTGTCCGAGGTGCATTTACAATCTGCAGAACAGTTTGATATATGTATATACACACATAGATATATAATTAAACTCAATTTTGTATTGTGTTTTCATTTTTACCCTTTTCACATCCTACGCAAGGCATTTTCCAAAATAATAGTGGCTTCGTTCCAGTTCAAGAAAATACTGAATAGTGACAGCAGCAGCCATTACAATACTATATATGTATACATATGTATGACAATTTGACAATTCTAGCAGCGCATGCGTGTGAAAAGTTTGAATTGAACAATTTCATTCAACAGGTAATCAATAATAATTACAATAGCGGAAAATGCTAATAATGGATATTAGAATGGAGCAGTATCAGTTTCTCCCGCAATGCATATTATAAATTAGATTTATATTATATATAATCAGGATGAACGAGTCGATACAGTTATACCTGTATTTTTGTATGCAAAGGACTTCATGTTATTTAACTAATTTTGCAACGATACTTCATTACTATAGCAGTTGAACGCCGATTTGAATAACAATCTATCGCTACTATATAAATTATTTTGCAGTGAAATATAGAGCATACACAAACACCGATAAATAAATAAGAATATACGTAAAGGAATGCGTTGTTAAAAAGAATATATATATATATATATATATATATATATGAAAAATGGATTTTAGTCTTTTTTTTTTTCAAATAAAAGTTCACATTGTTAATTATACAATATTTAGACTTATATGCTGCATGGTTTTATTATTATTTGCTTAAGAATCTGTATTTGTTGATCAACAGTACATATTTTAGATTTCGATCGTTTGCTGTGGCTTAAGACTAACATTATATGCGCCCTTTGAGAAGGGATGGTTTGTTTTTAAGCTTTGTCCTTTATGTTTTACATGGACTACTAACTAGATTTATGTGCGTAATTACAAATTCATTCTCGCAAGAAATAAAGAACGTAAAATTTAATTATTTAGTATCGTTCAGCAATTTACAATAAAAATGGTCACACATCCTTTTGTTAAAAAAATACAATTGATTAATTATATAATATCTGTTCATTTGTGTCTAACATACAGTTATAGTACACATGTATAGAGGGAGGAAGGACAGCGACAGTGAACGTGATAGGAAACTAAACCAAAACGTAATTAGCAGCGTAAAACGTACCTAAGGGTTCTACTACAACATATATAGATATTAGCGTCTCGTAAGCCGGTTTCAACTAATTCATCATATCATATAATCAATTAATTTCATTTCGTTATCAATTTTTTTTCAGTTTTTATGTTGGCCACAATGCTGTTGCTTTTGGCCATCGTAGTGCATAACAAGGTTCTCGTATTGAATATTTATATGTAAATTTCTCACTTAACTATTGATGTATAATGGGAATAAAATGATTTTTAATATCCTGGTATTTACGGTCGTGGAAGTCTTAAAATAGTAACGTCATTATCATTATGGCTAACTGTATGTATGTATTTTTTTTTATGTATGCGTACATGTTTATATTTATATATGTATGTATGTGTGCTAATGCAGGCATGTAAATGTGTGAGTGGGCGTGACTGGGGTGGATGTTAGATGTTAGTGCGGATGTTTGTCTCTGCAAGAGTTACATTTCTAGTTGAAATTTTGTTTATTACCGATTTAATATGTTGCTAGATTAACTTTAATTTAATATAATTTATTCATTTTTTTAATAGTCTTTAGCCTGAGCACAGGCCCGCCGAAAGCAAGCAGCACCAACCTTGGGTTGTTCAAATGTTTCCTTGGAACCTTTGACCTTTGGTCAAAAGCTTTTAGTACTCTAGAGCTTAGCAATCACCTAATCCGCGGCATGCGTACCATCAGTCCAGTGGCTTGCCGAAAAACAAAATGCTGAGCAAATCATTGAACGACAACTAAATTTGACTGGGACTCGCTGCCTGTGATGTGGATGCAACAACTGTCGCCGGGGCGGCGACAACTGTTGGAACAACACTATTCAATGTGTTTACAACAGATTGGATATCAGGCGGCAATTCATCAAGTTTGTCCATCCCCAGGAGCATGTCATTTAACTGAGATTTTTCAGCACTTTCTGTGCCCATTTCAAAGTTATATTTGCCTAGCATCATATTGTCTTCGATTTCTGGTGGTGTTGAAGCACCTTTTGGCTTTAGCAAAATGCCTGCAGCAGCCGATGTTGATGGCTCTACTAAAAATTCCTCATGCTCCTTGCCTTGCATAGTGTTCGACACATTCGTTTCCCGTTTAATGATCGCGAAAATGCTGTGAATATAGGACTCCATAGTGAGCAAAGTGCTTAGCCGTTTCTTGCGATCCTCATTCAGACGATCCTGTGCAGTTTTCTTATTAGCTGATTTCTTATTTCGTTTAGGTGTTGGCTCTAATTCATCTTCTAGTTCAGTTTCATCGTCTGACGAGGGTACCGATGCCTTTTCTTGGTTCTCGGATGCTGGGCTCTCCATGCGCTCGTCTACGGAATCGGCGATTGGCGCTGGCTCTGCGACAGCCTCCGCAACAGTAACAATAGTATCAGTTGAGCTAACAGTTTCACTGGGCGCATCCGTAGACACATCAGCCGCACTAGCATTGTCCACTGGGGCGACTTTCTCTATGTTTTCTGTCGAATTGTCTGTTTGATCTGTTTCCGGCTGCTCAGTGGAATGTGGTTCTTCTTTTTCTTTGGAAGATTCCCGTTTCTGCTTCTTATTGGGAAATTGGTCTGAAAATACAAATATGTATATATATAAAATTGTATATTTAAAACTTATTTAATTTATATTTGCTCTTCCTCTTACCTCTTTCCGCTTCCTTTTTATAGCGTTCGCTCTTGTTAAGCAGCGCTTTTAGTGAGCCACGCAGCTCCTTTCGCACCGATGCCGGCACACCAGTAGCTTGGGCAATAATACGTATTGCAAACAAATCACCGCACAGCTCATCAATGTCGTCTTTTGAGTGCATCCCATAATTAATCGTGTAGATCATGCGTGCAACAGGTAACTGCGCGGCTACTTTGTGATAGTATAGCTCCAAAAACTCTCGCACAAATGCATCTTTCAGCATGCTCCGCTCGTCTCTAAGCACATTATGCAAATACTCTATTAGCAGTGGATTTCTCACAAGCAAATCTGAATATCTATGAGAAAAAAAAACAACAAATATTTGATTTTATAATAACCTTAAGAAATATCTTCTAATACCTCCGTATAGCAATTATAAGCTAACATTAATGATTTCAGATTTTGTAGAGATTACTTACTTGTTTGTTAAGGCATTGTTGTGTATGCCCACCCAAAACTTGGGAAAGTAGTTAAAATGCAAAGGTGTGGACTCAATGGCTACCAGGCAGTGAAGTTTGACCAGTGTATCGTTGAGAGTGCCCGTGTTGACGCACATGCGCAGCATTACATCGATGAAGTCATGATATGGCCTGTAGAAGGCATCCACTTGAGCATCGTACTCGGTGTCGAGACCGCGCGGCGTCAACTCAGACAGAGCTATGCACATTTGCACCATTGGCCTCGGCGGACGAGGCGAGTTCTTAGCACCTAAGGGCCAGGGCGTTTGTTTGGCACCACGACGTGGAAAATATGGTCCTAATGGGCCAATTGCATTGGGTGCATTGGCTACTGATAGATGGCAGTTGATCAAAATGGGTGCTAAAATGGTGGTGGCCTCCAGGCTGGTGTTGCGAACCAGCTCCTTAAGCACCTCGAGCGCCATGCGACTTATCTCCGGAGAGTTAAATGTATTAAGAAGCGTAGCGAGACGTTTGATTGCATCGGGCAGAGCCTTTGCGAGGGCCGAATGCTGATGCTGTTGGCGCAGAAGATGTTGCTGCTGCAGTTGCATTTGCTGCAATTGCAGATGCTGTTGCATTTGCTGTTGCAGTTGCTTCTCCTTTTGCTGCGGAGTCTGTGGCGCTTGCGTGCACTGCGATTGCTGCTGTTTCTGGAGCAATTGTTGCTGCTGCAGTTGCAGTTGCTGTTCCAGTTGCTGCTGCTGTTGCTTCTTTTGCGCTGGGTTATCTGTGCGCATGCGCAGCGTTGCCAGCAGAAGCACCATTTCCCCAAGTAGATCCAATAGATCCCCAGCCACATGGCAGGCGGTGGCCTCGTGGTGCATGGAATGTAACGTGTGCAGCGCCTCAAAGCACATCTCAATCCCGCCATTGAAGATGACCAGCATGCGATCATCGTCATTGTCCACTGTGTTGCGGAAATGAAAGAAAAATAGTATTAAATAAAGCAGTTTAAGTTATTCAAACTATAATTATTGTAATGCTTGCTTATGCATATCGATAGACGGATTAAGTCAACTCTTAAATGGCTATTCCTAGCTATATAGACTTAAGCACTGGGCTTATCATCATTAGTGGGTTAGGGATATTAAATAAGCTGGCTTGTCCATTTTGTCATTACTTCTAATTCAATATATTTCCAAAATATAGAATACTGATGGTGATACGTGAACCCCTCCCACTTAAGGCGTTATATTTTGACTTCGATAATCTTATTTGAAAATCTAAAATTTATCGATGCTTTACAACTGTGATCGAAAATCGAAATCGATAATAAACTTGAATATGCAATGATGAGTCTTTTCGGTATAACGAAAGTTTAATAAAACTCACCAAGTATTTTCAGCGCGCTAATAAGCGTTGACCAGGACACTCGTGCATCCAGACTGGTGGTATAGGATAAAATTACGGAACGCCTAAAGGCTATTACATCCAGCTTTTCCTGCTCACTGGCATCCGGGTGGCGAGTGGCAAAGAGTGTCATCAGCTTGAATAGTTCATCGACAGCGGCAGCATACTGAGTGGGATGTGGCGTAATGTTCTTAAAGGCCCACTGTAGATTCTGATGTTGTGCTAATTGTCGGGTGAGTGCGCGGCTCTGCTCACAGCATAAACGTAACAGACCGTAGTAGGCGGGCAGCATTGACCGATTGTAAGTGACAATCTCAGAGTCATCGTGATCGGCACTTAATTGATGCAATCGATTAGTTAAAGCAAAACTGTGCTGTCTATGATTGATTATCTTACAGTATGTAATTAAATGCAATGTTTCGTGTTATCTCAGGGCAGTTAGCCACCAGCGCTGCATTTTCCGGGCAATCCACGAGGGAATGATGCCAGAAGGTGAGCAGTGCGTGCTTATTGTGATGCGCCGGCACACTAGGCTCGGAGAGACGCGGATGAAATAGCTCCCATAGGGACCGCATAAACGAACCTATCTGTAAACGAAAAACACATATTTAAACTGACACCCACCTCGCACAATCTCAAACTTGCCATTAGTTTTTCAGTCTTTGAAACCATACAGTAGCTGAGCAGGTTGAAATAGGCGGTCAGCTTGGTGGTACCATGTGCTCCAATGTCTGCATAAACACGCGCCGGACGCAGCAGACGTAGCAGCAATGTTATCACTTGATGCAGCACCACTTGGGCATCGCTGTTAATGTCCCTGCAAGGCAATATGACAATTTCATAACAATGACTCTCACTAAAGCTAACTGAACAGCATTTACCGGTAGCTGTGCGGATTGAGAGCCAACAGCTTGTGCTGGGAATGAGCGCGAAAGTTGGCGCGAAAAGGTTGCGACGGCACCAGCGCCACAAGCAGACAGGCAGCGGCTATAATATGAATAAAAACTAAAATATAGCGCCTACACATATACAGATGTCACCTCGCATTGCCTACCATTTCGGACGCGCGTATTATCGTGAGCGAGCAGAAACTGTTCCAGCCATTGCTCGGCCGACTGCAGGATCCAGGCATGAGCTATTTTATTTTTAGTCGCCTGCAGCGAAAGCCAGTCGAGCACAGACTGTGGACAGTACTCGGCAGCATCCCACATGCGTGGCAGCACGAGTTGTGTAAAGCACGGCAGACCAACCGGCCCGCCCTGCGTCTCGGTGAGCAGAGTGAGCAGCTTGAAGAACGGCGCACATAGCTCAGTGTGCTTCGTGACTGATGCGAAGAGCATGCTGATGATTTGTGTAGCCAAACGATCGTCCCAGCGACAGAGCGCGTGGATTAAATGCTTTGTCTGGTGCGGATTAATTCCATCCTTTATTTGTTGATACAAAAATGGAAAGCCCTACGAAATATATGTGAAATAAATATATATATATATATTTATATATATATTTATATATATGTGTATATATATATATAACACATAAGCAATGAACAAAGTAAAAGTAAGTAAGTAAGTTATAGGATTAGACATTGGATTGGTTTGTTGGTGGATTTATGGATTGATTATTGATGGTTAGACGATGGTGGTCGTGCTTGGATGATTGATTAGATGGAATATATAACGCTTTCGAGCTTTTTGAGTATCACCTTTCCACCGGCAATGGCGTTGAAGTCTTTTGGCGACAGACGTAATCGAAAATCAGGGCCCCGCGAACGTTCGACAAGACTAGCACATAGTGCAATCATTTTATCGAGCGATGCCGGGCGCATTTTTTCTACTGAAAGTGCCTCATCTGAAGAGTTGTCCTCATTGTCTGAGCTGATGTCAATCTGTGTTAAATATTTTAATATAAAAATTAGAGTTCCAACACATTATTACATTGTCAACCTACACTATCTGTTTGTTTATGGCCTAGGTAGAAGTCGACTAGGCTCTTAAGTACACCGATACGTAGCAAAAACATTGCTTCCTCGTCTCCCATACGCGAGAATTCGCACAGCAGGCTAAAGTACTCGGATAGATGGCGCAGGTGCGAACGCGCTCCATGTTCCAGCAGGGAAATAAGTGAGCTTATGAACCGCGTTACACATGACGCCTGTCCAATAAGCTCCCGATCGTTCTCATCTGTATCCACGCCCAAGTAAAGATCAGCATGTGACGCTCTGTGGACCATGAAGAAAATTAAATATCGATTGATTTGATAATGCGAATGTGTTCGTCAGTGAACATACCGCAGTCGTTGTATAACATGAACGACCAGACGCTGAAACATTTGACGGACCATTTGATTGGGGCATTGAATTAGAACCTGTACGGGCCAAAAGGGCTCAACTGACATATGCGATAGGAACCATTCGCAAGCCTCTTCACTAGCATTAAATTGCTTTGTTAGCAGCTCCACCCAAGGAACCATTGTGGGCTGAAAATGACAAGTGATAAACATATAAGATTAATTATAATTCAGTTAGTCTTACCTTCTCCTTGGCATGTATGAATGTTTCAATGAAAAATGACACGGACAACTTGGCGGCCATGCAGGTGACGTCTGTCTCCGAGATTAACGTCTGTGGTATGTGGCCGCAAATTTGCCACATGAAGCTAAAGATGAGACAATATGATGTTATAGAAACTATATATGAATATCTCACTTAATAATCTCACTTAAAATATGTGTGCTCGAAGATATTTCGATCTTGCAAGAACTGTCTGTTATCTTGCCAAATCCAATCTTCCAGCTCCTTGCTTAACAAGGGACGACTTTGTTGTAGTTTAGTAGATACTTTGGTTTCCGCGACGACGACCGCCTTTGAGGTTGACGCCTGCGGCTCATTGTTGTTATTCGACTTAATATTATCACAATTGGCTGTTATTTGCTCCATTTCATTTTCTTCCTTTATTTGAGTCGGGTCTGGCTTTTCAGTTAGCTCCTTCTCCTCCAGCTTCTCAGTCTCTATGCTTAACGGAGTCGTCTCTGCCTCTGCCGCTGGCTCCGCATCCTCTGCAGCAGTGGGCTCTTTATTGATGTTATTGGTCGTTTCAACTTTGGGTTGCTCCTCCGCTTCTGGTTTATCTTCATTAATGGGACTTGGTGTTGGCGTGGCCAACAATTCAGAATGCCGACGCTGGAGATGCTCTGGCAAGCGACGTTCGTAGAACAGCATATAAGCGGAGTTGGTCTTCTCAAAGCTAAAATCCAAATACTTTTCGGTTACCGAGTCGTAGGTCTTGCTCTATATAAAAAAAATAAAATAAATAAAACGATTTTCAATAAAGAAAAATATTTTGCTTACAGTCATTTCACCACCAAAACACTCGGCAGCTATTTGCGACGGATCGAAAGGTTTGACTTCGGCATCATTGAACAGGAACCAGCGCTCGTGCGGATGATAATTGCTTTTCGTACGCTCCTTGATAAAGCTATAATAATGTCCCCCATCTGCTGTGCCTGTGTGCACTGTAACGCCAACCAATTCGTACCTGTAATCATTAAACGTTAATATCATTGCAAATGAGGTCAGGGCATCAGCTATTTACTCATAGCACTCCTCGATGTCTGCGTCCAATGTGGCTTCAGCCTTCTCGTTTTCAGCCCCCTCGTCATTATTGTTTTCCTGACGCTCGCGTATTTGCTTCTCACGGTCTTCCTTATACTGCTGAGGCATCAGCGTCTTCTCTACGTAGTGGCACATGTTAAGGCGCAAGGGAAACGAAAAGTGCGTGTTGACCTTCTCCTTTAGCATGGTCACCATATTGAAGGTATACCGCATGGTGTTGAAGCACAAGATTTGTGGTAGCTTCTTGAAGCAGGCACGCTTCTCGGCACGCACCTTCTTGCCACACTGTGAGCAAGTGTACATGTTGTCGCCCTCAAGCGTATCCTTGACAGTCACCTCATCCAAGGACTCCTGCAAGTTTCGCATGTCTGCCACTTGGCATCGAACCGTATAGAACTCCTCAGCGGTGCGTGAGACGTGACCGCAGTCCAGCGAGACGACATTATTGCTTAAAGTGCCGCAGAACAAACGTTTCACCAAATGCTTCAAGTCTGGCGTCATTTCCTCTAGCTTAGAAACCAGATCAATGAAGAACTCAGCCATATCCTTTTGCTCGCCCGTATTCAGGGGCTGATGATCCATCTGATACACTCGGCAGAAGCTGCGCGGATTATAAGCCTTGCGCTCCGACTCCAGCAAATATGCGAACATACGCTGTAGCTCCATCAACGTGGGACCATGTTTTTGGGCACCAGCCGGTGGTAAACGCAAAATGGCCGCACGCGCCTGTGGCATCATGTAAAGATGCTGAATGCAGGAAGCCATATAGCAGGTGGCTCCCAAATTCGTGAGGCCCACATATCCACACTCGGCACGTCCTTCGTCACGTGGCCAATAATCCCAGGGATACGGTTGCTTTGGACCCGACCTATGCTGTGTTAGCAGTCGACCATGCAGGTAGGTGTAGTTGGTAGCACAGCCACGGCACAACTCCACGAGCAGATCATATGCAGCGGCACGCGATGTGGCCGATTTGCACTTCGGCTTCTGGCGGTTGGCGGGCGACGGCATTTCGAACAAGAATTCCATAAGGTGTTCAATGAAACTTAGAGCCTTAGGCCTGTACTTGTAGCTAGTGTCGTACTTAATCAGATTGGACATTAGGTTGAGTAGGCCCACCAAACCGTCGTCCTGATAGCCATGGCGCAGTTCATGATAGTCGCGGTTCAGAATACTCTCCGAAATGCTTTCGCACAGCTGTTCAATATCGATGCGCTCCTCGGCCACCATCTCGGGGGTTAGAGTGTCCACAAGTCGAGCCAACAGCCAGAAGTAGTCCCGACAAGCTGGTCCATACGGCTCTTTGCCCTCCTCCGAGAGCAAGAACTGGGTATGCTGCACAGACGAAGTCATTTGCTCGGCACGCGGCAGTAGTGCAATTAGTTTGTGGAGTAGCGGCGCCAACAGCAGGCGATAGCTCTGTGCATTGCCCAAACAGATCCGATAGAGACCGGCGCAGATCTCGCGACGTACAGCTGGTTCCGGATCCTCCAGTATAAACTTCTGCAACCAGTTGCACTGGTCCGGCTGAGACCAAAGCAAGCGTCGTGCCTCGGCTGACGCATGCACAAAGCTCACGAGAATGTTCATGGTGAACTGCACCAATTGCGCTCGACCCCAGAAACCAGTGCGCAGCTGATGAAACTGGTAGGGAAATAGCAGCGAAGTGGCTCCGGTAGACAACTGCTGGTGAACTTCGTCGTTGAGTATGCTCGATAGACGCTGTAGGCACTGCGGCACCTCCATCAGCTGAAGCATGAACGCATGGGGTCGTGACATCAGCACATGTACATCCTGCGTCTGCAGCTCCTCGAAGCCCAACAGCCAAAGGATGCGCAACAGGCTGGCCAAGCAATCATGACGCCACTCATTCAGCGCCAGCTCCTTGGGATGCGCGCTTTGCTGCAACTGACCCCCAATGAATATCTCGTACAGATGCTGCAGCCCGCCGCACTTGATGAATGCCTCGCTCCACTTGCTGCTTTCACCTGCCCCCGCGTTGCGTACTGGGGCTGGTGCTGTCACAGGCAATGTGGATGTTGGAGAAGCTGGCGGCGGAGTGGCACAGCCCAAAGGGCGCTCCAGTTCCACGTTTTCAATTTTCTTCTGGCGCTTGCAGTGCTGTTTCGGTTGATTTTCCTTGTCGCCGCCGCTTGCCAACTCGCTAATGTCCACATCACTGCCCGAACGTGGATTCGATGTTAGTGATGTCTCCATTTCCCCTGCAGCCAGTTCCTTACTACAATCGCTGCTGCTGCTACTACGTTTCGGCTCGGCGGGTTGCTCGATGCTGTTGTGTCGTCTGTTTGTGCCCTTTTTTACACGAGACTGCTCACTAATAACCAGATTGCCATTGGATCCAGAACCAGCAGGAGCACTGAGATCACTAGACGCAGTAGACTGACGTGGTCCGCTGCTCAAAGCCAGACTCTCGACGATGTGCAAGGAATACATGAACTTTTGCAGGTTGCTTGGATCAAGTAGCTCGTTAAACTTTTGCTTAATCTCTTTGCGTTTATTGGCCAGCTGTTCCTGATCCTCTAGTTGTTGCAGTTCATTGAGATCGCTCACCAGGTTCTTAAACGCATCCAGTATATGAGGATTCGTGGGCAGCATTGCCAAAATGTCCCAGACACGTCGGGACAACAGCTGCGCCTTTGTGTGATGCTGCAAATGCACCGTTGAGGATTGCGGCTTCATGTCGCCCAGCGTTTGCATTAGACAAAACAGCTTCTCGAAGTATTTGGGCTGCAAGAGCAGCACTGTGGGCAAGCACTCCTTGGGTGGTGGTGGCAACATCGACGGATGCTCCATATTCGTCTCTTTGCGACGAGCACCACGTCCACCCAGCGACACGTAAACGATCTGGTTATCCTTAAAACCAGCGTCGCCCAGTGAGCGCTCATCATAGTCTGATGTAAGTTCCTGGCCCTGTGTAATTATTCGGAGTGGACCGTCGCTGAGCAGCAAACCCAACACAGGCGCTGCCATTCCTGATTGCAGGCTCTCCCACCACTTTGAAACTTCCGCCTTCAGATCAGCGATCAGATCACATGCGTGCATGTGCAACAGACTCTTTTCCGAGAGACCTGCTTGTTGCAGAACAATTCGCAGGGGTGGCCCAGCGCCCTCGTTCTTTAGATTGCTGTGCGAACCAATTCCTTTGCCCTCAATGGCCCAGCGACGCAAATGAAAGGCATAGCGGCGTCTAAATGTGTCCAGATGGGTGTTGAGAAGCAGTAATCCACGCTGCACTCGCATTAACGCGTTTTCATCCTCAATACTATGAATATAAATTGCAATTTAATAAAAGAGAAACCCCAAACTTAATATTTTCAGGTGATCTGTCAACTTACCAT
Organism: Drosophila koepferae; assembly: GCA_030914345.1. Classification (NCBI taxonomy): domain Eukaryota; kingdom Metazoa; phylum Arthropoda; class Insecta; order Diptera; family Drosophilidae; genus Drosophila; species Drosophila koepferae. Next base: position 11,442,427 of record JAUESR010000197.1, on the reverse strand, counting down.
TCTAGCGCTGTAGCTGCCTGAACCAGATTGTCCATGCACTGAGATACGAATTCTTTCTCCAGACGCAGCTGCTGTCCCATGTAGTACATGTTGATGTACTGGATTGCAGCTAGCGAGACCTCGTTGCTTTGGGCACGCAATGCAATCTTCCAGAGATGGTACATACCCACGGCACTGGAGTTCGCACTGATGGCCTCGCTGTGCTTTTCGTACTCTGCCATTGCAATGCGCGCAAAGCTGCACAGCTGCTGGAAAAGACCGAGTGCTACCATGGAAAACTCTTCAGGTCGCAGTTCGGGCAGTTTTTTTAAGTATAAATGATGCAGTGCATCGATGCCTAGAGCATGCTGATCGCCGCCCTTTGTTTGAGCCTGTAACCACGAGAAATAACAATCCGAGCACTCAGGATCATGCGCTAGCCATTCCCACAGAGCATCCAGCTGCTCTAGCGTCAGACGAAAGCTTTTTGGTGAGCCCACTGAAGAGAAGATGGACGAGAGAAACTGCAATCTCACAGAAACCTGCGTCTTGTGCGAGTATAGCTGAAGGCCCAACTGCTGTTGTTGCTGCTCTCCATTCTGGTTGATCAACAGCTCAGCATGTCTGCGGGCATAGTGTCGAATGTTATTGAAGAAACACGTCATCATGCGATGATTGCGCTCCGCCCACATGGTCATAGTGTGTGTGTCCGATGGTCGAAACTGTTGGAATGATGCAAAGAGTTTGGGCAGCAAACGTAAGCTCACGATGACACTGCGATTGTTAGCCACGTTCTGCAGGCAGCCCTCAATAAATTTTGTGCGCAGTTGGCGATCCATGCTAAAGCAAAGCAGTGTTGCTAGCGCCTTCTCAGCCTCTAATGCTAAAGATTCACCAAGTTGTCCCTGAATCAAAGAACGAAAAGCAGATATTAGTGAATGTCATAACAGGATAACAAAGCTATTTTTGATTATTTTATATAATAATAAATACATATATATATATCATTAATTTAATAGCACTTACAATTTTGTCGTCCTGTAGCAAGTCCCAGAGTAGCGTATTGCCTGGCTGGCAAACGTCGTTAAGCTTGAAAGAAGGCTGATTGTTGGCCGACACGGCATTGATAGCCTTTGGCGAGTGTATCTGTTTGTTACTCACTTCAGTTAGATCCGCATCTGAGTCGGACTTGGACTTGACAGCGGCTGCGGCAGCAACAGCGGCAGCAGCATTGGCTTGTTGTCGCATCGCCACTAACGACTGCTGTGCATTACCAGTGGCGACAGCAGCGGCCGCAACAGCAGCTGCAGCGACGGCTACATTCGTTTCGCCAGACTTTTGCATGGCCATGGCCGATTGAGCTGCCATCAAAGCAGCTGCGGCCGCTGCAAAAGCCGGAGCCACATCTCTGCAGTTTGGGGCAGCTACGTGAGCTCCATGCGAATTGACGAGCTGAGCCAGCTCTTCTTCACACGGCGATACATCTTCGTCATCAAAGTCTGCCAAATTTTTCTCTGATTTGTTGCTCATGGGCGACGAATAACTGCCATCGTGCTCTGCACCGCTCAGTAGTTCGCTGATGTTCGTCTCGGCAATAGCTCGTATATACGGACCCTCGCCATGCAAATGCTTCAGCACTGCAGCCGGCACCAGTTGATGGCCGGCACTATCACTGCACTCATCACTATCCGCAAGGAGCTCACCATCGCCGTCGGCGTCACCATCATCACTGCTTGGCACATCCTCGACACCGTCCCAAATTTCCACCAGTTCATGTGGCAAAATCGGCTGCTTATTGGTAGCCTTCGGACGGCGGCGCTTGTTGCTCGTCTTCTTGCGATGGAGCTGCAACTCCAAAGCAGCACGTGACTGCAGCTCCTCCTCGCTGCTGGTGTTGTCAATGATGTTGACAATACGATGGTTTCTGCAAACAAACAAAAAATCATTCCCTTTAAGTTATTTAGTTAGAAATTAAATATAAATTTGCTTACTTAATGTCCACCTTGGCGATGTCATCGCCGCTCAGCTGCTTGGCCTTCTCGGTGGTGGGATCGCAAATGTGACGCCTGTGCCTAGCCTGCTTACACGGTGTGACCCCATCGATGGGACTTTTTTGACCACCAACACCACCACCACCACTGGCGATGCTACTGTCGTCGGCGCCCACATGCTCGTCCTCTGTGTTGCTGCCCTCAATGCTGCAGCTGTCCGAGCTGGAAGCCGTAACGTTGGAGCCCAGCAAATGATCTTGTATTAAATTCATTTGACTGCGTGTACAATCCCGCGTCCAAATCAACTTTGTCAGAGCGGATGCAATGTAAATGCTTTGCTCTGTGTGCTCCTTGGGGTCCATACGGCAGAGTAGCGAATACAGATGCATGGCCGGGCGTGGGGCCAGATTCTTGACCAGAGCCGGCAAAATATCGAATATAGTTTTTGAGCAATGCTTCAGTTGTGTCGCTTGCCAAATGAGTTTGATGTCCTCCTCGGAGATTTGGTTCTCTACGGCGAGGAAGTTAAGAAGTACATGGGCCTGCTTTACAATTTCAACGTGTAAATTCGGGCCAAACAGATGCTGCACAATTTGGTTTTCAGTTAGCCAATTAGCAATGCGCTGCCCAAAGAGCTCCACCTCGTTGACAGTTTCAGTCGTGCAAATCTCGTTGAACAAATTGATGTGAGCGTTAATCTGGGCCATTCCTAAAAACAGTTAACTAGTAATTAAAGTGACTGACAAATACTAAAATGATTAAAAATGGCTACGATGATTATATGGATTATATGGATTTAAATTGCGAAGGAAACATAAATTAGATACAAATTAAAATAAAATCAAATATTAAATATAAAATATCAAATATTAAATATAAAATATCAAAATTAAATAAAAAATATATTAATTAATAAACAGTTCAAACTTCATACAATTAGAAAGATTAAATACGATACAAACATATTTTAATAAATATTAACTTGTGAAAAAAAAAAAACTAATTATGTATACAAAAACGATATAACAAAATACAAAATAAATAAAATAAAATAAAAAGATGGATTTAAAAACATGATAACATTACGTTTGATATTTACTACAATTTGTAACAAAAATTACAAATACAAGACCTAGGTATGAAGGAAATATAAATTAAATAAAATATAAAATAATATAAAAGAAAATTAAATTAAATACAAAATAAAATAATATTAAAATTAAAGCAAATAAAAAATAAAATAAAGTAAGAAATAATATTTACAAGATTAAAATAAACAAATTTTAAAAATAAATTAGTTTAAAGATATGTTCAAATTGTATGTTTATCTATATAATATTGGATGCATAAATTTCGCATTAGAGAGACATAATAATATCATTATATTGAATGATATTTACCATTTATTTCCCTTTAAATATTTCTAACCTTAAAAATATGATAACAATAAATATGCTAGTTTCATTGTAATAAATTGTTATATGCTAATGCTAGATTTATGCCCCTTTAGCTTGTACATTTGTACATTTTAAATTTGCAGAGTCTACATACATTTGCAGACATATATTTTTATTGATTCAATATGCAAAATTAAGAATTTATTCTGTATTGAACCTCCAAATTACAATTTAAAATAAACTAATTGGAATTTAATTAACATTAGAAAAAGTAAATAGCCCATAGGAAAAAAACTCTCTACAACCAACATCCACACGCTTATTCCGCACTTACCCGCCAAACGCATCGTCAATGTGGTCGATGTGAAGTACTTGAAGGCCAGCGCTAGTCCTTCAGTATCAAAGTTAACGGCTACATCAAGGGGATCCCGCATGGACGACCAGACGAAGTCAGCCATTGCACGAGTAGCGGCTGAGCGAAGATTCTGATCAGAGAGCTTGCACATGTATTGGAGTATGCGGCTGCGCAACGGGACGAACAGCTGCGTATTGCAGTGATAGTTGAGCCACAGCTTCACATTGGACACTGTGGCAGTCATGGAGTGAGCTGTGGATACCGGCAAATCCGGGTGCTCAAAGCACAGCGACATCGCGCCAAAGCCCCCAGAATTGCAGAACAAGCTCACGTTGCGCAGCAAATAAATGGGAAGATCGTTGTCGTGGAGATCACAGATTAGAGCAAGGTGGTGCGCTTCCTCCGCTTGCAAATCGTCCAGGCGCGAGTGCATGCCGTGCTTGTGGGCAATGTATAGCGGAAAGTTGAGCAGAAATACCTTGGATACGAGTACCAGCAGTTTTTCCACCTCGGGCAATATCCACGGCTCTTCCGTGTATTGTGGATGGGCCTTGCTGCTACTGGCTGGTGGAGCTGGTGGTGGTGGGGATGGCGGTTTCTTGGGCGGTCCTGGCCCGTCGCCGGAGGCACGTTTCTCCTCATTGCCGCCAGCCTCTGCAAGTGTTGACCTATTTTCGTGACCAGCTGATGGTGGAGAACATGACGATGAAGATGTCAGTTCCTTCTGCTTGTTATCGCTTTCGATATCATGTTCGTTGTGTGGTGGATGCTTATCGGATGTGGGCTTTCGCTGTGCTTGGGCAACTACTTGGGCAGCACTGGCGGTTAGCCGTTTGTAGCTATCGATTAGATGATCGATATGCTTCAAGTGCTGCACCGTCAGGCAAATGAGTGACTGGACAACTAGATTAAAGCGATCATAATTTTTGTTATCCCGGTACAAGCACATGCACTGCCGCTGAGGCCACGACTGGATGTAATTAAATGTCGTCTCAATTTCGCTCTTTAGCAGCAGCTGAAACTTAAGCTCCGAACTGGCCACGCGAACCTCATCTGAAAAAGTAGAAAAAAAAAAGAAAAATGTATGTACACAAAGGGGGAGGGGAGAAATGGGCGCAAGTTTAGACAGTTGTCACTGCATAAATGCCGACACATTTTCAGCACAAATTTTTTCTACTTACACAGTTCCAATAGATTTTGGAAATCGGCGCAAACTTCGCACATTGCTCTAATTTGTGCGGCTCCACCGAAAGCTGCTGCTTCTACTTGTGAAGATCCGTTTGCTTTGCCGTCGCCTGCGCCTCCTTCGCCAACACCAGCGTTCGCCGTTGTCGCAAAGTGCAATTTGTTGGTGGGCTTTTATTAGATCTCTTCAGTCGTTCGTAGCGTCCATGCAATTCCATTTATATTGTGCACTGAATGCCACTCACTCTCATGCACACAACACGCACTTGTCTAACATTGCATCCAAAAAGTACTCTTAAATTCTAGTAAATTTTTATGAATTGATATATTTTCTAGATATATTTTCTGTCGATAGGAAACATCGCTACTAGACGAACGATAGACCATCATATATTGAGGTGGCAAGCCGATGATTTTATGACTGCAGCTCTGTATAGATGTTCAGCATGCTATGTGTATAATAACAAAATGACAAAATATAATAATTTACTGTAAACAATATTGTAAGGACTTTATACTTTATTAACAAAATACTCAATAGGTTCTCTTCATTTATTTATGCCGGTAACTGCCTATAAGCCCCGTTCAACATCAGCTGTTTTCCTAAAACGGTGTTATAATAAAACATAGACAATTAACGGCTGTTTAATTCAACTGGAACGTGCCTTCAGATATATATATTACTGAAAAGTGTGCACATATATTTATTGTTTATAACGTTGGAATAACAGTTTTCAACTTCAAACAGTTATCATATTGCAGCTTTTGCCAAAATATAAAAATATTCTAATAATATTTCTAGTTTGCGCTTATAACATTTCACTGACTGTTAAATTACCACTTAGAGTGACCACACTTCGTGACTTTAGATCGAATTTCGATAAGTCGCCGCCGCTTTCGCAATTCATCTTTCAGCCGCATTCATTTGTTTACATATTTTGTGAATAAAACATTCAACTAAAAATTATTATTTAACATGGAGGAGTGCGTAATGGAAAGCAGCTCACCCACTGAAACCAACCCAGATCTTGGCTTCAACATGGACGATGAGAAACTGCAATTGCAAGAACACCGCGCTTCATCTGCCGTTGGAGTTGTTGTTGCTGATGGCGGGGACAGGCAGACGACAGCCGGCGTTTGTTATTGGTGGGCACATGTGATCATATATTTGTTTTGCTAACTAATTAAATTTCTTATTACATTTGTTAACACTCTGAAATTCTAGTGGCAAGGATCGCAACCTGAATATGATCGAACTGCTATGCGCAACATGCTCGCGCTGGATTCATGAGAACTGCATTACCTACCAGCTAGGCAAGGGGAAGCTCTTGCCGTTCATTACAAATTATGTGTTTGTCTGCAAGAACTGTTCGGCCACAGGCCTGGAGAGCTTTCGTAAAAGCCAAGCGAGTAAGGCCCGCTAGCTATATAGTCATGTTGACCCGATTTCTTATATGATTTACCCAAATCTTTAGCAATATCCCAGATGTGTCAATGTGCCATTGCCAACATGCAGCAGGCGGCGCTCCGCGAGGGCAGGTCTCAAATACAGTTCAACAAGGACAAGGAGATCATACCCTACATCGAACAGTTTTGGGAAGCCATGACAACGATGCCGCGACGTCTGACACAGTCTTGGTACTCGACCGTGCAGCGCTCTCTGGTCAAGGATATTAACACATTGTTTATTTACGAGGATCATGTTGAGCATGGTGCTATGTATGGCTTGTACCATCAGGATTTGCGACTTATCAAACCGAACTATGAGATTATGAGCAAAACTGGCGCGTTGCGTCTCACGGAGGATGGTTATATACAAGGTAATATATTTTTACTAATTTATTACGATTCATTTTGTTTTTATATCTTTATTTAAACCTTTTTTATTTTGATTATAATTTTTGCTTTTCATGTTTCATATGATTTTTTAATTTTTATAGAGTGTGTTCTGATTCGGTGTTTTGCATGTTTAATGTTGCGCACATTTTTGTTTTGCCTACCATTCGTTACAGCTGACACCGCACAGTGGACTTAGTGTTGCAATCATGCTAATCAAATGTGCGATGTTTTCAGCGCATTCTGTTTTGAAAGCTCTTCCAAACAAAATAAACGAAGTTAGCATGTGTTTCTCGTCTGTGTGTATGCGTATACGTTATCTCATTCACTTGAGACAAGAAAGCAAAAACAATTTTTTTTTTCAATTTATATTGCTTTTTTTGGTTGATTTATTGTTTCAAACGTCGTCGGCGGCACCGTCGAACGCGAGCGCACTTCGGGTGGCAATATCTATTTCTTTTTTCTTGTTTGCTCACACTCTTCGCTCTGGCCGTGCTTTTTGCCACACAGTCGATGCGAAAGTTGATCGTAATTACGTTTCGCGGCATTTTCTTTTTTTTTTTTTTTTTTTTTTTTTGCTTGTCTCTCTCTCTACACACGCCCACAAAACAGAAAAGATAGTAAAATACAAAATAAACAAACCAAAACACAACTGACACTCATCAGTCGAGAGTGTGTGTGTGTGTGTGAGTAAAAGAGAGAGAGGGGAAGTGGCAGACGCCCAGTGTACCCAATTTCATTAATATAATACATAGCTGCGTTCTATTTTATTGACTCCGTGGCTTGTTAAGTGTTCGTGCGACAATTGATTTAAAACACGTCGCAATTAGGGCGATAAATTGTCCTTGCGATGACGTCAACGCTGACTGCCGCGTCGTTTGCTATCAGTGAAGAAGATTGTGAGTTGGGAGACTTTTCACAGTCGTCAGATTTTCAGCATTTAGTTATTTGCATATCGTAATTAAAACTAAATTTTTTCACATTACATGGGGCAAGTCACGTACGGCTTCTTATAGAATTTTCTCATTTTTGTTTCACATTGCAGCGACGCTCGCCAAGAACAACAGACAAAAGCGCAAATTTCCTGGCACTGATGCGGGTCCAACGGGCAAGAAAGGACGCCCCAGCTCGGATATTACAGCCAACGTAAAGCTACCTCCACATGGCTATCCACTCGAGCATCCGTTCAATAAGGATGGATATCGTTACATACTTGCAGAGCCGGATCCGCATGCGCCATTCCGCCAGGAATTCGATGAGAGCTCGGACTGGGCCGGCAAGCCCATACCTGGTTGGCTCTATCGGACACTGGTTCCGCATTCTGTGCTGCTGGCACTACATGATCGAGCGCCACAGTTGAAGATCAGCGAAGATCGTCTGGCAGTAACTGGAGAGCGAGGCTACTCGCAAGTGCGCGCGACACACTGTGAGTCTCCGTTATCATATTATTTCGATTGTGGGCTTGAAATTGAACTTATTTTGCTTTCAGCTGTGAACCGTGGCTGCTGGTACTATGAGCTCACGATTGAGGAGATGCCCGAGGGAGCCGCCACGCGCGTTGGGTGGGGTCGCGAGTATGGTAATCTGCAGGCACCGCTGGGCTACGATAAGTTCGGCTATTCATGGCGGTCGCGCAAGGGCACAAAGTTCACCGAGAGCCACGGCAAACACTACAGCGATGCCTACGGCGAGGGCGACACACTTGGCTTGCTGATTGATTTACCCGAGCTGCCAGCAATAGACTATCTGCCTAATACTTTCAAAGACCGCGTGAGTTTATCTGGGTTGATTGCCGTAAATTGATTATGTAAACATATTATTTTCTTCCAGCCTCTGGTGAAGTTTAAATCTCATTTGTATTACGAGGACAAAGACAAGATTACTGAGACCTTAAAGAATCTGCACATCCTGCAGGGCAGTCGCATCGAATTCTTCAAGAATGGCCAGTCGCAAGGGGTTGCGTTCGAAGATATTTACATGGGCAGCTACTATCCGGCTATTTCGATACACAAGAGCGCAACAGTCAGCGTGAACTTTGGTCCGGCCTTCAAGTATCCAGACGTGTTGGCGGAGCGTAATGCAAAAGGCGTAAGTTGCACGAAGTGAACAGCTGAGTGGCAGTTGCTGAATAACCAAAAACTGTAAACAATACTATATCTACTTTTTCCATTGACTAGATGTATGATCGTGTGGAGGAATTGATTACAGAGCAATGCTTAGCAGATACGCTATACCTTACGGAAAACGATGGACGACTGCGGCTGGACAATATGAGTTTGTGAATTCAAGCAGCTTTCATACTTCAACAACAGACTTAAATATAATATGCAAAAGTCATCTTACTTATTAAATAGTATATGAAGATGGGAACGTATCAAGTAATGTCTTTAAATGAACAAATACATTTGAAATAGCAACTATAAGTAGGTTAATAAAAGTAAATAAAGTAAACTATAATAAACTTTAATAATAAAGTAAACTGTAATAATTGCTATAGTTTTAAAATAACATGTATTTTAAGAAAATCAAAATGAAAAAGTCATACAAATAATTTGTTTTCCAAGAATCTGTAGCATATTTAATCTATAGCGATTTTTCTAGAGCAATGCACTTTTTTCATAATCAAAGAGTCTAAAGAGTATTAATTATTGCTTATATATCCACCTATACTGGATGATAATGAAACTAATTTGAATTCAGAACTAAAGTATAGAATATCTGCACGTCGTCTAAGATTACTCATAATTATTCCTGAATAGTTCCTTAGCTTATTTATGATAACTTCTAATAATCATTCATTTACCCATTATTCCATATTCCTCAATTCTTACCCATGTAAATCGAGCCTGACTCAGGCCAAATTTTATTGCTAACTTTTGTTGTATACAATATCAGATTTGGCTACTTAAAGGCTTTGAATTTTGAGGCACTGTACGGTATATAGAAGGCACTACTAGTGTTAAACTCCGATCGAGGATGATGAATGGCTGCGGAGATTGATCGGCCGGTTGAGGGTGTGTTTGAGTTGGTTGTTACTTGGTCCAGCGACAGTCCATACTGCCGCGAATGTTGCATGTTGAAGTCCCTGCCCTTAGAATGGTTGTTGTCCATGGCGATTCTATTGTGCGTGGCACCCCCACTGGAAAAGCTTTGACTGGAGGTCGCCGTCGTGCTAAAGTCTCTGTCTCGATTCAGAGAGGGCAACACAATGGCATGCCTGTTGTTCAGGAAACGGCTGGCTGCCATAGGCATATTCCAGGCCGATCTGACTCCCGCCAGTTGGCGTCGTTCCGTGCTGCTCCCATACGTCAGGGCCGCTGACTTCGGCTGATGTTGCTGTTGCTGATGCTGCACCTGCGTCAGCTGCACAAAGCTTCGATTATTGAGCAACCCGCGAAATCGTCGATTCGAATCCAGCACATTGAGGATGGGCGGCATTCGCAGGCGTGAGTGGGCCACAGTAGCCGATTGTGGGGTGACTGGAGCTGGCGTCTGCTTGGCGTGGTCTCGCTTCCGCAATTTCACTGCCACGGATGTAATGTGCAAGTCCCTATCGAGCATTGCCACAAGTCTTTGGGCAGGACGCAGATAGGTGCGGCTGGATGAAATGTGTTGGGGCTCTTCACGCTGACGCTCACGAGATCTTGGCTCTGCTGTTGGTGTGAGGAATCCATCATCGTCGTCGTCATCGTCGTCTTCATCTCTTTCTTCATACTCATTCAGCGAGTTGAGACTAAGATCTGATAAGGAGTCGATCTCGCCAGTTTCATCGGGCAACGCGTTCCGATGACTGCTGTCCAAACTTTGTTGTTTTAAGGGCTGCGCTTTGCGGGATAATAAGCTGGGAAATTTACGTTGCCAATCGGCGATCTCGTGCCGCAGTTCTGGCTCCAGTTCCGGCAATGGCTCTTCGCCACTTAGCATGCGGTCGACGCGCTCCCAATCCTGTTTATTCTTCTTGATGGCATCATCGGCCCAGGGTATGGAGCCAACTGAACTGCGATCAATGCTGCTCGACGAGTATGGTACATCTTGCAGGAATTCAGAGTCGTCGTCCTTGTCGCCGTCAGGATCATTGTGTGTATCGTCATTGCCGCTGTGGTTGTTGTTGTTGCTGCTGTTGTTGTTCTTGTCGCAAGGATACAAAGGCCCATCCTCCTGGCAGACCTTCTGCTCGCCCTCGATGGAGGTATTGTAACGATTCTCTGCCCCGAAATAATAGCGTCTACCAGACATTAGACAAGAGACGAGATCAGCAAACTGGTTGCGCTAGTTCTTAATACTTAGCTAAAGGATGTGAACGTTTCCTTAAAATCGATGCCGCAAAATGTTAAGACGATGTCGGCGGCGGCTATTGTTGTGTTGTGGCTCATTCCAGTTTTGCCAGTTATTTATGAAACTCTTTTATATCCGTTTCCACCCCATCCCTATCGCATGCGCATGCGCAGTTGCACTGAGTCGTTAGCCGGTTGCTCGAACTACGGACAACAGCCAGTCAAAAGCATTCCACGATTTCTTTTTTTTTTTTTTCATTTCATCTTTTTGCAGTGGGATCTTTTTAAATTAACCCCAATTAGTTTGAATTATGCATTGGTTGCAGTAGATCTGAGGCGAGCGGAACAAGTTCCGATTCAGGGCGTCTATTACGCGCGTTTTGTAACACTGGCTCTGTGGCACACAGAGAGCGAATGGAAACGAGTCACTAAAAAATAGATGATTTTTGCCGGCCGAGCGAGCGTGTGTGAACTCTGTGAAAAAGTTGTCGTTGCCTAATTAAATTGATGGAAAATTATGTGGCACGAAGCTCGAAAACAGGAACGTCGCATACGCGGCCTCATCGTGGACTATCGCAAGCGTGCCGAGCGTAGACAATACTTCTACGATAAGATCCAAGCGGACCCCACACAGTTTTTGCAATTACATGGCAGACGCAGCAAAATCTATCTGGATCCAGCTGTAGCGGCCGCCGGCGATGGCGACGCAATCATGCAAGTGATATTGAATACAGTCTATCTTCCAATCATAATATTTAATAATTGGCGAATCATTGTGCGAAATCTAATTTGATTATTCTCTGCTTTCAGTGTACCATGGCAGGGGCATCAGGATAACCTTATCGATCGCTTTGATGTCCGTGCGCATCTGGACTACATTGCGCCCGTGCCAAAAAGCACCAATGAGCAGGGAGAAGATGAGTCGGAGCTGACACCCGAGGAGCGGCAGTTGAATTATGAGCGCTATCGCATCTTAGCCCAAAACGATTTTCTCAATGTGAGCGAAGACAAGTTTCTACATCAGTTGTATTTGGAAGAGCAGTACGGAGCAAATGCGCAGCTTGAAGCAGAGCGAAATTTGGGGAAGAAGAAGCAGAAGAGTACCGGCGGAGCCACCATTGGGTATTCGTATGATGATACCGCGGAGTTGCCCTCGTTGGCAATCGGACCCCAGCCCTTTGGATCGGCTGTGCAAGCGAGTAGTAGCAGCAGCACTTTAGTTCCGCCTGGTGATAAGGCTGAAAACTCGGATGAATCTGACTCCGATATGGACATGGATGTGTCCATAGACATTGGCAAACTGGACACAGCTCAGGCACATGAACTAAATGCTTGCGGACGCAATTACGGCATGAAAAGCAATGATTTTTTCTCTCATCTAACTAAAGATGCGGACGAAGCGGATGCACTACGCATTGCCCGCGAAGAGGAGCAGGAGAAGATGCTATTAAGTGGGCGTAAATCGCGTCGGGAACGACGTGCACAAAAGGAGCGACGCATTGCAAATCGTCCATTCAGTCCGCCCAGCTATGCAGCCAAGGAGGATCAGAGCAAAAACAAGGATAAGGACGAGGATACGGAGTCGCGGTCGCCGTCACCAGCTGAGGGTGGCGGCGAAAAGATTACCTACATTACCTCATTCGGTGGCGAAGATGAGATGCAGCCACACTCAAAGATCACCATCAACTTGACCAAGCCTGGCCAGACCTTGGGTGAGTCATGTATTAATGCCAGCAGCGGGGCAGCATCTGCAGCGTCGGCTTCAGTCTCGTATGCACAAAAGGTCAAAGATAACTTGGATAAGCTGAAGCTTATGAACGAGACGGCCAAGCGCAGTGGACGACGGCGTTCTCGTAGCACTTCCCGCAGTCCAAGTCGCCGGCGCAGTCGGCGTCGAAGCTATCATCGACGTAGCCGCACACGAAGTCGGAGACGACGGCGTTACTACTCCAGATCGCGATCTCAGTCTCGCTCGCGATCAAACTCCTGGGAGCGCTCACGTAGCCCCAGCTATAGACGATCGCGCAAACGCTATTCATATTCCTCTGGCAGCTCGAGTGCCGGCTCCTATACGAAGTCAAGGAAGCGTCGCTCTCGATCCCACTCACACACCAGTCGACGTAGTCGAGCGGATTCTAGTGTTAAGAAGACTGCAACGCCGCCAGCAACACAAAGAACTATTTGCCTTAGCACAACAACTACAACGACGACAGCCAGCACCATATTGGCGACAGCATCGAGTGTGCCGCACAAGCAGCTGCAACAACAGCTGCTGGCAAAGCCAACCGATCAGACAGTGTCAGCCGTACCCATGATCAGCTACCCGTTATCATCGCGCGTCCTCAGTATGACGTCAACAGCACCAGCTATGATTAAGGCGACCCCGGTGGTGCCCCAAGTGACGGAGCCACCGCCGCCGCCCTTGAAGCGCTACTATGGGCGGAAGCGTGGTAACGACACGTCCTCTTCGTCAGCGGAAAGTAGTGATCCAAGTGATGCAGAGGAAGATGAGAAGAAACAGCCAGGCAAATCTCTGCGCGGCAGAGATCCCGATGACTCCGACGAATTGGACGTGGATACTGCGTAAGTGAGGGCAGCAAGTGTGGTAATGTTGAGCAACCAAAGAAACATTTCAGTTTTAATATCCATTTTTGATTAGCCTAGATTATTCACCATTGTTATATACAATTATGATTTTGTGTCTTTCAGCTCAGAGCGCTCACAGCCTTTGATGTCGTCATCCAGCACGGGTAATCAAACAGGCAAATATAGTTCTGCTACCGAAACCAAAGTCAGTAAGCAAAACCAAAGTGTCTTATTGCCTCAAATAACTGGAGTACACCACAAAATTTCACGCCTCTACCTCAAAAAATCCAAATCAAACAATGTGAATCCAAGTCAGACACAAACCAAATATGCATACATACGTAGTCCATAGTATATATATGGTACAATGATACCGTGAGCCATAACAGAAGTGAAAGTCTTTCACCTTTTTAGAAACAAGTCCCATAATGTATAAGTCCGTCTGTCCATCTGTATAAGCTGAGCTGTAAATCGAAAATCAATATCAAATGCAAACATTTGAATGTTATGAAAATTCTGCTTTATCAGTATAGTGGAAATATTCTTTTCTGTATTGATAATTGATTCAAATGTTATTAATGATTGAAAATGCAGCTTTGTGCAAGGGTCAAAGTATATTCTAGTCAACAGTTTTTCTTACTTATTCTGAAAATCCTTGTCCTTCAGTTCAGTTCAGACAGTTGATATGTAATGTTTTTATAATTAATAATAATTATAATGGATAGCTCATCATACCTTGATTGAATTGAGTTTCCATGTTTGGCAACTAGTTTGTTTGCAATAAATTTATTTGAAATCTTTATGTTATTTGAATTTTGTTGAAAAGGCAAGAAGAAATTATAATTTATTTTATTAACTTTTTAATCAAGTTTTTGCTTAATTGTTGCCAAGATTTTACGCAACGACACTTTCGACTGATACCAGAACTGACTCCAACTTCTCTATCCTGCTTTGACTCTGTAATTATTTTTAAATGATGTTGTTGGGGACTTTTACAGGGCTCTGGACAGGCAAGCGGCAGTGGACGACCCAATTTGCGAGAGCGGCTTAAGCGGAAGATGCAAAACCTGCTAAACAGGCAATGTAAGCCGGCGCGAGTGTAGTGTGAAGTTCAAAGACGAATACAGTGGCTATAGAGAAGCTATCTCTAAATCATTCAATTTCGAATTTCAGATAAGGCCGACAAACGAGCAGAGATTGAGAAGACGGAGAGAGAACGTCAACTGCAGCAGGAGCGCGAGGATGAGATGCGCGAGCTGGCGCTCAAGCTTCGGCGCAGGTGAGTAATCAGTTGTGGGTGGCTCTAGTGAAGCCCTCTCACATCTCTTTATTCACAGGCGACGAGAGTTGAGGCACAAATATGGGACGCCGTCCAGCGGAAAGCTCTCTGACAGCGATGTTGATTCGGTGGACTCAGAAGCTCCAGCGCACACGATCAAAACATCGGCCCGTCGCAGCAGATCGCGAAGCGGTAGTCACAGTCGGAATAAGAGGCAACGCTCGCACTCTCGAAGTCGACGCAGCACCAGTCGCGTGCAAAGAAAACGAAGATCACGGAGCCCTAGCCGGAGCAGAAGACAGCGCTCTCGTTCTCGCAGCAGACGAAGCAACAGTCGTCCAGTGGAACGAAAACGCAGGTCACACAGTCGACGTCGTAGCGGCAGTCGGGAACGCAGATGCTCTCGGAGCCGACGCAGCCAGTCCCAGGCCCGACGACGTCGACAACGGGAGCACAGTCTGGAGAGGGCTCGTGACCGCGAACGATACAGGCAGCAGCATTATGAACGAACGCACAGTGCTCGAGAAGAGGCTCAGGCTCATGGCAGTGGATCTAGCAGTGGAAATCGGGGACGAGTGGTCATATCGGCGCCACCTAAGCTTAAGAAGCTGGTCGACTATTAATATGGACCAACATTTATACTAAATAGCAGGAAAAACGATATTATGATTGATTTGATATGATTGGTTATAACCGCGCATCGTTTGTTTCATATATAGGCATATTTTTCTATGGCTTTATGCATCGTTAAATGTATTTGTTGACGCTTATGCTAGAAAACAAGATTCAATTAAACAAATGCATAAAAATTTGAATTGCTTTTGAAATTCGAAAAAAAAAAAATATGTTCAAACAATGCAACCATGTGTGCTGTCCCTTTTTAACTGAATAAATGGTAAGAACATATATTTTTATGGTTTACAATTTTAATTAGTTGAGCATTTTATTATTCGTTTTAAACGTCAACGCGACTTCACTGAAGTCGATTAGTATTTTTTAGATTAATAATTCCTCCTAGCTCATTTCATTCAAATTAACGTGCAACTATCGTGAACTGAGCAGAACTGGTTCATTTTGGCTGCCATATAGGCCGCATAGCATTTTGTTTATGTAATTGTGTAACAGCTGTGCGAGAATATCAAAAAATATGTTCGGCTTAACGTTTTACCAGTCCATTCGAATTTCAGCACAAAAGGTGAATCAACTACTTAGTGGAAGTGGCGCATTAGCCAGTAGAAGCAGACAAGCAAACATGTCACAGTCACAAGAGCCGCAATATCCGCCGATAGAAACGGCCATGAGGAAAGCGCTCACAGCGGAGCTAAAGCCGATATTTTTGGATGTGAGCAATGAATCGCCAATGCACAATACGCCAAAGCAGGCGGAATCACATTTTCGAGTGCTCATCGTATCCGAGAAGTTCAATGATTTAACGCTGATTAAGGTACGCGGACCATCCCAAGATATCTTCATATGTAGTAAAACTAACGTTAGTTTTTCTTGCAGCGCCACCGTCTAGTAAATGACACAATTAAAAATGCCTTAAAAGCAGCTGGGTTCGAGTTTATGCACGCGCTCTCGATCGAGGCGAAAACACCGAAGCAATGGGAGCCTGAGCAGGAGCCGGAGAAGAGTCCACCCTGTTTGGGTGGATTTGGCAAATAAACGGCTGTCGAGGACGGGGAATTTTGGGGAGTTTATGTCCATAGAGAAATTCAGTTAAATCACAGTTACAATAGAAAGTACATATTTACAAATAATAATTAATGCAAGGAAATATACGAATTTTAGCTCAATGTCCCGACGGCGATGGCAGTTCTTCGACCTGTCTGCGAGCAGACAATATGACATCGTTAATGCCCACGCCATCGTAGGCGGCGCCACATAGCGACAAAGGCAGCTTGTAATCCATGATGTATTTCCGAATGTTCTCGACTCGTCGCTTGTGGCCCACTGTATACTGTGGAATGCATTTGTGGAGTATGTGCACCCGGCTGAACACGGGCTCCTCCTTGATCTGCAAGATCTGACGCACATGCTGGTGGGCAATGTCGCGCAGTTTCTTCTGACTGGGCTGGTTACCAAACCACTGATCGAACCAGCGACCGCCCATCATTACGGTGAGGATTGTGTTGCCGGCCATGTTGAAGCAGCAGCTGTCGAAGATAACTCCGAGTATGGGCAGCTTTTCGATGGGCGGCACCAGCAGGCCAAAGCCGTTGTGCTTCAACAGGTCGGTGTTGTACTGGATGTTGACTACCACCACATCCACGTAGGGTATTTCCAGGAGCTGGGCGGCAAGGGATGGATGTTGCGTTCTGACCAGCGGCGCCAGTTGGTGTGCCGGCAGAGCGCTCACCACATGTCTCACTGGTAGCTCGGCATCCCGAAGGGTAATCCGTGCGCCGTCGCTGCTGAAGGTGAGATTGGTGCACTTGCTGCTCAGTTGAACGTTCACATCGCGTTCGCCCAAGTATTTGCGCATGGCGCGAGGCAACTGTTCCAGCCCGTCCTCGACGCCATACATGGCCCATTTTTCCTTGGTCGCCCGCTTAAACAGCTTAGGCTCGCCTTTGGCAAAAAGACCTGTTTTACTTTCATCCACCTTGTCCTTGAACCGGGCGTATAGCGCACCCTTCAGTACCCCGCCGTATTTCTGCTCGTTCTCGAAGAGCGTTTCCATGAGGAATCGTACACTGATTTCTTGAGCGTCGCCGGCACAAATGCCACAGATCATCGGACTGATGGCATAGTCGGCGATTTCTTTGCCGAAGCGTCTTTGGGCGAAGCTGTAGATGGATTCGTCCTCATTCTTGGCTAGAGTGCTGCTCGTGATCAGGTCATGGAGCAGAGCTCTATACAGAGGCTTCGTAAAGGGAGGGACTGTGCGAATTAGGCCCCTGGGACTGTTTGGCAGCATGCAGACTCGTCCTTTGGCATAGAGCATGCGGTTCTTTGCTGCCACATGCGAGCTGGGAATAGGGTGAATGGGCAACTCGAGCTCTTCCACCAGCTCGAGTGTGTTGGCACCTGCCAAGCCCTTGGGGCGTATTGTCCGCGGACCACTTTCGAACAGGAAACCCCGATCCTTATGCCCTTCGGTGCGAATCCATCCGCCGACACGGGGAGATGCTTCGTAAATGGTCAAAGGTTTGCCGAAACGTCGCAACAGGTAATACCCGGCTGATAATCCACTAATGCCGGCACCAAGCACAGCTGTTGTCATAGTTTAACTGGTCCTTGTACTTTGTGTTACCTAATATAATAAATTTTACTCAGTTCCTGATTGCCAAATCTAAGCAACCTATTTTTCATTGGTCACGTCTCGACTGTTTTGATAATCGAATTTAAAAATCGGTGGCTCCGATTATCAATTAAGTTCAGGGCTACCGTAACTAATAGTTCGCTGTTCTTTTACTAAATATCAGGTATTTACTAGTTCATACACGAGCTAGTCAGTTACAGTTTCAAAAGCCCACAAAATACAATAAAAAATGAGAAAATTAATAAATGTAGCCAAACAAATTATTATTATGTTAGTATGGTATGGCTTACTAATATTCATTGCAATTTTTTTTATAGTTTTATTTTAACTTTATTTTTAAGGCAAAGTATATTTCGCAAAATATTCCTTGTTATACATACATATATACGAATTGAATATAAATAAGTACATAATGCAGTTTTACTTTACTGTAAGAGAACAGTTTCAAAGTATGCTACCGTTAAAGACGATCAAGTGAACACACAAAGTTATGCAACAAAAAATGCCACGTATATTTCATACGCCACGTGAACGGATCGCCAAATAAGAGACACACGCACATTCACATAAACGCTCACACTTACACACACCATGCGATTCTTAGATTCTCCTTGCATTTTTGGCGCCAGTTTTAATGAATTACAAGCTTTGCCTGTCATGCCAGGCCCCTAGCATTCCGAAAAAAGCTCAAAGGCGAGCTTCGGCTGTGCAGAGCCAAGAGTCAACTAAGTTCACAGCGCGCAGAATTGTATCCGCTGCTGACGAGAAAGGTTGGTGCTTGGCCTGTGCGCGTCGTGTGCCTGTGTGAAAAGTAATGAAAAAAGTTCCTCATTAAATATATGTACATACACACACACACATTGATTAATAAGTATGTGTATATATATTATATAAATTAAATGCATGTATATCTAATATATTATATATTTAATAACTTTTAAATATATATTATACATATATACATATATACTGTGTAGACGCGAATGTATACATATGTACATATATACCCAAATACTGTGAGAGTGAAAATTTTTCAAACTGCGTATGTTCAATCAAGAAAAAATACATTCCACTCAATACATTTAAGTATTAAGGAAGTTAAAAGAATAAAACAAATAGTAGTGATAAATGATGAAAAATTAAAAATTATTCTAAAATATTTTTGGACAACCAATTAATTAAAATAGCTCATTTTAGAGTATGAGAAAAATAATTTGGCGAAATAATGAAAAAAAAAATAAATAACAAAATAAATGTATATACATATATTGTATTAAATCAACTCCAAAAATATCTCAAAGGAACTGTGGCTAGGCGAAAAAAGTATTGGAATATTCACGGCAACTTTTTGTTTATTCTGGCGTTGCTGCGGGCCTTCATTTAAAAGAAGCGGAGCTCCGCTAGCTAGAAAGATTCATTCGCCTACTCACACAGAGACGCACACACAAGAGCACACGTATACACACGTGCACATACACGATACACGCACTGTGCGCCAGTTTCATATTGAATCGCACAAAACGAGCACACAACAGTTTTCAACGACGACGAACAGAACAGCACCGCAACGGCAAGAAGAACGACAGCGCTAAGCGAAAGGACACGATGATAAAGTCGATGGGCAGCCGGAGATTCGGTACAGTGGGGTATCGTACTATTGCTGTTGCCGAATGAGCTCCTGGCCCCGTTCTAGCCACGCTTCGTTGTCATCGTCAATGTTATTTTTGTTGTTTCCTTTTCGTCGTCGTCGTCGACGCCGACGTTAACGTCGCTGTCGTTGGTGTTGGCGCCCGTTGGTGTGCGCGTTCATTGGTATATGTGTGTCAGTCAGTCAGTGCCCGAGCATGTACATTTCTGGTGTCCGGGAGTGCGCGTGTGTGTGTATATGTTGCAGCAGATACCTACAAGGAAATTAAGCCCAATTTCAAACGAGTTCAATGAGCGCTCAGCCAGGCAAGGCAGGCACTCCGTTTGTCGGTCGGTCTGTTTACATTTTAGCAACACAGTGGCAACACTGGCTGAGCTAGTTTTTAACAGTAGTTACAACAAATTAGCGTGTTCTAGCTGTTTACATGGTTTATATTAAACATACAAGTGCAGCAAGCGCTCTTTAGAATATGTACTATATTTTCTATACTATATGTGAACTGTGCGGCTTGTGTTCTACTAGTATGTGTGTGTGCATGTTCTTATATGTGCGTTGAGGAGCACAACTAAAAACTAGGGCAGTGTGTTTCCGTTTCAACGACAGGCTGCTGCAACTTTTGGAATCGTTCATTGCCTCGTACACGCTTCACGCGCACGGTTCGCAGTCCACGTTTGAACGTTTGTTGCCAACTGGCGGAATTATCCATGCAGTCCGTGCAGCTGCAGGAAGTTGTTAACAGTTTTTGACAATTAAATAATGCAGAGCTAATGATAAGAAATTAACGATAAAAAGGAAATTTTCAATTCTATTTTAATTCCTGTGGCAGACATTGCGTATGCTTAACAAAAATTAATTTGTGCGTTCAACTCGACGGAAAAAGCTTTCACACTCGTTCGGAATACGACTAAAGCACATGCGCTCCAAACAATGCGAGCGTGAGAGTGATAGTGAGAGTGAGAGTTAGACAGACAAAGGTAGAATGAGTGAGAACAGAAAGCGAGAGAGAGAAAGGTACAGAGAGCAACGCCTGCAAGTCCTAAAAATCGACGCTCAGCTGCTGTGTTTGCTTTAAACGTTGCTTCGCGTCTTTATTTATTTATTTACCAGGCCGCATTTTCATTTTTCCTATACCATAGCCATATGTCCAGGGAAATTCGAAAAAACTGTGTAACATTTTGTCTGGAGTCATTTTTAATAACTGGAATATTTTTAATAAATAAATATGCAATATTCAAAAAATAACAAGTTAAATCATGAAATATGAGAGTGAAGTGTTATAAATATGTAATTAATTGAATATATATAATAATGTTGTATATATTAGCAAACCTTTAGATCAAAACTAATAATACAAGCAAACGCACAATGAAAGTAATAACGGTATTCTAAAAAAAAAACAACAACATAAAAATATAATATTTATAACAATAAATATTATTAATTTGATTATATAATCACCCAATAAAATGTTATAAAAATCGAAAATAAACAACACATCAATAAGATTATTTTTACAGTAACAATAATATAAACAAACAACAAATACCAATATTATTTATATAAAAACCAAAACAACAACAATAACAACTAGAACAAAACGTCTACACGTTGATGTGCGATTTGAGCGTGTGAATGTTGGCAGCCCTGGAGCCCTGCCTCGGTGGTTTAGCCTGTACTAGGTGAGTAGAGATGTGATGGAATCGTACCTAACCCCGCCCCCTATATATATAAATATACAAACACACTCTCCCACATATCGACTGACGTACACAATTTCAAGAAGCGAATATGAGAAGGGACACAACCATATCGATTGCTGCTCCTAATTTGGCTGTAATTGCAAAAGAGAATCCAAAATCCCACCAGATACCGATACCGTTACCGAAAACGAAAACAAAAACGACACTGAAACAGCTAATATGGCCAGCTGGTGTCCAAATTGCCATGAACTGCCACCGTTTTATCCGCCCATCTCGCCAAAGGTAAAACTCCCACTTTCTTACGTGTATAGCAATACCACAACCTTGCTAGCAATCGTTAAAGCTCAAGTCTACTGTCAAGCTGGCTATAGATGTGCAGCAATAAATGCAACCCAAAAACCTGTTAATCATGTTGTGGACATCTCCCATTAAGGCAAATCAAAAGGCGGTTTCTTTACGATTAATTAGATATTCATCATTTTCATCTGGTTCGATCTATAGGAACTGTTGCAGTGTATAAATAAGCTTAGCATGTAAATTAGAGCTGATCCATGTCGTACAGCATACATATGTATAATTGAACTAGTCTTATCGGTCAAAACACATATTTTAAATTTCCGTATTCGATTTCATTTAAATGTTCATGGGCGATGTTCAAAAGAATTGTTCTGCTATTTGTGCACAATATTCACTGTTGAGTAAGTACTTCAGTTATCGATCATGAGTCATTGAGCTACTAAATAACTGACTAATAAGAATCGTTCATGAACAACTCAATTTTCACTATCGATCACAAGTAGCTGAACTAACTGAAATGAACTCGTGCATGTTTAAATGTATATATAAATAAAAGTGTTCGCTTTTATGCATCTCTATGTCGGAGTAGCTCTACACATGTGCATCAGCTTGCGTGACCTTTGTGACTGTGGCACACAAAACTGAAACAAAAAGCAAACAAAGCAACGCTCGACGGGCAGTCCCCTAAGCCCTTCGGCCTTGGTAATGTCGCGACGCCAGCAGCGGTCAGCAATCAGTGGCCACAATCAGCGGGCCAAGTGCGACCCATAAATTGCTCAAAAAGTCGAAGGGTATTTGTCAACTCGCTGCTTGCTTGTCAGTTGTCGGTTGTCGCTTGTCGTTTGGCATTTGCCTTAGTTTGTCTATCGTGTCGGCTCTGCTGTCTCTATCTGTGTTCTTTACAGTTCTTGGCTTTGCACAATTTGACGGACATGCGTCAAGATATCTACCCACCTCCACGCCTCAAAATCAATAGTTCGCAATGTAAATTATTACCACTTGGTCGTCGAGTGACTTCATCCATTTGATTGTCGCCATATTGACTCAGTCTTCTGGCATAATTTATATCGCGCTGCTATCTAAAGGCCCTCAGACTAGATTCTTAGTAGCAGCCAGACGTTGCTTTAGTTAGTATACAGCTCATATTTTAAGTCCACTTAAGGTGCATTAATAGAAATTCCAAACTGGAATACAATATTCTAGTTTTTTTTTAAAGCAACAATAACACAGGTGAACAAGTTTTATGTTCTTAAGTCGAGTCTGAATTAAAAATAGTTCTAAAGGGTACAACTATCTCAAGAGTGCATTTTTTTACAATCTTGAAACACTTAATGAATTTCGTTTTTTAATTTATGTAGTAAGTTAAATTCTTATTGTTGTACTTTTAAAAAACTTTATATTTGTTCGCCTAGATATTATTTGAGATATTGTATGTATATTATTATCTGGGTAAGGAAGTAATTATACTCAAAAGTCACCTTTTAGATGATAGATTCAATTCAAATTTGAATATGCCTACTAAATTTGCTCCAAATTTGTTAGGCAGTGTAATTAATTGAAAAATTCATATTGTTTACTTTCCCTCAAACTCAATCAGTTGTGCATAAATATTTACAAATCATTTACCGAATGTCTGCGATATAAAATACATATCAGCATCAAAAGCATATATGTATGTATGTGCTTAAAATTACATTTATTTCAATGGACACATTTTAGTCTCTGTATCGTTCTATTGTTTCATTGTGTGCCAAAAACAATATTTATTTACAATCCATCGACAAGTCAGTGGAAAATGCGCTTTTCGGCGAATCATTATCAGAGGAGATTTGTTCTATATAGATTATAACTGTCAGTAGTGCAATACAATTTGATTCATATCAAAAACAAATAAATTGACTGAACATTCAAAGGTATATTTCTAGAATGATTTATTTTTAAATAGGTCACCTGAGTAAATTAATGCATCTCATTGGATTCAGTTTTCTAACTAATTACGTTCACTTCGACTTATCAGCATATTTCGTATTGCGATTACCAATTAAAATGGAACGAACGCTCTTATGATACCCGTCCGCTTGAGTGTCTGACTGTCCTTTAGAATGGACATTTTAAATATATAGTTCTATATACCTTACGTAATCCAAGATTATAATTTTTTATAACTCATCTTATTTTCTACTGGATGTTATTATTACGCTCAAAATATAATTACATTTTTGTACATTATTTAAGTAGTAGTTGATCATATAGTAAATTGGACTTACAGCTGTTCACAGGGTTCGGGTTATTTCCTATTCAAGCAGTTTTGACCATAGTAGTCTTTCTTACTAGTTTTTAACTTTATCAGATTGACACTGAAGTATAGAGTTTTTAGTGGGTATACATCATCATGGTGAACTTGCGCTCATTATTATTCCATGCAATTCGATTTTCAAGGCTAGCGATAGTTTAAAAATACTCACCTAAGTACGCGAATTGAAAAAATTTTTAATTGGCCAAATGCGATGAGGCAATAATTCGAAACGTCGCAAGTGTCGTATATGAAAAGAGCTATAACTACAAGCAAGACCTTGCGCGACTTGAACACACCAAGTATATTTTTCAGATCTACAAAAATCAGTCATATATACTATATATACTGCTATGCGATGACAGTTAAATGATATAAAAAAAAGAATATTAAACCAAAATCACTCATAGAAAAAATTTCCTTTGATGTTATGTTGTAGCCGTGGTTTGCCTTCTTCTGTTGCATACTTTCGTACACAGGAATATTGCCGCCTATTAAGCACTCTCAATGTGTATAGCCCGACATGCCTCGTGGCTGATGATGATGAGCAATTATGGCTAGTGGAAGCGCATAGTTAAGACGGAGGCATAGTTAACTGGGCCAGCTTGTTTGCATGTCGGGGGCGCTGGGGCTAGGGGGTTTGGCGTTCTTTGTTGGTCTATCCCCGCAGGAAATAGCAAACAAAACGCGTAAATTATGAAACGACAGCTTACTGGCAACATGGCGTGACTGGGCTGAGTTAACCTGTCGGTTCCACGATTGCTGCTGGGAGCCGCAACGGGGCGACAGGTCAGACAGAGAGTGTGTGAGAGAGAGAGAGAGAGAGAGAGAGAGAAAGAGAAAGCGATTTAGAAATGAAATGCAAAAAGTGTGAGTGTTTTGTGTCTGTATGCGTGTGTGCTTAGAATGGCACTGGGCAGAAAAGCAAGAGAACTCATATTTTATATATATATATATATTTATATATGCCCTGCTGCTGTTGTTCTTGTTGTAATAACAATTCATTGTTGGCAACTCACCCACACATCAACACACACATCCAGCCTTTATTATACAAACGTATAAATACTCTTAAACTGGTCATAAATATTATCTTGTGATGTTTGTCTCATTTTGTATTAAGCATTTGATGTATGAACAGATAGTTTTGATTAAATTTCTCGAAAATCTATAAAATATATTTTATAATATATATTTTGTATAACATAAGAAAAATAAATAAATAATAAAATAAATCAATTTTTAGTTTAACAATTCTAAATATATATATAATAAAAAATAAAATAATATAAGCTTTAAAGTATATAAGTTTTTAAATTTCATTGTTTTCTTATCTTATATATTGGATTTTATTATTATTTTTATTTAAATTGTGTTATATATTTTGAGATAGTTTGGGCAACTCATAATATACCTAGATATATCTTTGTATATGTGTAATAAATAATAAGAATAAAAATATAGATTAAATTAATTATTAGAAAATCATATTTAAAAAAAAAAAAAACATTGAAAATAAATGAAATAAATAAATAAAATGATAGATTTCTTAGAAAACTTCTGATCATGCCACAAAAAATTAGCAAAAATACATTTGGTTTACATAATCTTTTTAAGGAACCTAAGGGAAACGTTGTTTATGGCAAACATATATTTAAGCGAAATTTATAGGGAAAGAGTATGCAATGGCAATTGGCATAACTGTTAGATTTTCATATATTTTTCTTTGCCTTTTAATTAAATTCAAGTTTGTCGCCTGCGATGTCAGTTTTCGCGGTCAACCAGACAGAGAGCCAGTCCACGTCAGGAGATAGCACGTTGGCTAGCTGAGCAGCCGACTAGCTGAATAGCTGCATAGCTGAGTAGCTGAGTAGCTGAGTAGCTGAGTAGCTGCGTAGCTGAATAGCTAAGGCTCCTCAGCGTAACATTTGTAATGGCCTGTTCATTTTCAGTTGGTGCGCGGCGTTTGGGCTGTTCGCTCGGTGCCTCCTTTTTTTTGCTTGGCTGACTGTGGTCTCTGCGTGCTGTGCGGTGTTGTGTAGCGTGTATGCGCGTGCGTGTGTGTGTGTGTTGGCTAGTTTGTGTGTGTCAAATGCAGATGTATCTATAATATACATATACATACATATACATATATATTGCATGTGTACATATATACGTAGTATTCGCAGTGATTCATTGAGTGCGTTGGCCCCGTTATTAAAAAGCGTGCAAAATTGAAATATAAAAATAAAATAAAAAAAAAAAAAAAAAAAAAGGAAAATAAAATACGTACACACACACAAACTCATAGAGTTTGCAGTGAAGTTTAGCAAGTGTGCCCCATTCATTAGAAATTCGTGTATCTTCGTTGAAAATGTTGAAAATGTCGCATGGCTGAACTGTGACAACTCAAGCAAATTGTAGCCGCGTTCTGTGGCGTTCAGCGTTGTGCGTGTGTGTCGCGTCGCGTCGCGTACATTGCGAGATCACTTTAAAAATAAAAGAAGAGATTTGTTTGTTGCTATTTTTAAAGGCGTGCCAAGTTTTTGTGTGGCGATCCGTTCCGTTTTTCGGTGTCGCGTCTTTTGGCTCTTTGGTGGCGTCATTGGCCACTTGGCCATGTCCAAAGTTGCCAGGGGCCTATATGCACTTGAAAGCCCAGCGAGTCTCTCGACCAAGAGCATAATCACAACATCATACACAATTGTACATACCTATAGAAAAATATAGTGTATATACATATATATACATATAAATACAAATATTTAGCAGTGAGCCGCAGCAATGTAAGCTATTTGCAATGGCAAGCGGTTTGATCGGCACAAATATCAGTGTATTGACAAATGTAAGCAATTATCTCATGATGTGTCAGCTACTTATTTATATATATTTTTTCTATAATTTTTGTGCATTTTATGTCCGACACTCACCATACTTTATTTTTGTTTACATTTATGCGCTTCGCCATGCAAACTTGAGCCAAAAAACTGTGCTCGATGTTCTAAATGTCAAACGTGACGTATGTGTAATAAGCGAAAACATACATATACATATGCATCTGGTATATATATTATGTAGTAGTATATATATTTATAAATGGCTGCCGCCTTGTGCTCAAAATGTTGTCAACTATGTCTGTAGTTATTCATGTTATCGCTAATGGTTGCAAATGTTCATGGATACTCAATAGCTAATTAATTATTAACTTATTAATTGTCATTTCCCAATAATCATATCAATATTTATTGCACACTCTTGCAGGGGATGTCGGGGTGTGATCAGAGCACTGTCGAATCATTGGCCGATGATCCAACAGATTCACCATTCGATGCCGATGATTGTCTCAAAGTTCGCAAATATTGGTGTTTTCTGCTATCCAGCATATTCACATTCCTTGCTGGCCTGCTCATTGTATTATTATGGCGAGCGTTTGCATTCATCTGCTGCCGCAAGGAGCCGGACCTGGGACCCAACGATCCCAAACAAAAGGAACAGAAGGCGTCACGCAACAAACAAGAGTTCGAGGGAACATTTATGACAGAAGCAAAAGACTGGGCTGGAGAGCTTATCTCGGGTCAAACAACAACTGGTCGAATTTTGGTAAGTCTCACTTGAGGTACTTTAATATTATTTTAATTAAATTGTAAGAGGAGGGAGGAAGCATATTAAGAGTTTGAAAACTTGATGAAAGATTATAATATATATTTATAAGATAAAAATAAAAATGTCTAATCCTCTGTTAAAAGTGGCAGCTTGAGCTCCACTCTACTGTGCCGCAAATCAATAGAAATTCCACCAAAATTCTACAATTTTAGACCCTTGATACGTTGAATGTTTTCAGAAAATGCTGTAAAGAAATTTAACACGCATAAAGAAACTATAGAAATAGCAAAATGTTATCATTCTATAAATATATTAAAATATCGATATCCAATATAACATTTTCTAAAATAAACCAAATTATATCCTATGATTTTTTAAACCCAATTGTTATTGTAATTTCCAATTCAAAAAGGCAAATCTGTATAAATTATTTAATTTGACATGTTTGTGAGTTTCCTACGTATATTTTCATTCCAAACATGAAATTATTTCCGACTTCCCAAGCACCCAGAATATGTATTCCAATTACCAGAATATTTAATGAAAGTGCATTTCACATGAGTATTTATTCCATATGCCAAGTCGAATAGTTGAACAAACAGGAAATAGAACATTTTCCTAAATCAATATACTCTTTTCCCCATTGTGAATATATAACCAAGTGCATCTGCGCCATTCACTTAATTTGCGCCACATTCATGTGATTTGCAAAGGGCAAACAAGTTGCGTGTAAAATATAATATTTATATTTTTATTGTGGCACATTTCGTTGCTGCCTCCAGCGGTTGCATGTCAACAGCGGAAGCAACAAAGTAAATCAACCATTTCCATCTACCACAAATACTCGTCAGCGAATTGATTTATTTTTTTGTGTCGGCTGCTTTGGGGACTTTGACTAAGCCCGGGGATCAAGTCGTTAACAACTACTTACTTATAAGCAACATATGTGCTGATAACTGAAGATAGCTATGTGCTTTGCGAAATGTGTAAACAAATATAATTTCCTATTATGCATATGTCGCAGTATATAGTCATCCATCAAATGAGAGTTTCTGACTAAGCTCAATATAAGCAGCGGCATTTAGAACTTGCCGACGCTTTTGCTTAAGATATTACCAGGTATTAGAATACCAGACGTAGGCCTAATTACAATTTTATAATTATTATAATTATTCATTTTAGTTGTTGAACGGAAAGATTAGGCATTTGTGTATAGTTTGCTTATAAGCTAAACTTTATTGATACCTTTGACTTTTTGAAAATGGGTTAGGTACAATGTATTTTATATTAAATGGCGAAACAACTATTGTCAAACCTACAAAACACATAAATTCTAGTTTGTCAATCTGTCCAACAGTTCATGGGAAGACGTCGATCTCTCAACTAATTGCGAAAGAGATTTCAAATTAAAATAAATTTACATTTCTAAAAATCTATAATGAAAGTTTTTCTTTATTAACATGAAATATCATAAGCGTGGAGTTACTCTATAAAATATATCAAATCTCTTTAAGGAACCACTTCTAATTTAATATGATCTTCCTATTCAATGCTTTGGTATTTCGTAGCATAGTGTTTAAATCTTGTTGACAAATAATCATGTTTTCCAAAGTTTGAATTATTAATATTGGAGGAACTTTATTTTTCGAGACTAGACATATAAATTAGATTTGTGAAATTAAAAAATAATATTTTAGAATTAAAAACTTTCCTATGTTTCAGTTATATGTTTCTTTATAATCAATAATCATCTGAACTGTTTTATGGGAGCTTGTTAAATCAATTCTTGAATTCACTCCAACCAGCCATGTGTAATAAAAATAATAATACTTTATAGCATGTTTTTTTTTTTTTTTTTATAAAACTACCAAATGTTTAATCGTACAAAACCTTCTTGACTGAATAGTCACAGTAGTATTTGTTTACCGTGTTCGATCTATTGCGGGAATCTATGAACATAAAATTTACGGTTATCTGAAATTACAATTTTATGATTTGTCAAAATTTTGGCTGTAACAATTTTTTACTTTATCTGTGCTGCTCGATTGAAAGAGACCGAATAAAGCAATCAAATTCCAGTTTATGTAAACGCAGTAAAAATACATATTGTATTCCTTATCATAATACATATAGTATATCTGATGCTCCTACAATTAGACTAGTTGGTGACTATACGATAGCCTGTATTCTGCTTGAAAGGGCATGCCAGGAGAATATATATGTACATATATTTTCAAATGATTAAACCAAGTAGGAACTATGAGAGATCAAAGTGCAACAAAAATAAATTCTTAAAATAGTATTGAATATTTAGTTCTTTAAATTTTTGAGACATAGTATGAAAACATTAGTTCAATATAGATGGAAATCCCTATATAAGATATTTATCATTTATATATGGAATATCATTAATATGTTAAATAATATGTTGAATAATTTTTCTTGACTTCATTAGTCATTAAGCACATACCTTTAATTTGTATACAAAGTTTTTGGTATGCATACAGGGTATTGGACGAGGAAACTCAAAGTTGCTCAATAAATGGCGCTGCATGACAGTTTACTATTAGTATAATACAACGGGCATAGTTGGAGCTACAAATACTTCCAATGCGCCAGCTCCAGTTGTAGCTTGCGCCCATGCCCACGCCCACGCTCCATTATGGGCACATTTATCGATATTGTTGTTGTATGCAAAAATGCCAACAACTAGAACAACTTTTAGCTAATATAGGGATACAAAATAAGCGAAGATATGTCAGAACGCCAAGGCAGCGCAGGAAAATAAAAGGACAGCAACAACAACAACGGCAACAACACTAACAAATAACGTGGGCGAGTGCCAGGAAAAGGCCTAAAGAAAATCGATAAAAGAAAACCTCGCACACATTTCGCTGTTACCAGGGCCAAGAGAAAGACAGTGGTAGGCAGTGTCTGGAGTGTGGGTTGGCTTCAATGTTTATGGCCTGGCCTGGACTGGCGGCATTGTTGGCGCTGTTGCAGCTGTTGGCCGCATTTTAGATGGCTTCTAGAAGCCTTTTGGCATTTGCCACTGTATCCTTTCGATTCGATTCGTTGTTATTGTTTTCACCACTACAATCAGTGCCTGAATAAACTGTGCGGCAAGTATGGATTTCTTTTCAGCTGTTATACAATCAACTTTGCATTTAACATGCACTTTAACAGCAACTTTTACTTCAGACCTGCTTCTAATTGGCTTTAAAACTCTTTAAAGCTCTGAGAATGCGGAAGTGAAGCCAACGACTTTCGCACAGCTTTTATGGCAGTTTACGGGAGGGGCGTATCGGATACATCCGATTGCACTCGGTCACGCCACCGAGACGCAGTCGCTCGGCACTCTTTAAAAAAAAACCGCATTTACGGCAATTTGTGGAAGTGGCTGGCGCCGTTGGTTCTGCTGCAGCGTTTTGGGCCATTAAACTGTAGGACGGGTTCTCTTCTCTGTTGTGTTTTTGCCCCATAACTAAATTGATTGGTCTGATTGGACATTGTGAACAGCTGGCACTCAAGAAAATGCTATTTGCAAATGTATTCGAATTTTATTGGTCGCCTAAATCATGTTGAATAAACTGAAGACGTACAGTAAAATGGTTTGTTCCTCTGAATGCTGTTAGGTTAATTGCTTAAAGAAATGTCTTGACTCATCAGAAATTAAAAACATAGAATTAATATTTGTTTCGCTTCAATATGTTAATAATATTTTTATTGTGCGTCTAGAATATAGTATTTTATTTATTTAATGAAAATCATTCTATATTGGCTACTATGATCTTTGGCAAAAACAACATTCTTACATTAGGCTGTCACAAAAGTTTGATGGAATCTTAAAATTTGCTTTGCTGGATAGATTTAGGAATCCAAAAAATTTCATGAATAATTAAAATTAAAATGGAACAAAATCGTTGTTGTAGATTAAGTAGGTATTGAACTTGGCTTAAAGTCGCCTTAAGTTCTTTGGAATGAATTGGTTGATTGAATATAGATTAAATATATGTATAGAATAAGTAAGAATGAATAAGTAAAAAGTGCTTTATGATTGAAAATAAATTTCATTTTTCAAACTTACAGAGCTCAAGTGTCTTCTTGAGTAATTTCCGTGTAAGTTTGACATTTGAAGTTCAAGACTAAACTTAGGATTATGTCTTTTTTGCGGCTCTGGATATTAGCATTCAAGAAAGAGATTGACCCAGTTTCTCGCTGATGTCCATAAGAACAAGAATAATCACAGCAATAATAACGAGCAGCAAGAAGTTTTTTTTTTTTTGTTATCATCTTTGTGGCCATGTTACGTTGGCGTCGTTGTCTTTCTGGCTTCCTGGCTTTGGTGTTGCATTGATTACCTTGTCCAGATTACGTCAGCAGCATATTGACTACTGATGACTACTGCCATATATATATATATATATATATATACATAATGGGAAGGACTGACGTCAACATTGGGGAGAATCATAATAACAGATTCTCTGTTTCATTAAATGTTAGCGACGATTAAGCTAACTTAATGAAAAGACAATCGGTGACCCGTGGCGTATACGTAACCTTAAAGCCAAGTTATCTTTCTTGAAAGTTGTTGGTCTTAGCTGGGCTTCAAAAAGGTACAGCCAGAATGTTGCTGTACACGCATCGCATTTGCATAACAATAATAAACAACGAAAATCAGCTGTAATATAGGGCATAAGAAGCTTGCGTGCGTCTTTTGCCAAATTTAGATTTCCTTTTGTGCTTTATTCTGTTCGATAATCAAAGCAATTACGTCTATGTGGCTGAACGAGTGGCCAAACAACGGCAATAACAATTAAGTACATTCCGAATAGCACATCGCTTCAAGCAGACGACACAGTATTGGCCAAAGGCCCGCGCCTACCCAAACTAGCTTCACCTTAACTGGCCTTTTCATTTTGGCAAAAAGCCCTGACATTTAACTGGCGCTCGGCTCGTACAGCTGCTGATGGTGGTGCCATGGCTGTCACGTTGGGTAGGCGACGTAACTCAGGCCAGTAATTACCTGGTAAAATTTTCATTATTGCCACAGATTTATCAGCGGAACGCCCTCGACTAATTGCTGCAGTGATGTCGTTGTCGTAACTTGGCCAATAAATCAAGTGGGTCCCTGAGTGCAACGGAGATCCGGCCAAAATACATAATCCTATTGAATTATTTTTACTTGTCATTCACCTATGCCAAGATGAAAGGTAGTTAATCAAGGAAGACTCTAGCAGAGATATGAAACACAAAATCAGTCAAATTATTATATGACATATGTTATAAGTATTTAAATATGTATGGATGAATGCTTTAGTTGAGACTGCCTGATGAGGAGATATTCAGAGTCAAAGTGAATTTATTATTATTTAATCTAGACTTATATTTCGGGAATACAAATTTTAATTAAATCGTTAATGCTATCCTTTTCTATGCTTTCTCTTTCAGGTCGTACTCGTATTTATACTCAGCATTGCATCTCTCATTATATATTTTGTTGATGCATCTAGCGAAGAAGTTGAAAGATGCCAAAAATGGAGTAATAACATTACTCAACAGATCGATCTCGCATTCAATATATTTTTTATGGTTTACTTTTTTATACGAGTAAGTTCTACACGACACGTTTCTTTGATTTATTAATTTCTTTGATTTTTCTTTCTGATCACAAATCAATTGGCTGAGCCATTAGTTAATAATTATTTATAATTTGATTTTGAAAAATTTTTAAACTCGATTGTGTTCTTTTTATTAACAATTTTTTTCCAGTTCATAGCGGCGTCCGATAAGCTTTGGTTTATGTTAGAAATGTACAGTTTTGTAGATTATTTTACAATACCCCCGTCCTTCGTATCAATATATTTAGATCGAACATGGATCGGTAAGCGCAACAAAAGAATTACCTAAATTTATTAATTCCCAATAACAATTTGATGCATACAAATCGGTTTTAATGTCGAAGATTCCCATATTTTACTCTCCCAAATACTCGCACACACACACACACACGCACGCACACTCTTTTGCAAATACATGTTTAGAACAATATTTAATTTAAATAGCAGTAAAAAGTCCTTTCAAAGCGTGCCAGCATCGATTTGTATGCATGCAATGTGTTTTACTCTACGTACATACATATCCGCATATGTATGTATGTATGTGTGTTTGTGCGGTAATTATAATCTGTATCCATATATATGTGTATTATAAACAGGTCTTCGATTTCTTCGAGCGCTACGTCTCATGACTGTTCCAGATATTTTACAATATTTAAACGTACTAAAAACATCGAGCTCAATACGTTTGGCTCAACTAGTATCAATTTTTATATCCGTGTGGTTAACAGCAGCGGGCATTATACATCTGGTATGTAGACACACACACACACACAAATACTCTCACACACAAAAACACACACAAGAAAAACGCACGCACACACACACCCACACACTCACACTTAATCAGCTATGCATGATGACCGTCTTCCAGCCGGCTCTGTGGCAGCTTTGCAGCGCGTGTTTGAGCCAGTTAAGAAGATTACGTATACGCCGCGCGGCACGCTGTTACAGAGCACGAGCGTGGCAAGCTGACGCTGATAGCTGAGGATGAGGCATGCGTGGCGTTTTTTTGCAGTGCTTAAAGGGTTCCTTGTGTTCAATATGAATAATCGCTGATGCGTATTTATTTGCAATTGATAATTGCAATTGCATTTACTTAAAATTTAGCTGGAGAACTCTGGCGATCCGCTGGATTTTAATAATGCTCATCGTTTATCTTATTGGACCTGTGTCTATTTCCTAATTGTGACCATGTCAACGGTAGGATATGGTGACGTTTACTGTGAGACTGTCTTGGGAAGAACATTTCTCGTGTTCTTTCTGCTCGTCGGCTTGGTAAGTTGAACAACAAAATGCTGAAACATTCAACAAATTACACATTAGCAACAATATGTCAATCTGAATACAAACTCTCTTTTAGCAAATATAGACAATGTTTCTCTCTCTCTCTCTCTACCTCTCTCTCTATCTCTCTCTCTCTATCTCTCTCCATGTCTCTCTCTTACTCTCTTTCCCTTGGTTTTACCCAATTCATATCGAGGCCCATTGAGTGTTAGGCCATGCGACAGCGGTGTTGTCAGTGTGGCAATGTGTGAATGGTTCAAGTTCTGATTGTTGCCAAACGTACCTAGTACAGTTGTGCTCAAAACTAGCTTAGAGAACAAGTATCCAATAGAACAAGTAAACAATAGCCTCCAGTAACTATAAGAGTAACAGTACCAGTAACTGTAACAGTACCATTAGCCCAAGTACTAAACTCAACCTGAAGTTGCCCCTAACTAAATAACTACAGAATATACAATCCGTGTCTTAGCTTAAGGATTGTATCCAACCATATTTTACACTTTATTCAATTAATAATCATTATACAAAAGAGTAATTTCAAGATATGCTACGTTTTTTCTTTGTAAATACAACATAGAACGACTTTATAATGGTGCACCGAATTAATTATGAAAGTTTTTACTTTGAAACTATGATTCATTTATCTATCTATCTTAAGCATTCATAAAAATTTCGTTAGTTTGACATCACTTGTAAGTAAGCTTAACGCGATCCAACGTGCGATCTCATTATCCACTCTCGATTTGCTCTTATATCTACCCGCACTCTCAGCGACATATACTACATACTTACTCGTACAGCAGCTGGTAGTTGATTAATTAAAAAAAAAAAAAAAAAAAAAAAAAAAAAAAAAAAAACAGTTGCCTTTCTTCGTTTTTTTTCTTTTTCTTTCCTTTTTTTTTTTTTTTTAATACAAACTCGAATCAGATGCATGCAGTTTTTCTATTTTTTGTATACATATACAACATATTTGAATTTTCAATTTAACTTTGATTTGGTAACAAACAACTCGTAGACACCGACACTGACACCGACACCTGACAAAAAAAAAAAAAAAAAAAAAAAAAAAAAAAAAAAAACCAGAAACAAAAGTTTATTAGGTAGACAGCGAGAGGAATCATGCATATGCTATATGATAAATATATTAATCAAAATGTTCCCCATATATAAGGTATATGCTTTTTATTATGCATGCATTAATGCTGGCTGCCGCAAATTTGATTTTAAACTGCTTTAAGGTACCCAGATAAGCAACTTAATTTAATATTACCATAAGTAAGAGCCTCCTCTGGTGTGACTGCCTGACCTCGATTCGTACCCGTGAAACAGAGCAAGTTATTTATCTGTAAACCTGTTGCTCTACCACACACACACCTTTTAAGTCTTAAGAATCATTGATTTTGTTCAACAAAACTTGTTAATTTCATGCTGTATTCGTATGTGTGGAATATATATATATTTTAGGCAATGTTTGCCAGCAGTATACCGGAAATAATTGAACTCGTTGGTAGTGGCAATAAATATGGCGGTGAACTGAAAAGAGAACACGGAAAGAGGTAGACTATAACATTATGATATTCAATAAACGACATAACATCACATTTAATAAAAAAAGAAATAATTAATAAATAAATAAAAATAATTGAATCATATTTAAATTGATAAAACTATAAAAACAATTAAACTTAAATATCAATCAAATAATATCAAGATGAAGATGCACAGAATTATTTTCATTTAATTTTGAAGAATAGATCAACGATTAAAAGCTCAAGTTGTATATGTATATATATATATATAGTATATGTATGTATATTATAAAAGCTTTAGTATGAACTTTAGCTTTGTCTTTTCTGGCAATTCAGCTTAAAACTTTAATGACTTGAAAGCTTAATGTCAAATTAGGGCTATGAATGTGTTTAACATTTGTGATAGGAACACAACAACAAAAACAAACAACTCATATTATTAGTAATGAATTAGTTACGTTAATATTCAATTATCAAATTACGTACTTAGTCTGTTACCCTTTTGTTCTATATTTTTATAATTTACCAAATGGATTTGTATTTTGGTAACTCGCATACAAAGTTGACTGTAATGCAAAGTTCTACTAATATATAAATATATATATTTAACCATCATCAAATGTAGCTGACAGTCAACTCTGACTAATAAGAGTCATCTGATTACCTAAATAACTTTTCAATAAATATATATCTTACCACAAAAAAAATCATGATATTGATAAATCATACAAATATAAAGAAGTTTCCATTTTATGATTTTTTTCGTTTTTTTTAATTTTATATATACAGAAAAGTTAGTCGTCAATTTTTTTTATAATTATAGAAGGGTTTTTGTATTTGTATTTTGCTTTGTTTTATTGATGAAGTCTCACACATTGCTTTTAATTAGTTATCAATTTGTTCTCTATACACTTTGTAGGCGTGTGTTTTACATTATTACATTTGGCCCCAATACTCTGTCTATTTCTTGCTTTTTCGTTAACATTTGAGTTTCGTTTGGTTTGCCATGCTTTCCAATTTTATTTTGCAATATATAACACCAGAAGTACAATACAATTTCAGAATAGTTAACGGTTTGTTTTTGTTTCACAGCATTTGAGCAACATTTACAGCGTCTTCTTGTTAACTCAATAAAAAAAAAAAATAATAAATAAATAAATATCGGTCACGCATTTAAAAAAAAAAAAATTAAATATGTTATTTTCTATTTAAAGAGAGTTTGAACTACATTTTGCAATAATTAATTACATTTTAATATTAATCTCCAAGTACAACATTTTTTGTCAGTGTCACCATAACATAATTAGTACATCGAATTTCAAATAATCTTTCAATAATATATTAATTTCTAATTTTTTTAAATCTCATTTGTTTTGAAGGACAATTTCCAGAAATACATTCGCTTATTTCTTTATATAAAATTTGGAAATTGCCTTTCGCTTCGGTAAGCCGAGACTTATGTTAACTCTATATTCACTCAACAAGGCATTTAAAACATTTAAGCATATCAAATTTAATATTTTTGTTAGGTTTTTCTTTATTATTCGACATCTTTATCATTGCATAACATTTAGCCCACCCACTAGAATTGGAAGCTATCGCTATATTTTGTACCCAAAAAGCCATTACAATTTCTCATAAAAAAAAGTTATTTGTACGCGCCTAGCTGAGTCGAGAGTAAGTTCGCACACTTCTAGGCAGCCATAGAGCACTTGTCGTGTACAGCTGTAAATCTGTAAATTTTAGTCATTGAAAAAACGTAATTACAGTAAATTTTATATTTAGATGCGGTAAAAGTGAAACTATCTTTTCAGAGATTCAAAACTGTAAATAAATATTAAAAAAAAAAAACAAACAAAAATTGTAAAATTAGCTTTAAAGTTGAGCGAATGTTAAGTATGTGAGCGTGTATGTATATATATATATGTGTGGATGTGAGTGTATGTGCGTATGTGCGTATGTGTATGAGTGAGTGACTGAATTGAGTGAGTGTGAGCATCATCATGAACGTTAAAGTGAGCTGTGTGGTTGTGGGAGTTATGGTTCCTCCTGTTGTCCAGCGTTGTCTGCTTACTTTCATGTCGTCGTCCCCTTTTCGAGTCTTGTGAGTGTCGCATTAAGTGGATATTGTGCATATACTTTTTAACACAACACCATCCAAAAGAACAGCAACAACTAGTTAGCCAAATACTAAAACTGCAATTGTAACTGAAACTGAACTATTTTGGCACTTCTCTCTATATTCTAAAAGTGTATGTGTGTTGTTGAATTTAGGCCGTGTTCGCTAGTTGGATACCAGAAATCACTGAACTGGCTGCCCAGAGAAGCAAATATGGTGGAACTTATAGCAAGGATCCTAGAAAAAGGTACACGAACACACTGCTGGCTGTACCACAAAAAAAAAAAAAAAAAAAAAAAAAAAAAAAAAATATTTAAAAAAAAAAATGCAATAATATAAATCAATCAACAAATAACAGCAACAACACCAAAAATATAAATTACCAGAAACTATAAAGCTACAATCGCTACTATCGAATTAACCTAATTTTTTCTTATATTGCATTCTTACTAAACTTCAGAAATTCAAAATGAACAACCTTTTATGCGATCTTTTATTATTATTTCATTGCCGTTTTCCTTATTTTTTTTTTTAAATTTATTATTTACTTATTTATTTTTTTTAAATTTTGATTTTGTTGTTATTTGACGTCACTTGAATTTGCATAAAAATGCCCATATAATTGTTATCAAACCCTTCTGCTCAGTAACTGACCCACAGAGCAGTTGATTGAAGCAGCAAAATACAAAAATCAGATCTGAAACCACGCGAAACAGTTGCAAGCAGCTTGAATTGAAATACTTCATTTTGAAATTATTAAGCAATTGAATTTGAAACCTATCGAATTACTCAAACGGCATTGGTTTCTTGGCGGCATGTGAAAGAACTGAAGAAAGAGTAGAGTTTTGACTTGGCTCTCTTGAATTAAATACTTAAATCAATTAAGACTTAAGCTTAAATATCGAATTCTTTGGTTGTTGTCAAATCCTTCTGTAAGTCTTGTTAAAACATATTAAAAATGCTAAAACAAATTCTTGTTTATCAGTTGGCTTCGTTTTATGTTAGATGATGACAATGTATGCAAAGCAGTTGCAGTACGAACTGCTTTAATTGAACCCAACAGCCTTTGCCCTAGACATTGTAGCGCCTGGCGGGTATGCAACACTTTTTTCCAAACACATTGCAAATCTATGAAAACTAGTATATGTAAGCAGAAACTCTGGCATTTCTTTTCACACATTTTACACAACTGTGGATTACTCTTACTGCTACGATTCGAATGATAAATACTCTGTATACATTAGTGTATGTAGTTTGGCTTTGACAGTAACATTTATTGATTTCGTATTGTATTCGTTGCGCTGCCATAACTCAAAGCATGCATCACATTTGTTAGAATCATTTCGGAATTGATTGCAAAAACAAGCCAACAGAGCAGACAATTTTATACACACACAGACACATGCACACAATATACATATTTGATACGCTTCATTCGAATTTTTGGAAGACAATTTACAGAAGGGTTTGAATTAATTGTGTGTGAGTGCTAAAAACAAAAACAAAAAAAAAAAACAAAAAAAAAAAAAGAAAAGAGAGCAGAAATCGATGAATTTTGGCATATTTAGCTGACGCTGATGCATGGCTTCTGAACTCAAAGACAGAAGTCTTATAAAATATATATATTTTTTTAAAGAAAATCTTCATTTGTTTTAAGCTTGCTCTTTTTCTTTTCATATTTTCGTTTTAAAGAGCAATAATCAAAATGAAAACTTTAAGTGTTAGCTTATCTTGTATCCAATTTTGGGCTTTACTTAAACCCTTTTGAAGTTTGCCAAAAAGGTTTAACAAGCGAGTTTTTATGCAACTTCAGAGCAGAGTCAATTTATACAACAAATTGGTTTTGTTTATAGTTTTAGTTTTCCTCCCGTTGAAATGCTTCGAACCAAATAGCTTTTTTCTAACTTTGGTTTTTGGATTTACTTACAAATAAATAACAAAAAATAATTTAAAATTAAAAAAAAAAAAAAAAACAAATTGCATAACATTAAATTGTTTGTTGGTTTGTTTGTTGAAACACACACCACGTTGCCGCTTAAGTTCTGTATTGATTTGATCTATGAACATTAATTAATTTATTCGAATTTTCGTACACGTTTTATAATTCTACTTAAATACTACCTAAACATTATACAAATGAAGTAGATATGTTTTTTGCAATTTTATCCACTACCTACTTACATATTATATTGAATTCACTTGTAATTACAAACATAAATAAATACACACACACACACACACACACACACATACACAAAACCGAACTATACTCGAACATGTATGGCATCATGAATGGCCGTGCTGTACACAATTTATACAATTTACATAGTTAATCATCTCTAATGAACATATTAAAGTTGTTAATTTGCTTGCACCTAACTACTTAGTATGCCGCAGCCACGCATATAAGAGTAATGAAGCTGCGCGAATCGGCGCTGCGAAATTCGCCCGATGATTTAATTATGACAAACAATTTATTTGTTACAAGTAATGGTTGCAGTATCTCTGTGTTTAATCGTAATCAGCATCAGTATTCGTATCAGTACCAGTATCAGTATCAGTATCAGTATCAGTATCAGCATCATTACAACATTCGAAAACTCTTTCCCGATTCCCGACTCCAATTAAGTGTAGACTCTCACGTACACCATCCACAGATACAAAGATACGAAGCGTTTGGTTTGTTTTCCATGATTATAATTATGAACTGTTAATTTAAGCGCACACACACACATGTAAAATGCAATACCTGATCTTATCGTAGTTGTAGTTACCAACTGGCAAAGCCCAGACCTATCATCCAGCTAAAGTCAAATTAGATTTCGGTTAACTGCGGATAGGTGTGTATACTTGGCCCTAGAGATCTTTGCAGTTATTAAGCGTGCTCGATTTATATACCCCAATACATACACACATATATATAATATATATACATACATATATATATATATTATATATATTGTAAGACAACACGTTCCCCCAAGAAATCGAAAGCCTATTCCAAAATGGACAAAAACAACAAAATTAGCTGCAGACTGTAAAAATGGTTGGATGATTTGTGAAGAAAAGTAAAAATATATAATTTTCTTTTGTTTTCTATTTCATTTTGATACGATATTCTTTTATTATAATTTCTATATATTAGTTCAATATGATTTTCAACATTTAGAAACTTCAGTTCTCACAAATATGACGACTGGCGTTATCATCTCGAAAAAAAAAAATAAACAAACAATACACAGCAATAATAAAATGAAAATCTGAAAACCCACCATAGCATCTAACAGCAGGTAAAAATAACAAAGTGTCGTCAACGTCGTCAAACTGAGCTATCTATCTATCTAGGCGTAAATATATATATGTAACTATATAGCTTTTGTTTACCAGTCGATACTTCACTCTGTCTACATATGTAGTTATATATATATATATATTTGTATATATATTCTCTCTCGCTTTCTCTCTCTCTGTCATCCCTGTCTTTCTCTGTCTGTTGAGCCCCTCGCATTCTCTGACCTCGGCAATATGATTTTTTGTTTTATTTGAACCAATACAAAAGACTGCAAAACGAAATACTTCACTATCATCATTATCTTTCATACTGAATACAGGCGATTTTTGCAAGTTGTATACCTGAGATTATAGACTTGATTGGAACAAGAGCCAAATATGGGGGCACATTAAAAAATGAAAAAGGGCGAAGGTGAGACTAACTAAATTTTTTTTACAATCAATAGACAAATAAATAACCAACAACTGATCTTAAAAATGTAAACAACTAGACTACTTACAACAATAAAAAAAAAAAAAAGAAAAAATATATAAAACATAAATCTAAGTCAATAAAAGTTTTCCATTAACCAAAAGATATTCTTCCTATAATTAAACACCAAATCAAAATGAAATTTCTACAAGTGAACAAAATAAATGAAATTAATTAAAAAGAAACAAACATATATATATATTGTGCAGTATTTACTTTTACTTTGCGCTTCATTCATTCAAATCCTTTTCGCGTGAAAATGTATAAATCTGAAATTTGATTTTGATTTTAACAAAAAATTTTAACCAAACAAACAAACAAACAAAAAAAAAATACTACTACATAACTATACATGCATATATGTATATATAGTGTATATACACTTAAACAAATGTTCCAAAAACACACACACACACACACATACTTACTGAAAGCCTCACAGAGCGCGGCCAACTAACAAGCATAGCAGCAAGGCAGCTAGCTAACGGCATCAAAAATCATATTATTCATACGCCCCATGGGCCGGTATGGCTATCCAGCAATACGTTGCTATACCTTCTAAATACAACAACAATAACAAATACTACTATCCAATCAATCAATCACAAATTCAAAACGATTTCAGAGCATTGGATCGATCAAACATACACACACACACACACACTCTCACGCACACACCCACAATTACATTTACTATATAGCACACACAAGAACAACAACAACGAAAATAATTGTGAAAAAAGAATTCACACAAGAAAATGTAACGAAATTACAAATGCAAAAGCAAGAATCAATAAGAAATTGAATACAGATATATTTATACTTTTCAATTTTAATTTACAACAACAACAACAACAACAACCACATCAACAGAAACAACAACAGAAGACAAGAAAAACTCATTTTGTATTCGTCTTTGGATTCATTTTGCTTTCTATTATTCGCTTTATTTCGAACTTATTGTGTCGTCTACGTTGCTCTACGTAGTTAACTAAACTGCCAAAGCGGTCATGGCATTTAGGTATTTATATTCTCATTTAAAGGCTCGCCACATCGATATGATTTTATTAAATTGAATATATAAATATATTTATATATGATTTGATATGTATTTGATTTATTTTTGGATTGGCATTTTTGAGAACCATTGAAACCTGTTTGAAAACAATACAAAATAAAAACAACATGTATCGTACTTAAACTGTTCTGAGTGTATACTGTGCGTACTCTTAACTACCAAATTATCTTGTTGTAACTTTAATAAATTCTTATTGATCGCCAAAATTTATCAACCTACTCTTCTGCTCTCTTTATATATCATATCTATATCTTGTTAACAAATTTTGATTACTTTCTTCATTTATTAGTTGTCCAAGCGCAAATTCTCGGCGCAGTGTTGCACGTTTTCAGTTTCAATTTTTTAGTTGACTCTAAAAAAAAAAAAAAAACAAACAAAAAAAAAAAACATCTCTTAGAATTGCAGCTAAGCAAATAGGCATTGGGGTTGGGTGGGACAAGATTGGTAAGATTGGCAAAAAAAAAAAAAACTGAAACTGAACGATTTCAATAAATTTTTTCGTTGTTTTTTGGTTTAACTTGTTTTGTATGCCATCATCTAGTCATGTTGCATTATATTAGCCCTTGGAGAATCAGTGATTGGTGTTTAATAATATTGTGTTAAATATTCGTAATTGTCTATATAGTCCTTGATACTCGAAACTCGTAATTCGTATATAAATATATATATAAATGTATATTATGCAAATCAATCAATCAATTAAACAATCAAAACATTCAGCGAAAATAATGCATATTAAAATATTCCATTAAAAAAAAAGAAAACAAACAAACAACAACAACAAACTTATACGTAAATATTAGAAAATCGCATTAAAAAAATGTACACACACACATAAATTCATTTGTCAAATGGTTAACGAAACTTGA
Source organism: Drosophila koepferae (assembly GCA_030914345.1). Taxonomy (NCBI): domain Eukaryota; kingdom Metazoa; phylum Arthropoda; class Insecta; order Diptera; family Drosophilidae; genus Drosophila; species Drosophila koepferae. The sequence goes on along the minus strand of JAUESR010000197.1, from coordinate 11,398,491 downwards.
ACTTTTTTTGAACGGCATTTAAGCAACTCCTAAATAAAGCAGCTGCCACGTCAGATCAATAATCCGTATCAGAATCAGATTTAGAATCCATAATATTTTTGTCTAGTCTGTACATTGAATTACTTCAAGAGCTGCATTATTTTGAGTTTGGTTTTTATGTGCAGTTGTCTAGCCATGCATTCGATTTGCTGCGATTGGAATCATGTGACATCAGACCAAATATGTGTGTGTGCAATATCTTAATAAATAATATAAAACTAACGATGCTCATATATATATACAAAACATGTAATACTTTTAATCTCTGTCCCAACTCTCTCACTGTCTCTGTCTCTCTGTCTTTCTCTCTCTCTCCCCCTCTCTGTTTTTCTCAGTTACTCAGACTCCTGTCAATGTTGTAGTTCTTGAGAAAATTGTATTTATGTCTTCTGCTATATAATCGATTTCATAAATTATAATATATAAAGAAAATAAAAAACTATGTAATTATTTGATTTCATAACCCCTTGGTTATTTTTATTTTTTGTGTCTCTTGTCTTTCTCTCTCTCTCTCTCTCTCTTTCTATTCTATTCTATTTTATACTTCTGTCAAACGAAATACCACAATAAACCATATTATAATCAATAAATAAACGAATTGGCGAATATAACAAGACCCAACACAACTTAACATAAACATCAATCAGTTTGCGTTGTAATTTGTACTGCAGTTCGACATATACGTAACTCTCAGCTCAACTCAACTCTATCAACTCTATCAACTCTATTAACTCTATTAGCTCTATCAGTTCTATCATCGTATTATGTGCTATGTGCTATGTATGGATGCGATTTAGGAATTGGCTTGATCTGATTGACGCCATTTGTCACACAGTAATCCATACCTTACCATTTAGTTTTCTGAATCGAATTGATGTGAAGTTGTTGAAATATATAGTAATTATATCTCATTATATAATGGGGATGGCGTAGGTCGAGAATTTTTAATGCGTCCACAGTCTTGGGTGAGTGCAGTTTCTGGTCAGAAACTCTAGCCGCTAATCGACAATGCAGAAACCAACACAGATCTGTGATGAACATAAAATATGTACCCGATACCAATACATCCGAATCCCACCAATACAGTCACATTAAGTTATTTTTAAACTCTCAACTAGCAACCATCTCTGTACCTATTTTGTATGGTTCATTTTGAGTTTTTTTTGCCATCGACATTTGTACCACATTCACGTTAAGGCACGTTATGGATTCGTATGAAATGTAAACATCATTTGTTCAGTGGATTGTTTTTCTGTTGTTTTTTGGTTATTAACATATATTCATGTGCGGAACGAACACATGAGCTGTATCGATCTAAAAAAGTAAATAGAAAATCAAAGTGAAAATGCGTGGCCAGGCATAAAATTTTAACTTTTCACCTACTCGAATCTATTCGTTTTTCCCCCAATACTATTGCATTTTGAGAACAGCAACAAACAGCACAATCTTAAGCAACATAAAACAAATAGATATCATTGCAATTTAGTTTAGTTTTAGAGTTAGTTTGCTTTCGAATTATATAATGCAACGAAACTTTTCCCAAACACAAAAAAACACTTTTTGATACTATTTAGCGAAAATCGTTCACAAAATTCACAAACAACCATAGAAATACACTTTGTTCATTAAGTCATAATGTCTAGGGTGATTTCTCGAGTCGTCACCGGTTATCAGAGATAAAGATATCATGCTTCCTTTGAGTACCCGTGCGTATGGAAATTAATCACACCAAACAATTATCGTAAGCGGATAATTCAAGTGAATAAACATATGTTTCAAATTGGTTATAAGATTTTTGTTTATTAACTTGTGAAGGATACAACCAAGCTCATTTGGGACAAGTGAAAAATATAAAAAGAAAAATCATTATTTGAGTACATATACAGACATTTTTCATACATCCAACTCGAGCTTGTAGTATAATATGGTGCCTGCGCCCCAGCCCCTTACCCACCCACATATCCACAGATCCACACACCCATACACCCATACACTACAACCACACACGAATTTAATTATAATCAGAAGTACGCATGTTTTAATTGATGCACCCTAATTGCAAATAGTTAAGTAGGGGAATGAGTATGCCTGCTCGAGTTTGCCTGATTGCATGCGTGTCGTAAATAAGACATATAACCCGAATACATAATACATATATGACAAACCATTATATACTCTATAAAAATACTGAAGTAGTTTGGATTGGAACGAGTGTAGCGAATACTCTGTATATATGTTAAGTATATCTACATAGAGAGAACACACAATTATATATAGTATTTGTTGATGCTTTATACGATGCATGTAAGTTGAGTAATACCAACGGTGTGCGTAGCTATTCTTTAGTTAGTGAAACTCTTTTAAGTTTTCGTTTTATTTGTGAAATACAACTGCAAAGCTATGGACCCAGTTAAATATTAAGCAAGCGCTTTGCACCTGTACCTGAACGTATTTTCCGTTTCAGTTTTTTGTTTTTATTTATTTTATTACTTTTAATTTTGTGTTCCAAGAGATTTCTGGGGTAGCAGACTAAATTCATGCATATTGCAGTGATTCTTAATTTAATTCTCTTTTTCTTTTTTTTTTGTGTCAATTCACATAATTTTGTGTATTTTTCTTTTTTAAATAAAAATACAATGTAATTTATAATTATAATACTGTTTACTGTTTTAACAACAAAATAACACTGACAAGTTGTAATAGTAATTATAATAAAAACAAATCAGTTGATAACCTAAACAAATGATATGAAAATATTAATCTATAAATAAATAAAAAAAAAATTTACAAAAAAAAAAAAAAAAACACACACACACATAAATTATATAATACATACATATTCCCATACAATCATACACAGACACACACGCAAACATTTATCCATTAGACACAACTGTAATTAGTTGAGCTTAATTGCAATCGTTGGTTTAACTAATAAAAGTCAATCGATTTTGTTAGCCAATGATCGCTGCGCACACACACACAAACACACACACACACACATCGACATGCACACATATTCACTGCACACTAATACAGCTAAACTACACGCAACACAATAGTTGTGGCATGTGATGTGTCACACTGCTTCTGCATCCCACTCTAGGATTAAGTCACACTTTTGCTTTTGTATCGATTGCCAATTCCAGAGAATTTACTAATATATCTTTCTTCCCACTACACACACACACCTACAAACATAGACATATTGTGGTATGCGGTCATATAACATACGAGTCCGTGTCGCATTTCCTGAAGGACTTTCTGCACGAAGATCGTGAGGATGTCGACGTCGAAGTAGTCTTTTTACATCGGTAAGTTTACTCTTTATTTCTCTTTTCTTTTCCCATTTTTTTTTTTTTTTGTTTTAAATGCGATCAATGGTCAAAAACACTTGTTGCCAATTTCTACAATTGATTATTTAAGTTTCTTTTCTAAGTTTCGTAAATGTGTTTTATTATACGATAATACAATAATTTAGTTAAAGCAATCAGTAAAGAATACAAATCAGTTTATAAGCAGAAATATAATAATCGACCTTACCGCAGGCAAGACACATTGTGTTTTGTTCTCTTTTAGAGAAGGTCTTAAACAGTTAAGTCTATAAATTAATTAGTCAGCGCACTTACTTTAAGCATCATTGCATTATTGAAATTAGTTCGTAGCTAACACCAAATTACAGTTATGATTTTGATTTTGAATTCTTGTCATATACCTTAACTTGTTCTACATAAATGATTAATATTAACTATATATATATATATAATATAACGTAATGTAAAACAAAATAGCAAAGAGCCCGACCTGGAGCTAGAGGGACTGCTGAAGCGTCACTATACAACAGTGGCGTTTTTTCAGGGCACAATGATGAACGCAGTCGATCTGGAACGAGTCAAGGTACACAATAACACTGCAAGGAGCATTACATACTATACACAGAGAGACACATACATACACACAGCCATATACACTCACGTGACACAAACATAACAAATACAAACAGATTACACTAATTACAAATATACTGAAGTAACTGATCAGTCAAGTCCAATCAGAGATAGGCCGAGCTGAAGGTGCTCTGCTCTCTCTGTCAGTGTACATACCCTGTCTGTGTGTACATAGATAGGAATTAGCTCGACCACATAGTTTTTTCAACAGCGTTTGGCTGACAACAAAATGCAAATCGCCTTACACCTATATCTGCCCACCTCAAGTCCCTTAGCCTTTAGTCTTTAGTCCTTAGCCTGCCATAATTCGCTGGCCACAGCCACAGTCACAGCCACAGCCCGAACTCTCAAAAATTGCTCGTTCTCACTTTTATTTCTTGCAATTTTTCTTAGAGACTTTTTTCATTTTCCTCTGTTCACTTTACACGTGTAAGATACTTGCAACAAGGATGATCCCATACGGATGCTGCAGATATTTCAGTCGGCTGTATCGAGTTTAAGCTTTGCAAATATAGTAAATACAATTTTGATTTCGTTTTTCGTTGATGAAAATTTTCCAAAATAAAAAACAGAATTCTGAAAAGGAATATATCCTTTAATAGTTTTTATGTAAACCACTTTCATTTCACTTTTTTCCGATTCCTACAATAATTACATATATATCTAACTAGTAATGTTTTCGATTTGTTCACGTTGGCATTAAGTAATACTAATAAATAACCTGCTCAATGGAATGTCCTTTTAGCTGAAATTAAATTGAAGTTTGAATTTTCTATTCTATTATTTAATAATTCATAAAATAGAACTAGTTTACGAATATAAATATATATAAATATGAATATATATTTATATATTTACATTTTGCTTAGCATAAGACTTAATATTTTTAAATATATATATTTCTTTTGATTCGCAGCACTTTATATATATTTTGTTTAAAATAAAGTTTACTCAAATTAATATTTTTTTCTCAACTTCAAATTAGATTTAAATTTCTCATATCTACGTATTTGTAATACTCCGATGAATGTATTACACATATGCAAATATGTATGTATTTTTATTAGTTTTAACAACTTCTATTCTAGATAGGATTAACTTATGAATCAGTTAATTTAAGGTAACTTGAGGGTCGAAAATATCTATAAAACATTGCGAAGTGTTTAAATTTTGTACATAATCAAAATAAAATAAATATATTTACATATACAATAATGAGTAACCTATAATTTATTTATAGTGTATTTTAATTTAGTTCTAAACGTATTGAGAATTATTTGTGACAATTTCATAGAACATTTCGCCTATTGCACACTTGATCTTTTTGACCAGAGACTTAAATTTCATTTTCGTTTTTCTTCTTTTTCATTTCCAATTCTTTCGTCATTCGCATACTCCAACTGCACAATTATGAAACAATGTGTATTCATTGTGTTTCCACCCAACACACATACACGCAAATCTTTTCGTTTTAATACTATCCATTTCTATGCCAAAACTGTGTAAATTGGAACTCTAAAATTGACACAAAACCACTCAAAAAATACTTTATACTATTCTTTTCAAAAAATCATGTAAATATATATACACACATATATATTTACGTCCAAAACTTTATAAAAAAAATAAAAAATAAAATAAAGAAAACCACCCGATTTGGAACTTGAGGGTTTGTTCAAACGTCATTTTACCACCGTGGAGTTCTTCCAAGGAACCATTATGAATCCGATTGATCTTCAAAGGGTTAAGGTAAAATAATTTTTCATTTTATATGTTCCTCTATGTTCGTTGGATAATTTACTTTACGTTTTCATTTACTTGCTGTTTCTTTTGTTCATTTTTATTGTGCGTGTTGCCAAGCCAAGCCAAACCAAACAAACAAAACAAACCCAAACCAAACCAAGACAATTAACTTCGTATTAACATACTTAACATATTTACATACTTACCATACCGAACTATCAAAAAGCAATACTAAACTACTTACATGAGTATATATATTCATCTTTGTCTATAACAATTGTCATATACCCAATATGTATCAATGTAATATTTTATATATGTATGTATGTAACTCTCAGCTCATTATTTATATTTGTGGCATAGTTTTGTGTACATCAAGAGTATGACAACTTTTATTTAAACATATATCTACAGTAAATGTTGGAGAATTGCAATGTATTAGACGCTGCAGCAGCATTAGAGTACCGAATTATGTGTGTACATCATTGTTAACCACATGAAACACTTTCAATATAAGGCACACACATACACATACAAACTTACAAAAACCAACACACGAATACACTGTAAATTTTTGGACGTTATTGTGTATGCAAACATTTATCGTGTTCATTGTTAGTTTAAGCGGCATAAAAAATACATTTCCAATATGTTAATATATAACTTATCTTTTTTTATACATATACATATATATATATATATTTGCTAAGTAAACGATTGCAAATAAAATAATACGAATATGCAATTCTTAAGTATTTTTAATTAAACAGACATATGTTAATATTGGGTGAATTTCTGCTCAGAAAATATACATACGTATATAAAAATTAAATGTATATATTGAAAAGAAATCTTTATTAAAACCGCAATTATATTTGAATTAAAATTTGCTGTATTTTATTTTAAAAATAAACATCTAAACATCTAGTTGGCATGAACATTAATATAACAACATAGAGCCAATGTAAGTGTAGCAATAATTGTATTTATATATATATTCTTCATTGAGGTCTAATTTTCTGATAAATAGTTATATTTTTGTTTATTTAATGTGTTGACAATCCTAGAGTCAAACTTAAGAAAACTATAATTGCATTATAATAATAATTGCATTATAATAAAAAAAGTACAAAACATTTAAAATACCAATAGTATCACCAACCCGATGGATATATAATTGTAAAGCTAAAAAAGTACAGAATATTTAAAATGCCAATATCAACGATTACATATCCCAATATAAGTCAGTAGTTTCATATTTCATGATAAACCTTGTTTAAGAATTTATCTGTGACAAATCCCAATTCTATTATATAAAATACAGAATATAGTCTTTTGCATATTATAAATTAATATCTGCATTCAGTCGGACACCATATTGGAATAGTTCCCGACCAAATAATATTTATATATTTTTGGAAACAGCATATTAATTAATATGATAATAAAATAATATAATTTGATGAAATATATATTAAGTACACAAAAGTTGATGATCCCAGCTCTAAAACTATGAAAGGAGTTGCTATTTCCGAGTTGTCATATTTATCTGTAATGAATATCAGCAGTAACTCAGTATCTTCAATACCAATTGGATGGTGGATGGTTGGATATCTTTCGATAAGTAGGACCAGAGATTCAAAATATTTAAGCACTTTATTTGGTTAAATTGAAGAATGTTTTCTGAATCTCTAGAGTTTAGTCTTAGTTTAAAATAAATGGTTTGCGATAATACGGGCAAGCGATCATTGCGGAGAAACCAATACACTGTTTTTCGCTCCTTTGAGCGAGTTTAAGAATACATTATGATATTTATATATATGTGCGAAATATAATATAACTTAATATAAGTTCCTAAGTTTATTCGTATTATTTATTGTCTGTTTTAAATGCTGTGCCCAATTTAAGAAAGTAATTGCCTTATCTCAGTTTCATTTATATTATATTTGGTTAACAGACTCTAATCCTAAAGCTAAGTATATATGAGAATCGCTTTCTTTTGAAGATGTCACAGATGTATGCAGTTCATACTTAAAACTGGATACATTTCTTATTGAAGAAAGCTTCCTTAATTGCATGTTAGCATTGTTTTTATTGCATGAATAACTGCTGCTTCTCTCCTCTACTCAGTTGCATGCTGCTAGAACTATAAATTTTATATAAATAAATGTACATACTCATATGTAATCTTATCTATAAAGTCCATTTGATTTTGGCTCTTTAGTTTGTACATTGCTTTCATCTTTAGTTTTAATTAAAATATAAAAGAAAGTCACCCTGAACGAAGCAAGTTCTCTGTATACCTTTACCACTTTCCACCCATGCACCGAGCGTTCGCTTTTTGAGTTGTGATTAATGTTGTTGTCACCTTTGAACTGGAATTTGAATAAAACCAAAAGCTAAATAAAAACAAAAACCAAATCCAGCAACTCACTATATACACAATAACAAATTGAATAACTGCTTACTGTCTCCCTCTTTTGCCGGCCGTTGCCAAATCGTCAAAGCTTACCAAAGCCAACTAATTACTTAATGTGTATGCAAGACAAACAGGCATAGTCCAAAACATATGTATATGTGCCCAATAATATATCATACGCTATTGAGCAAAAAATAAAAGAAACACTCACTTGTGACACCTCAACTACTTCAAATTGTACTATATACTTAGTTGTGCAGCCAATGTACGTGTTAACCGCTTACTAACTGTCGACCATCTGTTAACGTGACACCCGAAACGATCACAATAACTTAATAACAATAAACACCCAACTATACCTAACAAACATACAATGAACTACTTACCTACAAGAAAAACAATAATAAACTAATTGAACTTTGAACAAAGTCTGGCTATGACAGAGACATAGACAAATGACTAATCTGAACATACATATGTCTTTGAAGATAGTCCATGAACTATTGCTAATACGCAATCTATATCCCCATAAAAGGTACACGAAGCCGACGCCTGCCTGGTGCTAGCTAACAAATATTGCCAAGATCCCGACGCAGAAGATGCTGCCAACATAATGAGAGTGATTTCGATCAAGAACTACAGCGACGATATACGAGTCATCATACAGTTGATGCAGTACCACAATAAGGTAGAAATCAAGCAAAGACATGCACAATACACTCACTAACACACTCTATTTTTCTCTCACTTAATGTTTTTCAGGCGTACTTGCTGAACATTCCGTCGTGGGACTGGAAACAAGGTGACGATGTTATTTGCCTGGCCGAGCTAAAGCTGGGCTTCATAGCGCAGAGCTGCTTGGCGCCCGGCTTCTCCACAATGATGGCCAATCTGTTTGCTATGCGTTCTTTCAAGACGGTAAGTATTGTGCCAGAGTGTTGGAAGACACGACGGCTACTCCAAACAAAATACCAGACACAAGCACACAACTGGGGTGTATTCAGATCCAGAGAGCAGGCAAGCAAATCTATAATTGCTAAATGCAGTCAAGTGGTGAAGAAGTGAAGAGAAGTGGTGAAGGGGCTGTCTGAGTGAAGTCAGCCAATCGAAACTATGTAAAACATCAAATCTATATTATGTATGTACGTCTTTAACCCCATAGTCGCCAGAAATGCAATCTTGGACAAATGATTACCTGCGCGGCACTGGCATGGAAATGTACACAGAAACATTGAGTCCCACATTTATTGGAATACCATTTGCTCAGGCCACTGAGTAAGTTGCGCAGCGGGCAGTCCAATTTCTATATGCTATTAAACATATTCGTATCGTATCGTATCTATTATACTATCTACCTACTATTCAACTATGTACTTGTTAATCGTGCAGCGTTGACAAATATCGTACCAAAACAAACACATAAAAACAAGAACAAAAACAAACAAATAATTAAAAAAATATACACACACACACACACACGCAGTTACACACACACATATATACATACACTCAGCTTTTATTATCTGTTGATCAGTTCTAATTGATGTTGTAAACTTTCTTACTTTATCTGTTTTGATTTTCGAAGACTTTTAATATTGTGGTCTTCAGAAATGTTTTCATTGATGCCAATGTCTGGAGAACTATGTAAACACGTAAAATTGCCTGTCTATGGTGTTAAATTGATTTATTTTCAAAGATACAAACTCATACAAACACAGATATACACCATCACACACACACACACGCAGATACATCGAAGTACACTGTGAACAATTAGTCGGTGTTTTATGCTAATTCTTTGTGTACTTAATGTTTACAATGTTGAAAAGCCTTCAATGTTTGCAAAAATACAAATAACATCCTTTGCTGAATATTCTTTTCGTTTTCAAATATGTTCGCAGCCAGACAGACCTCTTTGCATTTTAGGAAACTACTACAACTACAAACAAATGATAAATGATAAGCCACACATGCAAACATGCAACACACACACACACACACACACACACTCACACACACACACATTAACGCTATCGAAATCGAGAGCATTGTAAAACGCTAATTGTATGGTATCTTTGTGTGCTGTGCTCTCTAGATGCCGAGCCCAACTATGCAGCGTGCAGCATTTGAGTTGATGTTCGATACTTTTTTATGGTTTTTGTCTTTTGTTTGTCCTATGCTTATTTCATATGAGTTTTGGTTTTATTTCGGTTTCCTCTATTTCCATAAAAGTGGTTAATGCTAAGCCTAGGAGCGCGTGTAAAGTTTTCTGATAAGCTAATATGAGAAGTATGCCGAAGCTAATGCTTAAGCTAGATCAAAGCCTGACAAACAAATGCTACCCAGGACACACCCACAGCTCCCACCAACAAACAAACACACACACATACACACATACACTGTTCAGATTGAATAAGTGTGCCCGTGTCTGTGAACTCAGTGACAATGCTCAACACTCTATGCCCCAATAGAATCGAACCCCGAGCCTGAACGATACCAATGTGCAATGAGCCAATAATACAAATAATTCTCAACTCTCACTCAAGCGAATACAACTGCAACAAGAATAAGAAAAAAAAAAAAAAAAAAAAGAAAAAACAACTAGAACAACAACTAGAACAAGAACAAGAACATGTACAAGAAACAAACAATCGCCACGTAGTTACATTAGCGAACTTACTAAATCCAAACCACAACAAAACCATTTTCTAACTTTCAGTCACCAGACACACAGGCCTGGCAAAATGATTATCTTCAAGGTACAGGGTGTGAGATGTACACCGAAACTCTATCACCTTCATTTACCGGCATGACATTCCCACAAGCCAGCGAGTAAGACTCCAAAAGGAGAAAATTAGCAAAACAAAATTTACAAAAAAGAAAAACAAATATTACAAAAATAATAATGTTCTTAAAGAATCAACTGTATAAAAAATACTTTTTCTTGTATAATATTTTGGATTAAGAATTTAATTTATATCATTTGTCAGACTTTGTTCCGAATTCTGTTTTGTTTAATTTTTTTCCTATTTCTATAAAATACTTAATTGTAACAAACTACCTTTTGTCCCCTTTACTAAATACTTACCTAATACTACTTACTCGTACCCCATTCATTTTAATTACCAAGTTCGATATACCAGTGTGAATGGATCACGATCAATGGATTATTGATCTCCTTCTGCTCGTATATTAAACATTTTACATATATGATTTGGTTTTTGGATTAACAATCGCATTGCATCCGTTCGCATAAAATAGTAACCAGCCACAAAGTATGAACAACAGTTTAGAACAAACATATTTATCTAGACACCGCTCGCTTGTTACCAACTCCGCTCCGTTCCGTTCCGCTCCGCTCCGATTAGTCCCCAGATCAAGCCCCGATTACTGATGACATCGCATTTACAACATACTACATACATATACATATGAAAATATATGTACATATTAAAAAAAAAAAAATGATTACCCTCAAATAATTTACGGCACCAGATCAACTATCAATAAACCATCCAAAGAATCTCCCCCCTTTTGGCATGAGCATCTCGTTTTCTTTTTGTGTCACCTTTAGCCTGGCTCCACTCCACGCGCTGAATAGCCACAAAAAGCACAGCAAAAAGTGGACAACATTGATGACAATATGAATTTATGACTCTTTTTTATCAACATTTTTTAGTTGTACGCATTTTGCTTAGCATGTGGTTATATCGTATGAAGTGCAAATAGTTTTTTTCCAGTGTACGCTTTGAACGCACATACGCTGCAAATGCATGATCTGTTCAATATGGTTTAGCTACACACTATAGTGTAGTGATATTTACTAAGCTTAATTAAGTATACGTAAATGTTCGATTTGTCTGCCTTGAAGCGACTCTGAGCTAACAGAATTATACGATTTCTTCCGCTGCTTGTAGACTGTGTTTCTCCAAGCTTAAGCTGCTGCTGCTCGCCATCGAGATCAAAGGAGCCGAGGAGGGTGCAGACAGTAAGATTTCTATAAATCCGCGTGGCGCCAAGATTCAGGCGAACACGCAGGGCTTTTTCATAGCACAAAGCGCCGATGAGGTCAAGCGGTAAGTGCAATATATGAACAATTATGTTCAGCTTCTTCCTCTTCTATAGCTAATTGATCTCTGCTTATAGAGCGTGGTTCTACTGCAAGGCGTGCCACGAGGACATCAAGGACGAGACCCTCATTAAGAAGTGCAAATGCAAAAACTGTAAGCATACCTTTGTACCATTCTCTTGACACGATAAGACAGTTTTCTGTCTCTATATGTCTTTGGGTTTCATTTGATTCTATTTACTTCTTGTATTTATTTGTATTATTTAATTTTTACCATAATTTGTCGAGAGCTACGTGAACAGCTTAGATTAAATTAAGCTCTAAGTAAAGGCAAATTAAATAGCTCTAAGTTTTTTCTTAGGTTCAGGCTCACTTTATAGTTAAGCAGCGCGAAACAAGTTCACTTTATCTATATTTCTATAATATACAATATGATGAACCCTAATAATCGATCCTACAGCACGTACCGGTATATATGTATAACAACTGTTTACTTTATAATGATAACTTTTGTACCACAATTCTACTATATCAATTTTTGGGTCCTTTAAACCACCATTAACAACAGCAATGACTTAGATACGAACCCTAAGCTAACAAAATCAAGTCGACTTCACATGCGCATATATGTATGTACCTACATACTTACGTACCCCTATCTCTGTACGTACGAGCGTATGTACGTATATATGCATGTGTGGGTGTATGTATATGTGACATATCTATGCTCAGACGAAGAGCATAGAGAGATATCCAATGAAATGCAATTCATAATAATACAAATAACTGTCATAACTTTGTCCCACAGTGACTGTTCAGCCGAGGAGCAAATTTGACGACTTAGGTAAATCTAAATTGTTCAACACGTTAATGTTAATCCCAAAAACTCAATTCAATCCACACACAAGTACACTAACATAATTCAACGATACAACAACAAAGAAATGACCAATGCCACCATCACCCATCCAAGTTTTACTCCTAAATTCCAACTTTGTTTCAACTACGCAAATTACCAATTTCATTTTGTTTGTATTGTACTTTACAACAACAACAACAGCAAGTAATAATGAAATCTCAAATATTACAAAACCAATTCTTCTAACCATATTAAACATACATTTGTTCAAAGCCTCTATTTCGAATCCTTAATTATTATTACTACATATCTATCTAGCGCACCTCACTCCACTCCTGTTCAGGTACACACTTTATACATTTATTTATTATTTTTCCTATACTACTTTACTTTTTTCAATCAATTGATTCTTTTATGAATGGTAAACTGTGCAAAAATTAGTTTCCGCACGTTAAGAGTGTGCAGACACGATTTGTCCCTCCCCAAGAAACTCACCCACAAATAATAACATACATACATTTAATGTACAATAAGAAGTCCCGTCCCGTCCCGTCCCGTATCTTTGAACTTGTGCAGTTAAGTTTTGGTCACTTTGTTTTCTTTAATTACAACTGATATGCGCCTCTTCTCTCGTATATAATCCAACACTCAACTGCATTGGATACACACACACATATATATACTACAGTTTACACTCTCAAGTATATACATACGTTTACTGATGGCTTTCCCTCAGATGTAAATATGTTTGTGCAATATGCAACCCATGTTTTTGGATTTAACTATTTACCAACATGTACTCTGCCACCGAACTGCAATCATTTCCACTTAAGTTGATTAGTGAATTCCAGATATTTGTTTTTGAGTTTGTGGTCCGCTTTGAAGCTCGCCAATTCGTCAGCCGGAATAAATTGCTTTAAAATAATAATCATAAATATATTCTTTTCTGCATGGAAAGCATAATCAATTTTCTTTTTAAAATATTTTGAGAGAAAAACTCGAATGGCTCTTAGTTAAAGTAAAAGATCCAACTTGATGGCAAGAGTTTATCTAAGTATTTCCTTATATTTGATACCTATATTCAAAGTGCACATTTAATATTTAAACTTTCTCGCCCTTATCCCTGGCTGTCTCTCTCTTACTCTCTCCTCTCTCTCTCTATATATATATATATATATATTTAAGTCAAATTTTGCTCTCCTCATTTTGATTTCTTTCGTACCTTTTATATGTGTTTGATGAAACAAAATCAAATTTAAATTTAATAAATAAAGTAAAAAAAAGTGCATGTATCCGAGCACAAATACTAATAATGGATTTATTTTACACTATCACCGATTCAAGATCCTTGAAACTCTACTTTTAAATAAATATATTTGACTCACCTTTGCAGCTGTGAATTACAATTGCGTTACTAACGACATATACCTAATTTCAATTAAATTAGATATATAAATACAGTCCTTTTTACTAGTTAGTAGCAATAAGTTATTCAAAAGCTGCCACCACTCGAAGTCTATAAATATTTATGTTTTAGTTTTAAGTTCCTTATCTACTTGGCGTGGCACTAACCTCCCCCACCCCAAATCTATATATAACATATAATTGTAAATAAATACATGAGCGTAGATATTCCTTCCACTCAACAACAGTGTAAATAATAACTTAATGACTTGTATATGGATACGGGAAAAACAACAACAGCATTAGCATATATGTATATGTATTAAGCGCGCGTTCCATCATCTAACATGACGTCACGTGACTAAAACTAATTGATTTCTATGTAGCATACTGAATATACATCTCTCGCTCTCTCTCTCTTTCTTTCCATATATATACATGTATAATATATATATATATATATATATATATATATATTCATATATATATTCATATATATATTCATATATACTATATATAAGGAAATGCGTATTATGTATCTATAAACTAGCATCAATGTTCTCAAGTAGTTAGTAAGTTTTCGAGTTTATGCGTTGCCTGTGTCTGGCTTAAAAACATAGTTAACCGCACCTAACTGGGATACGTGCTGCTCCATATACTCGCATACCATGTTTACTGATTAATATGCCTAGTCCTTAAGTCTAGTTAGATTCGTGTGTGTATGTGATATGTGGTCCTCTTAAATGTATATACGAATATCAATACCCTAACCGTCTTACAGATGTGGGCATGATTATGATGCAGACAGGGATGGTCAACCAAGGGATCACTTCAGTGATGAATACAATGGAGGGTAAATTGTAAAAAAAAAAAAAAAAAAAAACAAATAAAAAATAAAAAGTTTATTAAATCCCAATAATAGTTTCAAGTCTTGGTACCTATATTTGTATATCATACAAAGCCAAAATGATTTATTTGTTGCTGCTAAAGTGTTGAAAACGCCTATCTAATCGTATTTTGCAAAGCACTCTTCAAAATATATATGTATAAATACCAAAAATACTTCATAAAGCGTGATTTTGAAGTGTGCTTTTGACATTCGGTCAGTCGAATTTATTTGACTGTGAAGTAAAAATTGATCACATTATCTAATTTAAAAGAGAAATTTTAAAAACATTTGGATAAAAACATGCTTGCCGATTATTAAAAAAAATCCAATAAAAATTCAAGTATTAATCAGAATAATAAAATAAAACCTTTTTTTTTTAAATAGTACTGTACGTAAATGCTATATCATTGTACTTGTGCTAAAGTCCCAGCTGCTAAGTGCGAACTCCCGCATCTATATCTCCTCGCCTTGCTTAACTCGAAGGGAATGTAGTGTAAGTGAGATGGATAGTCGAGATCGTCTAACTAGTTAGGAGCTGTCTTGGAAGGGGTCTATCGATAAGAATGTCTAAAGAGACTCTGAAGAGTGCTAAACTACATTATGTTGTTCTTTCTGTCGCTCTATTGTTTCGCTCTATCGTATATATACTCAGTATAAATATAACATTCAACATAGAGTAAATTAGTTTGCAACGATTTCTGGTTTGATTCTACAACGTTGCGCGCATAATTCACATCAAAATATCATTAAAATAGTTGATATCTTTACATGCCTTACCTTCATGAATTACATACCATATATTTATTGAGCGTTCAACAAAGACGTGTGAAGTGTGACATCTTTATATATATATATAAATATCTTATTTTATATATTATCTTATTTCTTGATTTACTTTTGTTGATATTTATATAAAACTTATTAATTATTGATTTTGAAATGATTAAGCAAACGAACTATCATTACCTTACCTTACCATCATTTACCTATTCACACATATCCTATACAATTCTGTTTTCATGAAACGAAACAGTGGCCACCTTCCGGAAAGGCGTCCGAGCCGTACAAATGGTTGGGCGTGCAAGTACGTATAACTTTCTCCCTAAGCTCTCCCTCTCTCTGTCTCTCTCTCTCTCTCTCTCTCTCTCTCTCTCTCTCTATCTATCTCTCTTTCTATTACTTTATACTATCTCTATACATATATACTTCTTCATGTCTCTACTCTACTGTAACTCAATCAGCATACGAAACAAATTATAGAAAAAGAAAAAGAACATTACGACTCCACATAATATGCCACTCAACATATACTTGTTACATTCAACAACTACAACTAACCAATTCAAAAGAGTTCTCTCTTATCGAAAACGCTCACCAAACTTACATCAAATTGCTATGCTCAGCATTTCAGTCAGTCCACGAGTCTAGTCTGCTCCCAATATCAATCACTCAATACATGTCTACCAGCTGTATAAAGCATATACACACACACACACACACACACACACACACACACACACACACACACACACACAACACAAACACACACGACACACAAACACAGACAGACACACACAGACACACACACACACACACACACACACACACACACACACACACATTTCTAATCGTTTCTTCTCGTTCGTTCTCGTAATTGTGTATTTTTCATAATCAATTTTTACCTTAACTACTTAGTGTGTGTGTGAGTGTGTAGTTAAGTCGCTAGTAATAAAAAATATAACAAAAATATATATATAAAAAGATTCAAAAATTCAATACTTAAATGAGTATAATACATAAATTGTTTTCGTAAATTTACTCTTCGTATGTATTCCATACTACAATCTTGTAAACATTAAACAATAATTTATATCTAACTATCGTATTTTGTACAAACTCTCGATCTATACATAAAAATATCATTTCAGTAAATCATATGTCATATGTTATATATGTATAGTTTTATTTTCGTTTCACTATTTATTGACATCGGAGTGGGACATACAATCTATCATATTCAATCATCCACTATATATGTACACATATACAAAACATACTAAAGAAATACACAAATTTCTGACTCTGGGGTTTGCTCTTTTTTTATGTAAGCATATATAATACTTCTATATATTCCCCTACTCGTATCTGTACTCGTTCGTACCAACTACTTCTACTTCTACTACTACTACTACTACAATACTCGTACTATGTATTTATATGTCTGTGTGTGTGTGTAGAAGACGATGAATACTCGTTGTCAAGTAAGTCCAACTAATTCAAGTTTTCAACTCATATACTCGAAAATATGTTTTACAGCCACATTTGAATTCGCCATAAACATTAGGATTCACATTTTAGAATTTTATGAATATATCTGTTTTCTTTCAGTTAATTTTTAGTGTGCCAGTGCACGTTTCTTGACTTTTGATTTGGATCTTTCTTTCTTCGAAACATGTTTGTGTTGTAACTAGATTTTTTCTGTTCAAAAAATTTCAAATTTCATATAAGATTTAAGAACTATTCAAATTAACATAAATATATACTTTAAATAGTTAGTCTCGATTATAATCAAATAAACTGAGAAAGCATAGCAAGCAACCGTAGATCAAATACTAAACACCGTTGAGCATTATCATCAGCTGCCCTGCCCATCGCCAGTGCACACAGTACACTCAATCAGTTAAGGAGCGAGCTTGTTAATACTCTCACACTCAAGCCATAGAGAATGTGTTAAGCGATATCATAGTGCTGTGTTCTTAGTGCAGACTCCTAGGTAGCAAAGTCTCGAAAAAGTTCTTTGAGTGGGTGTTAGTTATCTAGTGCATAAAAGTTGAATGCTTTGCCAAGTCCAGCCGATGGAACAATAAAATAAGGTTTATGCTTTCACTGTAGCCAAAGCTAACACTTAAGATCTTAACTAACTTGTAGCTAATGCAACGCCTGCTTTATTTGCTATTTGCTTTGTAGAGTTGTGCTCATGTCTATTTGTTTAATGCCTCCAGTTTTACAATACTATATTTATGCACGTTTTTTAAGGCCTTGATAAATGCACTTTTTATATACAGATATAAATAACATGAATTTTATTTTTGTACCAATCCCAAAAAAAAGTAATGTATGTAAATAAAAATAAAATTGCCTGAATTCATTTCCTCGATCATGTCGATCAATTTTCCTTAATTTTCTTTTATGGCTTTCGGTTGAACACACACCTAATGTCGAGCCCATTTGATTTGCATATGATTTGTGAAAAATATTGTGATCTTGCTTTATGTACAACCGCAACTCTTTCAGTTTTAGTTCATACAAACACAATATTCCCCCACAAAAGTCGAATTTGATGTCTTACAACCGTAAAAAAAAAATACAAAATTTTGAGCTTCACATAAAAAATCCATTGTCTTTACACGAAAAAAAAAAATAAAATAAATAAATATAAAAACGAATTTGATTACCTGAAGCTGTGCGATAACAATACCAAAAATATCTTACAGATGAACACCATCCTGCACCCACATTTACGCCACCAGAGCTACCCAAGCGGGTGCATGTGCGTGGATCTGTATCGGGTAATGTCTTCAATATCAGCTTGTTTATGAACTCAAATCCCAAACAGTCTTACACATGATATACGTATTTAAGTCTCTCCATTCTGTATATGAAAGAGAAAGGTTATTTTGATCACAGAACGTCCTAAAGTTTACTTTTCACACACACACACATATATATTCATTTAAGTATAAATTTTTATTTATTTGTCTGTCCTGATTTGCCTAATCATTGCCATATCATTTGTGCTCTACTAAAAAATATACAAAAAGAAAATAAAATAAAGTGACTAAAATAAATATAAATAAGAAACTGAAAACAATTTAAGAAATTAAAATAATTCAATAATTAGCTATTCGCTTATGTTTTTGTATCTGTTTGATTTTATATTGATTTTGCGTTGATCCTTAACAGAACTTGTTAATGCTAATGTAAAAATGAAAAACATAAATTAAATAAAATAATGTTTCAATTAATGTAAATGTTTATATACAGCAACTACTACAAGAATCCAACTGCCAACTCTATTGTACCAAAAGCTTGTTCTAACAAATTATTTAAATTCGATATCGATGTCTACTTATTTAAAGCATTTCACTATATATTTTTGTAAACATTTGTGTGTGTGTGTGTGTTGTGTTTGGTTTTGCATACATATTATTCGCTTGTTAAATACACTGTTTATTTCTTGACTCCACTCACACGTATCACAGCTCTATGCGACCTAGTCGAGTACAGCAACAACAACTTCAAGCAAAAGTAACTCGCTTACTTGCCTCCGTACACGCGGCTCAAAAGTACCTTTCTTGATTAACTTGACCCCAATGCATCATAAATGACTCAATCCAATTTTCCTATGCACTGTGCCAGCTGTATTGGAACATCTAATCATACTAAACTGCCGTTTTCTTTCTCTTTTTTCACACAACCACACGAACTGTCTCTCTGCCTCTCTCTCTCTCTCTAACTGTCTGTCTCGCTCCCACGCTCTACTATTGCTGCCAACCAAAAACCTAACAAACTGCCAATGCGAAACTCAACTGCAACTGCAACTGCGACAGGTGATATAACACGTGACAGAGAAGATACGAATCGTAAGTGTCAAATAGTATTTAGCTCAAGTCTATATCTAGTTCAGCTTGCTCCTAGCGAAGCCCAATGGCTGATGCACTCAACTCCAACTTAATCCGTTCCCTCTCTCTCTCTCTCTCTCTCTGTCGCTCTCTTTGCAGTTCTTAATCGGAATGTGCGACGCCCGAACGGAACTGGGAACGGTACAGGTGGCATTCATCACATGAACAATACGGCCGCTGCAGCAGCGGCCGCCGCAGCGGCGGGCAAGCAGGTGAACAAGGTAAAGCCTACGGTGAACGTGAGCCGGCAGGTGGAGGGCCAGGTTATATCGCCGTCGCAATACAACAGGTGAGTGGCCGGAATTGAGGCAGCCTTTAGCATAATCCGAGCACATATTTACACACACAGTACATAGTATATATATATCATATCTATATGTATATACATATGTGTGTACTCTATTGGGCGGTCCCGCATGGAACCAACTACACTTCAAATACACATTGCGAGGGCACTCGGCTTCAGTTACAAAGTATTTATTATACAAATGTTCTATATGCAAAGCAAATCGGTAATCGAGCAGGCACTTCTAGCCTTCGCTATTCAGCTGCATTCTATGATTTCTTGCGTTTCCTTCTCTTCTTTTGCAACAAGTACAACGACAACAAGAACAGCAACAAGGAAACAGAAACAAAAACATTAAACATACGTCTTCAGTTTGATCACCTTATCCATTATCTGTTTTATTCTACAACACCTAACAACATAAGAATAACACTCAGTTCGATGGCCCTTCGAGGGGTCACGGCTCGTACATATGTAAATGCTCTTTAAATACTCTCTCCATTTATATATATATACATAGACTAATCCTAACACCCTAACAACTCGTTTCACTAACAAACACGTTTACAAATTTTAAACAAAAATGAACAAAAAAAAATAAGAAAAAAAAAACAAAAACTAAAACAACAACAAAAATTTGATATGTATAAAAAACAACATTTTGTTTCAGGCCACCAGAAAATGATGCTAACCCTTATGCGGGCTATCAACTTGCTTACGAAGTTAAAAAGCTCATGTATGCGTCCATAATTTCCTAGAAATTTTTACTTAACTCAAATTATAAGAAGCCAAAAGCGTTTTTAACTACTACTACTACTACTACTATAACTTAGTATTCGTAAAACTTATCAAACTATGCGCATTTTGTTAAACACACATTACTTGATTGATTGATTGAAAGCTATTCCTACCATCAATACCAAATACAATTCGTTAACCATACGTATGCGTAATTTTTTTTAATCACATTGCTGTCTGTGTGCGTTGATTTGTTAATATATGTATTAATGTCTGTATGTGTGTGTCTGAATGTGTGTTTCCGATTCATATAACATGTTACTACTCTTTATCTAAATTCATTCATTTTGTTTCGCCTATTCAAAACTATCTCTCTCTCTCTCTCTCTCTCTCTCTCTATCTCTCTGACAGTTCGATTTTTCATTTCATAACTAATACTACTTGAAGAAGTTTTGTGTAGTATTTGTAAATTGTTAATAACTTTGCTGCATCTTAATCGCTTTTATCATTGCATATGTGTATTTATATCTGTGTGTGTGTGTGTCGTGTACATCAAATATACATACATAATTTCATCATATTTAAATCAATACTGAATACTGTTTGACTCTTTTTCTAATGCAATTCCCATGAGTCCAAGTTCAAGTTCAATTCAAACTTAATTAAGTTTTATCTATATCCATGTATATATAGATATATATGTAAATATTGATTATAAAACAATATTTTAAAGTTTTTTATGTGAAGTCCTGAATACTTAAAGGACATCATTTGCATCAACAATTGCAAAGTAATACAATAATGAAACGTACCTACTGAATAGCGTAGATACAAAAAGTTTTGGCATCTCTCTCTCTCTCTCTCTTCCTGTCTGACTATCTCTATTTCTCTCTCTCTCTATATATATATATTCTCCATACTTTCACATCTTAAGCACTTTAGTTTTGATTTTAATCCGACCGCGAACTGTGCACAATTTTTTAGTGTTGTGACGTGCACCACGGCGGGGGCCGCAGTTGTTGCATGTGGCGTGTCCCTCGTGCATGCCCCACACACACTTGCCACTCGCTATTATTTGCGTGATGTGCCCGAGGGCGGTCGCATTCAATTCGATAAGTCTGCTGCCATCACCGGGCAATTGCGACAGCGTTTTGCGTAGTTGAACATTGATTGAATTTTTTTTTTTTATCATAATCTGTAATAAGTATATTGGTTTGTCATTTGTATTTTGATTCTCGTAATTTCGCAACTATTGTTACTAGCACAAACTTATCTCTTCTCTGTATCAAAATACATACAAATATTATGCATATATATTTTTATATCTAGCTATCTATCGTTTCAAAGACACTTTTTTACAATTTGAATTTAAAATGCTCCAACTCGTACTCAAGTATTTTCATAATTTTGATTTTTTTTTTTTTTTTTTTTTTTTTTTTGAAAGAAAATCGTACTCGTAGCGTTACGAACAACACTTTGCATTTGGATGTAGCGTTTATTTTAATTGGTTGATAATCTGATATGCCATGAAAATTGATAAGAAATTCCAAAAAAAAAAAAAAAAAAAAAAAAATTAAGAATTGTAACTGAATAATCTGACCCATTTGTTTAATACTATTCACTGATCTGCTTGCCTCTAGGCCAACGAGTCGCAGCTCTGGCACCGGCACACAAAATCAAAACGGCGGCGTCTCTTTGCCCGCTGGCATTGCGGACGATCAGTCCAAGGATTTTGATTTTGAAAAGACCGAAATGAAGTATGACTCAACGGGCATGTTCCATTGGAGTCCGGCGAAGAGCTTAGAAGACTGCATACTGGTAAATACCTTTGGAATAGCCGAAACAAATTATCAACTGAGATTTCATCATCCGAATTTGTCTCTGCAGGATCGCAATCAGGCGGCCATGACCGTACTAAATGGTCACGTGGTCGTTTGCCTATTCGCCGATCCGGACTCACCTCTGATTGGGTTAAGGAATCTGGTAATGCCGTTGCGTGCATCCAATTTCCATTACCACGAGCTGAAGCACGTGGTGATTGTGGGCTCCGTTGACTACATACGACGCGAGTGGAAAATGCTACAGAATCTGCCCAAGATTTCGGTGCTTAACGGATCGCCGCTGAGTCGTGCCGATCTGCGGGCGGTCAACGTCAACCTGTGTGATATGTGCTGCATATTGTCTGCAAAAGTTCCTAGTAACGATGATCCAACACTGGCCGACAAGGAGGCCATCCTGGCCTCGCTCAACATCAAGGCCATGACCTTTGACGACACGATTGGCGTGCTGAGCCAACGCGGACCGGAGTTCGACAATCTGAGCGCGACTGCTGGCAGCCCCATTGTGCTGCAGCGTCGTGGCTCAGTGTATGGCGCCAATGTGCCCATGATAACAGGTAAACTGCATCGCACTAACTTGGCCGAGTTTAGGAACGACCGAACGAAAAGCGTCCTGCCTCTCGCGGTGTATGCGAGGCTGACCATTCCGGGTTAGGTGGGCAAGTGGGTAGAGTTGAGTGGCCATGGTCAGCCTCCATACACTGTCAAGCAAATGTTAAAGAGGCGCTTAACTAATGGACATATGTTTTATTGTTGGTTGTCGTTTAAAGAACTGGTCAATGATAGTAACGTGCAGTTTCTCGATCAAGACGACGACGATGATCCAGATACAGAATTATATCTAACACAGCCGTTCGCCTGCGGCACGGCGTTCGCTGTGAGCGTATTAGACTCGCTGATGTCCACGGTAAAGTCTAGTTGCACAGACACACCCAATCAGCAGTGACTCCTCATCACTTTGCTTTTTCTCTTTTTGCCTCTTTTGTCCTTCTTGCATCGCAGACATACTTTAATCAAAATGCCTTAACACTGATCCGATCGCTGATCACCGGCGGCGCCACACCCGAATTGGAATTGATTCTGGCGGAGGGTGCCGGCTTGCGGGGCGGCTACAGCACCATCGACAGTCTGAGCAATCGCGACAGGTGAGTCTGCATAGGCAACAATATTTACTTGAGCTAAATGTCTTTGGCTAAAATGCAGATGTCGCGTGGGACAAATTTCACTGTACGATGGACCGTTGGCGCAGTTCGGCGAGTGCGGCAAGTATGGGGACTTGTTCGTTGCCGCACTCAAGTCGTATGGGATGCTGTGCATAGGACTATATAGGTTCAGGGACACTAGTTCAAGCTGTGATGCGAGCAGCAAGCGTTATGTAATAACCAACCCACCCGATGACTTCTCATTACTGCCAACAGATCAGGTGAGCTCTCTTACTATCCATCTATTAGTACGTATTATCATTCATATTGCATTTCACTCAATTAGGTATTCGTTTTAATGCAATTCGATCCTGGTTTGGAGTACAAGCCGCCCGCAGTGCGTGCGCCCGCTGGCGGTCGCGGCACCAACACACAAGGTTCCGGGGTCGGTGGGGGCGGCTCCAACAAGGATGATAACTCTTGATTGTTACTGTGTAGCGCCTTAACTGATGGTCCTTATTCGTACATTTGAACGTTGGAGAAGTTAATTGTGAGCAGAGCAACGCATTTATGGCAACGATATTGGCACAACATTTGGCTCAAGCCGTTTGAGTATAGCCCTAAGCGATAGGTATAATCTGTATAAGCAACACAACAAATCAAAGACACACGCATGCACACATCTGTGTATATACTGTGTACCTATGAGAATTGTAACTAAATCAAAAGCTAGGCCGATCGGCGTAAGTTAGGTAAAAATTGATAATGCGTGCCATAAATGCGTTACTCTGTGCTTTTATATTTGTGGAGACACCGTTACAGAGTGATTTGTACATCCTGCTCAACGATCGAGGACTGTGATCGTTTCTCAACAGAGTCTCTGCAGACATAAAAGCCACAAAAGTATTAAAGAAAGAACAACATCTTTGATATCCATCGTTCAATTGTCAGCTGATTGCTTCCCACACCATTCCGTATGCCTTTTAGAACCTTGAAATTGACATTTTATCTATAATTTTTTAGCTCTATATAGATATATAATTATCCCAATTTATTATATTGTATGATTTGTTTTTCCATTATTGTTAGATTAATTTGGTTTTGTTTCTTTTCTCTATGCTCTATATTATTATTTTGTAATCTTTCTCAATTTGTTTTCAATAAATTGTCTCCCTATACAATCTTGAGTTTGGAGCAACAATCATTAGTTATTCGTGTTTAATGGGTATGTACTAAGTCATAAACATTATCATTAATATTATTAATATTAATTTCATTATCCATTAAGTTATCATTGTTATCATTAATTTATATTTAATTCACAAATTTGAGTTCAGTTCATGGCGCTATCAACGCAATACAAATCAAATTATGCAATTCGATATGAAAATTCATCTCAATGGTGTGACGTAAGCAATTGGGAACCATTAGTGAGGTAAGCTACACATTAAACAAAGAAAACCAAGCAAAATATCAACTTAACAACTCTTAACTCTCAATATTGGAGAGAATATGTAAGTGCTTAGAGATAACAGATATGTGTCTAGGCAGCAGCAGCATGAAGTACGCTACAATTAGCATATGTAAAAGAAAATGATAAAGAAAATACAAAACAAAACGGAAAACAATCTGAAAACTGAAAGATATTCGAGAAATCGCTTGACCGCTGATTGGAGGGAAACCCAAATCCAGAAGTTGAGTCATTCAAGTTCAAAAACTGCATTTAGATGTTTCTGAGCATGCGCAAAAAAAGAAAAAGAAATATATATATATATATATATAAATAAAAACAATTTATATTAACGTATTATTAATAATTTAACTATAATGTTCGCAAAAAAAAATCGAGAAAATCCTTGCGATATTTAATTGAAATTTAAACAACAAAAAACTTCAAATCTCATACACATATTGAGTATCTGGAAGAGAAAGAAATAGTGTGAATAGACGAATATTTAAGAAATTTTTATATACCAAGGCTTAGTCAACAGAACAGACAATGGTTGTTTCAACAAAAAATATACTATTTGCATACTTAAAGTCAAGTCAAGAGTCAAAGGCCAAAACCTTAGCCAATGCCACTAGATATTTCAGTTTCGTCAGATTTCAGCATGAAGACATGCATTTTTGATAATAAACATTTCCCAACTCTAATTAAAGGCCATTTCATTGAATTCTCTGTAAAACATAAACCAGGGCACTTAACACACACATACACATAAAATTAAGTAGCGCATTTAAAATCATAACTAATCAGTAGCAACACATACATACATACATACATACATACATATAAATGTAGCTGAAGATAGTATAGTAAATACAAGCATTGATAGATAGATAGATCTATAACTATCTGAACACATTTAGCGAGCAGTTGATAAAACAAATCAAAACAAATAAAAAAACAACAAATGTAGGTAGTAATATTTTTATTGTATGTATGATGTGTGCGGCGCTTTTTACGTGCGTGCCTATTGAGCAGCAGCTGTGGTGTTCTAAACAAATTTTTTTAGATAAATAATACGAATGTTGACCGAAAGATGAACTTTTAGTCCTCGCTTTCCTTCACGACTTCTTCTGGACTTGTCTCAAACTCTTCTTTAGATTTTCACGTGCTTGCGCTTAAGCCGCTAACAAAACGCTCTGTGTGTGTTTATTTTTCGTCTCATTTCTTTTGTAAATATTTGTAAATAGTTGATTATGTAACTCGGATAATGTATAAAGATCGTTAAGCCATTTGATTTTGAAATATTTGCATTGCATTAATGTTCAAAATAGTTTTCGGTACATGGATTTGTTCAAATATTAAACACTGCCAAAGCGTATAGAAATCACATAAAATGTACTTTAAACTAAATCATAAAATGCAAATAGTTCATTTCAGTTCTCATTCAGAATCGTAATCGTGAATATTCATATATGATTTTCAATAACATTTTGTGACATCAATTTAGCTTATTGAATAGTAAAAGTTAATCGAATTCGAGCTTTTAACAATATATACATATATACTATATAATAAATAATGATAAAGAGCAAAATTATGATTAAGATTAATTTTGTGTTTGTTGTGTTTGTTTTGATAATATACACAGTAGCATTAGGTTTAGACAACAAATGAAACGAAAAATTGAACATTGTGAATATTGAGTATGCGCCTTCAAAGTAACATGCAACATATATACAGCATGCACGTATGTATGTATGTAGTGTGAAAAAAAAAAATGAAATAGATAAAATATATGATATGGCAGCAAGTTCATTTATTGTTAGGGCTATTACAAATTAAAATTAATATAGATGAGAAGAAAAAGCATTTGCAATCCTTATAACAGGCATAGAATAAACCCAAAAGTTAAACATAATTTTTAAATGAATAACATAGTTTATACAATTTTTAGAATTATAATAAATACTCACCCACACACATAGACACATAGACACATAGACACACGGAAACACAGAGACAACCACACGCACATATAGATACATCACATCTGCGAAAAACCCATTGACAAGAACAACAAAACGAACTCTCGATGTTGTGAGACTTGATTAAATCATGTTTACGCTAAATAAAAAAAAAAATTTGAAAAACAAAAAAGAAAAATAAGAATACAAATAAAAAACAAATCAATGATATACAAAATGCAAAACGAGAACTATCCACAAATAGCGTAGAAATATAAATAAAAATCTATCGAAAATCCGAACAAAGCTGCGTTCGGTGTTTGTTATATCCGAATTGCCTGACTTCATATACACCAATCTCGTGTAATTCTATTCATTTATCAATTTCATACAGTTTATTCAGAATCCATTAATGCTAAAAACGAAAGTGCGAACGTTTCAGCTTTGTTCACAAAAAAAAGTAATAATAATAATAATAATTAAAAATAAAATAAAATAAAAAATTTATAAATAAAATAAATAAAAACAAAATAATGATAATATTGTATATCGCATAGAAATACTACATGCCATACAACTAGACACAAATGCAACGTTTTGTAGACAAATTTCGTGAGTAAAATGTAAAAACATATATACGTATGTATATAAATATATATACAACATATTCGTAAATGTAAAGCATTTTACAGTAGTTAGATACTTTGTATAGGAAACAACGTTTGCAGCTAAAAAAAAAAAGGAAAAACAAAAAAAAAACACTCATGATAATTTTAAATGTTTGGACAACAAACAAATGTTATTTTGTAATTATTGCATACTAAAAACAAAAACAGAAATCGTTATTAAATTTATAAATGCCGAAATTGAAAATAAAATTATTGTATAATTTCGTAGCACTTTCACGATTAACATATTTATATATATAGTATATGTGTATATATATATATACTATATATACATATTTATAGTTATATATACTGCACATGCATACAAATTATTTTAGTACTATGTGCAATAAAAATGTATAAAAAATTAAAAAAAAAAATCTAACTTAAAAAAAATAACATCAAATAGTCAACATAACTGTAATTAAGCTTTTTAGTTTTTACCCGCGATTTATAAAATATATTTACAAGTAAAATTCTGAAAGTATGTCATAATATTAAAATAAACAAAATGCTGATAAACAAATATATTTACACTAAACTAATAGATCGAGATCGAGATCGGCAACCGCTTGATAAAAAAAAAAACACATTGTTTTTGTTTAACAGAATAACAAAAATTGTTGATGAAAACGACATTTTAAATAAGAATAATAAAAAATAATAACAAAAATAAAAAATACTCCTTAAATTTCGTAATTTTAAACAATTGTCTATGGAAAATAATATAAAAACAATTAATAAAATGCAAGTAAACAACAGCAGATAACTGTAATTAAATAAACGCTATAATAATAATATTATGTTGTTAATGTTTAACAAAAAACCCTTGTTAAAATAATATTTCAAAATAAAAAAAGAAACGAATATAAAATTTCAATCAACGGCCTGCACCCAGACTTTTCCTTGTTAAAAGTGAAATCTTGAGCTAGGGCATGGCCAACGGCCCGAACTGCCCAAAAATTGACCCAAATAAGACGGCCCAAGCCAACAGAAATTCCATCGCCCAATTGCGTTTAGAAATTTGTAGTCGCGCTTCGCATAAAACGAACCCAATTACCAAGTCCAATTGAACGCAAGCGTTTCATAAGCTTTATTTTTAACGCCCATCATACACATTAGTATTGTATAATCAGCGATCTGTAGCGGATTAACATAGTGTATATGTATATATGTTTATGCAGATAATTAATGCTGAAATGACAGGCAGAATATTAGCATAATTGTGAGCATCAGTACAAATTTCCAATAACCAACTAGCAAATAAGTAAATGGGGAAAACGTTAAGTATGTAAATTTTCAGAAAGATAACATTATTAATATATACATAGCTATACAAATATGATGTCGCTCATAGAAATTTACTATGCTTGATGCTTCGACACAAGAATACCTTAATTTAAAATGGGAAAATTGCGCTTACGTAATCATTCAAAACCTACAGGTCGAGATATATCTACTATAATTGACATAATGAGCTCTAGCTCTAACTATGTAATAAAAAATGTATATATTTTAAAATAAGTATTGCTTTCGGTGAATAGTATTTCATGATATATACATATATATCAAATTTGATAGGGCAGATGCCTATCAGCACAGTTGAGGATATATCATTTTTTCTACCTGTTATAAAGACCATATCACCAATTTTTATTTATTTTATTTATCTTATTTATTTTGTTTTAATTATTACCTACCAAAATCGAGCTATTTTATTTTGAGTAATAGGAAAGTTAGTGAGTTGACGGGCTTAGCTTAATTGGCTTAATTGGTTATACATAAATCGTTATGCTCTAATGATTCATCTTTTATTGACAGCAAATAAGAGGTAATTTTTGTTAAATTTTAACAATAAGATATATCGTAAAAGTAGTCAACGTGTTAGAGCCAAAGGCGAACGGATTCCGGTTAGCTCTTGATGGCGATTGGTTAGCTAAAGCTTCAGCAGATTGAAAGGTTTTGTTTTGTTCCTGCACCAGAAAGCCACAGGCGCCTATGCGCAAGAGCAGCTCAGTTCGATATCATGAGCGCCTGGTGTGAATTGCTTTTTAAGGCATTGGATGAGTGAATATTAGCAGGACAAGTTCGTTGCCCAAGTCTTTTGTTTGCACAGGCTGAACTGGCAACTGGTCAAGAACTGGCAAACACTTTCGTTTAAGCTGTGCGTGTATGTCTGCCAGCAGAAAAAGAAGAAGGAGAAGGCGAAGGCGAAGGCGAAGAAGACGTTGAAGGAGAGGAAGCAGAAGAAGAAGAAGAAGAAGACAGTGCACATGCCGGCAAATCTCATGTCGTTGTGGTCGCGTGCTAAGTCTCACTTGAGCACTGAACAAGTTTTCGAATCGAATCGGCCAGCGCAGACGAAGAAAAGCCGACCACTTTCTTTGCGGTTTCATTGGCTTCCAGTGAGCGATGAGACGTGTACTTCCAGTGGCTGACAAAAGTAGCTATCACAGTCAGTTGGAGTAGCTGCGCAGCTCAGTTGTTAGCGCGACCTGAACAGGTGCAGACTTGCAGACTTTGTAGCTCCGGTTAGCATTTTGTGTGTTGTTTCTTCATATTTGTCGTATTAAAGGAAAGCGCCGCGGCGCACGTGGACATGAAGTTAATTGATGTTATCATTTACTTAATTGCTATTTTGATCTTCATCTATTTGTTGTTGGAATAGACCAGAGCCAACACAGTCATTCGCCACTTACTTACGCAGCTCCAAGCCAAAGCTTTCCTTCTTTTTCACGCTCCACCAACTCTTCATCTTCTGCAAAGGAAATTTCAATCGCAATCGCAATCGCAGCCAATATGAAGGTAAGTAAGAATCTCACGCTGACTTTATGAGCTTCAATTATCGATCATAAAATGATGGGAAATACATTTTATGCAAATGCGCAATTTCCATAGACGCCTCAGGCGCAGTCGGAACTGCGGTTTCTTTTGTAAACTGCATTGAAAACTGAAGACAATGGCGCCACTCATTTTTTTGTTTTTTTATGTTTTCAATTGAATTGCAATTGATGCGCCGCTGTGGCAGCTCGTGTTTTGAATACTTGTTAAATTGCGATTGGCGGGCACTTTCATTTGCGGTGCACTAGCTGCAATTGCTATAGCAATGCCAATTGAGAGCACTTGATGCGTCAAGTTTTCGCTGCAGGCAACCAAACAATGGGCCGGGCCGTTCGCTACACTTGCTTGGCTATTGCCATTGCCATTGCCATTGCCATTGACTCTGTGGCTGCCGCTGCCTCAATGTGCAACACAGTGAAGAAGATGAAACAGTTAGCTTAATGCTAAATAAAAGTAGACTTTCAGGTTGGCCAAATGCGTTACGAATTGGGTTAGCTTGCGGTTGCCTCAATCATATCGGCTAATTTGCTATTTTATTTGCGATTCCTGAGTTATGATTTCGGAATTGTGCATTGTGAATTGTGAGCGTGGTCAGTCAGAGTATACATATTGTAGTAGATCCTATTTCAATAGCGTAAAATAATATACATTTTGTGCGTACCTTGACTTTCATGCAACCAGCCGCAAGTTCATTCACCACATTCAGTCAGTGCACTCGCTCTGGACATCGACTACAACTACTATTATTATGCATATTTGCTTACAGGCGACAAAGCAGTATCAAATTGCTAACCGCTCGGTAAACACCCAGGCAGCAATTTGGTCTCAATTACGTCTGCCATTTTGATTAGGCAAACGCAGCACGTAATCAATAACGATACTGTTGCACTATCGGTGCGCTGACAGTTTCACCTGTAAGCAGTGTTTGATTGACTGACCGGACTAACGGTAAAGCATTGTCATTGCCAGTGTCTCCATCTCTCTCTATCTCTCTCTCTGTCTCAATCTCTATCTCTGTCTCTCCGGTAGGCAAGTGAAATTTGTTGTTGTTGCTGTAACAATTACAATGGCAAATTGTTGACTTCCACTTCACTTGTGACTTGGCCATGTCTATAGCAGAACCAAATCAATTTGCTATTTCACTTTCATTGGCCCATAGTCTTAATTAGACGCGACAGCTGCACGCCCGTGACTGCAGTTATGGCTTACATGCTTACACGTACACATACATACATATATACATAAATAAATGTATGTATATGCTTAAAGGTTTATTATGGCCTCAAGCTTTAGTGGATGGCGGCAGGCGACGTGATAAAATTTTAGAAAACCGCCAATTTATACAAATTAAGGCCATTATTTTCGGTTCTCCGACCGTCCGCTGATTACATATATGCCAAACTAGCCTCCCTTCAGTCCCCCCTTTGCTCGTGCAGCTGCAAGCTGATAGAGCTTAGAAAGTTTTACATGTATATATTTGTTAAGTACTTACCTGCAAAAGAGATAATTAAGTTTCGTTTAATGGATTTTCGTGTTAATTTTTAACGTTTTTATTGCTTTAGCACTTCGTACTCTTGACTCTGCTCTGCGGCTTGGTCAGCTGTGATTTGTCTGCCGGCAAGCGTCCGTTAATCTTCAGCAACGGCAATTGGCCTCCCAAGAGCGCCAAGCAATTGGCTCGTCATCCCATTGGCGCCCCCTCTGCTGCCGCTGCCAACGGCAAGCAGCGCACACTGGTCGTTCAGATTCGCAGTGATCAGCCGGTGCCATTGGTGTTGAAGGGTCGTCCCGGCGCTCATACACACGCTCATCAGCATCTCGGTTCCCACTCGCACCTACACTCGCACGCCCATCTGCATGGCCACGCCCACTCGCACGCTCACTCACACCTGTTGCATGCAGCGCCGTCTCAACACCTACGTGGCTCTCGCCCGCTGAAGCTCAGCGCTCCAGTCTACCTAAAGCCAGCAGTTAGTCTACGAAAACCGTTGAAGATCAAATTAAGCAACTCCAAACCACACTCGAAGCCCACCTTCGGATACGAGAAGCCATTCAAGTATGAGAAGCCCACAGCCGTTGCTTACAGCGAACTGCAGAACTTGCCGGTAAGTTTCATAAAATGATGGGCAGGGAACTCCGATCACACACGCACATGGTCACACATAAAGAGATATCCTTATACGCATACACATATACCCGCAGCTGGACACACACAACAACTTCAACACCGAGCACTTTGCACCAATTTACACGGTACCCGCTCCCAATCTGGCCCTTCATCACGATCACGACAATCAAATTGACGATGGCCTAAACACTTCATACCTGCCCCCACAACAACAACAACATTTGAGCACTCAACGCCCCCAGACCCAAACGTACGTGCCGCCCGCAGCAGCGGGCAGCTATTACAGCGTGCATGAGGACGAGACAAATGATCAAACCATTCGCGATCCCATTTCGGGTTCGCAGAAACTCTTTGCCCCAGATCCCGATCCATCATTGCCCACAACTAAGGTGAAGATTGCCACGGAAAGCTTCAACACGCCGAGCAACAACCAGCCGCTTCCGTCGGATGTGCAGAGCAACCATCTGCCCGCACAGCCATTGGTCCAGATTGTGGGTGCCCAAGCAGCAGCCCAGACAGTGCCCATCTATCCCATCCAGTTCACACAGCAACAGACAACACAACCTTTCATCGCCGCTGCTCTGCCTGCGGCCCATATACCCATCTATAACCCCACCTATTTGGTCACTCAGTCCAATCAGCTCTACAGCCAGCACAAGCAGCAGCTCTTCAAGCCCAGCGCGGAGCACATCATTGAGACGGGCTATGTCAATGCCGATCTGACGCAGGAAGTGGCCAGCAATGGGCAAATTCTGCAGGCCGCCAAGGATCCGCAACATAATATCCATCCCGTGCTGGATTCGGCTCCACAATATGCCGCACTAATTGCTGCTCCTGCACTGAGCGAGCCCGCAGAGCCTGTGTATGATACGGCGCCCTTCCACCTGGCCAATGTCGCCGCGTCAGTCAGCTCCACAGCTCCCGAGGGCGGATTTGTGGTATCCAACTACTATGGCAATTCACACGACTCTTCGCAGCTGTTGCAGGCATATGCCGAAGAAGAGGCGCGACGACAGCAGCTGGAAACAGAGCAGGCAGCTTTGGAGCTTCAAAAACAACAACAGCAACAACTTCATTTGGAAGAACTGCATGCACAGGCACAGGCACATGCTCAATTGCAGCAGCAATACCAGCAAGAGCTGCAACAGCAACAGCAGCAGCAATATCAGCACGAGCTGCAGTTGGAAGAGCTGAAGGCACAGGCTCAGGAGCAACACTTGCAGCAGCAACAGCATCAGCAGCAACTGCAATTACACCAACTGCAACAGCAGCAACAACAACTACAACTACAACAGCAGCAGCAACAGCAACATCAACAGCAGCACCAACCCACAGATGCAGCAGCTGCTGCTTTCGAGGAGCATCAGCGTTTAGTACAGCAGCAACTGGGCAGCACTACGCCTCTACGTATATTTGTTCCAGATGAAGAAACATCCGAATCGGTAAGTAAACTAAATCATTTTGAATTCGTAGCATTTTCAATACATTCATCTTTACAGCAGCGTCTACAAAAACGTTCAGACAATCTAAAAAGAGGAAGTTTCGAAGATGTTTCCACACTGCAGGCGAATGATGTGACAAAGGATTTGTTTCCTGTTTCAACTTCTGTGGAAGTGTCAGGCAGTCAAACAGATGCCGACAGCGAATAGAAATATATATTTGTTATGGACGTAGTTCTTAGCGGTCTTTAAATATTTATTTTACAAACCCATTTGTAAATGTAATCATATAGCAAGAGTCGATAGTGTAATTAATAAATTTATTAATATTTTAAATGAATGCGCGTTTTATTAAAAGGGGTACAATGTTATATACAATTTATTAATATATATGCTCAATTAATAATATTATTCGATTCGAAGCCTTAAATCTCAAATAACGCGCGCATTATTGAATGGCTCACCCTGTTAAATATCGATAACTCATCGATATTCAGACCATGTGCTCAACTATCGGTGTTTTAGTAATGGGAAATAAGTTGGCAGCCTTCATGATAAATAGAAGCAAAACATAAAAGTGTGCGCTAAGCACAAATTAAATAAACTATTAATAAACACTTATAATAAATATGATAATACCAATCCGGTGTTTTACCTGTGGCAAGGTTATCGGTAACAAATGGGAATCCTATCTCGGCTTGCTGCAGGCCGAGTACACGGAAGGGTAAGAGAAGATACTCTGCAAGCAAAGCATAATCTGCTTTTGATTTTTTACTAATTTATCTGTACATATACATACATATAACTGTTTTTAGTGACGCCTTGGATGCTCTGGGATTGAAACGTTATTGTTGCCGTCGAATGCTGCTTGGCCATGTGGATCTCATTGAGAAGCTACTCAATTATGCACCTCTCGAAAAGTGAAACAATGTGACGCCGTACTTGGATAGAATTATGAATATTCGGAAATTAAACGACAAACTTTATATTTTATTGTAAAAATAAATTAAAGCTCAATTTAAAAGAGAACAGTCGTTTCAAGAACTACTACATTTTGTCCATGAACCATGGCTGTCCATTATTCTCGCGGCGTTTCGTGAGGATCTCACAACCATTGTTGGTAACTAGAAGGGTTTGCTCGAACTGTGCCGAGTAGAGGCCGTCCGCGGTGACGGCTGTCCAGTCATCTGGCCAAGATTCTGCCTTCTGAACACCCTCGGAAATCATTGGCTCGATTGTGAAGCAGTGCCCAGCGGCCATTACGCCAACAGCAGAGTTCTCTGTGGAAGAGCCAAAACATAAATGAGATATCTCACCTGACACGGAAGATTATTTCACTTACTGGCATAGTGTGGTACATTAGGTGCAGTGTGAAAAACGCGATGAATACCGTGACCACAATAGCTACGAACGACACTGAAGCCATGAGGCGCAACGTACTTCTGGATGACATTACCGATCTCCCGGTACTTAACGCCCGGTCGCACCAGTTCAATAGCTTTGCTCAACGATTCGTATGTAACGCGCACTAGCTTCTTGTGCTTCTCTGAGACGTCACCAACGAAGAAGGTTTCGTTAAGATCACCATGAAAACCGTGGTGATACACAGTCACATCGATGTTGCATATGTCGCCATTCTCCAGGGGCCGCTTATCCGGTATGCCGTGGCAAATGACCTCGTTGACGCTCGTGCAACACGACTTGGGGAAGTTGTAGTAGTTGAGCGGGGAAGGGTAACAGTCGCGTTCGATGGCTGCCTCGTGTACCAGACGATCCAGTTCATCGGTAGTGACGCCCACTTCGACGGCTTTGGCGCCTTCATCTAAGCACTCACGGCCCAGTCTTCCAGCCACTCGCATCGCCTCAATTTCGTCATCGTCGAGTACTTTAATTGTTGTTCCACGTAGAGCCTCTTCCGATAAAGATCGTCCAGCTGGATGATCTGCGTAATCTGGACGCTCGATCGACTCTGGAACGGGGCGTTTGGGCGTCTGCGGAAATGGACGCAATTTGCCGGTGAAGCGAAAATGCGGCCACGGATTGTAGACTCCATCGTCAACGACAGCCTTCTGTCCTCCGACTAAGTTGAACCAAAACATTTCCGATTTTATAAAAGAAAAAATATATGGACAGCACATTTAATATAAACTGAACATACCAGCTAAGGCATGGATAGCCTTGTGCTCTTTCCAGAAACCTTTGAAGCATGCTTGCGAGCAGAAAAATGAGCCTTTAATTCCCAATTTGATACAAGTGGGGCATTGAAGCGTTGCCTCGTTGCTACAATTCGTTGTTTCGCAACTTTGCGTCATTACTGCGTGTAAAAATGTCCTACTAAAACCTGTTCCAAAATTAGCACTTCGACGGCAGCAATAATGACATTCAACGCCTTTATTATTTTCCTACATCCATGTATCGATATATTTACAATCGATGTTTGAGGTATCACAAACATAGCATTGAAATTATCGACGACTTTGTTTATTTTCAAATTGTTTAGTATTAATGTTATGAATTACATATGTATATTTAAACATACAACTGCCTGACCTTAATGAATGTGTATAATTTATTTATTATTTTTGGTTTGGTCCTACAAAATATATTTGTTATGACACAATAACATATAAGAAATTTACATAATAAATAAATAATAAACAAAACTTTCTGCACAGCCCTAATAAAAAGGAAATATAATAAATTTACTTGAAATTCTTTAAGGATATGAGAATTCTTTGAATTTCCGCCGTGCCGACTGTTAATCAAAAGCAGCTGTTAGCCATTGTCTAGGCACATGCGCCTTATCCCTTTCGCTCTATCTCCCTCTCTTTCGCACTCGCTCTTTGCTAGGCACAGCTGTGCAGCAATTGAAACGTTGGCTCTGTTTATGTTTGAATCTTTCCAATCAAAGCGCGAGAACCTTTCGTCGTGAACGGACGTGTATTCCATTGTTCCGGCTAAATAACGCGGGCGAGAAAATAATAGCAACAAACTTGTTTGATCTAAAAGTATCCCGAGTGCGTGACTCCCACAAGTGAATATAATCAAGTGCACTAATAAGTAATCTTAATATAGTCGATATTTTAATAACTAAATATTTATATAAACATAATTTGATTGCCTGCTACAGGTGGGACTTCTTTCATAATGTTCACTTGACTATTTCAATTTAATTCAAAGTTTTTAAGTTCGAGAAGAAAATATGAAATCATAGGTAAAAGTAAATCATAGCTAATTTACCTGCATATACTAAGTTGATAAAATTAATAGTCGGTAATCTGTGAGACAGTCCGTCGGTCGAGCATTGAATTGAATGGATCAGTTTTGTCGCGATCTTTGCACTGGCCGTTCGATCGCGTTCTATGCGTTTTCCTTATCAGCGGCTGCTGTTGTTGGCTCCGCGTTTTGTTTTTGTGTTCACTTTGAGCAGACGACGACAAACACGCCGCACTTTCTGTTGCCGTCGCCGTTGCTGTTGCTGATGCTGCGCCAGAGAAGAGGCAACGGCATCAAATGGCTATAAATAACAAACGGCACGCGGCTGCGTCCGTGTGTGCACTGTACGTTGCTTGCCCAACCTCCGCTCCACCGCCTCTACACCTTATTGACCCCAGTCAACTTAAATCAGCTGCAGCCGGCACATTGCGCTGTGGGTGTTTGGTGTTCAACGATTTCCACTATCTATCGCTGACTGAGTCGTTGTCAGTTTTCCGCTTTTCATAAAAAACAAATAAAACAACAACAAAACCAAGCGAAACGCAAATCGTCAATTGTCAATGGTCTTCATTCAGAAGGCCGCCTGCGTAATTAAAATAGAATCTGTTTTCCCTGAATGTGTGTGTGTGTGTATAAATATTTAATATACATATGTATAAGTGTGTATAATATACATATGTATGTTTGTGTCTCTATACTAAAGTAAGACATTACTTTATTGTGTTTTGCTCAGGCTATTGCAATACGGAACAACGTCAAAAGTCAAGGTACCGCTGCCGTTGACGGTGCCGCTGCTGTTGTTGCTATAAGCAGCGACGCTCGACGTAGCATCGACAGAAACAGCAATGATCTTGCATTGCTGCTGTTGCTTTGAACTCGATCGCAGACAAAGATTGAGCAAAGCAGGATCGCACATTGTTCTTCTGCTCTTGTTATTGTAGAACGACTGTTTTTTTTTTTTTTGACAACGAGCATTGGAATTTGCCCAGCGGCTATACGAGCCGATCCTCGCTGAAATGAAAGGTAAAGAGCAGAGAAGAAAAAAACATTTTTTAAAAAAATCTGTAAGGCCGACAGCGAACACGCATTAGAGTTAATTGGCTCCGTCTGCGGCAGTGGCTCCAGACCAGGTGCCTCTGATACGCAATGCTATGGCATTAGCAGAATGTTGCCACAACATGTGTGTATATATGGACACACATACATACAATCACAAATTTCTATGTATGCATACATGTGTGGTGCGCATTTGCACGCATTTGCCTGATGCTTGTGTTCAGTTAGATGAAAATTTATGCGTCACAACAAACAAAAAGAAAAAATTGAACGAATATGAAATTCAAAGTGTTGTCCCGTTGCTGAGTCTCGTTTGGTTGCCGCGGCATTTTCCAGCGCTTCAGCACTTCCGCTCTGCCAGAAAAATCAACTTCCGCTTGCAAACAATTGTCAACAGGGGGTGGTGGCCCAAGGCATTCAACGAGCGAGGAGTGAGGAGCACGAGACGCCGAGCGTGGGTCGACGCTGACATTGCCAGCAGCTTTGCTTTACGTAGCAAACGCAGCACAAGAGACGCATATTGATATTGTTGCCTGGATTCTTACGCTTCACTGCGCTCACACACTCTCTCTCACACACACACACATATCAGTCATATAAATTTAAGCTGCTGCAAGCGCATTTCATTTTTGCTTCACTGCTCCTGTTGGCTGTTTTGTCCCTTATCCTTTGGCCCGGCAAACATTTTGTGGCATCTTCGCCTGCTTATTGCCAACCAACGAACGCCATTAAGCGTTTCATGTTACTTCCCTTCGCATTAAAAAATTGCCCGCGTATGCATTTCGCAACAATTCTTTCCATTTATGCGACATTTCATTTCATTTAATATTTCTGCCAGCTTTTTCGCTTTTGAATAGAACACATTTTTGCTTCCTTTTGATAATACCCTTGGAGAGAGAATTCAGATTTGTCATGAAAAGTGTATTCAAGTGTACAAATGGAGTTCTGATCAATGTTAGGTTCCTTGTACTTCTCAATTCATTTTGATCATGATGTTTAACTATTGATATCATGCTCCGTTCTAGAAATAAATTGTCACTCCACTTTAAGCATAGCTTTTAGAACTAATTTGCTTAGCTACCTTAATATTTCCTCAAGGGTATTTTATCTTCAGCAGATTATTAAATTTTGGGTTCTCAGCACGCACTTCTACTTCAGTTGCGAAGGGGCGCGTGCTTAATACGTTTTTATTTTTGTCCTGGTTTTTGGTTTTGGTTAATTTTTTCCACTCTAGTCGAGCTTTTGATATGTTGAAATTTTAATTTTCATCGCAGCAAATATAAAAAAAATTAAAAGCAAATTATGTGCCGCAGGTGCCGGAGACAGCTGAGGGAAGCGGACTTGTGGTGACTCTAATCCGCATCAAATCGGATGTCTGCGACCGCCTGAGCAGTCCGAAACACACAAAATCTCATATCTGCCAAGTATTTGAAGCAAGCAATTCAAGTTATTTTATGAATATTTGTATAAGTTCTCGAATTTGCATGGTAAGCCATGTCCTGACGGCTGAATGCTGAATGCGTTGAGTGTTGAGTGTCGCGCATGGGTTTTCTATCAAGGCACTGCTAACGATATATGTATATGTATGTATATGTATGTGTATATTGCAAGGTCCCATCCACCCCATACTTTGTCGACTTATTTTCTTTCGTATCTTACTTCATCTCTCTCGCCGCACTACACCTTTTCTTGAAAGAAATATTTTGTTATCAACTTCGTTCTTGTTGCTGCTGTGAAGCAGAGTTAATGATATGTCGCAACTGGGTGAGCATAGGTGTCTGGCTGTCTGGTTGTTCGGGGCGTGTGTGTGTGTGCGTGCGTGTCTGCCTGATAAAATCTCTAATATATGTATATCTGATTAAGGATCTGAGTGTGTATATGTGTCCGCGCTCTGCATCAGCTTTATGCGAAATTAATTGTCATCTAAGTACATTTAATTTCTTGTTTCTAATTTGCTTCTATTGTATAGAAATAATGAAATTATATTTAGTACAGCCTCTTGCTAATGCCAATAGCAGCAGCCATGCTATTTAAACATATATTTATTTACGTATTCAAGCATGCTCGATGCGATTCAAGTAGGCAAAAAACAAGACCCAATAAATCTGTTGCTATTGAAATGCCTAATGATTACTCATGCGGAACTCGATGTGAAAAGCTTTGTTTAACTTAATGAACTTTGAGTTCTCTGCTCTTTGAGCTTCGGTTATGTCGGATTGACTTAATTCATGCGTTCACTTGTAGGATACATGAAAAAGCATTTACATGCCAAAAGTTAAGATTCCAAGCGCTCTACAGCTTTTGTGCTATGGTCTTCCTTTACTCATCTTTTGGGCTCGTTCAAATTTATACAGCATTCAGAAGGCCGAGAACCGTGGGCAGAGAGTCGAGAACCAAGGACAGAGAACCGACAAACGCCTGGCTTTCAGTTTTATTTGCCAAATTAAAAGGATTTCATTTGCTTTTCATATTTGCATTGGTTTTTATCGCCGCTGCCAGACAACTGGCTTTGACCCAGCGCCGATTTTCCCACACAATCACCATAAAACCGAATCTCGGCGTCATATTTTCTGCCCTTGTGCTGTCTGTTGCTTTCCTCTTCTCTTTTTTTATGTTGTGGCAAAGTCGTTGGCAATTGTTATTTATGGCCAAGGGAAGGAAAAAGTAGCCGTACCAGCTGACAAGCCGAGGAAGCAAAGTTTCAGCCCAAGACCCACTTCCAGTCCCACTCCCAGTCCCAGTCCTAGACCCCAACTGCACAGTATGGCGTATACCCTGTCCGATCATCATTTCTGTTGTTAGTATTAATTATTTGTTAACCTCAGTACTGCCCTCAAATTGCATAATTTAGGTCTTAAACAGCTGCCTGACCGTTGCTCATGTTCCATATGCCGCTTGCCCACATCTCTGCACATATTTGCCGTCCTAGGGCACGGTATCCATTACACATAATATTGCACAGGATTGCAGAATCGGGAGCCGCAGGAGCTGCCTATCTGTCTGCGGTGTATGCCATGGTTGAACTTTATTTACATTCATATGGCTACAGCCGAAACGGCCAAGGCCCGGCCAGGACACAAACAGCTCGGAGCATTTCGGTTACAGTTGCAACCACCTGGACATGTTGTTGGTTGGCTGAGGCCACAGGTGCTAGCTGGGCAAGCTTAATTATTTGCCGTTGGCTGTGGCCCCGTGCTGGCTTGTTTATTTGGCAACCCGTTTGCATTCTGTGTTTGTATAGCATTTAATTCGCATAGATGTCGGTCCGCCAGCTCATCAGTGAATAGGAATATGCTCCCTTCGCTTAACAGAAATATGTATTTATACATATGCATTCGTCTGTCTCTCTGTTAATTTAAATTTACGACTTTTTATGACGCCACTTTACAGTTCTGTCTGCTCGCTCTTACCACTTCAGCTCATTTCTATCCACTATCCACGCCTGTTGATATGCAATGCTTTTAATCAGCCTGGCAAGCAAAAATATAGCACGTTTCGTCGTGAATTAAAGCTACATATATAAAATAATTTCATTTTGTGACTGCATATATTGATAAAAAAATTACAAACAAATACTGAATCTGGGAGGAGATCTAGGAGGAGATACTTATTGTTCATTAAATTAAATTCAATTCAATTATATTTGGGCAAACACTTAAATCGAATATTTCTAAGTACATTTGAACTACCTTAGTAATTGGTATTGAAACAAAACGGAAAGCATTTTGAATGTGTGTTAAGTCTTGCTGCTGTTGCTCCCCGCATTGTCAGGCAAAAGATTAAGCCACAAAGGCTTTGGGATCAAGTTTAGAAAGGGCAAATGTATGGCAGCGCTACTAGAGAATATTGTTTAAGTCTCAGCTTAATATGCACTTTTGGCAAAGTGGAAATATGAATTAAAGTTTGTTAACAATTCAGTAGAATTTCACTATCAGGAAATCAGAAAAAATGATTTAAAAATATTATAAATAAAATACAACACATTGATGAAATATGTTTTGTATGGAGATGAAGAAAATGGAAATATAATAAAGTCTAATTATTTTAAAACTTTTTGGTCAATACCCCAGATCTGGTTGACTATATGTATATGCTATACAAGTTAATACTTAAGCACCTGTGTCAAGGTGAGCAAAGATGCCCGTCTGTAGGGATATACTACATATGTAGATGCTTAAGTATTTACTTGTACAGCAACATATCACAGCAATCAATTATAATAAATCAAGTGTACATACATAATAATAATAATAATAATAATAATAATATCCTTTGTCAGCTATATACACAGTTAGCTACTTGAAATGTCAACTGTCATGGCGGCAAGGCAAATCAAAATAAAGTAAGCAGCAATGAGTCGTATGAAGGAACTTTTTAGGGACAGGCTCGTGTCAAGATTTGCGCTTGTAAACACTAAAAATGTTAGAGGCAAAGTGAAGAGGAGCAATATGCTATTGTGCCGAGTACCCGCTTAGCCTAGAACGTTGTCATTGTCAGTTCGTGTAGTTTGAAAGTGGCGCTTGACACTTGACAAGTCTGATTGATGGCGTGAACTGTGAGCGAGCAACAGCGAGCAGGATGAAATTGCTGAAGCTGTTCGTCTTGGACCCTCATCGCATTTAATTAAACTAAATGCGAATGTTACGCTTCATTCAAAATCACCCCACACAATACCCAAATATCGTTTATGCACGCCAAGCAGAAATGAAGAAATGCTATTAGGTAGACTCAAGTTTCATCATTTGCTAAATACACAAAACGAGAAGTAAACACAACACAGAGCATTGCTGCAGAATACTTGGCTTATTTATGTGTATCAATATAGAAGATAAAAGTGATCTACCCATAAAATATCTACATATACATAAATAATAATTAGCATTTTTTACGAATTATCAAGTTCTACGATTTGTAGACTTTAGGGTATGCAGCCTGTTTCTGACATTTCAGTTTGCTAGTTGATTGAGTTATAGTATTTTTCAATTACCTACAAATATTAACATTTAATTGCCAACAGATTTCGGTTTGCATTTTTAATCGAATGTACTATATCTTTGATCTTCCAAAGAGAGTTTAATTTGATAAATTCTCTCTGTGCAATTGTATAAATAGTGCTATTTATAAGGCACACAGTAGTATACATATTTCCAATTTAAACTCTCCAGCTATTTTATTGCACACACTATCAAACTGTCGAACATTGCACAAAGAAAGTTAAATGCTTTAACTTCGTGAATGAGTATT
Organism: Drosophila koepferae; assembly: GCA_030914345.1. Taxonomy (NCBI): domain Eukaryota; kingdom Metazoa; phylum Arthropoda; class Insecta; order Diptera; family Drosophilidae; genus Drosophila; species Drosophila koepferae. The sequence continues at coordinate 11,354,430 of JAUESR010000197.1, read as the reverse complement.
AAAAAACACATTGCAACCTATGCACTGTTGTTTATAAAATTCCATCATCACAGCAATGAAATTTTAATTTGTTTACGTTTGCTTCATGTTGCTCTTCGCAATGCTGACCGCTGATAAGCGGACAGGTCGATGTGGGTGCTCTTGTTTTGCAGATAAACATGGGACTCAAAGCACAAAATGCTCGCACGTCTATGACCTGGCTATATGTCATAGACAAGCGACAAATAAACTTATATTCTGAGCCAAGAATTAATCAATTGAATTTATAATTTTGCAAAAATAAGCACACGGTGTCACATTAAGGCCACGCATTAGGCAAATTCCGCGTGCAGGCGGCGTATACGCAATTAGGCGACTGAACATTATGAAAATAAGGTCTGCCTTCGGGTGGCTGTACAGTGAACACCATGGAACGAAATGAAATGAAATTAAGAAAATATGTTGCACTCCTTTGCGTGGCACACAGTTGTAGTTGCCGAGCTTTTGCTGCCGTTCAGACTGTCGAGATTGTCGTTATTGTTGGCAAGTTTGCCAAGGGTTGTTGCTAGAATTGTCTTTGGCTTTATTTGCCAGTCGCTTGCTGGCTAAGTCTGTGGCTGCCGGCTGCTTCCACAGTAGCGAACTTAATTTGCCATAAAATGCCAGACCGGCACTTGATTTGCTTTGTTGAATTAGAGTTGTTGTAATTGTTCGTTGTGCACGCCGGAAATTAAATGATTTAATGAAATTGCCAACATTCACTTGAGCCTGGCTGCCAGTTCATGGTTGGGGCACAATTACAGGGCGATAATGTCTGAGCCCAAACATTTTAGTTAATTGAAAAGGTTTTATTTTCTTTTTCCTATTCAATTGGCAGCCAAACTTGGCCGACCTTTTGGTCGGCATAAGATGGCCTAAGCGATTTTAAATTACCTGCCATTGTGTGTGTGTGTGTGTGGTGTATGTATCGAGATGACGGACATTATCCGTGCAGCGTGTGTCTTTGCTATGACACCTTCAACTCAAGTTAATTGAGTGCTAATCTGAACGACAGCCGGCTGTTAGCCACCATTTATGAGCTGCAGCCTGCAGCCTGCAGGTCGCTGGTCGCCTGCCTGCCGTCTATCCTGGCGTCTCTTTTCTTTCTCTTCATACTCCTCTCACATTTCCATATTACAATTTTACACCTTTTTTTTGTTTTTAATATGCTCTGACAACGTGCAGAGAAACATTCCAAGTAAATGCACACAAATTCTGCACAGATGTGAGCACACAATCTTACATATATTCAAACACACACACATGAACACTCACACCCACACACTCGCTCACATATGTAAATTAGATACCGGGTGTGCATTGATTGTTGCCAACTGTTGTTGCCTTTGCTCTGCTTGTTTTGGGTTGTTGCTTCAGTTTATAATATGGTCGGATTAAGCTGAGTTTGATCAGATAATATTGCTAAAGACAAATTTGTACAAGCCATGCTCAGAATTTGTGCATTAAGTTAGACCTAAGCATATGCAGTGGAGTGTTATTATCAGAAGAATGTCCATCCGATAATAAAAAAAGTAAACTAGTAATAGAAATGTGAATGGCAATGTTTACTATAAATTATTCTTAGGCACAACTTATAAAGTTAGTTTTGAATTTATTTGTTTGGTAAGTGGAAAGAACGACATAAACGAGCTGATTATAAACAAATATTCCATACAAGGGGTTGGGGTTATCAACAGCATACTATATTCTTATATACATAGGCATATATAATTTAAACATACATATATGTATGTGCCATAGTATACAGACAAACAGATCAATTGAGTGATCAGCCTTGCTCAATGAATGAAAACCAAAATTAGCCAGATTAAGCCAATTCATTATATACATATACTCATATATATATATGTTTTTAATATATTACCCACCTCGTTTAGTTACTCATCTCTCAATTCAACTTTTCCGTGCTCATTTCAGTCCACGTGCACTGCGAGAATGCAGCGCTGTTGAACTGGGTTAGACGGAGGCGATAAGCAGAGCTTGGAAAGACAACGAAAGTCAAGAACAAAACACGCCGACGATTGACAAGCGAAAGAACGTGCAAAGTAACGACAGCAGAAGAAGAGGCAGAGAGCACGCTCTGATGGCGCTGCAGAGCCGGCTTGGAGCCGGACGCGGTGGCCGGGTAATGAGCTATACAAACTACGCTCTGCTGATGGCCACCGCACTGCTGGTGTTAATCTCAGCGCATGTCAAAAGCGCCAAGTTGCATGAGGAGCCGCAGCTGAATAACGTTGCCATTGACAAGGCTGAGCGTGACAACAACAACAATGACAGCAACAACGAGTTCGTCAAAGAGCACGTGAAAGATGCAGCTGCCATTCATCCTTATCATCAGCATGTCCACGGGCAGCATACGCCTCACTTGCACCATGTGTCACAGCTGAGCAATCGTCGAGCCTATCACTGCAAATATAGCATTGAGCAGCTGCTGCACATGCATGTGAGACCAAAAGTATCAAACGACATCGACATGGATCCCTGCAAGGCGGGTGAGTAGTAGCCCAGTTATGTGACAATAGATTCTTATGTAATATGCCGAGCATCTGTGAAAGCCACATATGTATCTTATGTAGCACCGCACTTACGCTGTCTAAGCTAAAAATCGCATTAGCGCCAAGTCAATCTAAACTTCAACTCTATATATATACGTGAGTTTATAACATATTGTTATTGTGGAATGTATGTGCGCGTCGGGACGGCCGACTTTATGAGCCAATCGCAAAGCTTTGGGAATTATATTGGCTTAGCGATGTCTTAAGTTTGAGTAGAAGTGAAAAGTCATGTAAACTCGAGTCATAGCCAATGAGTTATCTTATCGCATTTCCCATTGCTCACCCGCCTGCTACCTCTCCAATAAGACTTTAGGTGCAGCGTTGAAAATTAAGCGCCATTGTAGCTATCTATGTGCGCTGGCTCAGATCAACTTGCCCGGCTGCTCAGCTCAACTCAATTGAATTTACCTCGGTTTTCTGGAACGAAATTGACTGAGCAATTCCTCCAGAACGAGCACATCAATGTTCGGGTCCGTGTCCATGTCCGTATCTATGTCTGTGTGTGGAATAAGTTCCATGAAGAAGACGACGATTGCAATTTGTCTGATGGCAACTGGGACGCATCGTGTGGCCCCAGCCAAGTTCTGTCTGCGGGCGCCTCTGCCGTGCGTCTGACTTATAAGTATGTGCGCACATCAATTGTCAAAAAGTTGGCTCCGTAGAATCTATGAGTAAACGATTTCCCGCCTTCAGTGCCATTGGCAATGTACGTATCAAGTGGCTCAGTAAATCGACAATGTCTCTTGCACAATGGGGCCAATATAAGAACCGGGAAAATGTCAAGAGCCAAAGTAGAAATATATATTTGCATTTTAAAAATAAAATTCAATACCAAACTATCAAAAATATATCGTAATGTATATTACGATTTTATTATTCCACTTTGTTTCTCTCTTAACAATATTTAGTTTCTTTAGTTAGCATATACATAAATAATTACTAATAAAGTAATTTTCTCAGTCAAGTTTTACTTTAATATTATTTATTTTAAATTCTGAATTGCTTATAATAGTCCGCTTTAAAAATCAAATATATCTTTTGTATGGATCACCCATCTGTTAGTAGCTGCTAACACTAACCAAACACATGGTTAGTGCTGCTAAGTAAGGCTAATTGATTTCGATTATCTTATTATTTATAATTCTTCTTTATCGATACTCATCTCTGCTTCACTGTACTCACAACTGGTGACTGGCTGTCTGGCATTTCTTTGCTGGGCACAACGAAGGTCGCCCTACTGTCGACTCAATTTACGAATCAGACAAAGCTACATTTCAACACATACGCTTCTATTTGAGTGTGTGAGTGTGTTTCACTTTGTTTAGGGCATGCTCTGGCATACTCCTAGATAAACTGGCCGTCATTAATCAGAGGGCTGCACATTGTTTTTCACGCGCGATTTTGTCATGCTAACTATTAATGAATTGTTTGCATTCTGTAGCCCACTAAAGTGGGTCACAACAGATTTATAATAGATATACAAACACTCTCGCACACATCTATATATTTATATATCTATGCATACATATACAGATACATGCTAGCTCACCCTTACTAAAAAAGGGACCCTAATGTATGCAAGTGCACGCAACAACAAAAGGGACGAGCATACAAACAAATTTTTCTTGCTTTTCCATACGCAACACACACACACACACGAAGTAAACTAATTGAATTCTGAAGTGAGTTCAAATCCATGTCCAACACAGCATTTGGATTGCCTAAGTAGAGCAACAAGAGTCAATGAACTTCACGTCAATATTATCTTATTTCGAAACTCGAAAAACTTTTGCTAGCTTTTGCTAAAGAGCTTGTGTTTAATATAATTAAAAGTCTATCACACACTTTATATGGAAACTTTAACCAATGCCTTGAAAAGGCATTATGTTAATAAATATCATAAAAATATATATATTGTTGAAAATGTCGGCAACTGAGTGTCGTGGAATTGGGAGTTTCGCTAAATTTGAGTATTGCGCAATTAATGCTAATTTGTTCAAAGCGATGCCCGAACAGCAGCACGGTACCAGCTGGAAAAGGGGACTTGTGGGCGTAACTATCTCTGGCTATGTGTCTTGTTGGTAGTTAAGAATCAAACCGCAAATGACACTACAAATGTGAAAATGGCGTTCAAACGCAACACGGAAAGCGCCCACAGCAGATAACTAGGCAAAGTTGCCGACAGTAATGATAACAACAACGTCTTCTCAACCGCAAACAGAGCAGCCAAAACGTCAGACTCTGCGGCCTTTTACCAGCCTGGGGAAGCATAAACAACCCACTCAAGGCGCAAGCGACAGCAAATAATTTGGACCATCCACACTGACAGACACAGACACGGACAGAGACAGACACTTTCGGCCAGACAAAGTGCTGGAATATAGCCTACAGATGAGAGCGAAACGCTAAATCGCGCCACACCAGCGCCATTCTTCACTGTCGTTGACTTTTTCAGCCATAGAAATAAAAGGCCACTTAGCAGGCTTTCCATGTATCGTCCAGACAAACACACCAATCCCAAATGCAAGCAGCGGGAATATGGTGGGTGGGCAAGGGTAGCAGCCAGCCAGATGCAATCATAGACATTACAAACCATTCACGATTCTCCAGTTTTATTCACTGAATAGCAAGTGCACAAAGTTGCATCCTTAACCCATTAAAAAGGACTTACCACGGCATAATGAATATCTTAAAAGGCATGTAACAGTCGGAATAATGGCTCCGTCGAGGCGACTAGGTATATCAATTCATGATTGGGACAATGAGCTGAGTTTTTGGCCAAGGAAACAGAAAATCCTAAGAATTGAAATATATTTGTATAAGTTTCTTGAATATCATCATTATAATTATTTTTGGTCAAGATCTCATCCTCTTTAACTCACAGCTAGAAGCAATCCATTTCGTTTGTAGAAATTATGTTTGTTTTAGTTTTTAATTAATTTTTATATATTTCGGTAATAAGTTTTGTTGCTCACCATGCCATGTATTTGTTTAGTCGACAAGAAGCGGAACGTATGGCGTTGGGGTGCAACGCGGCTTTGTATATGTATATATAATATATAATATATATTTAGTTAGTTCCCCATGAAGAACGATTCGATAACAAGTCCACCATTGAATGCCATTACTGTACGAGCTTGCCTTGTCCATTATTTACCAAAGAGAACTTATCTACTTTTGATTGTAAAGACTGCAGCGAAACACCAAAGTTGGCAGCTGCTTGACATAAAAGTTGTTTTTCACTACGATTCCTTTGGCATGGAAACTTGAATGCTATCATAGAATAAATACCAGAAAAAGTATTATATTTCCTTTGATATTACTTTTATCGCGTATATATTTTAGTTTTTACATACAGCTATCTTATTATTCAGGGTATTCAGGGTATAATAGTTTTGTGAAATGTATGTAACAGGCAGAAGGAGGCGTCGCAGGTCCCATAAAGTATATATGTACATATATTGTATACAAAATAAGGTGATATAGCCCTGTCCGTCTGTCCGTCCGTCCCTCCGACCGTCCATCCGTCAGACTATGATGAGAAATTGAGCATTGCAAAGAGCTGAGTTATTCTAAAAGGTGGGATAATGTCAAAGAAATTTGGATTTTACATGTATTCTTCATTATTTACTTAATATTTGTCTATAATTTTTTATTAATGTTTGTCAAACGGTGTATATTAGATTGATGAAATGTGCTTCACAGACAGAGGAAACCGTGGTCGCCTTCATAAAGTTTACATTTTATTCATTAAAATTATTAATAGATTCAAATTAGTCATATCTGACCGTCCATCCAACCAATTAACGTAAATAAAAAATTTAATTGTTTGATGTACATATCTTGCACTCTTAAAAAGTTCTTCTGCCTAACATCCTGGATGCTGAATAATTTACTTCTCTCAGTGTGAGCCTCGTGTATATGTATATGAAGTATATGAATAATTAAAATGGGCACATGGCGCAAGGTGAGGCTATATTTTACCCATGCATTCTCTGTTAAAGAACTCATACTCCTTTCTCCATACATGTAGAAGTACATATGTGTACATGCTTACATAGTTGCATTTGTCTAAACCCCACTTTGGCTCATAGAAGTAATATTCTCTCTCCTTTTCTATCGTGTCCTTTCCACGCCTCTGCGTGATAAACATTCAGCAACATGTGTAAATAAAATAAACTTCGTTTAAACTGTTTGCATAATTAATTAATGTCAAAATTGCAACAACACAATTTCTGCATTGCTGTGGGTGTGAGTGAGTGTGTATATGTGTGAGTGAGTATTGTTCGGCAAAGGGGCGTGGCTCACGCACAATTACAATCCGCTCACATACAGGCACAAAGTAAGCCGACAGTCTGCCAGATAAACAAACAATTGCAATAGTTGCACGGCACAAATGGCATGTCAAAGGATTTCGTACGCGAGCATGTGTGTGAGAGTGTATTCGTGTGTGTGAGTGTAGCTTAACCAGCATGTTTCTATTAAATTTAGCATGCATAGTACATGCATATGTAAGTATAACGCCGGCCAACAGACAGCCAGATGGAAGTACAGAAACACAGCAGCTGAGAGCTCACCGAGCTGCATATAATTTTTTGCTGCATACTTCCAGGCATTGGCTTTTGCTTTATGCGAGCGCATATTAGATACATACACAATATGAATACTTATATTTTGTGTAATTTATTCTGCATTATGTAAACCAGTAAGCTGTGTGTAGTTGCTACTCTGGAAATCATTGTTTATGCAAAATTTGCATAAATAAGTGAGCTTAATACAAAAAGCAAGCTGAAAAGCTTCTCAAGTGAACTCCTACTTTGAATGGAAGTCAAGCAAACATGCATATATATATACTATATATATATATATATGAGAAAAATGTATACTGGGTGTCTGTACTATGCAGATTATATGCAGATTATAACAATACTCTAACTAATATTTTTTTAATTGCTTCAAACAGAAACAAAAAACAGAAACTACACCTCGGTAGTGAGCTACAATTTATGAGCAGAGCTTCAGCTGTTTGGTTGGTTTTTGACTTGTGGCAAATGGTGAACGACAGCTGAAATAACGAATTGGATGCGTTTTGCATTGGGACAGATTTTTTTTTTTTTTTTTTGCTGCTATTGCTGCTGGTTCTATTGCTGCGCCTGTCGTTTGGTTACCAAAGCAAATTGAAAGATCCCCAAACTGAATTTATATGCCAAGCCGAAATTGAATCAGTCGGCTGAGCAAGAAACAAAATCCAAGCATGCATCTGACAGGCTTTTAAAGCAAATTGCTGTATCTATTGTTCAGTTCGGGCAGAGTATATCGATTGTATTGAGATCTAAGGATAATTTAATATAATTCATTAAAAACAAATTGAATAACAAAAAGTGAAATATTTTAAAGTCGAATGAGAACAACTTTAGTTATATAAGTCATATTTAAAGTTTTATTTCCGAAAAAGTATAAAGATTCAGTCATATATATATATATATATATATATATTAATTTTTTATAATAGTAACTTTATTATCTTGGGCTTTTATGCATATAAATTTATTGAATTTATTGTATTTTTGTATTTTTTTTTATTAATTATAATATTTTTAAATCTAATTTTTGATCATCTTAAACACATGTTAATGCTCTTTGTCTATACTTTTGCTTGCTACTACATTGTCGACAACTTTTCCACATATTTTTTTGTTGCTTGTTTTGACTTTCTGCTGGCAAAATATATGTTTTCAAAAATAAACTCAGAATTTTGCTGCTGCTTTTTTTGTCAGAGCACAATTATCAAATGCAACAACGAACGTCAGACGAAGTTATTTAGAGAGGGCAAGTGGAGGCTGTGTTAGGTGCAATGAGAGTTTATTGAACCTACGGGGCGGCTGCCTGGTCGCTATATAGTAATAAAGTTCGAGCGAACTATGTGTAGGTGAAGAGCATTCATATGTACATACCACACACCACACACCACACACACACACGCACATGCATCCACATTCATCTACAGTCAGGCACATCATGTGGTCGCGATGAATGTTTTCTCGCCGCATTTCAATTTGTGAAGCTGAGCACCAAATATTTTGCACTCAATGGGAAAGTTTTCTAAAAATGATGCCATGCTACACACACGCAGATTCATATTTCACTTATCTCTTTTGTTTTTATTTTTGTGTGCACTCGGCTATGGAATATACTCTCTGTATTCGTGATAAGTGTAAAGTGGCCAGCTCTGCGAGTGGCGAGTCCAGTTGTTCGTCATAAATCTGTTTGGCCAACTCAAAAATTGGTCCGGCTTTGTGTGCATTGCAGTCGAATCTATGATTTTCCGTTACTCACTCACTCATTGTCGAAGCGACAATAGAGATTTTAAAACGAACAGACAACGACACTTCGATAAGCCTCTAACTCATGTAAGTGTTAGATAGTCTACAATGCAGCCAATTAATGTATTCAATTTGAGTTCACTCTTCTGTTAAAAACACCAATCTATTCTGTAAACAAAACTAAAAAAAAACTAAAAAGAAATTTCCTGAGCCCTGCGAAGAACTAGAGTTATTCCAATCATTCTAAACCTGCTTTCTAAATAAATCTCTTATATGTAAATGAAATATTTCATGAATTCACTTCGAAATATACAAAATGTATGTAACCACAGAGGCCTATAAATTAAATAAGAGCACTGCATTTTACAGTATTTAAGCTATGCTTGAAACAGAGACGAAAGTATAAATTTTTATCGATAAAAGGAAAGAAAGTAAGAGCTAATGATATACAGTGGAGTCTCGATAATTCTTAATGGCAAGGGAACCGAATTACGAATTAAAAGAAGTTACGAAACGAAATTACGAATTATAAGAGGTTTCGAAACGAATTATAAGAGACAAGATCATGGCCGAGTAGACAGAAAAATTACGAATTAACGAGGGGACCAATATGTATGGGATTTTCACGAATTAACGAAGTTTTTCAAGGGGACCAGCAGCTTCTTACGAAATATTGAGGTTTTCGATTTAGAGGGGTACGAGTTATCGAGACTCGACTGTACAACATGAGTTATAAATTACAAATTTTAAGACACTATTTTAGACGAACAATCTGTCGGGTACATAAATTTGAATATTACCATTGTACCCTGCTTTCCCACTTTCGATTGTTTCGGGGCATACAATGAATGCGAAACGCAAACATGTTAATTTATCAAAAGCTCCACTCAAATTTAGTACAACAAGCTTTCAAAATATGCTCATTCTCCGTATTTTTAATTGCTTTACATGAACAAAGTGAAAGAGCTACAGAACGTAAAAAGAGGTTGCACTAGATTTATTTGACAGGAAATATTCAGAGTCATGTGTACTCTAGGACAATAAACAATGGCGCTTATAGACATAATCTTACTGAAACTTTATATTTACTATTACTATTGGCATTTCCGTGTTTTACAAGACTGGCTCGGGTTAGTCAGCTAAGCCAAAAGAAAAAAAAATAAATAAAATAAAAGAAAACATGAGAAAATTTCTGTATTATTTTATTTAGACACGTGTTAATGGCTTTGTTTGGATGATTTCTGAATACGGGCATGTAAATAGACGTTTTTATTTCGCTTTTGAAGCCAAACAAACATTGGTTCATTTCATCTATTTGTTTGCTGACCGTCTACTAAAACATAATTTAGGTCTGATAATTTGTGTATCCGGCCAATCGGAAAGTCAGCTAGCCATGCACTGCAAATACAACTCCATTGTTATAGACAGATGGATATATACAATGGATGCAAATGCATTTACGCTTTTATGTTGTATATACCTTTTGGAAAAATGAGTTTGGTGTTGTGAATACGAGTTGACAAGTGACAGGATCAAATAGTCATCCACATATCCACTTGGTCGTACATTAAAATTTAGCTGGCTGTCCAATCGTTTGAAAGTTATGTGAACATATCTATATTATAGTACTTGAATTATTTTCCCTTATAGCAGCTTATTGGCAGAAATATTAAGCTGACAATCATTTGTGGGGCAGTTCGATAAGCTCTTTCATTATTTAATTTTGACCCACAAAATGTTTAATCAGGCTGCCCTGGCATTTCCCTGTTGCTTGATGTGTAAAAGGGGCCGTTTTCTGATGCTGCGATACAACATATTTTACTCTTTACACATATCTATATATTGGCATTTTGTTGTTTGATTGAGTGTGCGTATATCACATTATCGACTGCGTAGCAATTGGTGGAAGCGGATAGTTTATTTTTAATTAAATTCTGTTCTGAACGCGTGAAAAGCTCATAAACTGGCAGGCCGCTGCGAAACATTGGTCCAAAAACTGAAACTTGGCAAATGTGTTAACATGTTTGTGGTGGCCATAAAAAAGGGGTTCCACTTGGTGTCTGGACTCAGCATCCACTAAAAGGCAGCTATAGAACGCCATGCGGCACGTTTCTGCGTCGGTTCGTTAGTGCGAACGTTGCTCGACCGAAGAAGGCGGCGTCGGAGGCGAGGGCGGGGGCGTGGTTCAAAAATTTAATTACTTTCACTTGTGCCAACTGTTTGTCTGCCGGACGCACCAGCCAGCCAGGCGTCCAAGCTGGACGAATAAAGGCGCCAGCTAAAGGCATTTAACTTAAATGTAATGAAATTGTACACGGACTGAAAGCCACGCACGTTTGCTCTCTTGTTTTTCTCTGTGCGTTGCCCGGCGCTAGATTTCTTTTTTGTTCTCCCTTGAATGCCCGTTGGCTTTCGCTCACAGAGGTTTCAGAGGCTATTACTCGAAGACTGCCAGTGCCATCTGTGGGATTTGTGACGCATTATGTGCAAGTTTTCTCGCCTGCTGTGCTTCAAAGTGCATTGGCTTTTCACTGAATGCCCGTCGCACATTTTTGCTATCCTTTTTTCTCTGGCAACTGACTTAAATGTGAACTGAACATTTTCTCATTTGACCCTCTTGTTTATTTTCAAGCTTTATTCTGCTTAAATTCATCAGAATTGCTTATCAATCATACGTCATGTTGTACGCTGTGCACGTCCTGTACCCTCGTTTCAATTGTACTTCATATGTACAAATATTTGATTACAAAGCCATATTCAACTGATTTTTTTTTTTAGCTACGTAAAAATTTTACCCTACATAAAATGTCATTGCAGCGGGGGCTTGATCAATTTTAATAATAAAAAAACAATTGCAATACAAAACATCTTCAACGAATTGCATACCGCAGTCTATCCTATTAGCACTGAAATTTACAGGGTATGCTATAAGAGTTGCTCATCTGAATATCATTAAATTTTTGCATGCATATCTAAAATTTGTGCATTCGCTCGTATGAACGTGCTAGAAATATTCTATATGTATAAATGCGTATGCTTGGCCTTTACATCAATTTCGTCTGTAATTGAATTCCTTGTTCAAAAATAGAAAATGTGAAATATAACTCAATTAATTCTTATACAAGCCGATGAAACCAACTTGAATATCATGACTTTTAGAGATTTTCAATCTAAATTTGTATTTGCTTTTGCCTCTGGCTAATGGAATTCAATTAAAGTTCAGCATCAAGTATTCAACCTTGGCCTTTCTTGCTCTTTTGGGCCAGAATTCATATATACGCCAAGTGTTTGCATCGGAGAGCATTTAATTGACATTGACAGTTTAGCATCGTCGCCACTTTGGGATAGATATTGCTTCGTTTTAATTAATACATAATGACATTTTATATGACCAGTTGACATGCCTAATAAAGCAGATGAACAGATGATTAACAATGAAGACAAACTATCCGCAAACTGCACACATTACTACTATTTAATCAGTATTGCTCAGCTAATTCAATTGTTCATTTATGATTTATGTGAGACACTTCATTTGGTTAAAATTAAATATTTCGTAGGTGAACATGTTTTATTTACAAATATAAAGAGAACAGAACTTTGAAAGACATATATTATAATAAATAAACATTAATATGAAGGATCATTAATATGAAGGAAAAGTGCATAATAATTGAACTTCATTTAATTTACTTCATAGCTAAGCTAATGCTCTTTGGGGGTTTATTTAATTTCTTGTATGTATGAATAAATGAAACATTTACATCTCTATACAAAGTTAGTATGAAGCTTAGCTAGAGGCTAATTCAAATTTAAATGTGCAGTCATAGGGTAGAATATATTTATATTACTTTGTTTGGCATTACTATATAAATATATATATTTACAATATCCGCCTAAGGCAACACCCCTTCACGTATTGTGGCCTGAAACATTGAATTTTTAATCTGAGAAGAGAATTATTTATTTAATGATTTATTTCTTAATATTTATGATTATGTCGAATAGTATGCTCCCAATTTATAGGCGCCTGGTAGAGGGCTTAATATATGTAATAACAAAATCTTGATTTCCCTTGATTACATTGGCAGAGAGCAAAACATTATAGTATAAATCCAATTCAATTCAATGCAAATAAATACTTGCTTAAATATGAGCTATTGAAGCCTTTCCTTATAACAGATTCGGAAGTATGTACTCATGTTAGTACAAATCATTTTCATTATTTCTTGTATATTTCACAGTCAGTCCCCTACCCATTACAAGAGTCTAGTTTGTATTGAGGCAGGTATTCACTTAATTAATACACGGTGCAGCTTTGGGTAACGCGCTCAAGTTGAGAAAATTGTAAAACAACTTTTATAGGCCATTGCAGTGCGTATCTGGCGTGGAAGCCAGAGTATTTGATGTGCTCTGCTCCCGGCACAAGTGTTGACCTAGTTGTCAGAGAGGTGGCATTCCCCTTTGGCTTAAAGCTTATTGAATTTGTGGCAGAATTTGCAATAATCATATTGGCTTCAGCTGCTGCATCTGAGATAGCAGACTCTAAGCGACTGCAACAACATTTCACAGAATGTGGGTCACGTTGAGCCGTCTACAGAAGTCAAATACCGTTAATAAATATCCGTCTTTATTCGCCCGCTCTTATTTTGAATGTAGGATTGCATCAATACCATATTTACCTATGATTTAATCTACATAAACTACTATCAGAACTCTCTCTATACTTTCCTCCGATTACTGAGCGCACATGCTTTAAGCTTCATTCGTATGAATATTAAACAAAGTGATAATCTGACAAAAATGAATATTGAAAACAAGAAGGCTCTAGTCGAGACTGCTCGACTACGATATACACTGAACCCTGCAAAAAAAAAGTGAAAAGCTAACAAACTCGTATACCGCGAGCAATACACGGACCAAACAAACGAATGAATTCTTTAGCTCTTATAGTTCCGAGACGAACAGACGAACGGACGGACCGACGGACAGGGCTATATCGACATAGTTTGTCGCCCTGTTCAAAAATATTTATACTTTATGGGAACTGCCACGCCTCCTTCTGCCTGTTACATACTTTTAACAAAACCATTATACCCTGATTTCCCATTTTTAATGAGCTCAGGGTATAAAAAAAATATATGAGTAATTTTTTAAAGTGTTAAGCTTTTAAATTTGAGATGATTATGTTTAATATCACGGTAAAAGCTTTAACAAAAATCTACTTATCATGAAGATGGGGTATGGTATAATCTGCCTTCAGACCCAATTGGCTTTCCTTTATGTTTTATAACAAACACACTTAATTAATTTTTTTTAACACGCCCCACACTGAATGTGGCAACAAATTAATATTTTCCGCATTGAATTATATTTTTTTGTTGCTGGATACTGAAAACTTTGCGCGATATAATGGCCAACAGTCGCCCCTGGCTATGGCTGATGTCTGCTGTCGTTTAGCTGTTGCCTGTTGGCTGTTGGCTGTTGTCTGTTGGCCACATGTGTGTCCATAATATGCATGCGACGAGTATCGCTGTGACACCGAAAGCAAACAAAGTGTTCGTCCGGTGTGGACAGTTGGCCATGGCTACACTGATGTGCTGATTAAATGGATATACAATGTCTATCCAACCGCTAGGCAAACAAAACTCTGTCTGTTATGCAGCAGCTTCAGCTCATGCTCTGGCTATTGGTCCTGGCAAACACACAGTACGCATCGCTGTTTGTATAAATTATAAATTACGAGCAGGACGCATTATCCCAGGTTTTATTGAGCCCAGCCAGACGAGCTTTACCACATGAAATTTCAATTAAAATAAAAATTTATGTCTTCTGTGTCGGCTGTGTTGTCGTGAACATGCTATAATTAAAGCCATATGTTAGTTATGATACGAGCAGCTTGGTAGCGTTTTCTCTAATTATGTTCAAATGAAACATCATTTATCTTGCAGGCGGTTTCATGGGTGATATTGCTCTGCCTGATGGAGGTCCTGTGGTGGCTCACACACCAATCGACGATGAGAAGTCCGAGTTGGAGTCGGTGGAACAGCTTCAGCCGAATGAGCCGACTGAGCACATGTCAGCGGATGCTCCGGAGCCCACTAAATACAATGCGACCTTTCAACTGGACCTAGAAAAACTAAAGCAGGAAGTATACAACGAAGGCTTACAGGTCGAGGAGGAGGGTCTGACGGACATCATTCGCAAAAAAACGAAACTGCCCAGCATGGGTGTAGTTAGCCACACAACAGGACAGCCCCTGACCAAAGCCAACGGCATTAGCAACAATGATGTCAGCATGGTAAGTTGCCTGAAGACCTAAGCGGATTTCCGACCATCGCTATTTTTATCTGGCGTTGCAGAGTGCCAACGAACCATTAAAGCCCAGCGCAGAGACCCCATCGGACATTGCGCATCCGCCCAGCTACAAGAATGAGGTGTTGACCCAGCCAGAGCGCCAGGTAGGCCAGCGACATCGGACTGCTTCTAATGTTGAATTGAGTCTCGCACCCGCATTGCTGCAACTCAACAAATCACAAGCGCTGCACCGCAATGTGGATACACGAAAAATACAATCGAACAATAAGGACATTGAGGACGATTCGGGCAATAATTTTGTCGCAGAACGACGTCAACATATTGTGCCGACATCGCTGCCCACGCAGAGATCTACAATGCCCAATGTGTACAGCAATGCCGGAGGCAATGGCGTGCACTTGGACGACGATGTTGACTTCTTACATGCACGGGGCATTGTGCGAAGGAGGCACAGACGTGGTCCCAAGAATCGGTAAGTTATCTGAAGTACAATATCTAGGACTTTGCAATAATTATGTCCGCACATGCAGGAACAATAGTCAATGGGCGGATTATTTGAGGAAGGTGCAGCGACTGCGTGAGGAACTCAATCTTCCGCAGAGTCATCATTTACACCAGGGCCAGCACCACCATCAGCACCATCTTCACAAGAAGCAGAAGCAGCGCCAGCACCGTCGAGGTCGAGGTCGAGGTCGAGGCCGCAGCACATCGTCGCCTCTAAGTGTTTCCTCGACGCAAGCGCAGGCTGATAATGGGCAACGAACTGAGAATATAAATGGCCATAATATTGAGCTGGCAAAAACTCAAGTGTCAGATACAGAGTAAGTTTACAGTTACCATTCCATAGCTGCAGCCGCAAGCAACACTTCCGTTTCCGGTGCCATTTCCTGACTGCTGTAAATTACTGGCCATTCAATTCAGAGGTTCGGTCATAAACTTTACACATACAACAGGCATTTCATATTCACACAGACTCACACACCCAACCACAACACACACACACATATATATATATATATATACACACACACATGCG
The DNA here is from genome assembly GCA_030914345.1 of Drosophila koepferae. Lineage (NCBI taxonomy): Eukaryota > Metazoa > Arthropoda > Insecta > Diptera > Drosophilidae > Drosophila > Drosophila koepferae. The sequence continues at coordinate 11,338,159 of JAUESR010000197.1, read as the reverse complement.
CACACAAGCACACACTTCATCAAAATAAAAGTGGATGGCGTTGAAAGTTATGAATTTTAATAGAAATCCGCGTGCCAGAAAGTTTCAGAGAACATTTTTTGGATAACTGTCGGCAATTAAAATTACACATTCCCCATGCATACCAAACTTTTGTTTGAATCGTCCACAACTGGTGCGCAAATATTTTAATATGACCACAACTCATTCCCACTTGCCCCTTGACCATTTACCCTTGCACAGCAACCTGAAGCAGCATCGTAATCGTGTGGCGCGTGCTGTAACCGCCAAAAAGGAGCGCATTTGGGATTATGGTGTCATCCCCTACGAGATCGACGGCAACTTCAGCGGCCTACATAAAGCCCTCTTCAAGCAGGCAATGCGCCACTGGGAGAACTCTACGTGCATTAAGTTTGTGGAGCGAGATGCGGAAGTACATCCCAATTACATTGTATTCACCATACGCAGCTGCGGGTAAGATTAATAATATAATATATATATATATTAAATATTTTTGGGACAAATTAAATGCACTTTTTCACAAAACTTTGCTTTCGTCATTACATACTAATATATACTTAATTGGGGCAATGGTAATAATAATATAAATAAAAAAAAGGTCTGTCTAATAGAACCCAACATATAATATGAAATTTTAATTAATTATTTTATTGTAGTCTATTCAGAAAAATGTTTCCTGTTGAAAGTTAACAGTAGAGTACAAATACTATTACTGCCGAGCTTTCATATAGAATATTTGTAGTTAAAACTTTTATGAAATTTTGCCATATAAACAAATATGTTTGCATACAAATATAGTATATTCTAGCATATATTAGACGTTCACTTACTGACTGAGTAATGCGGCTCTAAATATTATTACATGTAACATAGTTTGCTATAATGTAATTAATTATCAAACTTTATTTTATTGTGGTGACTATGCAATCCATTTGAAGATTATAGTATTAGACTTTCAATAATTTTAAAAATATCTTTACTCAAGCTGCGGATTCATTCCATACAAATATTTTTTATCCATTCGAATAAATATTATACATAATTATTCCGATTGTTTCTAATTGTATTCAACTATTTTTTGGTCCCATCAGATGCTGTTCGTTTGTTGGTAAGCGAGGCAATGGACCACAGGCGATTTCGATTGGCCGTAACTGCGACAAGTTTGGCATTGTGGTGCATGAATTGGGTCATGTGGTGGGCTTCTGGCATGAGCACACGCGTCCAGATCGCGAGAAGCACGTGGTAATAGAGCACGACAACATAATGAAGGGGCAGGACTACAATTTTAATATGCTGTCCGTGGATGAGGTTAATTCGCTGGGCATGGCCTACGATTACGATTCGATTATGCACTACGCTCGGAACACCTTCTCCAGAGGCACCTATCTGGATACAATATTGCCAATAGAAGTCAAGGGCCGCAAAAGGCCAGAGATTGGTCAGCGCCTACGGCTCAGCCAGGGTGACATTGCCCAGGCCAATCTACTGTACAAGTGTCCCAAATGCGGTCGCACATTCCAGGAGAGCACGGGTCTATTTTCCAGTCCCGTCTTCTATACGGCGGGCGCCGTTAGCAACGAGACCGAACACTGCGAATGGCGCATTACGGCAACGCATGGCGAACGCGTGGTTCTGCGACTCGAGGATATGGTAAGAGAAGTGGCGAAAAGTTGTGAAAGTAATTATGTTTTATACTTTTCTATCATTACATTAGAATATATTTAAGTCGAACAACTGCGAGATTGACTATCTGGAAATACGCGATGGCTACTACTTCAAATCACCGCTAATTGGACGCTTCTGCGGAAAGGTGGCCAACGATGTGATCACCACGCAATCCAGTCGCATGCTCCTCACCTATGTGAATACCCATCGAGCCGACGGCTATCGCGGCTTCAAAGCAGAGTTCGATGGTAAGTAACTAAAAAGAGACAGAGAGAGAGGACGAGAGCCAGGGAAAATAAGTGACAAATTTCTGACATTGACAGTTGTATGTGGCGGCGAACTGTCCGTGGATGATTCGGAGGGTCGTCTCGAGTCGCCCAACTATCCTCTCGATTATTTGCCGAACAAGGAATGCGTGTGGAAAATTTCTGTGCCAAAGGGCTTTCAAGTGGCGTTGAAATTCCAGTCGTTTGAGGTCGAAAACCATGATAGCTGTGTTTATGACTACGTCGAAGTGCGAGACGGACCCGCTCAGGATGCGCCGCTAATTGGCGTTTTCTGTGGCTACAAGCCGCCACCGAACATGAAGTGAGTGCCGACAAGTGCCAGTGCCCCATTCATGCTGGCTGGTCACATTCCCTCTCATCCACCCACTTTGCTTTGTTCATCGTCACTCATTCAGGTCAAGTGGCAATTCGATGTACGTGAAATTTGTGTCGGACACATCGGTGCAGAAGGCGGGCTTCTCGGCCGTATTCATGAAGGAGGTTGACGAGTGCGAGACGCAAAACCATGGCTGCGAGCACGAGTGCATCAACACGCTTGGCGGCTACGAATGCAGCTGCCACATTGGCTACGAACTGCACAGCGATAAGAAACATTGCGAGGGTAAGTTATTGTTGTTGTTGTTGTTGTTGTTGTGGCCATTGTGGTTGCACGAGTCTTGTTGGTGTGGGTGCTGTGCCCGCATCCGGCGCATCATTAGACGCGTTAATCAATTGTTGTACTAATGACCTTATCGACGTGTGCGCTATCAATTTAGATGCCTGCGGCGGTGTCATCGAGTATCCGAACGGGACAATTACCTCGCCCTCGTTCCCGGAAACCTATCCCATGCTGAAGGAGTGTATTTGGGAGATTGTTGCGCCGGAAAAACACAAAATTTCGCTTAACTTTACGCATTTCGACCTGGAGGGCACCGCGCATCAGCAATCCGACTGCGGTTACGATTCGGTGACCATTTACTCCAAACTCACGGAGAATCGCCTAAAGCGCATTGGCACCTATTGCGGTAGTGCGATTCCACCCACAGCCACCTCGGACAGCAATGCGCTGCGCGTTGAATTCCATTCGGACAAGTCCATACAGCGGACGGGCTTTGCTGCCGTATTCTTTACGGACATCGACGAGTGTGCCGTGAACAATGGGGGCTGCCAGCACGAGTGCAGGAATACCATTGGATCATACCTCTGCTTCTGTCATAATGGATATTCATTGCATGAAAACGGACACGACTGCAAGGAGGGTGAGTGCAAGAACGAGATATCGGGCTCATTTGGTACAATCTACAGTCCCAACTATCCGGACAACTATCCGCCCAATGCCGATTGCGTGTGGCACTTCTCCACAACGCCGGGACACCGCATCAAGCTTATATTCAACGAGTTTAATGTTGAATCGCATCAGGTGAATTAAAGCTCTTTGCATTAGATTGAAGTGCATAAAAGAATTTGCGTATTTCATTCCTTTTGTAGGAATGCGCCTATGATAATGTGGCCATCTATGATGGTGAGTCGGAACTCAGCTCGCTGCTAGGACGATTCTGTGGTGAGAAAATACCCTATCCCATATCTTCCACAACCAATCAGCTATATATGGTACTGAAGACGGATAAAAACAAGCAAATGAATGGATTCATGGCAATGCACTCGACGTGTAAGCATTCGATTGAGTATTACAGCATTTATAAGGAAACTAATTTCTTTGATTTTGTTACAGCCTGCGGTGGGTATCTGCGCGCCACAAATCAGATACAACAGTTCTATTCCCATGCGCGTTTCAGCAACCAGGACTACGACGACAACATGGACTGCGAGTGGACCATTCAAGCGCCGCCCAACCGAAATGTTCAGCTGATCTTCCTCACGTTCGACATTGAGAGCAGCGAGAATTGCACCTACGACTACGTGCAGGTGTTCTCTGGAATGGAGGACACCAGCGGTCCCATGTACGGCCAATACTGTGGCAATTCGGTAAGCTGAAACTCACCTGCTGGATTGTAATTCATTGTCTGACCTCTGCTCTTTCCTTCTGTGCATTGCAGCTGCCACAAGACATCATCTCGATGACTGACTCGTTGCTGGTGCGCTTCAAGACAGACAGCTCGGTACCGATGAAAGGATTCTCGGCATCGTATGTGGCCGTCGATCCGTTCAAGGGCAGCGACGAGGATATGGAGAGCTCATACAGCTCCGAGATGGTCACACCCTTTCCGGGCTCACTCAAAAGCATATACAAGGAGGATACTGAGGAAACGGATGACTACAGTGACTTCAGTGAGAACCAGCTGGTGAATGCTCAATATCGCGGACGCCATATCTTACCCATTAGCTATTCTTCGTGGACAAATTAGGAAGATCTGCTGGACACACTGTAAACGCACGAAATTCATGACAATATATTAAAACGGAATTTATTTAACTATTTAGGCATATCGTCGCGTACATATAGCAACATTTTGCTCTCTTAACAAATAATTATAGACTTCATTTCGACCATAATCAAATATTAAGTATATATAGATATTCAGAACAAATCTTTAGGCTATAGCACGTCAAGCATATCGCGATAAATGGGAGAAAATCACTCGTTAGATTTACGAAATTATTCGATCGGTTCTCAAATGGACCGAAAACCAATTAATGTGTGTCAATATCGATTATCAAAAGATTTTTGTGTGACATTCATAAACACTAATCAGTTGCCATATAATACTATTTATTCATGTCCTCAATAGAACACTTCCTTAACGCTACTCTTACTGCGGTACATCCATCAATATATATACATATATTGTATGTATGTATCTATTCTAGTGTAAAACAACTCTAAGCTCAATGTGCAATTTTTGTAAGCTTTTTTATCTATTCCTTTTTTTATTTAATTTTTGTTATTTGTTACTTGGAAGTTCCTGTTACACTTACTTTGAGATTCTTCGAGTAATACTACGACAAAGCATTTTCTGGGCAATACTTTCTATTCCTAGTGCATTTTCAATACTTCAATTTAGCCTAAGCGCAATATTTTATACGTAAAAGTGCGGAATATGTATATGTATAGTATGTTTCATTAATGAATCTTTGCATCAACTTAATACGTAATTAAATATATTACCGAATAATTAGAATGTTTAAAACAGTAAAAACCTGAACCAACAACTGCATTTTATGTACTTAGTTAATTAGGGGTTTGGATCAAATGGAAGAATGTTGAGGCAACCCTTGTGAATTCCAGCCTGAATTCGTTCATTTGCTGGATTTATGATGTGTTATTAATGACCTGCCCTAAAACGCCAAAAACAACACCTGATTCCGATGTCAGCGGTAAGCTAAGAGAACTGCTCGAAGAGCTGGCACGTTTTTCACAATTCTCAGGTAGACAGGTAGAAGACAATGTCAAGGGACAGGAATACCCAAATCAAGTCCATTGAATGCAAACAATCAACAGGCCGAACAAACAATGCGCGACTTGAAATGCCAATGAGGATGGCCCGAGCTCTGCATACTCTTCGAGGCTTATTCGTGTGCCTCGTTCTTGTTGTTGTTGTCGATGGCGACGGATCAGGTTGCGTTGCGTTACGTGCTGCTTAAACGACTCCTGCCTGATATCTCGATCTCTTCGCGCTCTCTCTCTCTCACCCTCACACAGTCGTTGTCCCCCTTTCCCTTTCGTTGATCTCGTATACCTGTGCCATGCGAACCCTTAAGAATTTCAGCGCCCAATATAATTCGGCAATCGCTGCATTTAGGAATTCAGTTATAACTTTCAACTCAACCGGCGCGGTCGTGTCACTCGCTTTCAGAATAAACCGCAGCATGCTATTGAAAGGGAAATTGTTGTTTTTGTTTGCGGGATTATTGGCATTCGCATTCCACTTCGATCAGGCACATGGCAAAGTTTGGCAACGCTCACCATTGGAAGACGATTACGAATTTGATTTCAAGGAGCAGCCAGGGGACTTCTACAGTGTGGTGAGCAGAATGACATATTAAATACATTAAAAGACTCTAATAGCATCTTCTGCAGGCAACACTGACTAAAGCGTACGAAAAGCAAGCAAATACGCCTAAGAAAGTTGAAGTGCTAGAGCTTAAGTCAAAAGCATCAGAGCTCGGACTTCAGGCACAAAATATCAAAAGGGAATGTGCAAAGAGAATATCACTTCGGTAAGTTTCAAGCGCGGTGAATCGTCACGTACTTCCACAATATGCGAGAATTAGTCAACAATTTCAATGGGGTTATGCAAGCGGCTATTCTCCACTTAGCGAACAATGTGAAGAAGTGGCTCGAAACAATGGAAATAAATGAGGCAAAATACACGAATTTAAGTTTCTCATTTTATGCATTGCAGGAAGAATGTGCTAAGACACATCCCATCACAGGATTCTATCCCGACTCAGGCCAATTCAGATGCTGAACTCCCGCTGCTCTGGACCGATGAATCACAAGATTTCCTGCAACCCAGTGCACGGTTTCGACGGGGTGTCACTGTGCGCAAGGAGCGTACATGGGACTATGGTGTCATACCCTATGAAATAGATTCCATATTCAGCGGCGCTCACAAGGCGTTGTTTAAGCAGGCGATGCGCTACTGGGAGAACTTCACATGCATTAAGTTTGTCGAACGCGATGCTAAGCTGCACACCAACTACATTTACTTCACCATAAAGAGCTGCGGGTGAGTCTAATGTGACCTGAAGTCCCATTGGCCCCATTACTTAACATCATCCTCATTTCAATTTAGTTGCTGCTCCTTTCTGGGCAAGAATGGCAGTGGACGACAGCCGATCTCTATTGGGCGTAACTGTGAGAAGTTCGGCATCATAATCCACGAGTTGGGCCACACGATCGGGTTTCATCATGAGCACGCTCGAGGGGATCGGGACAAGCACATTATTATCAACAAGGCAAACATAATGCGTGGTCAGGCTTACAATTTCGACGTATTATCGCCAGAGGAGTTCGACGAGCCGCTCTTGCCGTACGACTACAACTCCATTATGCACTATGCAAAGAACTCCTTCTCGAGGAGTCCATACTTAGACACAATCACGCCCATTGGCTTACCGCAAGGTGCTCAAATCGAGCTGGGCCAACGACGTCGCCTCAGTCGTGGCGACATTCTGCAGGCCAATCTCTTGTATAAGTGTGCCGCTTGTGGACGCACTTTTCAGCAGAACAGCGGACAGATTGTGTCTCCTCACTATGTCTACTCGGCGAATGGTTTGCTGAATGAGTTCGAGGGCAGCGGCGATGATGGAGTTAAGGAAGCTCCTGATAATGTCCACAGTAGCTGCGAGTGGCGTATAACGGCCACCAATGGGGAAAGGATTATTTTGCATCTGCAGGATCTGCAGCTGATCTCCTCTGAAAACTGTACGAAGGACTACTTGGAAATTCGGGATGGCTATTGGCATCGATCCCCACTTGTTCGTCGCCTCTGCGGCAATTCCAGCGGCGAGATAATCACAACCGATACGAGTCGCATGCTGATTAATTATGTCAATCGTAATGCTGCTCTGGGTTATAAAGGATTTAAGGCTCGCTTTGAAGGTAAGTACGAAACATTAATTGCTCGATAATATAGCTAACAACTTGACTTACAGTGGTCTGCGGTGGAGATATTCACTTGAGCAAGGGTCAGTCAATAGATTCGCCCAACTATCCGCTGGAGTATATGCCTGGCAAGGAATGTATTTGGCGTATTACAGCTCCACCTAACCATCAGGTGGCGCTCAAGTTTCAGTCCTTTGAGCTAGAGAAGCACGATAGCTGTATCTATGATTACATTGAAATACGCGACGGCAGTCAAAGCGAGTCGAAGCTAATCGGACGTTTCTGCGGCGACAAGCTTCCTCCCAACATCAAGTAAGTAATTTATATACAATCCTTAAAGTCGACAAGGATACATTACTTTAATCTCACAAAGGACACATAGTAATCAGATGTACATCAAGTTCGTGTCGGATGGATCTGTACAAAAGCTGGGCTTCTCCGCTGCTCTGATGCTAGATGTGGACGAGTGCAAGTTTATGCAGCACGGATGCCAACACATATGCATTAATACCTTGGGTAGCTACCAGTGCGGTTGTCATGCTGGCTTCGAGCTCCAGGCCAATGGCAAATCCTGCGAGGGTGAGTTGGTTGCCTTTGAAATGCTTTTATTTTTTCTCCTATTCACCAGAGTGCTCTCTTGTTCTCTCCTTACATCCTGTCTCATCAGCTATTATCCCTTCATTTCTCATTCTCATTTCACATATGCATCCATTATTTTATAAAAATATTCTTGTCTTTCCATTTTTTTCCTTTACTCATCGCTTTCTTTTCTCCCCTTCTCTTATAAATTCCATATTCTCTCTTATATTCCCATCGTTTCACTTCATTTCAGATGCATGCGGTGGCATTGTGAATGCAACAGTTTCAAATGGAACAATTTATTCGCCATCCTATCCCGATTTGTATCCCAATTCCAAGAAGTGTGTATGGGAGTTGGTGACCTCGACGCATCACTCAGTGTTCCTTAACTTCACGCACTTTGATTTGGAGGGCACGAAGTTCCAGTATACCAAGTGCAGCTATGATTATATCATCATCTACTCAAAGATGCGAGACAATCGGCTGAAAAAGATCGGCATATTCTGTGGCAACGAATTACCTCCCATTGTAAATTCAGAGCAGAATATTCTCCGGGTAGAGTTCCACTCAGATCGTACAATACAACGAAGCGGGTTTGCGGCACAATTCATTCTAGGTGAGTGGAGTAAGATAATATAATATTGATATGATTTGCTATACAACGGCTCCTCCACTTCATGCTTCACAGATGCGGACGAGTGTGCGGTAAATAACGGTGGTTGCCAGCACAGATGTCGGAACACCTTTGGTGGATATCAATGCAGTTGCAGGAATGGCTACACCCTGAACAAGGACGGACACAATTGCACAGAGACCAAGTGCAAATTCGAGATCACCGCGTCATATGGCGTCCTGCATAGTCCCAACTATCCGAACGACTATGCGCGCAACATTTATTGCTATTGGCACTTCCAGACGGTGCTCGGACATCGCATCCAACTGACGTTCCACGACTTCGATGTGGAGAGTCATCAGGAGTGCATATATGACTACGTGGCCATTTATGATGGCCGTTCCGAGAACAGTTCCACGTTGGGCATCTACTGTGGCGGCCGTGAGCCCTATGCTGTGATCGCATCCAGCAATGAGTTGTTTATGGTGCTCAAAACAGATGCCGGTCTCCAGCGCAAAGGCTTCAAGGCAACGTTCATATCCGAGTGCGGTGGCTACTTGCGGGCCACGAATCACACTCAGATTTTCTACTCGCATCCACGATACGGCAGCCGGTCATACAAGCACAATATGTACTGTGACTGGCGCATCGAGGCAGATCCGGATAGCAGCGTGAAGATTAAGTTTCTTCATTTCGAAGTCGAGTTTTCTGAGCGATGTGACTACGATTTCTTAGAAGTCACTGAAGAGGGCAACGCAATGAACACCATACATGGGCGCTTCTGTGGCAAACGAAAGCCGCCAATAATTATTTCCAACTCAGATACGCTCCTATTAAAGTTCCAAACGGATGAGAGCAACGCCCTGCGTGGATTCGCCATATCCTTTGTGACCGTGGAACCGCCAGATGATGATGGAGGGGAAGACTTTGATGCGGTAACGCCATTCCCCGGTTACCTTAAGAATATGTACGCAGAGACGGCACTTACCGAAGTGCAACCCGATCAAAGTGGACACATTTTGCCACCCAGCAGACTAATTTAAATTAAGGTTTTTTTGTTGTATATATACTTGTAAATAAACATGAGCAAAAACAAAATAATGAGTTTTGAATTCACCGCTCACACTAAAATTTGCCATTCACCGCAATTTAACATATTTGTTACTCTTCAACAACATGTGCTAAATAATACCAAAACGATTTCGATCCACAGCAACTCTAGCAAGCTGTTTTCAAAATGGCAACGGCGTCGACGGCGCTTCATTTCGACTCGGCATTTTGATAGTTGGTTTTTGTTCTGTTAATGTTTTAACTATTTTGTTCAGCTGTTACGTTTTGTTTATAGTTTCAAGTGTGTAAAGTGTGTTTATTAGGTGTTCATTATTTACGGTTGTCTTTGAAACGTTATTACTGCTATCAGGATGAGTGCATTCGAGGTAAGTTGAAGTGCAATACAAAGGAGGACCCAGATAATTTATGTCTATATATTAATTTAGGTAACTGTGACTCCGTCCCGTCTAAAACAAAAGAAGTGCGCCGAAATTCGCCAACCGGTGGATGTGGTTATGGCTCCATTTTCGGCTAAAGCGATTGTGCAATTCGAAGATGTGCCCATTACCAAGACAGCAAAACGCATTCTGCGCGTCATTAATCCTAGCGATGATGACATTGAGGTTAGTTAGAAACAGACACATACACAAAAGCTAGATATAGATCAGCTGTCCGCCAGTCGTCGGCTTGGCAACTTAGCTCGCCCCGTTTATTTGATCAATGGCTACTAACCCAATTCGTTTATAGGTCAAAGTAATCAAGGCTATCAAAGACGAGCACAATGTCAAGCTTGAATGGATGGAAACCAATGTGCCTGCCCAAGATGAAAAGTCCATGGAACTGGTTTGGATTCCACAGATGGAAATTGCATGCAAGGAAACGCTGCAATTAATAGATAATCGCAATTTTCGCAAGGATGTCATGATTATACTAAAGTCCAGAAGCCTTCAGCCGGCAAGGGTAAGTAACGGTTGCATTCATGCTGAAATACCTCAATTCATCCCCTATAATCCATTTTCTTCCCTTTCTACCTGAAGACGACACGCAAATTTCCGACAGTTGGCAAGACGCTGCAGTTGAAGTCGCCGACTGGCAACAGCAAATCACACAAAACCCTAAATGCGTCAGTAAATCAGAAAAAACGCATGTCCAGTGCGACAGCAAACGCAACAACGGCAACAACTGTTAAGAAACATTGGGTTAATGTGCCAGCGACACGCGTGAAACGAGTTGTACCTGAAGCAAAAGCGCCGCTAAGCGATCGCAATGTAATTGGGGCGGCGCCTCTTAACTACGACAGAACCGAAATGAAGACGTACATATCCCCACAGGGTCGCAGATGTAAAGAGAACGTTAGTCCAATGACACCTGGAAATATATTCAGTTTAATTGATAACATGCAATTTACTCCGCTGACTACCGACAAGGCAAATGGAGCGTCAGCAACGGCGCCCTTGCCGGATAATTTGGCTGCCTGGCCAACTCCAAAACTGAATATAGATGGATCTCATATGCAAAATCCCGTCAACGAGTTGCGGCCCCGCCGACTTGGACCCGCGCTGGAGGAGGACGGCGGCCAAGTTATTGTGAATAAAACATTCGATATAAAGCTTTCGGAAACGATGAACACTTCCGTAGACACTTTGGACTGTTCACCCAGAAATCAACTGATGCAAACTCCAACGCTTGTGCTAAACAAAACGACAGTTATAGGACAAACAACACACCCGCGAGCCTTGGCCTGCATACGCGAGGAGGGCTCTAGCCCCCCGAAGCTGGAGACACAATCTCCACCTCCCAAGAACAGAGTGCATGATCTGAAGCGGGACGTTAACCTTATTGGCTCACCGTTGCGGAAGTACTCAGAGTCCATGAGTAATCTGTCATTGTTGTCGCCACAATCGAAATTTGCCATTCAGGGCTCCATGCCGAACTTAAATGAAATGCAGAAGATTTCCTCCATTGACCAGAATCGATACTATCAACAACAACAGCAGCCACCGCCATCACAGCAGGCGCTCAAGCAGTTTGTAAATCCGTCTCTCGACAGCTCATGCAGCAGTGAAACGAGCGTTGTGTCGCAGCATGATGTGCTCTTCAATCAATGCGAGATTTTAGCCCAATCCAGTCGCTTCAATTTGCACGAAGTTGGTCGCCAAACACGCCAGGCTAGTCCTGTTATGGTAAAGGAAAAGGAGGGGAAACAAAGCAACGGATCCGTCATTGGGTACAAGCGACGGTGCCATGAGCTGAGCTTCTCGGATGCGCCCAGCAACGAGTCGCTGCATCGCAACGAGACGCTGGCCATCTCACCGCCTAAACGTCAGCGATTTGAGGGCGGCAGCTTGCAGCCTGCCAATGCTTCAGCGAGAGGCAAGAAGCTGTGGTCCCAAGCGCAGCCGAAGAAGCTTAAATTGGCACAGACAATGTCGATGATGAAAAAACCTACCACGCCGAGCAAGAAACGAGATCACGTTACAGTTAAGCTCTATAATTCCGACCTCTATATGCAAACGTACATCAACCCAGATCCGTTTGCTGCTACCACAACTATTGATCCATTTCTGGCTTCGACCATGTACTTGGACGAGCAGGCTGTGGAGCGACACCAGGCGGACTTTATAAAGTGGTTAAATGCATTAGTGAGCATTCCCGCTGATCTGGATGCGGACAGCAATAGCAAAATCGATGTAGGTAAGCTGTTCAATGAGGTGCGCAACAAGGACCTGTCGCTAGCCCCTACTAAGGAGGAGCAATCGATGAACTATTTGACCACGTCTCGTCTAGAGTCGCTGCGGCGCGCTGCTGTTGAGTTGTTTTTCAGTGAGGAAATGCGTTTGCCCTGTTCCAAGGTCGCTGTCTATATACAGAAGCAAGCACTGCGGATCCGGAGCGATCGAAACCTCCACTTGGACATGGTTATGCAGCGCACCATATTGGAGTTGCTTCTATGCTTCAATCCTCTTTGGCTTCGTCTCGGCCTCGAAGTGGTCTTTGGCGAGAAGCTCCATCTGCAATCGAATCGCGATATCGTTGGCTTAACTACTTTCATCTTAAATCGCCTGTTCCGCAACAAATGCGAAGAGCAAAAGTACAGCAAGGCCTACACGCTAACCGAGGAGTATGCGGAGACCATCAAGAAGCACACGCTACAGAAAATCCTATTCCTGTTGTTGTTTCTCGATCAGGCCAAGCAGCGGCGTATTATCAAACACAATCCCTGCCTGTTCGTCAAGAAGTCGCCGCACAAGGAGACCAAAGATATTCTACTAAGATTCTCCTCCGAGTTGCTGGCCAACATTGGCGACATAACGCGAGAGTTGCGCCGCTTGGGCTACGTACTGAAGCACAAGCAGACCTTCCTCGATGAGTTCAACTATGCCTTCAGCAATCTAGCCGTGGATCTGCGCGACGGGGTTCGACTCACGCGTGTCATGGAAGTAATTCTTCTGCGAGACGATCTTACCCAGCAATTGCGTGTTCCAGCCATTTCCCGGCTTCAGCGCATTTTCAATGTAAAGCTAGCCCTGGGCGCATTGCGCGAAGCAGACTTCCAGCTGAGCGGCGACATAACTGCCGCCGACATAGTGGATGGATATCGAGAGAAGACGCTCTCCCTGCTCTGGCAGCTCTGCTACAAGTTTCGATCGCCTAAGTTCCATGCTGCCGCTCGAGTCGTGCAGGCCTGGTGGCGCCGTCGCTGGCTGCGAGTCGTCATTCAGCGCCGCATACGCGAACGCGCCGTCATTCGAATACAGGCCGCCTTCCGAGGCTACCAGGCTCGCAAGTATGCCAAATCCTATAGAGAGGAACGTCAACGTGCCGTCATTGTTCTGCAGAAATATACGCGTCAATACCTCGCCCAGAAGCATTTCGCTCGAATGCATCAAAGCATTGTCCTCATTCAGTACTGGTGGCGTGCCAATTGTCAGGCCCGACAATGTCGCCAGGAGTTCCTCCTGCTGCGCAAGTCGACGATCTTTGTACAGCGCATATGGCGCCGTCGCTTGTTCTGCAAAAAGCTACTGGCAACCGCCAGTGCAGCGCGTCGGCAACTGGATCAAAAGCGCTATGCAGCTGCTTCCTGCATTGAAATGCGTTGGCGTTCCTATCGTCTGGCCAAGGAGCAGCGAAAAATCTATATTCGTCAACGAGAACTCATTATCTTTATACAGAGAACCATGCGGCGCAAGTGGCTAATGCAGGATACCCGAAAGCATTTCCAGCTACTGCGAAACTCTGCCCTGGTGATACAAAGACGCTATCGTGCCCGCTTGCAGATGCTGGAAGCACGACGCTGCTTCTTGGATAAACGTCGAAGCATAATAGTCTTGCAGCGTTGTTGGAGAGCTAGGCTGAAGATGCGATCACAGGCTGCCGAATATCAGAAGATTAAGGCGGCCACCATAGTGATACAGAGAAGATATCGTGATCTTCTGCAGATGCGTCGGCAACGCATTGCCTTTTTACAGATGCGAAAAGCGGCTATTGTGTTACAAAGATGTTGGCGCACTCGGCAATCGACCCGGACGCAACGTGAGCAATATCAACGACTGCGGCAGATGACTATTCGAATGCAGCGCCGCTTCCACGCAAACAAAGCAATGCGTATTCAACGTGCCAGATATCGTGGCACCCAGGCAGCTGTGGCCTGCTTGCAGATGCATTGGCGCAACTATTTGCTAGGAAAGAGACAACGTCAAGAATTCACTGATCAACGGAAAGCAGCCATAAGAATCCAAAGGTGGTTTAGAGGTTGCCTTGCCATGCAGTCAGCACGCCGTGACTATCAACGCCAACTGGCTGCAGTTAATCGGATTCAGCTTTGGTGGCGAAGTCTGCAGGCCATGCGCATGGCAAAGATGCAATATCAAAAACTCCGCTCAGCCACAATTTCAATTCAGCATAAATTCCGCGCCACGATGGTCATGCGCCAACAGCGTTCAGAATTTGTGAAGCTTCGAAAAATCACAATCCATATACAGCAAAAGTTCAGAGGAAAACGTATAATGATAGAGCAGCAGGCGCATTTGCAGATCCTCAGGCACTCCACTTTGAACTTCCAGTCACATGCTCGTGGCTATTTAGCTCGCAAGCGTTTCCAGGCTCTAATGACTCCCGAAATGATGGAGTATCTCAGTCAGAAACGTGCAGCCAAGGTGATACAGCGCTACTGGCGAGGCTATCGTACGCGCAAGCATCAGCGGCACGCGAAAATTCTGGCCATACGTCGGCGTCTTTTGCAGCTTCGACAGGAGGCGACGGCTTTCAATTCGGTGCGTGCTAAAGTACAGGACTCTGTACGTATACTACGTGGTCGTTTCATCGCCTCAGATGCTCTAACCGTACTCAATCAGCTAGGTTAGTAAATGAATTTGGGCTTTTAGCTAATTACTAATATTAAACTTCATTTGATTGCAGATCGCCTCTCCCGCACTGTACCCCATCTGCTTATGTGGTGTTCCGAGTTCATGTCCACCTTCTGCTATGGCATCATGGCGCAGGCTATTCGTTCAGAGGTAGACAAGCAACTGATTGAGCGATGCAGTCGCATCATTCTCAATCTGGCGCGCTACAACAGCACCACGGTTAACACTTTCCAGGAGGGCGGCCTTGTAACCGTTGCCCAAATGTTACTGCGCTGGTGCGACAAGGACAGCGAGATATTTAACACGCTCTGCACGCTGATATGGGTATTCGCCCACTGCCCTAAAAAGCGAAGGGTTAGTTACATGCTCTTATCTAATTCCGCACCCGTGACTAATATCATACATTAATTTCAGATAATACACAATTTCATGAGCAACACGGAGGCGATTTACATGGTGCGCGAGACAAAGAAACTCGTCGCCCGCAAGGAGAAAATGAAACAGAATGTGCGGAAATCAACGGCTCCTGTCAGTGGTTCCGGTCGCCATGGACAGCAGATGCCCAATTTCTCGCCGCGTGCTTTGCCCAGTCTGGAACCTGACTTTGGTATAATACGGGGTAGGCCTTATACGTTTATATCATCAGTGTTTGCCTTTGACACGATTCTTAGTAAGCTTCAAATTGAATTATTTTAAGAGACATTAAATAGTTCAATGTTATACAGACCTCTTGTCATTTTTGTATTCTACGTATTAAGTTATGTTGTGTAAATTTTAAAATAATTGAATAAACGATACGTTTTTATATACGATAAACTATATACTCCGTATAATTGCAATGACTTGTTTTTTGGCACGATTTTGCCGTGATAAGTTAGATGTTTATTTGAATAAGGGTCACAAAACAATTAAATATTTTCAAATTTAAATAATAACTTTTTCAATAATTTATTAATTACATCGATTTGCCATATACATATATTTTAATATATATAACATATACATATATAATTGGTAAATATATTTGGTTTACGCGATTCGGTTACAACAAATGATCCTGTTCGGTGTGGGAGACAGAGTGCCCCAGATACATATACATATAAATATATATATTATATATAATAATGCCCCATTAAAATGTACATATATATAATATTTATTTAAATTTGATTAAATCGAATAAATATGTATAATCGAATATATATTCTTTGTATGTCTGTTCATATTTCAATTGCACACGCCATTTGGTTTAGTTTTGTTTTTGTTTTTTCTTTTATATTTTCTTTAGAAATATATTTATTCATTTGCTTTTTTTGGTTATTTTTTGTTGCATTTTTATATCGTAAAATTATGTTTAAAATGTTGTTGTAGCTTAACACATGAATTGGAATAACTAAAATTTAAATGTAAGCATTTTATATTAAGTAAAAGGAGCGAAGTCTACGAAAAGTTCTCAATTTAAGATTAGTTTTTGAATGTTAATTAATTGCGACTCCCGTTCAAGTCTGAGCCCTTTGATATCCATATAATAATTCAAATTGTCTATTAGTGGCTCACAATTGACATCCGATTAGAGTCGAGTTGACCTCCTAACGCCTACCAAGGCCAAAATTAAACGGCTGTGGGCGCGTCGTCCGCTTATTTTGCCGACTGCCTCCTCTGCCTGCAAATGCGAAAAAGAAATACATTTTCTCCAATGCTGCCTCAGATCTGGCAATCTGTGACTCACCCATAGCTGCCATGAAGCCAGGCGGCAGTGCCCTGAAATCAATCTCGTTGTCCTGTTCGTCCTCATAGTCACCGCGCTTGCCCAATCCAAACGAATAGGGACGCGATCGCTTGCCCAAGCCGAAATTGTAAACCGGCAGACGCTTCATGCCGGGTCCTCCATTGTTGTACATATAGGCACGTCGACCCAGTCCAAATGCGTAACGCTCCATTCGCTTGTCGATGTCGCCTCCACTCTCCTGCACATCCTCGCCAGTATTCAGTAGCATGTCGTTGTCGCCATCGTTGACACTGGATACATGGTTCCGTGCCTCCTCCTGGCCAATTACCGGAGTGCAGCAGACGTAGCCCAGGCAGCAAAGCGCCAGGAAGAGCAGTTGGGTATGCAGCATATTCACTTCACAGATATGAACGAACGTGGCGTCTATCTATCAATCCGTAACTGTAAGGTGTACATAAGTCGAAGTAAATAACAATTCATTTTGTCAAACAATTGCCGGGCTTGAGGAACTTAAAAAGAGTATATTAGGACATGTCAAAGCGAAAGAGAAAGCTTAATGATAATCTCCTCGACAGATCAAATAAAGTATAATATATACTTTAGAGTTAGAATCACGGAGTCTTGCAATTTACAGTTACGTTTTACTTTCTCTCTAAATAGATCTTAACTGTCTAACTGGCAGCGAAGTTAAAGTAAATTGTTCTCATACGTAATATTTGAATTAAAAAATTAATAATACATTTTTATATACATATAATTTTACAACATCCGAAGTCAAATATTTCTTCTTTGGATTATTTGAATACATTTTCAGTTTTGATCCATGAAGTGCAGCATGGACTAAATGATAATATCAATTTATTTTCATTTGATTGAAAATCATTTTTATTTATTATTATTATTTTAATAATATATGTTATATTCTTTAATTATTTGTGTTTTTAGGTAATCATCTTAAAGTATATACTTCACCTTTTGCTCTCTTTATTTGATTTTTAAAAAATATTAATTATATTTTTCAATTTATATAACTATTTTAGTTTATTTTATTTATTATTTATTTTTTTTTTTTTGTAAGTATTTTCTAAATGTAAATGCTTCATATTCATGTTTGATTTAAGTACTATTCAAATTATTTGCAATTATATTATTTCGCATTCCTGATGCTAACGCAGCTTATATACCCCACAATACTTAGGCGATCGATGAAACAGGAATTTCGCTCACCCGAGAAATAAATACATGCTCGAACACATGTCAAATGGCAACAAATTTTAGCACGCTGACAGCCAAGCGACAAGCAAAAAAATACAAAGAAAAAAAATACATATGAACTCGTATACAGAAATTCGCAATGGTACGCTAAAAAATGCGGTCTGGCTTTTGAAGAGGCGACAGCAACTGCTGAAGAGGACTTTAAAATGTTAAAATGCAGCAGACATTATATTTTTGCTGTCCTTGCAAACTGTATGCCGAAGTTAGTGTTAAGTCTTGAAGTTCATTAAAATTAGGTTTTCTGCGCGCCTGAAGGCTCAGGCTCAAGCCCAGGCACTGGCGTTGCGAAGCCAATGTCCTTGTCACTGAAGTTTGCTGAGTGCGTGGTATGCATAGCTTAATCCTTGGACGGGTGCGACAATTAAGTTTGCGAGCATCGCAACTATTAAACTTAAGCAATTTTTACTGGTAGCTGGCAGCTGTCAGCGCCTTTTACCAGGCGATAAACGGTTTGACTCGCCGTCTGCGAGGCTCATGCCCGTCCATCCAGAGTTGTGGTACTGTCAGTGCGTGGAGCGCATTGTCATTGGCGTTAATGTGACGCCTTGAAGACTTCGTAATTGAAAGTACATAACAGTAAACAGAATGGAATATGCCGCCATCTCATTGTATGGCCTTTGCAATGGCTGCCTGCATTTCCGCTTCCTGGCATCGTGGCTCGAGTGCTCAAGCACTCCGAGCACGTAGCAGCTGAAGGGCTGGAACTGGATGGGATTCGCCAAGTGTTATTGTAGTTCTCCTACTCTCTTTTTGTATTTTTAGTGTGTATGATACTCCACTTGTTGTGCTTGCTTAAGACAATTTTCAATTAGTCCACGACTTTCTGACTTTTGGGCCTCCTCGGGCCGTTGTTGCCATTTCTTGGCATAATTTAATGTGTTTAAGTGCCGCGAGGCTTAGGACTGAAAATCGATTGATGGCGCTGTTCAAATCCCCAATACGCGCTGGAACACTTAATGATGTGACAACAAAATTCGCTCAAATGTTAATTTATAGTATATGCCGCTAAAGCTTTTGAGATCTACATCTGTGAAATTGCACATACGCCGCGTTGACAGCCATAAATTGCATCGATGTGTGTGTGTGTGTGTGTGTGTGTGTGTGTGTGCGTGGGGACAACAACAAATCATGCAACAGGTTACACAAACACACATAGACGCATACACTGGCCACAGCACCAGAACCAAGGGCGTAAAAGCGACCCGGCCATGATTTACAATCATGGCAGCTGAAAAGCAGCAGCTGCGCCCATTTCCACGCCGCACCATAAAAGCATCGGGCAACACGAGCTCTGCGCTGTACTGCGCTGCCGTTGGTAATAGGCGGAAAATCGTCACATTCTCAAAACTTTATCAGGCGACATCATGCGACATAGACATAGACATGCGACATGGACATGGACTAGTGTTGACATTCATATGTACATACCACAATCGTAAATCTACAAAGCAAAACGTTTTGCAAAACTTCCCATCTCTTAACCAACAGCTTGCTTGTTGTCGCATTATTGCAAACCATAAACCTTTCGCTGCCTGTGTCGGTGCCGCTGCTCCTGCTGCTGCTGCTGCTGCTGCTGCTACTGGCATTGCCGGTGAAAAACAACACACCTTAGCATGATTATCTGTTTATGAATTTATGGTCATAACTTTCGGTTGAGCTTGCCCTGTGGCTTTCTCATATCCGGCAGCGAAAATGCAGCGGAAATTCAAAATGGTCTTTGCTGCTTGCTTCTAATTAAGTTGAAAACTTTGCAGGCCACAAAAATTGCAATACCTGTGCCAAATTGGCCAACGCAATTGTCTGTGATGGCAGCTAGGCCAAAGGATATGAGCAGTTTACCATCTTCAAAGCAAATGCCAATAGCAATTTAAGCTCACACACACACATAGATGAGCAAATGAGGCAAAAATTAACTTTGCCACAATTGAAAACGCGCACAGTTTGTGCATACATTTCTTTTAGTATACCCTCAATTCTCATTTAAACTAGGTATATTGATTTTAAAATATTATATAGAAGATTTATATTCTTATCCAGGCTGGACAGCGGAGTTAGTATATCTTGATATCTGTCTTGGCTGTCTAAGTAGAATTGAAATTTGAAGTATATATATTTATAAAAATATACATATGTATTAATTTCAAGCATTTTACTTAAACCACAAATTCTCTTCGAAAATTCATAACTAGAAAAAAATATTTACAAACAGACTTACTGGTTTTAAATACTTCTTGTAGAGCGTTGCTAATTTAATTATTTAATTGCTTTCTAAATGAATATATATTTTAGTTTTAAATTTTAAACCACTCATTTATATATAATAATAATTTTCTCTTAATTTCAAATATATTTCTAATCAAAGTTTTTATGATGCATCAGCAGATTATGATTTTTGTACTAAATATTGAATCTATGAATCAATACAATTTATTCTAGCAACAAAAATACAATAAAGTACACCAAGTGCTTTACTATATGCATATTTCGGAATTCGTTGATTTCAAATTAAAAGCAAATGGATAAACCTTTGACTTGGGTATAAACAAACATTTATACGCCACAAATAACATATAGTCTTAAGCGGTAAATCTAGAAGCGAAACATTTTCCATTGTAGGCGCTGTCTAATGAACATCTCTTTATTAAATTAACTTCAACGTATTGAGAGTTAGATTGAAACAGAAGCCGCTCAGCATGGGATACAGTGTGTACAGTGTTATCTGGTCAGGTTTTGCCAATGAAACCACTTGGACCAGCTTAAATTGAAAGAAAGCTTCTCTGGCTTTGCCTTTAGTTAACCCGCTTAATTAAGTTATGCTCAGGTAATGAAGTAGGTAACTTCTTTACGCCAAGTTATGGCGGTTAAACTGCTAAGGAGAAGACGCTAAGAAAAAAATTCGAAAGAGAAAGATACAGATAGAGGGAGAGAGAAGAGGGTGGGAGAGTGAGGGAGAGAGAGAGAGAGGGAGTTAGAGAGAGAACCCCTATTGCTTTAGCATTTCTCTAATATTTTGTTTTATTTTTATTTAGCAATGTTCCTATCGATACATCCCAAACATATGCCTTTGGCACTCATGTTAGATCTCCGTTTTGGCAGCCATCAGTAAATGTCCTTTGATTTGTTTACTTAATATTTTTGGGGTGAACATTGTGGGGCTCTGTGATATTTATTTAATTGCAATTTGATTGAGGCTTGTCTTTTGTCTCTTGTCCTTTGTCCTTTGTTGTTTGTCTTAGGGCTCTTTTCTCTGACTTCAATTGACATATTCTGCCATCTATTGGAACCATTCGACGCAAGTCGACGCGTCAACGCGTTTCGCTGCGAGCGTTTCATATAATCAAATTGGTTTCCATATTCGATTTGGGATTGTTTTTCTTTCACATATTTTTACAATGAAAATGGCAACAAAAAATAAATAAAATTGCATACTTTTGAGGGTTTTCACACCAACTCCGATACCTTTGCATTCGAATGAATATTACAAATATGATAATAATAAAGTCAACTTGTCTATTATCTTAGAATAAAGTTCCAATAAGCTTAAAATACATTTAGTTAAAATAGAAAATCAATTTTAAATAGTTTGTTGCTCACAGAATAAAGAAAAAAATCTAAATAAACACACAAAATTTAATAATAACAAATTTAAATAATAAATAATCCGAAAATGGATAATTGCCTTTCTAACAAAAAAAAGATTTTTTGAATAGGATTTTTAGGATCTTTTAATAAAATGTCAGTCTAAATTTTTCTCCCTCCCTAATACCTATTTATTTATGTATTTTGTCGTGCTAATGAATATTTTAAGATTATGGAAATATATTGCATGAATAGGTTATAATAATAAGAATAAAAAATTATAAAATAAATAAAAGCATCATTTGATAACAAGAACATTTTAATATTATTCAGTTTTCAGCAGTTAACTAGAAATATGTGTTTTAAGATATTTGATATAAAGCAAATATTTTTACATTTATTGTAAAATTTGAAAATTTATTTATTTATTTTATTCAATTTAATACAGCACTATTTTGATTAATTTCTATCGTTTTTCAATTCTTCAATAATTAAAAAAAATGGATTTTAAAGATTGCCAAATTGTAGTTGTCATATTTCAAACTTTTCCATCCAAAATTTAAAAAGTGATGTAAACAAAACTGTTCTAAATCACTCTAGAATTGAGAAAATTCCCTAGCTATTTTTAATAGAGTTAAATTCTAATTATATATTAAGAAAAGTATATTAAGCACAATATATACCTAAAATTCAATGAATATAACATTCTGAACTCTGTGTAATTACAATATTATGTTCTTTAAAAAAAAAAGTCTTCCTACGAAGCTCAACTTTTGTTTATTTTAATTAATCATTCACAATTGAGCAATAGTTACTATTTCTTAAAATTATATTCTTTATTATGATTACATATTTTTTTCATTCATGACTTACATTTGCAAGAGAGAAAACTCTTTTCTGTTTATTCGTAAAAGCTTTTGAAACACAGATTAAATAATTTGGATGTATTTATTTATTTATTTTTATTTTTATTTTTTTGCTAAATCAAAATCTGATTTTACACAAACGCGTTCCAAAACTTTTCCCAAACTTGGGGCTAGTTCTTCGTTTGCCGTCACTGCAGCACGTTGACAGATCAAATGTCGGTTAACTTTTGAATGTACGGCCGCTGAAGCGTTCGTACTTATATGAGCAGCCCGACGGACTTTCGCGCGCAGTTATCAGCGCGAAACCCACGGGAAAAGCAACAGTCGCTGCCAATGACGACAATGTGGTGGACTCACGATTCGTGTATTGTAATGCACTGTGGTGAGTTCAGTCTGATTCTCAACACGCAGCGTCCTTGCTGCGGTTGCCATGGCTGCGCCATTGTTGGCAGCACGTAACAAGTGGCCGTGACTTTGCTTGGCGGCAATTCGGTGATTTCTTGGCCTTATCGAATGCTATGTTTGGCCTCAAACATTGTTTACTCTTTCCCTTTCTTCTCGTTTATCTCTGACTATTTGTTACGACTAAATTTTTCTAGCGATAGCTGTGCAAAATGCCGACACTTAATTAACATATATATTATATATCGATAACAATTTTAACTAAAAGGGAAGATCGATTTCAAGTCATGTCAGTCGTGATTTTCGTTCACAATTAGATCACGTTTGAAATTTATGATTGAAATTGATGGTTCGGAGTTGCCATCGCTGCAATGCAGCAAAACATGTTTTTGAGAGAAACTAGAGTATTCTTAATTTAGTCAGGTTATACCAACCAGCCATGCAGTGCATGTTCTGCAAATCTCATTAGCATTAAACACGCAATACATATATGCACATAAAGCAGCGCCCACGCACATGTATCTGCATGAGGGGGAAGTAAATATGTGACCAACTATTTCTCAATTCCATTGAAATATTGTCAAGCAACTAAGCCAAATGCCGGGCAGCGTTACTAGTCCTTTGCTTTGCTTTGCATTCGCTTTGCGTTTCTTTCAAAGAGGCAGTCAGCTGACAACCTACATGACATGCATATTATTTGTTTGTCTGTGACTAGACTCCCTCTTTCTGTATCCAATCGGGTTTGCATGTGTGCTCGCCTGTTTATCCTCTAACTGGAACTGTAACATTTCAAAAGCGAAATGATATGGAATTTATGCAGCGTGCCTTTATCCGCCTATTTCACAATCATTCGCTAAGGACATCTAGTCCTGCGGCTGCCTTTGTCAACCTTCGTACTTTGTGTTTCTTCTTTTACGATTTTGGACACATAAACGACGTAAAACTTCTAAATCCACTTTTAACTCGCGTGACTCCAAAATATATTTGTTGTTATTGCTGTTATTGAACTTAAATTGGAAACTAGTTTTAATATAGTAGCTTAAATTTATTTTAAGTTACTAAGTGTTCAGCATTGAAATAGCTTAAACTTATTTTATATAATCATAATTTAACAATTTAAAGTAATGAAAAATTAATACTCACCATTAAATCTATATCTAAATATATCTATATATTTACTATATCATAATACTATCGTTGCGTTTCTTAAGAACATGTTTCCTGTTGAAAATCCAAAGCCAAAATTTGAAAATGAAGTGTAAAGAACAAACGGAATACTAAGTGTTAATAGATTTTGATTCTTATTACGAATGATGAAATGAATATATATATAAATCAATATATATCAGATGGTCGTGCAATCAAGATATCTTCTTATAGAGACTAGACCCAGACCTTAAGTTGACTTTAAATGTTTTGAAATAAAGTTGTGCAGGAATATTAGTTGACAATTATTTTATTTATTTATTTGAACTATTAAAAAAAAATACTAACTTCTTGCTAGTCTTCTTCTATTTTAAAATTTTAGAAACAAAGTGACAAATTCTTTCAAATATTTCGACGGGCGATTAATCCATTGATCAGAAATACAGAAGACATGTAAATATGTCGGCTAGCATAATCATTTAATTAAATATAAACAGACTTGCGTATATTAAATTTGAATTGAGTCCGTGAGTAATAATTGAGATTTCTACCCATGTAGAAAATTGTAGACTAACTTTTATTAATACTTAATGAAAATGTCGTTAAGCGTAAATTTTGTTGATGTAACTTTCAATGAACCTACGTAGTGTGTAAAGCTGCGGGCAGTAAACACAGTCAACAGCTAAAAGGACACACGTTAAAAGCGTCCTGGTAATTCCTAATAGCAATTCAGATGTCAAATTGCCAACTAGCAGAAGCCATCAGCAATTGTCGCCCGCTGCGCGCTTAATAGTAAATAGTTCCACTACGTAATACGAAAATCGCTGGCTAATTGCAAAATACGGCGATAAATGCATGTACTACTATATTGGGGCAAGTTTTTGGAATGGGCGGGGCTGGGACACAAAGTCCTGATGCGGTTGTTGCTAATTGCCAATCGGGCGTATACGTAACACGCTCCTGATATGGTTGAGCGCTCAGCGCGTGGCCTCATAATTATCCCAAATCATGATGAACTTTGCAATTGCATTGAGATTTACGTGGCACAATATGCTGTGCTTATTACTATTTCAATGAACTTCAATCGTAACTACAACAATGACGTCAACTGATTATAGCCATGAGTCGTTCGAGTATCTGTAAAAAATAAAAATAAAAAAAAGAAGAGATTATCTAACTGTGCCGCAGTATTCAAAGCAGCATATCGATCATAAATCTTTGCATTGATAACTGGCGACTCATGACGAATATGGCATGACATCTCCATATATGCATATCCATGTCCATGTCCATATAGCCTGGCCAACTGCTCGCAGCGTGGTGGTTGGCTAATCTCAAAGGTCGCTGCGTTACACACCGGAACAGGTTAATAAATTTCCCAGTGGTCCGAGTGTGCGGCGTCAGTCATTAGCCGCGTTCCATGCCATATGTTTGCTTTGTGCTGTGCGCCAGCGTCTGGCCGAGAGTCTGTCGAGGATATCGAGTGCCGTGCTGCCAAATAAAAAACAGCTGCAAGCCGAAACTCAAGTAATTTCAATTTAGTGCTCCAGTGGACAAGTTCAGTCATAAATCATCATTTGGAGCACTGGCAGTGGATCCGGCTGCAACACTGACTCTGTGGCTACGGGGGCAACAAACCCGCGCTAACCAACCAGCCAGCCAGTCAGCCAGTCAGCCAGCCATCCAACTACCATTCAACCAGTTTGGTCCACACCTACTCACACATACACAGCTGCATGGTAAACTTCCCACCGAAAATGCATAAGCAGAAAAATAAACGTCAAAGAAAACATTTTTAGTACTTGTAAGATGACAAAAAAGAAAAAGATGAAAAAATCACGATTTTTATGCAGGTTTTCGGCGATTTTTCCCACAACAAGTTTTTTAGTTGGCTTTTAATTGATTCGGCGCATGAGAAAAAACAAACTGAGCGCAGCGCCAAATGCACTTGAGATCCAGATGAACTTATGTAGCGTTAGATATCAAAAACTACAAGAACAGCGGCCGTAGCAACAGCAACAACAGCATAAGCTAAAAGTCAACATACACACAAGCATACCCTGTACACGAATAGCAGCATATGTATGCGAGTGCAAGTGTATTTGTGACTATAATTAGAACAAAGACGATACATATATGTATGGGTGTACAAGTATTTGCCTACTCTTGCATTTCTATATGTATACTTGTGCATCCATGTTTGTGTAGTGGTGTGTAAGCAGAAAGTCAGCAAAGAATGTTGCTACCGGCCTCTCTTCAATACGGCGCTGCGTCTGCCGCGACGTACTCTGCTGCCGGTTTCTTCTGAGTGACACACTTTTTTTTTTGGACAGAGCCGCCCGGCAGGGCCAGAAGTAGGTAAGCAGCGGACGTCGGCGTTTTGTTTGTGCGAATGTGTGTGAATGGATGTGTTTTCATATACGTATACTTTTACCCGTATGCATATATGTACGTGTGTAAGTATGCGTTATCCATTCTACGCTTCGCTGCATTGAAATTTCTTTTTCGCTTTCTTTTCGAACTCTTCAAATCACCAGTACTTGCTCTTTTCTCTCTCTCTCTCGCTCTCTCTAGCTCTCTTATTCTCTTCAAAGTTCCACTCTCTTCAAGTACAAATAACTCTTCAACTCTCTCGCCTGCTCTTTCTTGCGGCATTCTGACTGCCACCCACTGGAACCGTCGCAGCGATGCCAACTTTATGTCTGTGTATGTATGCTTGTGTGTGTAAATATATGGGTCAACTTGAAGTTCTTGGAGAAAACTGGTAGTTCCACTCTGTGGCTCGCGAATGGAGGAAAGTGATATGGTCACTTGATCGAAAGCGAATGCGCTGTTGCTGGCGCTGATGTCGACGTTAACGTCAACGTCAACGTCGCCGTCGCCATTAGTATCTGCGTCAGCTGCGACGTCGCCGTCTCCGTCGCCGTGACGATCGTTGTTTATGTCATTCTAAATGCGCCTGGCGACCGCTCATAGAATTGTTGCTAGCTAAAAATGAGGTCAGGTTCAACGCTGGATACGTTTGATGACATTTCCGTTTTAGGGCCCGGCTGCTTCACGTTGCGTATGCGCAATTGCAATGCGCAATGTGCAAGGTGCAGCTGTCCAAACAAGAACAACAACAACAACAACAACAAAACCAACAAGACTCCGAGTGATTCAAGCCTACTATTTGCATTCCAATTATGTAAACTAAACGATTCGGCCACATAGACAAAAGTATTTTTTTTTTTTTTCTTAAAATATATATTGCGACCGGAGCTGCTGCTGCGAATGCTGCCGCTGCTGCTGCTGCTGCCAAAAGGTGAATGAAACCTGATGAATGCCAACAAAAACAACATTCATAAAGACTACAGCAACGCAAGCATGCATGTGTGTGTGCGTGAAAGGCAACAGGTGAGCCAGCCGCTGCTGCAGCGCTTAGTGATTTTCACCTGATGGCGCTCACCGCCTGAAACTCATGCGCGTGCACTTATAATTTACTATAGCATTGTCGTAATTGTTGCTTATGTTTTTTGTTGTTTGCTGCTTGGAGCGTGCGCTTGGAATTCGCAAAATGTTATAAGCAAAAACGAGCAACAAATAAGTAACAACAAAAATACAATACAATTTGCTACAGCTCAAATATAAAAAAAAAAAAATAATAAAAAAAACAAAAACAGAAAACAAAACAAAAACCAAAACAAGCAAGCGGAGACGGCGACGCAAATATTACACAAGCGCAGCGTCGACGCAGGCAGCACAAATTACATACTGAGCTCGACTGAAAAGGGAACTCAAGAAGGGGAGGGAGAGGCCATTAGAAACGAAGCTGCAATCAAGAAAGCTCTCGCGCGCAGCTTAACAAGCCATCGTCGTCGTACTGAGCGCACTGAAACGTCATCATCGCACTAGCAGCTGCAGCTTCCAAGTGCTAGGACGCATACCGAATGAATAATTTTGTTCTCAATTGCAAAAGATATATATTAAATACTTTCTCTTATTTCACTCAAATAATTTTCTGTTGACAAATTAGTTTATATTTACTTATTATCATTATTCGCCTAAGTAATCGATCGATCACACAACTGTCAGATACTTAAAATATTTAAATCGCGTTTTGCTTCAACGCTCACCAGTGTAGATCGACTGCAAAGTGTAGAGAAATTTATCATTTCACTGCAGCGCCCACTAGCAGCAAACAACAGAAGCAACAAAAACAAAACAGAGACGACGCTCGCGGCAGCAGCAGCAGAGAGTTTTTATTTATTTTATTTTGGCACTCAGATGGCTCCCAGGCGGCTCACGCTCGCTCAGCTGACGCCTGTGTTGACGTTCGCGCTCTGCACTCGCTCTCGTTCGCTCTCTTTGATACTCAGCGCTCATCGTCGCCGTTGCCGTCGCTGTCGCCGTCGCTGCTGCTGCTGTGACTCTGGCTGACTGGCTGGTAACGCCACAAAAACAACACCACAGTTTTTCGAAATTAGTTCTAGTGAGTCTGTGAAAGTGTGAGCGACTATCGGACGACGGCGACGACCACAACAACGACGAGGAGCAGAAACAACTTTACTTTGAGTTTTGTTTCGTGCATACGCGCGTTCGCCAAGCAACCCACACACACAGCGAGCGGATCAACTGCTGCAAAACTTTGAATCCAACTGGGCAAAGGCTACATTAAATATATATACCCATATATAAATCTATATATAAATATAGAGACAGACAGCAACTACAACAAGTGGGCAACTAGCTAGCCAATATATCAAATCCACGTCGCAGTTCAACCGTCGCCTCTTCCGTCCGTCGTCGTCGATCGATAAGCCGATTCTTTAGCTCTAACTAGAACACGTGCAACATGTCGCATCAGTGCAGCTGCGGTCGCGATCTGAACAACAATTACGTGTCCTATACAAACGCCTACGCCAATGCGAACACGGGCCTAGATCGGGAGGCCAACGCAAATGCCAGCAGCAAATCGAATCACACACAACTGACAGCCAAGGTGATGTTCGGCACCGTGGGCGCCATCAAGGAGCTACGCGACAAGGAGCAACAACAACAGTCCAGGCATGCGATCACCCGTGCCGGCGATCGACGTCAATAATGATGGTTGATTGGGCAGCTTGTTGGGCGAGGCTTACGGGCAGGATGTCGGAGACGACGAGTGCTGGATTCAAACAAAATTGATTTTCAGCGGCAAACCCAATTTCGGGCAAATCGGGACCAGACTCAGTTATGCTGCTACGGATTTTGATAGCCCAAGGTCCAGGGGATCATGTTAGAGGCTTAAAAGTGTTTAAGAAACAATGCAATTGGAAAGGCAACTGTCGCAAGAGAGTTGGAATCACATTCCGTTTGGTCAAATTTGATCTAATTAAACCAAGAATATTATCAAACTTTTATACAGAATATAACAAGCAGTCCTCTTCTGCACCTCAACTATCCCTAATCTAATATATCTCTCACTCCTCCTTTCTCTCTCACACTCTCTCTCTGTCTCTCTCCCTCTCGCTCTATATATATTTTTTTTCCCCTCGCTTTGATTTTCAACTTGTCCCTTTGCCAGATTTCTTTATTACTTTAAGGTTTCCTACATTTAAGCTTTATATAATTTTCCGTTGTTTTCCATGCGAAATTTTCACAAAGGCTTATGGGTGTATCTCGTAGACGTCCTATGTATATGAGTATAAATTTATTTTTGAAAAGAAAAAAACGTATGTAAATTGGTTACCATAATAATACTATATAGTGCAATACTTTAGCTACATACATACATATATCTACATACATATATATACACACACATACTCTCAACACATATACACACATACATTATGCCTTATTTGTAAGCTTATTTTATATGTTTAAGTACACGACACACCTGAAATGTAAATTTTTTGGAGCTCGCTTCTGGTAGTTTCCAGACCGAATCCGGAGGTAAAAACTGATATGTTGATCAATTCAGAAATATGAATACGCAATGAAAGCAATAAAACAATACAAATCAAACTCATTTGTTAGACTATTTTTGATGGAATGCAAATTATTGATGTGTCTGCTGCATATAAACATATGTATATTGTATTTATTATACCTAATATTATTTTATTTTATACAAATGTGTGAAAACCTAAATTAACATACAATAAATGCGAATAAACTCTAAGATTTTTAATCAACAAAACTTACGCACAACTTCTTGAAACAAATTCAAAATTCAATCAAACTTCTGCAACAAAAGGGGCAAAGGAATTATACGAAAAAGTAGAAGAAAAAGCCAACTTATCAGCAATAAATTGCGGGGGCTGGCTATCGTGTGGGCGTTGTCATTGTCATTATGATTGCTGCGAACCTTTTTGCCTGCGTGTGAAAGTAAAACACCAGCAAAAGAAGAAATGTTAAAGAAAAAAAAAACATGAATTTTAAATTACAATAGAGCGGTTAAAAAAAGAACGAAATGAAAGCGAAGTCTGAATCTGTCAAATGCAAACGATTCTTTGTTCAATGCTGTACCCGCTCTGTCGCTGCTTCGTCATTGCGCTCTCGCTCTCTTCCTCTCTTTTCTAACTTTAACTCAATTTCGATTCTAACCGCAACATCGATAGTAGCAGTGTGTGTGTTCGCTCACTCTGCCACTCTCTTTCTCTGTCCCTGTCTCTTTGTGAGCCGATCCACTCATATATTCTTGTGCTTGTAACAGTGACCCAGTCTCAGTTTTACAAACCGCCACTGCTCACGTCTCCCTATCTCGCTCGCACACTCACAATCGTCATCAGCCACATTCCATTTCATTTCGATTTGACGCCTACGTCGAGCGCTCTCGCTTCTTGCTCCTCGCACTCTCTTCGTGCGAGGCTTTTGATGGATCAAAGTTTGTCGTTTGGCTGTTCCCCCGTTTTCTTTACGAGCTGCGCACTCAGTTCAATTGAATTCAATTACCCAAGTGCGTGGCTATGGCCAGCAAATTAATTTGCTTACGTACATTTCATTTAACAGATCCATACGTAACACGTATACGTAGCTAGAACGGTCTGCAGCGCCATTCGCCAGATGGCATTGATATGCATAAATACATGTATACATACATGTACATATGTATGTATGTACATACGTACTATTCCGACTTTGGTCAACTAAGTTGCAATCAGAATTGATCGATTGCTTATCTAATGGTTTGGAATTATATAAATATAATGACTTGTTTTTTATTTTTCAATTATTCTGCCTTATCGTCAGCACAAATGGTAATTAGTCATGCCGAGCCAACCAATGCTTATAGCCCTCATTCTTAACAGTAATTAGGAATATATTTTTCATGTTTTTTTTTTTTTTGCTTTTAATGCACAGGAGATAATGTTGTTCTATATATTATTCTGTATACAGACAGCATAAGAGATAAAATTTCTTGGCTGTGAAACTTCTTCTATCTTTACTCGATGTTCGTATATGAAACGTATTTTTAGAAAAAACAGCTTTGCGCATCTCAATATACAATATAAAATATACACACACATTGAAATTATACAACTTTTAGTATCTTCTGGAAACGTTCGCACAATAAACATGTGCAGGGAACGTACATTGAGTTTAGCTGAATAATTATGAATAAAATCAATGTTTGAGTCTTATTAATAAACAAGCTGCACAATTAGAGACATATCGTTATCTATAGAGCAAAACAACTATTTGTAATAATTTGAGATTTTGGAAACTTTGAGGTAAGGGACCTAAAACTATTTCATAAAGTATATAATAAGGAAGAAAAACTGATATAAACATATAAACAGAACTTAAAAAGACTACAGACTTTATTCTCTTTCGCCAAAATTGTTTAAAATCCAATTGTGAATATCTAATATAATTAGGTATAGCCTATCCATTACATACAATAACTAGAAATATCAATTTTTTGAAAGACATGTATTACAAGTTATCCTAAAATGAATGTTAAAAAAAATTTTAATGAATTGAAAATATATATTGTCATCTAATTGTAGTACGTGAATAAAAAACACTTTGAAACCTTGTTTTGCTTTCATCTTTCATCTTACATCCGTGACATCGTCTACTCTGGCTCTGATCATGAATATAAATTTCCGATTATTTTGAGTTTAATTCGTTTTCTTTACCTTATGGAAATAATTCAAATGATTTATTTAACTATTCAGTGTGTAGTTTTTCATTTAGAGACCAATATAGAGACCAGTAAGAATTTATTACCTCTTGTTTCCATTACTTTCTAACAATATTGTTTCAAAACTTGTCTCTTCTTGAGCATTTGGTTTGAGTTTAGTTTCGCTTCCTCAAGGTTTATTTTTGGACTCTCGCTCGATTAGTTTGAGATCAGTGAGTCAGCTTTTGGCAACTCTGATATATCAACTGTGTAATTTATGAGGTGCAATTTAAAAAAAAATCTTTCCGCTGTTGGGTGAGGCGACGATGGCAGAGAGCATAAGCATCTTTGCCCCCCCAGGCGAAACGATGTTTGTGTGTTGCTTTTTCACTTTTTATTTTGTATTTGTTGTTTTTGTTTTTGTAGCAAGAACTTTCTCTTCTAATTGAAAGCAGTTCGATGAGTAGCGTTTGCCCCGAGGCCCAGAAGCTAGTACCCCAACTACTATGAATCGACGAATCAATGAAGTTGCCCAGCCATTTTCGCAGCCTCCGGCTATTTTATATCTCTGCTATACAGAAAGCAATATTACTGAAAATAAATAATAAACTTGTAGAAGAGTAAAAAAAAACAAGTAAGAAGGCTGTAGTCGAGACGGTTCGACTACGAGATCCCCTGAACCCTGCCAAAAAGTGATACTCTTCTTATTTACGCACTTATGAGCGCGCGCTCTGCTAACTGCGCAGTTGCTGCCGTGGCTTGGGGGTGGGCTGGGCTGAACTTTGGACGCTTATAACTCCATTTCTAGAAGGACGATCTTCAGGAAACTTTCGGAATATATTAAGAGCATCTAAATGTACTTATTTGCCAAATTGCAAGTCTCTAGTATTTGAAATGCGTTTTTTCAAATTGAGGGCGAAGGAGGCGTGGCATCCAAAATCTGAAAATTACATAATCTGCGTATTCATAATATCTATCTAAAAAAAATTAATTTATAGTCTCTAACTAAAACGGTGTAGAAGTTACGCCCAAAAAACCAAAAAAAATGTAAACGAATTTTCGATTTTTTATCGATAATTTGGAAATGTGATGAGTTATCGAAAAAACAAAACAAACTCGTACTGCGTAGCTAACATACGAGTATTCATGTAAAATTTCAGCTCTCTAGCTTTTGTAGTTTCCGAAATCTCGACGTTCATACGGACGGACGGACGGACAGACAGACGGACAGACGGACGGACGGACGGACGGACGGACAGACGGACAGGGCTAGATCAACTTATTTTTCGATGCTGATCAAGAATATATATACTTTATGGGGTCTGCGACTTCTCCTTCTGCCTGTTACATACATTTTCACAAAACTATTATACCCTGAATTCCCATTTTCAATGGGTTCAGGGTATAAAAAAAAATAAATAAACTGCTACTACGAGCAGCAGCAGCAGCAGCCGCCGCAACATCAGCAGCATCAGCAGCAGCAGCAGAAGCAGCGAGAACTGGTCGCTCGTCCGGCGTTGATCTTTTTCTTCTTTTGGTGAGCAACGGCGGCGTCGCGAGTTGTGGAAGTTTTTTTTTTTTTTTTAGTGGCATCGGTGTACTCTGTATGCTCCAGCTATGGCTGGCTCTGGCTGTGGCTCTGGCTCTGACTTTAGCTTTGGCTTTGGCTTTGGCATCTCAGTCTTTTTGGCTTCTAATGGTTGCTGTATGGTGAGAATCGATTTAGTTCGGTTTACGGCGATCAAAGATACAAACGCGAAAAAGTTTCTATTTTGTGTGCGGCGCATGGTATTCAAGTGTGAAACAGCAAACTGTGGAAGAGGAACAGGAAGAAAACCAACAACAACAACAACAACAACAACAAAAGCCACAAACAACAATCACATCGCGCATTGATCCAGTGAATATCTGTCGTCGCCCGTTCATGACACAGAAGCAGCTAACAAAAGTGATTAAAGCACATTTACCGCTACTTAATTGCAGCAGGTGTTAATCAATTTAGCTGCAAATTGAATTTAAGGTATTCAATATCAATTTCCGTTTTTCCCCCTCTCTCTCTCTCACTGTCTCTCTCTATCTCTCTCTTGCTTAAATATCATGAACATTGATTACGCCGGCTAATGGCCAACTTGCCACAGTTGGCTAAGTGAGCGTGTCCCAAACCATTCGAACAAATCGTTTCGACTCTCGCCGGCAAATGCCTCTCTAAGCCAACCAATTTCCTGACTGATTCAACTGCTGCAAGGCCGCTGTCGTAGACAAAGAACCGTCTTATGCAAAATATTGGCCTTTTGCATTAAAGCCCAAATAATAAATCAGTTAAAAAAAAAAAAAAAATTTTTTTAAATTTAAAAATTTATTTAAAGTTAATATGAAACAAGTAAGAAGGCTCTAGTCGAGACGGCTCGACTACGAGATCCCCTGAACCCTGCAAAAAAGTGATACTCTTCTTCTTTACGCACTTATGAGCGCGCGCTCTGCTAATCGCGCAGTTGCTGTCGTGGCTTGGGGGTGGGTTGGGCTGAACTTTGGACGCTTATAACTCCATTTCTAGATGGACGATCTTGATGAAAATTTTAGAGTAGATTAGGAGTATCTAAATCTATATATGTGCCGAATTGCAAATCTCTAGTATTTGAAATGCGTTTTTTTTTAATTGGGGGCGAAGGGGGCGTGGCATCTAAAATCTGTAAATTACGTAATCTGCGTATCCATAATATCTATCTAAATAATCAAATTTGAAGTCTCTAGCTGAAACAGTGTGGAAGTTATGCCCAAAAAAAAAAAACCTAAAAAATGGAAACGAATTCTCGATTTTTTATCGATAATTTGGAAATGGGATGAGTTATCGAAAAAAACAAAATAAACTCGTACTGCGTAGCTAACATACGCATGTTCATGTGAAATTTCAGCTCTCTAGCTTTTGTAGTTTCCGAAATCTCGACGTTCATACGGACGGACGGACGGACGGACAGACGGACAGGGCTCAATCAACTTATTATACCCTGAACCCATTGAAAATGGGAATTCAGGGTATAATGGTTTTGTGAAAATGTATGTAACAGGCAGAAGGAGAAGTCGCAGACCCCATAAAGTATATATA
This sequence comes from Drosophila koepferae, assembly GCA_030914345.1. Classification (NCBI taxonomy): domain Eukaryota; kingdom Metazoa; phylum Arthropoda; class Insecta; order Diptera; family Drosophilidae; genus Drosophila; species Drosophila koepferae. The sequence goes on along the minus strand of JAUESR010000197.1, from coordinate 11,302,838 downwards.
TTCTTGATCAGCATAAAAAAATAAGTTGATTGAGCCCTGTCCGTCTGTCCGTCCGTCCGTCCGTCCGTCCGTCCGTCCGTCCGTCCGTCCGTCCGTCCGTATGAACGTCGAGATTTCGGAAACTACAAAAGCTAGAGAGCTGAAATTTCACATGAACATGCGTATGTTAGCTACGCAGTACGAGTTTATTTTGTTTTTTCGATAACTCATCCCATTTCCAAATTATCGATAAAAAATCGAGAATTCGTTTCCATTTTTTAGGTTTTTTGGGCATAACTTCCACACTGTTTCAGCTAGAGACTTCAAATTTGATTATTTAGATAGATATTATGGATACGCAGATTACGTAATTTACAGATTTTAGATGCCACGCCCCCTTCGCCCCAATTAAAAAAAACGCATTTCAAATACTAGAGATTTGCAATTCGCCACATAGATAGATTTAGATACTCCTAATCTACTCTGAAAATTTCATTAAGATCGTCCATCTAGAAATGGAGTTATAAGCGTCCAAAGTTCAGCCCAACCCACCCCCAAGCCACGGCAGCAACTGCGCAGTTAGCAGAGCGCGCGCATCTAAGTGCGTAAAGAAGAAGAGTATCACTTTTTTGCAGGGTTCAGGGGATCTCGTAGTCGAGCCGTCTCGACTAGAGCCTTCTTACTTGTTTTATGCTGATCAAGAATATATATACTTTATGGGGTCTGCGACTTCTCCTTCTGCCTGTTACATACATTTTCACAAAACCATTATACCCTGAATTCCCATTTTCAATGGGTTCAGGGTATAAAAATTGTTGCTCATATTTATTGAACGAATGGTTCATATATTATTTATATTATATAATAATATATATTTTGTTAGTCTCTATTACACAATATCTTTATCAAGCATATTAACAAAATGCTATATAGAAATAATTATGAAAGTCTACGGAAAATGGTTTACCTTGACACTTGCACAAGGGACGTGGAATAATAAAATAGAAATTAATGATGGTTATGTATATGTATATATGTACATATCTAATTTGATTTATGCACACACATCAATGATTCTCAGGAACATTGATGCGATTTCATACTTTAACAGGCGCTTGACCTTTTCTGGAATGTTGTAGTCGATGGCAACAACTGCTTAAGTCGTTTATGCTATACACACAGATATAGTCTATTGAGTTGCTCTGATTCAATGGACATTATTTATTTGTATCAGCTAAGCAACTCAATAATAATTTACATTCAAGTATAGTATATGTATAAATATATATAGTATCTTAGAGGTATATTACGTATGTATGATGATTTCAGTTGAGATAATCATCTCCTATCTGGCTTTGTCTCCATACATAAATATTTCTTTGGCACGCTCAGTTAACAAAATGATAAAAATTTGTTCGATATTCCTACTAAAGACGTAGTTGATCGAAAACTATTATATAGAGACTTGAATAAATTTATATTAAAACAGAATTTGAATTTGGAATTATAGTAGAGTTACAGTAATATATATATTTCTATGTACATACATATGCGATAAAATATATACTATATACCAATACTTTTTATTTACTATATATTAATGGCATGACTGAAAAAAAAACTGTATATTACACAGTTGTTGCGATAGACCGCATTAAAGGTAAACGTGACACTATGTTGACTTGTTGAATTCCAATATTTTACAGACAAATCACTGTGGATATAATTCGAATATAATTGAAATAAAACCCATCAATAATGGAATGAGTAACAGGCAAGATTCCATTTATTTCTTGATCTGCACGGTTAGTTGGTAGTTTGATCAGACGTAAGTCCCTATAAAAATTTAAAGTCTTTTCCCATTTACAATATTGTTACGTGTTCACATATCCACTGAATAGCATATAGACTATATGGGATCTTTGCATAAGCTGAACAATTTGACTCGTCGAATCAGTATATATTACATGTAAACAGGAAAATTTGTCGCTCATAGCCGAAAGTTAAAATGAAATAAAATGTTTTAGAATATAAATGAAATTGAATTGAATATATAATATATATAATATATATATATATATATATATAATATATATATATAAGAAATCATTTATACAGTTACACAAAATAGTTATTAAATAAATAAATGCGCATGCCTACATATTTACCTCAATAATAAAAACACTGGCCTGCATTTCCACACAATAATACATTTTGTAAGGGGCTGATGTAATTTGTCACAATATCAGTCACATCTATAGCTATACCAATAACAACAACAATAACTATCGGCATTACATTGATGATTTGCAATAATTATAGTTAATTTGCGCTTTTATTGATTCAAAGTGGGATTTCCTCGCTGCAGAGCTAATTTCAATAAATTATAACGCTCGACTAGAAATAGCTCGACTAAAAAATACCCTTTATTGGGTTGCATGAAGGCAAGCAAACAAAGATCATAAATATATTTGTAATTAAATTTGCATCTGATTGAAGAAATTTTCTGGTACCTTCCAAACTTCAATCTATCTCGCTCTCTCTTTCTCTCTCTCTCTCCCTCACTCTCTCTCTCTCTCTCTCTCTCACTCAAATAAATTTATCCATAGAATTTGTAAAAAATATAATACAATAGTAGTGCATTCTGAAGTCTTGCGACTATTTAAAATAATTAGTAATTACTTCTCGAAATTAGTAAAAGTCATAATTTAAATTATCATTTACATATAATAATTAATATATTTTATATCTTTTTTTTTCTGAAAATCATTAAAGCCAACAGAATTCATGGTATTCTCTATATAAATATTGCTTGATTTTATATGTATATTATTATAAGAAATATGTACATAAATATTATAATATATACATACATAATATATTAAATATAAGTACTAAATAATTAAAATATATAGAGTATATACCGACAATAATAATGTAATAATAATTATTTTCTCTTTGTTTATGCACAGGTAACAGGTTAGAGAATATCTTAAATTCAGATTTTCCTTGGCACTGAGGTAATTTTACAGATTTAGCAGCTTCTGGGCATTGCGCTGACACTTGCCACATGAGGCGCAAAGTTGTTATGCTGCGGTTGGCGCTGCTGTTGATGCTGCTGTTGAGTCTGCTGCTGATGGCGGAGTCGAGTGCCGGCCAGGAGCAGGAGAAATCTGTGGGATATGCTGACAACAAACCGCCCACTCATGAGTTACCTCGGCCATTAACCATACCGGCAGAGCTGACATACGGCCAAGGCCAACGGAGACCACGTTCCCGTCGTCTCACTCTGATGGATGTGGCGCTGCAGCAGAGCGTGCAGCAAGGACTCAATGCCATGGCCGACCTCTACGGCAGAATACAGCCGCAAATGCTGCTTAATGGTGTGCGATATGCTACTTTTATTGCTGCAACTACATTTGCAACTATTCCTCATTTCTGTTCTCTGTCCTTTTTTTTGTTGTTTTTTTTTTTGTTTGCTTTCAAGGTCAAACGCTGCAGGACAATCATCCAGCTGCACTGCTCTCCCGCTTCAATGCGCCCAATGCAGAGTCGGAGCAACGCGAGATGGCCGCCTATGCAACCATCGAAGCCACCAAGGCATTTCGTCACAAGTAAGTTCTCCAGACCGCCCAACGGGTGGGTGAGTGGTTAAGCGTGTGTGTGGGTGGCTGGTTGAGTGGGTGAGTGGTGTCATCATAGATAAATATATCATATGGCTTTGCCACATGCACAAAGTTATTGGCAATGAAAATGAGAAATTTTCACTGGAAAATACAAATAATTAGAAAAGGCATAAATCACTCAAAAGAAAGCAATGATGGTGCACCAATTCCAATATATTCAGATATATTTTTACACTCATAGATTGGGAATTTAAATTTGAGTTTGGTAGCCTAAATAAAAAACACATCTTATGTATAAATCAGGAAAATCTAGTTCTTCTCTAGTTTAAAAGCTAAAAACTTAAAAATAAATGTAATGAACTAACTAATAATGATCTGAAAAATGTTACCCCACTTCGGAGGGCGTGGCATTCCTAATATACCCTGAAATTTCCAATGTTTGGAGCGCAAGTCTAACAATGTTGTAATTTTACTCTAGACTTCTTCTACGAATTGGCCCAAAAGCGTGTTATCTACAATTTTAAAATTCAAATTTCAAAATTTAACGAATAAGTAACTGTGAACCTCTTCTACAGATTTATCAGGAGTCATATATGTGCCTCTAAAGGGGCCAACAAATTGGCAAAAATACAACTATCTATCCTTTGGAGCAAGATCTTTTAAATGGATTAGTTAAGCTTTTGCATATTCCTTATATACTGAAAGGCAAAAGATTTATGAAAGAATATGCAGAAATTTAATCGTTTCGTTTTTGAACATGTATATGTACATTTCGTATGGCATTTTAAAATGTGTCTCAGAATATTTCCTTGCCTGAAAGGTATAAATTTTTAATTTATTTTCTGCTCCCACTGAAAATTTTGAAAACAATAAAAATATTTATATATATATATATTTTTTTTTAATATTATATATATTATTAGTATATTTTAATCATCATTAAGTTTTATGCAGTTGTTCTAGTTGTTGCCCTCACCTTTATCGCAATATATTTCCAATTCTAAACTATAATTTAAGTGAATTTTCGACTCAGACTTCAGAAAATTGTTTATTAATAATTCGTATTATTATACCATGCTCATACATATATGCTGAATCCTATTTAAGCACATTTGCTGCAAAATTTACTAATTGTCCTGCAGCAAATATACAAAAAGAAAATCCGTTAGCTTCAATATTTAATTTATTTCATATTCGTTTATTATGAATACTCCACATCTCTTGACATGTCTCACAGTTGGCAAAAGTTGTTGCGCCTGGAGCGAATCTAATGCAAAAATAGAAGAGAAAAAACAATATATCGATTATCAGAGCATATGATTTGAGGGGAGTGCCCCACCCTGTGGCCATAAGAGCGGTAACTTTCTCGCTTGATTAACGAGTTCTACGACTCCATGGCAGCCATGGCACCCATGGCTAATGAGTTGGACTTGAAGTGCGCTGACAAAAGTGCTCCGAAATGTGAGCTGTAGTTGGTAGTGCCACTGGCAGGAGGAGAGGGGGAGTTGGGCTGCAGAGACACCCGTTAAATTGTATCTAAATCGACATTCAGCGACTGTTGCCGTGACTGCTGCTGAGAGTCAACTTTCACTTTGACATTGAAATGCCACATAATTGCCAAGACAGCAGCAGCGTCGCCGTCGCGTCGTCACGGTCTGGACCCGGCTCGGCCATTTTGGAGCTAAGCCAAATTGTGTGATAGCAAAAGCTAAATTAAAGGTGGGCAGGGCTGGGCCAGTGGCTAAGCTGAGCTGAGCTGAGCGCTGATTGCTGGCCAGTGCAAAAGTAAATGACCTCTTTGGACAACGGCAACGGAAATAGCGCTCGCTGCTGTAGTTTTTCCAGTTTGCACGTTTTCACTTTTCACAACAGGTTCAGGTGCGAGTCAGCCTGGCTGACTTGGCCTGGCTCTATACAGCAACAAATATAGCAACAACATAAATACAAATAAAATCCGTACAATTTTCCACACATAAACAGCATTCAAGTGAAGCTACAACAGAACTTTCACTTAAAGACAGATACAATTACAAAATACAAATACACTCACACACACACAGGTGTGCAGGTGCAATGAGCCAAAGCTGCCCAAATACTTTTATGTAATTGCGAATCACCTGCGCTGCCCAATGAGCTGGCAACAAAAGTCATTCAAACCATAAAAGCAAAGATGCCCCGACTTTACCTCACTTCTTGCCAATTCGGTTACTAAAGCTTAGAGGGTATCTACTCTTCGATCAGTTTGCCCCAGAAAAAATTACGAAATATTCGATACGTTTGCTTCAATTAAATATCAGCTGCTGCCTTCTCATTACTGATGATGTGACCAAGAGTTGGCGCATTCATTAATATTGCCAAAAGCAGTTATTTGGCCAAATTAGAAGAAAGCGAGCGAATGTGAGCGACGCCAATTATAAAGCCACATATGTATTGGGTAGATTGTTTATGGGCAAACGTTAGAAATAATATGGAGAAAAACGCATGACGCTTTCCTATTTAACTCTGTCGCTCTGCCCCTCCGTCTCCCAATAAGTCTCAGCTTCAGTCGCAGTCGCAGTCGCAGTTGCCGTAGCAGTCGCAGTGTCCGTCTCAGTATTTGCAATTTGATTACATCAAATGGCGACGACAACAACAGCAGCAAGAAAAAAAAAAAAACAACAACAAAAGGTTCGCCGGCCACTTTTATGCCAAAGAAAGATACAAACACAAATAAATAAAAATACAAATATAAAAGAAACACACACAAATACAAATACAAACTACAAGACGCGACTTTCGATTTCTACAAGCCTCACGAATTCGGCCTCAAGCAACAAAGGCGTATGAAAGCATAAATATACACATATAAAGACATCTGCATATATGTATGTACTATATGTATATATAAAATATATATTCATTTGTATTTGTTTTGTTGCGAAGCTGCTGAGGTCATTGAACGCGACTTCAAATGCGGCTGCGACTGCGCTTTACATTTCTGTGTATTTATAAATACATACATACATATATTTATGTATGTCTATCAGAGATTGCGTATACGGCTCGTTGTCTAAGGTAAAGGGCGATGAGCGCTGTTTTTTTTTTTGGAAATCAAGTAAATGAAGTCAAATGAAAATAAGAAAATTGTGATACGCTGAGCTTTAGAGCAGGTATTTTTCACTTTCACCTCACTGAGTGTAGCGTAATATAACGACTATAGGATACCCTTCAATGCTATGTTAGCAAATGCTTGAAATTTCTAGAATGCATAACGAAAAAAAGAAAAGGAATTGAAATAAAAATTTTGAAATTTTCGCCTCTGAGTTTTTATTTAATTTTTTATTTGTCTCATTTCATGAAAATTATTCTATTAAAATTTTGTAATCCCATTTTAAATTTATTTTTAAACTTTAAACTTTTGTTTGGCATTTATTTATATATGCATCTATTAATACAAATTGATTCATTTTCCAAACATGTTTCTTCAAATTAATTGTGTCAATTTATAATATTATTTGTTATCTTTGTATTTTTCTGTTGTTATTTTTTTTTTGCATACTGATTTATTTTCAAGTCTTTATTTCGTGTTTAATATTTGCTGTTTCCTTAAACTAACAACATATCTAGATTTAAAAGATCTAAAATATACAAACTTTCACTGATCTATAATTGATGTTTAAGATTATTGTAGTCTGCTTGTTATTGGTTTCTTTTTTCAAAAATATATATCATTTTTATCTATCATCTTGCTGCATATCAAATAAAGAGCTTTTATCACAAATTAATATTGACAACAAGAACAAGAACTTTCTTCTTTTTGTATAAATTATGTTTAACTTCTTTGTTTTCTATATCCTTAAAAAAAAACATATATATATTTGTGAAAATATAAACATTAACGTTCGCTAAAACATTTCTCAAATCTATTTAAAGATATATATTTAGCAACACAAAAAAATACTCAACACAAAGTAATTAGATTATAAAATGTTAAAACAGCTTTAATAATTTTTTTTATTTGTCTATCTGAATTTATCATAACGATCTTATTATTATTATTTTTATTAAATCTTGTACATATCTTTTGATATCTTATTTCTTAATAAGAACTACATGATCAATTAGAAGTCTTTTGCTAAACATCGCAACGCTCATGATTAATTAATTATACCCCAGAGAAAGGGTAGAAACCTTGCTGTAAATGGAAAGCCAGAGCGACTAAATTAAAGTCAGCTGCTGGCGTTTTGATTTCGTATGCGTTTTCCCACAAAGCGTATACACACTCACACTCACACACACACATTCAGAGTACACCAATGAAAACGCAACTTGGTTTAATTTGTTGGTGGATCCCTCATCTTGCGACGAACTCGTTTGGGTCGATGTTAGCTCCCAACTTCGTGCAACTTGAACGTTTTATAAATAGATGCCGCTAACGCTTGTAGTGAGCACTTGAATACAAAGTTTGAACGTAGCCATGTCGGCGACATCCACACGGCAAGGATTGGGATGAGCTAACCAGAAGTATTGTCTCCTCCTTTTAGCTTCCAGCACATCGATGAGCTGGCACGGCAATCGCATGCACACAAAATCTCATTGCGTCGCACTGCCCTAGAGGGCCTATGCCCGGTTCGGGATCCTCCACCATGCATGCCGGCAGCGGAACGCTATCGGACACACGATGGCACTTGCAATAACAAGCGAAGACCGCGCTGGGGCGCTGCACAGATGCCCTTCAATCGGTTCTTGCCGCCCGAATATGGTGATGGAGTGGACAGCGTTCGCAGCTCTACAGATGGCAGCACTTTGTCCTCATCGCGATTTGTCAGCCTGCTGGTGCATGGAGCAAGGGAAGGCGAGGCACCTTTGACTCTAATGATAGCGCAGTGGGGCCAAATGCTGGATCACGATATGACCTCCACAGCGCAGCCGCGGTAAGAAAAGTGAGTGTAAGCTAGAATGTTAAATTCAGCTTCGATTTTGGTTTTTCCTCTAGTTCGCTTAATGGCTCCATACCCAGCTGCTGTGGCGGCAAGGACTTTCATCCATCGTGCTTTCCCATCAAGGTACCACTGGATGATCCCTGGCTGTCGCCACTTAAAGTTCGCTGTCTGGAGTTTCTGCGTTCCGCACCGGCTCAAAGACGCGACTGTGTTTTGTCCTGGCGAGAGCAAACCAATCAGGCCACATCCTATATCGACGCTTCACCGATTTACTCAAACAGTGCAAAATCCTCGGATAATGCCCGTATTTTTCGCAACGGCCTGCTGATATACGGCCGCGGCAATCCGGCCGAAGATGTGTGTCAACGTGGCGCCATTGCCACGCAATGCATCAGAGCTGGCGACGGACGCAGTGGCGAGCAGCCTGGTCTCCTGGCCATGCACCATGTGTGGGTGGGCGAGCACAATCGCATTGCCATGGAGCTGAGTGAGCTGAATCCACACTGGAGCGACGAGAAGATCTACCAGGAGACGCGCCGTATTATCGGCGCCATGTTTCAACACATCACATATCGAGAGTTTCTGCCAGTTGTACTGGGCCAAGAGGTGTGCAAGCTGTTTGACTTGCAGCTCATGAGTACCGGCTACTATGAGGGCTACGATCCAAAGGTCAATCCGACTGTGGCCAATGCATTCTCCTCAGCAGCATTTCGTTTTGGCCACTCCCTAGTGCAGAATTCGTACATGCGCTGCGATCGCCATCACAACGTGATCAACAACAGTTAGTCCTAATGATCTAATGATCGATATATATGATTTTAGGTAATCTAATTGAATTCAATCTGCAGATGTTAGCTTGCATGAGGAGTTTCAGATTGGAGACATTGGAACTGCGGGCTCACTGCATCGCCTGCTACGCGGACTGGCATCCCAACGAGCGCTCAAGCGAGACGAGTTCATAACTCCCGAGCTGACCAATCATTTGTTCCAAACGCCGGGATTTCCCTTTGGTCTTGACCTGGCTGCCATCAATATCCAACGTGGCCGTGATCACGGCTTAGCTCCATACACTGCGTGGCGAGTTCCTTGTGGTCTCAGCCCGATTCAGAGCTGGGATGAATTCGGTAATGTTGTTCCCCACTTTGTCATTCAGCATATTTACTCCAGATTTCTCTCCATCTATCTCTGCCATAGCCAATGTGGTCGGTCCAGAGTCAGCGAAGCGAATTGGACACGCTTATCGCAGCGTACACGACATCGATCTCTTTGTCGGCGGCATTGCGGAAAGGCCTGTAATAGGTGGACTGGTGGGCCCAACTTTTGCATGCATCATAGCACAGCAGTTTAGCAACTCGCGACGTGGCGATCGTTTCTGGTATGAGAATGGCGGTTTCGAGAGCTCCTTTACACCAGCTCAGCTCCATTCGCTCAGAAGAGTCTCGCTGGCACAAGTCTTATGCCGAGCAGTGGGCGGTGGGACTTTTCAACCACATATTTTCATACCCGCTGAGTTTACAGACAACGAACGCCAGAGTTGCGGAACTGGCATACTAGGATCCATTGATTTAAGCCCTTGGCTAGAGCAGGATCCATTCTTGCCGGCTAAGCAGCAACCCGAACACGTTTTTAACATCGTACAAACGGAATTATCTCAAAATGAAATGGGTATCATGCCAATTTTTAAGGAAGATAAGGCTGGATTTTCCAACCGTGTGAAGCCAATGCAGCCTCATGTTGACCTTAGCGTCAACTCGGCGACAGGCTTCCTCCGACCGACGAACGCAAATATAAGCAAGATAAACGACAAACTGGACCTTAAACGTAAGACATTGACCATAACCAAGACGAAGACAGGGAACAACAACAATAGAAATCCAACCCCAACCCGGGGAGTTAACAATAAGTTAGACAAATCTCCTAAAATCACTATTAACATAAAGAACGTAAACGTTAGAAAACCTGTAGCTACAAGTCCGAAGCGCACAGTGATTATAAATAATATACCCCTTGAGCTACGCAGCGCCGGCGATGGTAATATAACATCATCGGCAAAGACAAATGACGAAATAGAGACGACAAATAAAGACAGAGAACTGCAGATTACAGAATTACCAGAATTCCGAGATATCGACGATGTACAGGAAATGAGCTTGGAGTCCGACATGACTGTGACTACTGACCAATCGGAAACTACAACTGAAAGAACAGCACAAGACCTTAACGAAGGCGGTGCACTTGATCCACTAAAACAAAACCCTGCAGACCTTAGCAATGTAAAACGCGTGCAGCGTCAAGTGAAAAATACGAACAAAGCGGACGTCGTACCCGACACTAAACTCTTGCACGGACAACGTAATCATACGACAACCCATGAGACACCGACAAAGACAATATGGAAGACAACGGCAAGCAATCCCCGTAGTCGCACAACTAAATCCTCCAAAATTTCCAAGACAACAAAACGGGGAGTGGAACTGCGCAGCCATTACCAAAGTAGACCTCTCTACCCTCAGAAAGTAGTTGTGAACGGACCCAACACAAACGACCAATACGAAATTGAGATTAATATACGACAGACAAACAAAAGTCCAGTCACAAGACCCCTTGCCGCGGAGTATACTGACTACACGACATCGACCATTTACAGACCCTACAACAACTACGAAAATAGCTACGCTCCTCAGTTCTTGGACTATGCCAGTACAACACCCAGTTACGGTTATTATTCCACGCATAGGGACACCATCCCGCAGTTACAGAAAACAAAGCCGCCGACTATAATTTATTTGAACGACAACGATGACAAACGTACCACAACCCGTGCACCGAATATTTTTCAAAACTTTTTAAATTTTGCCACCAACACATTTAATCCGAATGCCAACAGACAACCAACACAATCACCAATTTCATCGATCCATCAAGAGCGACCCTATCAGGAGACTCATATAATAAATAGTCCCATCAGCAGCTCTCACAGCATAGCCAGCCCAGCACATTATGCTCCACGCCCACCTCTGTCGCAAACCCACTCAACTTCGAGCAGTTCGCAAATTGGGGGAAATCTACAAAATAATTATCTGCATGCAACTAGTTCGGCCGTTAGTGCTGGGAACTATGGCAGCATTTCTGGTGTGGCCAGTGCGAATGGTGCAGACAGCATATTTAGCTTTAATATACGTCCTCGTCCAGATAATAATCCAGTTTTTAGCTCCTACCCACGTCCGCAGAGCTTGGGTGGCAGCTACGGCTTCGCCTCACAGTCGCCTTACAAACCAGACTACCAACAAAGCCACAACGAACTTTATTACGATCGTGAGCTAACACAAAATCAGAGTCCTTTCTCCACCGGCTCTGTAGCGGGTCATCGACCACTGACACAGACACAAACTTACTATGCACGTACACAGGAACGGAAGGACTTAGGGAGTAACATTAACGAAGTTTCGAGTACGGATCACAAACTGGACATTATTAAAGAATACGATTCCTTGAGTCGCACACTAAGCAATATTACTACAGATGACATTACGGACGATAGCACTGACGATTATACTTACGACGATGACGAATTGAGCAAAATCCTTGACTTTACTAAAGGAAGGAAGCCGATAGATAAACTGACTGCATCTCATGACAATAATAAGGAAAATAACCAGACACCGAAAAACTCAACTGCAACCACACTGAACACGACTTACCTGGACGATAACTTCGTATTTCCCATGCTGGAGAACAAAACACAGACAACGTACGTGACAGAAATGCCTAAGCCAATGATGAGCACCTCCAGCCGTAGCACATCCAATAGCAAAATTACAGTTTTTTCGGACAGCGTAGGCAAACAGCTGGGCAGTAGCATCTTAGCCGAGGCCGAGGACTATGACGAGCGATCAGCAGGAGCTAGTGCAATTATTAAGCAGTTGACCAATGTGGCCTTTGCCCCGATTACCGTGCTGACAAAACCAGACAGGTAAGTCAAGCCTGACTTGTAATAGAATTAATGCAGGTAAAATTCTAAATATATTTATAGACCGGACAATTGGGTAATATTCAACAAAACAAATGAAGAGCCACCCCTTCCACAGCCGCCAACAGTGAGTTCTGGGCTAGGCGTTGAGCCCGCCGCAGAGATTCCAATGCCGTTTCATATTGTGCGGGAAAAGAATATGCGCGAGGCAGCAGTTCCAGGTGCAGATAAAACATCACAAAATGATACTATTAAAATGAGCACTGGAAATTAGAAATGGCATATTATACCTTATCTATTTATTGCATTTAATTAAACATCAATTATACAATTTAGCTAAATTTGTGTTAATCATTATATTTTAAGATTGAATTTTGGCGCCAATTCGTGTTGCCAGATAGCAAAAACCCAATTACTTGTATATTTATCGATAAGTGAAATACGATGGGTACACATTTATCGGCTAGCCGCCACCATTACTATCCACAAACTGCATAAACTGAATAAACGAAAAATTGTTCGCTTCCAATGTAAAAGTTTATTTAAAAAAGACTGCAAGAAAAGCAAACGGGACTCTATGAGAGTGGCGGCGCGTCACAGCCGTCGCTAAATCCTGTGCTTAAACTGCTTTTCGATTTCTATGTTGTCAGCCCGTTGTTGCCGTAGTAGGTAAAAAAAAAATATTAAGTCTGATATTCGAGTCTGTGAGGCAATGGAGACTGATTACCAAAATTACGTGGAGTCATTGTCGGGAGTATCCTCAGATGACGATGACATGTCCACGGTGGATAGTTCTGATGAGGCCGAAGAGCCGACCAACTCGCACAACCATCTATTACAGCCGGAATCGCGAACGCGAAACTTGGTGCAAATGTTGTACGATAGAGAGGTACATACATATGTATTTAAGCTTTATAAATAAAAATATCTATGAGCGGGCCAACAAATTGCATTCGTATTGATACAATTATATATTTGAATAGCGCACAGGATTTTTCTCAGGTCGATCTCGAGCAGGCCAAAGACAGAAACTTCCTTATGAACAGGTGCCAAATAGGTTAAAACTATATCTCAAGGACGTATTGGCCAGCAATGCGTTGGATGGGTAAGCACACTCTAGGAGGGAGGAAGGCAGTTCCAGTCTCAAATCTCAAGACTCGCTCTATGTTAATTTCTTACAGGCACATATTTATGGGCCTCACTGCCTGCGGGCAGTACATGATCAGCCATCGAGTTGTATGCAACGACAACACTTCGCTCAACCATTACTCTTTTAATGTAGGCTACAAATACACGTAAGCAATGCGAACTTTATGCAAGGATAGTCTCACGGACATATTCAACTTGTTTTTTTCTTCTGCTATAGTCTTTACTTTTGGCTCTTCCAACCGTACAAGAAACTGCGATATTTTTTCTCGCGCCGTCTATTCGATGATCATGTGGTCGATAATCTGAAATCGGTCACCATGACGCAGTGGAAGAATGCGGACAAGCAAATTCTGATTGTACACGGTGCGGCAACGGAGGAGAGCGAAGAAAGCTATATAACATATGTCAAAGTTCCTAAACTTGGTTGTTTGGAGTGCAAAAAGCTTTGCGATGACGGTCCATGTAAATATAATATAACCATAATAGTCATGGAATTATCCAAATAATCAATTTTATATATGCTCAGATTCCTTTTACAACGCACACTGTCTCAGTTGTCATTTGACAGTGCACACAAAGTATTCCTCGACCGAAACGGATCCCCGTTTCGATCCGACAATAAATCTGCTTTGCCCCGAACGCATTCTCATCATCTCGAATGGATTCATGCACATGCTGCGCATCGATGTGGACACGCCGGTCGTACCCAACAGCAGTAGCTTGCCACAGCAAAACTTTAACCTGCCCTGCACCCAACACACCTTGTTTCTGCCCCGTACTCCGCTACCCAATGAGGAGGATCGCTGTTCTGTGCCATTTACTGGCTCCGAGGCGGACAGCGAGCACAGTGTGGTAGCTCGCATCATTGCGGACTTCAGTGATATTGAAACTGATCATACTCAGCGCAACAATAACAACAGTAACAATAATAACAACATCAACGAAACTCAACAGCGCACCAGCACAGAGCACAATACCAATGTCTATGAAAAGTTAATTTTCTCCTCGAACTGTGGCAACGCCTTGGCATCGTCCAGCATGACCCTGTTGGAGACCAGCTTGCCAGTGGCGATGCAAAATGCAGTTGGCACCAATGATTCCAGCCAATCGAGGAGACGCAATCAGCGCATTGTCACAAAATCGTATCGCAACGGTATAACTACTATTGATATGCAAGTAAGAATAAAATGCGATTTTCGCAATTTCAATATCATTAAATAATATATTCTTTACAGCACACATCGACTTCGAGTTCAATGACGGATAAATCAAATGCGTACGAGTTTTCCGAAGATAACGAAAAGTGTGAGAAGATTTCCATATTTCGCAAACGCCGGCTGGCTGACAAAAAATACGAGTTCTCGGAGGACAACTCTGAAAATATTATCCCGTTCACAAAGATACGTTCGGCAGGACGAACGACGTTTAGTCCATCAACTACCAGCTCAACCGCTCAACGTAGTTTGCATCGATTTTCGCCAACGGCACATTATTTTCACAACTCTCCCTGTGCTTCACCCTCATCCTCTCCACATCCGGCACAGCCTTCACATACTCCGCCACCGCCTTTGCACTTGGGATTTCGTTCGCCGCCTTCTAGTTCGAATTTAATGCGGTCGCCCAGCCGTAATGCAAATGCAGCCACAGTAGCTGCTCAAATTTACAATCAAAAGTCCCCGCCATTGTCTCAGGCGACCCAACAGATGCTCAGTTATAAGCCCGTTGGACCTTTGGGTGCATTATCGCCATTACAAGTATCTATGGCAAAACGCTTCGAAATTGGAGGATCGATGTCGCCAAGCGCAGGCTTGTCATTTTTATCCCCGCGACGTGATGAGCAACGCATTGTTGAAATGCCAGTTCAGGGTGGAGTTATGCCGGAGAAGCCGGTGTGCACCAAGAAGCTGCGACGTCGCTATGTAGATGAAGACGATGCCACCTCAGTGATTACTAGTGAGGAGGGTAAGCTAAAATCTATTATATAATATAAAACTTAAGAGTGGTAAACAAAAATTAATATTCTGATTCACATCCAGACGACTGCATCTCACCAGGCTATCACACCTCGCTTCCCATGGAGGTGCATGGCTCTTGCTACTCGGAAATGCAAATGATTTCGCATGCATCGTATCAACGCTTGCGGTGCAACAGTGTGGTTATCACGCAACACTCCTTTGATCTTGAGACTTTCACCTATTATGTGATAAGCATGCTCTGTCAGAAGCATCAGAAGATCTACAATGTATTTTATGACTGGGCATACGAGTTCATCAATGTGTGTCCACTCAGTCAGACCATTAGCTGCATGCTAATGGCACAGTTCTCAGCACGAGATCAAATGCCAACATCTCCAATCAATTGCTTGTACTGCACGGGACGCATGGGATGTGTCTTCCACAATAGGCAGTACGAGTGTCGTATTCTTTTCACATGGAATATGGAGAGTGGACAATGGAAAGTATTAGACTATGGCGAACTCAAGGAGATGCACGAACTGTTTAGCCCACTACGACGACTGGGAAAAACTCGTTTAACCTTTGCTCAGGTTGCCAGGCAGATGGCAAAGGAAATGGCAGACAGCTTGAGCCGACTGCCTGATTATACCTCGAATTTGAGAGTTCTCAACGCAGACATAAAGAAGTCCAAGTCATCTATTTGCGATTTGGACAACATGGTTGAGTTTCATCTGAAGCGCACGAATAACGAAGTGGTCTAATCAGCTGAAACCTATTCATGGCTACGACGAACGTAGATACAAATAGTTCAGTTGTGCCACAATCCTCGCCACGTGCAAGTGCATCTAGTTCAGTTTTCAAAACTTTATAATTGTGCTGTATTTAATTTTAAAATAGTTTTACTCTTAGTAGTGCAACGAAACGCTTTTAAAAAATGTTATAATGCGTCCTAGTTTTGACTGAAGTCGTTTAATTCAACTACGAATTGTAGTTAGTTATACGGCATACATACGATAACGCCTATGTATATATTAATATACTTTTGATATTTCATATAATACTACATTCTACATAAAAATTAGTTAGGAACACATGAAGAACGGTTCTAGTTATTTGCGCATCTCCTAAAGGTTGGCGTCAATATACGAACTGAATAATCTTATAATTCAAACTTGAGTGAGTAATATTTTGTGGCGGTTATATGGCCAATACAATGCTAAGTTCATGACAACCTATATTAAAAAATAAACTATATTTCCTTTAAAAATATATTATATATAAATTGTTTTATTGAAAGTACAATCGATTAAAAGCTATATAAAAATATAATTAGTTTATTTTCTCTGATGATAGTAATATTACTGATATTACTTACAGTATATCATTTTTATTACTCTTTTTTTTTGTTTTGTTAATTTGATAATGATCGAGTACGTTTTGGCACCAAAGATACTTCCGTCATTGGAACTTGAGAGGAATTTGACCTGGTTGGGAATCCAGATTGCTTCCGTTTGTGTCTAAATCTATGGAAATATATGAAGCTTAGAACAATTCATTACTAAAAAAACTCACCTGTCAACTATATCATTTAACACATCCTTCTTCAAAAGAGTTACTATAAACAGAATCACACCTTGTCCAGAAGTAAGTGAATCAAGAGCTCTGATCCACATTCGATTGACGGCAGTAAATTGAAGTAAATAAGACGATATTTCAAGAATCCAGATCACGCCCACAATTATGAATAGCCGAAAGAACATTTTGAAACTAAAGAAAAGAAATTTTAAATTTATATGATAATAAAATGGCATTAAAGCTTACTTAGTCAAATTTCTTAAGTTACGCTGGCATTCCAATAATTTTAGCTGGCGTCTGTTTTTCCTGTTTTGCACAAAAATTTGCTTTGTCGTTTTCACAAAAAGTGTAATATTGCATAGAAGCAGCAGGAGCATTGGTCCAAAGTAATAAATCATAGCCGACCAGGTAACGGCTGCACAGTGTAATTAAGGTAAATGAATTTATAGTGAAATGAATGTAAACGCAATATTCTTACTATTAATCCAGCACGTGTATAGACCAATACCGGGTATTAAATCGATCGGAATGCCCATAAATTCATCAAAATAATCGATTAGAAATGTAACTAACAGTAAGACGACAGCGACACTCCAAACGATGACGTTGTACCTCAAGAAGCGGGCCTTGCGACTGACGCCAATGTTGTTGAATGTTTTCCACAGATTATAATTTATAACCGAAAGCCAACAGAATGTTGCCATGACGACATAATATCCAGCATAGCCAAAGAACTTGCAAACTATGCCATCACTGACATCTATCCATTCGAAGACCATGATATTGACCATCACAAAGCTCATCGTGAGGCAACTGAAGTAGCAGGTGCAGCAGTTGCCATGGATATTATTGAAAATTGGCAGCAGCAGGTAGGCAATGATTATTATAATCATGAAGCATATTGATACTATTTGAACTGAAAGTGAAATTCATCAAATTAATGACAACAAATAAAATGTATTTTATATTGAACATAATTTTTTTTCTGATTTGCACCCTATTAGCATCTATAATTTTTGCAAACTCAATATTTCGCATATCGGGAAAAATCATAACAGTTTATATTCCGAATTTCAATATACTCATACGAACTGCATTGCAAGTATTACAAATACGATTCATCTTACTGTAGGCATTGGTTCTGTCAATAGGTTCCATGCAATGGTGAGGTAATAGGATGAGTTGATTATCCGATTGCAGAATTGGTTGAAGGCAATAATCACGCTTAGATAAGCTGGTGGCATCATAATGTCGGAATAACGTACCGTTCTAATCAATCAAATACACAAAGCCTTTGAAAAATGGCATTGAATGAAGAATTTATAGAATACTTCAAACCTCAAACAACGTCCAGCCGTGATTTTCATTAGTGGGGTCCAGAATCAAGGGATTCCGGCAAGGCACAGGCAAATGCCTTTGTACTATAAATTCCATGAAATCTTTCTGCATCTCCTGTCCATCGTCCATTGTTATATTCAGTAAGGAGCTATAGTTTAAGCTGATAGTATAATCAACACAGCGTCCTTCTTGATCGAGGAACTGTTGGGGATGACAACAGAAGCGAACACATGATCGTATTTGACAGGCACAGCCCCTCGTGTGTACGGACACGGTCTCCTCTTCGCCACCAAATAAGATCTGATATTTGTATTGGCCGACTTTCTCTTTAGGTATTAAAATATCCTCGTACTGATATGATCCATTGTCAAACTTCAGGCTATTCGATAAATCGACAGTATCGAAATAATTGCAATCAGGAATATCTCCGGCTATTTCAGCCTCGATGGCACATAGTAAGCCAACAGCAAACACTACAATCCTCATTTTCAAAATTATATTTAACGAAAATCAAATTTTAGTTTCTATGCAGTTGGCAGCATCACTCATACCAACTTGGCAAATAAAATGTCAACTGGAGTAAATATAATTATTCGCTTTGATGTTTAAGCTTTGATCCATGTAATTGAACTGAAATGTAGCTGATTAATCAGCCAGACCCTTTGTAAATTTCTTTCTCAATTTATGTTCCGCATTGGACTGGGTCCGATAAAAAGCTAATAAACTATAAATATATTTAAGTATTTGAAATGTTTCCTGATAATAATAATTATAATTAACAATTTGCCTTATAAAGCAAATAATAGCAAAAGGAGATTTCAATTAGATTTTAGTATATTCAAGATTTATGGTTATTTCTAACGATACATCAGTTTAAATATATATATATATATATATATATATATATATATATATATATATATATATATATATATAGTATATTCAAGATTTATGGTTATTTCTAACGATACATCAGTTTAAATATATATATATATATATATATATATATATATATATATATATATATATATATAATTAGTCCATTAGCTTTTTGTGAATATATGTTTTGCCAAAAATAATATTTAAAACAAATAGAGTACTAAAATAAATAAATGATTAATAAAAGGGTATTCCATATAAAATATATTGCTCAGGCCAAAGAAGTCTTTATGGAACATAAGCTATTTTTGGAAATCTGGTCAGACTTCCTTATGTGATAATCGATATTCAACATTAGTTTTTGGAATACAAATTTACATATAAATACATTATATTTTAGTTGATCTGAATTGAACCACAATTTTGTAATCCAAACTCTTCCACAATTATTTTATTTAGAGATGGTATAGGATGCCAGTTTAATAATTCTTCAATAATCATATGATTCGTTTCAGTTAGAATTATTAACTTTTAGATCAGTTTTAGTTACAACAACAGTAGACTTTTTCCGTCTAGCTTCAACAATTCTGTTGAATATAAAAGAAATGAGTTATAATAATAATAATAATAATGCTAATACCTTTTAGATATTGATTTGAGATTGTCCTTTTTTAGGATAGTCACAACGAAGATGACGATTCCCTGAGATGAAGTTGGTATTTCAATCCACGTCATATTCAATTGCGAATCAAGGAGATACGAAAGATACGATATCACTTCAAGTAGCCAAATGACGCCAGAAATGATGAAAAGTTGAAAAAACAGTTTGAAACTATAAAAATTATATTATTGAATATATTATTTGAAAAGAAGATTCGTAACACTTACTTAGCACGATTCTTTAATTCTTGTATGCTTTCGGATTGCTTCCACATAGCTCGAGTCGCCTTGTTCTCCTTATATATTGTCCAGACAGTACGAACAAAAAGGCCTACATTAATAAGCAGGATAACTAACATAGGTCCATGATAAAATATCATTGCAGACCAATCCACGGCTAAAAAGTAAGAACATGATTCGGTATGTCGGTAACAAAGTTGATTAAAAATAGGTAATTGGTTTTTAACAGGCTGAAGCTGAGATGACGTCTTGAGAACAAATAAAATCAAGTATGAGTGCTCCAATCAAGACTGCTCGACTAGGAGATAACCAACTCGACGCCCTTTGCCATCTACCACGCCTCCTTTTGCCTGTTCAGAAAACCATTATGGCGTTAAATCCCTATCTAAAACTCTCGTCTCAAAGCATAAAAAGATAGAGATTTTTTTTATTTGTCACGCTCTCAATCGAGGATGCCAACAGTAGCTTATGCGGTAAATTTTGAACTAATCAAGATGAAACATTATTCATAGCGGAAGTCAGTGATAACTCAATTGAGCTCCAATTTTAAGCTTCTAACTGATTTAATTTTGAGATATATGATAAAATATTGCACGACTAGTGGACATGACTCAAGGTGCCCTCAGACAAACAGATATGTTCTTCCACTTTATGAATGAGTATAAACATTTTTAAATACTTATTTGTTAACTTGAATAAATGGTTAATATGTCATACTGTTCATCCAACAAGAGTATAGGGTAAATCCAGGTCTCCATTCGGCAAATCTATCTTCGTCAATGTTCATCATAATAAAGTCGATCGAAATCGTAATCAGAAGTAGCAGCGTAGCAGTCATCCAGACGAACCAATGACGCTTCTTGACGCTTACTTTCAATCTGCCATATTCCTTGATCGCTTGCCACGAATTGTAGTTAATAATCAATAGCCAGAGAAATGTGCACATGACCGCATAGTAGCTAATGCATGCTGAAAGGTTTGAATTTGAAATTGGAAACATCTGGGCGGCACATTTATTCGCGATCATAAAACATACCGAATAGGTAACAGACCTCAAATATCATATGCTTTCGCAAAAAAGTCTCAATACGAAGTAACGAGAAGCTCAATGTTAGACTGATGAAGAAACAAATGCTGAATTGCTTATGGGGAGAGCGAAAGTCCGGCATGCAAAAGTGTGCAGCAATTGTAAGGAGCATACAGACTACAGATACTGCCTGAACTGTAAAGAATAACAATACAAATAAATATTATCAATTGATCAATTATCTTACTGTATGCATCGGTGTTGTCCGGCAGCTTATTGCATTGATGCGGAACTATTTTATATCGACCATCCATTGATTTCTGTGGCTGCATACAGTAGTACTGTTTCCCGAAATTTTTTCCATCATGTTGTCTATACAATTGTCCATTCTGATAAGTGTAAATAATAAAATATAATACTCAATCAATGAGTGATATATCAAACCTCATATAATATCCACTTTTCATCCAGATTATTCTCCGCATCGAGACTAAAATGGCTTTCACAGGGTATCCCGAGAAGTTGTACTGCAAACTTGTTTACAATATCTATCTCTGTCTCAGTGCCGTTATTCAATGTGACTTTGACTAGAGGATCGTAATTCGAAATATTTCCAACGCATTGATCCTTTTCTTTAACCAGCTCCTGCTGGGGATCACAGCAAAAACGAACACACGACATCATCTGGCATATACATCCCCGTATGTGTTTTGAAATTTGTTCAATTGTACCATCAAACTTAATCTGATATCTGTATTCTCCTGTTTTTTCACTTGGTATTATTATGTCCTTAAACACATATGACCCGTTCGCTAATTGTGTGCTATTCGACAGATCGATTGTATCGAAATAATCGCAACCGGGAATATCACCTGATATCTGCGCTATAAGAACGCCAAGCACGACAACAATAAATGTCATTCTCTGAAATATGCAATAATACGACTTGAGAAACGGCAACTAAAGAAACTCAAGTGCGTCCAACGATTTCAACTAAACAGAATAATTCAATCTTTAACCTTACTTAACGCCAAGGCACGCAGTAAATATTAGTAATATTAAAAAAATATGAATAACCTTATCGTGTATGAATAACGTTTTTAAATATATTTATTTCTCTTGGTTACCGATTATCCAAACACCCGTCAAAGTCCAATACTTCAAATATGTAATCGACAGTGAAGAGTGACTAACAAAGTGTATTTACATATTAAGACTATTAATGCTATGAAGAAATAAAATACAAAGTTAAGAAACATTCAATAACTGTCAAAATTCTGCCCATCAGCAACGAGTCCCACATCCGTCAGGATACTGTATATATGTACTTCTTTAAGACATTTAGGCATGCCAACAATTTTCAATTTTCTTTACTGAACTTGGAATTTTTCAACTCCAAAATAGCTTTAGATTAAAGCTCATTGAAGTTAACCTTACTATTAAAATCGGCCATTACTACATATATTCAACATAATCCCGACTGACTGCCTGTTGACGATTTCTTTTATTTTCAAATCTGTTTAAATGCAGTTCATTATTTTAGTTGTAATATCTAAATATATCTTCGTTCTGTGTAAAAGAAAACGCAAGAAGAAATATAAATTTTTTTCAACTTTATTACATAGGTATAGATACATATATAATAATATATATAAAATATATTAAACGGTAACGTAGTTGATTTATATTAATTGTACTGTAGTAAACGTAATAATCATATTATTAAAATCCCTAACATATGAATATATATTATGCATAAACTTTAAGTTTATAAGCAGCAAACATTTTTCAAAAATAATTTGATTTTAATTTGTTTAATTTTTTTCCTTTTTTTTTTTTTTTGTAGTTTGTTATTTCTTTACATAGATGTTAGAATTTGAAGGTAATTTAACACGTCACAATGATGGAAACTTAGAACAATTAAAACTAATGACGATAACAACGACGAACCATATATTTACAGCTTCATCGAAATAAACCCCATTTCGAAAATGAAATTTGGTATAAACTTTAACAAAATTGAACTGCTTTTCTAGCTTCGATTAGGAGTTTAAAAAAAAAAACACTTAAATAGATAATTTTTAATCAAACTTAAGAGAAGTTGTATTTAATTTGTAAGATATCAATATGTACACATAAACGATTTTCCACTGTTTTTTTGTTTTTAATTTTTTTTTATTTTTTGTTTTTGCTTAAATGTTGATTTGACTAGTGCTTTACGAATATTTATTTATTTAAAAAAACGCACTTTAAGCCCGATTTGAAACCACAACGCTTATTATAGTTGCAAAAAGTGTTACACATCTAAAAATACATTTAATTCACATTACAGTTTGAATCTATTAGATTATTTAACGTGGGCTGGTTCTTGGCATCAGACATACACATCTCAATGTTGTGTTTGTCTATGTGTGTATTTATCTTAAACATTTACAGAGTTCTTTGCAGATCTTTTCAGTTTGCATTTTGTTGACTCATAACAGTAGCATTTGAATGTAGCGCCCAGTTTCGAACTGGGTGGCCCAATGTCCACGGGTTGCATCGTCTTATATATACAGAAAAGTAATTGTGTATGTGTGTGGGTAGGTGTGTCTATGTATGTGTATGTGTGTGTTTATACTGTTGTTTCCAAGTCGACTCCCAACAGCTTGAATTTCGCACAAAAGTAGGAATCAATCATTTGATGATTATTCACAGAAGTAGTGAGGTAGACTTGTTCTCTTCCATTGAGGCAGCTTACCAGCTGTTGCTCATGGCCTGCTCCAACTTGGCCTTGGCCACAGCCGCAGCTGCTACTGCCGAGCTGGCACTCAATGGCCCTGTGCCTGTGGCAACCACGCCCTGTTGCTTACCAGCAGCAACGGCTGCAGCAGCAGCAGCAGCCGCTGCCGCCGCTAACAGCGAGGATGTCGACGATGAGCTGGGCATAAAGTTGACATTGATGTTAATGGGATGCACCACGGGCATGCTTGTGTAGTTCTTCTCAAGCAGATCGACGCCATTGAGGTACGGCACTAGAGCATTGTAGTCCACATTCAGTGGCACATAGTAATTGCCCTGGCCGTGCAGCGCAAAGATGGGCACAGTGAACGAATGCCGAGACGGCAGCGGAGCCGTTGTGCTGCTCGGCGTGCTCAGTTGGGCGCCAGCAGCTGCGCTGAGCTTGGCCAGCAACGGACTAGAATTGGAATTTGTATTGTGCAGCTCCGACTTGATGTCCTTAATATCACTGAAGCTGAAGGAGGGCTTATCGTCACGCACCAGGCCCATGGGACGCGACGGATTAATGCTGCTCGTTTCACTGTGCCCGTCCAGCGGCAGATTCCCATTGCAGGCAGCTGCTGCGGCTGCCGCCGCCTCGGCCAGTTTGCGCTTCTTGGCCATGATGGGCGCTATCTCCGGCTCGGTGCCGTCCTTGGAGTGCTCGGACAGTGCATGCAAATGCGAATGGTCGTTCTGCAGGTGCGGTGCGGTTTCGCTGCTCGTCTCCTCGTCGTGCAACTCGTGTACGAAGCGCTCCTTGATGTGGTTCTTATACTTGTAGTTGTTATTATGTTCAATTTCGTGCGAGGATTCTGAGTAGTTGCGCATCCTCGCCGACAGCTGGCTATCCGTTGTATGATGATTATGGCCAAGATGCGAGTGCTGTTGCAGCAGTGAATCCCGTGGCGGCGGCGAATGCATGTTCGAGGTGTCCGTGTGCAGCATCGGTTCGTGCGAAGACTCAAAGTCGTGCTGGCTACTGTCCGTGTGATGGTGAGGTGCCGTCGACGTAATCACTGCCGCCTGATGCGGCTGCTGGTGCGCAGCAATTCCTGCCGCGCCCACAGGCATCTTGGTCAGCGTGTGGCATGTGGACGTAGACGTGGTCGAACTGGCCGCATTGCTGCTGGCAGTATTGGACCCCGTTGAGTTGGTGGGTATATTATCGGCAGCGATGCCATTGACACTGCCATTGTCCGTAGCAAGCTTAGGCCCGCTCGGACCCTCCATGGCACTCGACGTCGTGCTGGCATTGGACACCGCGGCAGCAGCAGCGGCCGCTGCGCTCGCCTGCTGATTGCGATGCAGCTGATTGAGATGGTTGCGAAAACTTAGATCCTTAACATCATTGTGATCGTTGCTATGCTCCACATCCGAGGCGCCCAGCATATCGCGCAGATGGCACAGCGGCGGATGGTAGGCCTGATGGGGGCTGCCACTGGAGGCACTCACATTATCCGGCATATGGCAGCTGCGACTCGACTTATAGCAGTCAGCTGAGAGAAACAAGTAGCTATTAATATTTATTCAGAATTCAGAAAGACAACTTCGCTTACCTTTGAACACCTCATCGATGTGCTCCTGCAGGCGGGCCAGCAGGCGATAGCAAAAGTCCTGCATTTGACTATCGTACAGGAACTTGGCCGCCTCCTTCATGCAGTCCATGTAGCCGCTGCGGTACTCGCTCTCCTTTTGCAGGATCTCGCTCTGCAGGTGCTTCAGATGTCGGATGGCCATCTCGATGATTTCGGTCTTCTCAATGCGACCACGCCCCTTGCGTTGATACTGTGGCGGTATGAGGCGCGATAGGTCGGCCAGGCAGGAGTTCATGCGGTCGCGGCGACGCTTCTCAATGATGCGATGGGACAGAGGATCTTGCTGTTGGGGCAGATAAATTGGAAAATAATTAGAATTTTCTCGACGAATGCCTAAGCGACAAGTGAGTAAAAGATCATGGAGTTTCTGGACCATTATGTTAAATAATGAGTCTTTACACTGGTTGTTTCTATTTTGATGCTCTTTCTTTGTCATATTTATTCAAATTCGCTTTATTTTCATCAAATTTACTAATTTGGAAATTGTTTTTCTTGTTTTGTAATTTTTATTATCTTTAAGCTCTTTAGTACAATAAAAAAGGGTCAAAAGCGGCGGCAACTTCTCGGGATGATGTGCGTGTGCGTTCTGTGTGAGTTGTGGGCGTGTGAAAGTGGGCGTTGCCATCGACATCGTCATCACGGCCATTGCCATAAGTCAACCAAGCAACCAATCATCAGTCATCGGTCATCAGTCACCAAAGATCAGTTACATAATGAGTACGAGCAATGAACTTGTTACTCGGGCGCTTTTATCTTTTGATCCTTTGATCTTGTTTTCGAATTTGATTAGTGTCGCGATTTATCGCTCTGAAATTGTAATATTTACCCTCGATGTTTTGTTACGACGTCCGGTGGCATATTCAGCATCATCCTCGCTGTATGCTGTTGCTGATGTTGAAAAATTTAAGCTAGATTCTGTGCAATAAGGAAAACTGGAGACTGCTGCTTCGCTATAATTCGTATGCGTTTTGTATCATATGCAAAAAGAAGTGGGAAGGATAAGAAACACAAATAAGTCCAAATCTTTTTCAAAAGTTTGTCAAATTTTTGTTTTTGATTTTTTTTTTTTTTTTTTTTTTTTTTTTCATTGTTTTAGTAATGCATTTATTAGGCGCATAACTTAAACTGACTTAGGAGTGTAGAGCGTAAGACTAATTAATCTAAATATTATTATGTAGTTAAATTATGTGTTTTTGTTTTTTTTTTATTGTTGTGGTCAATTCTTTATTCGTTTCAAAAATAGTAAAACTAAAAAATAAACTACGGCTGCAATTTGAAAAAATAAAAAGAATTGGTTTATTAATCAAAATGTGAATACTCTCTCAGTCTGTCACGCGTCCCTCGCCCACTCTCTCTCTCTCTCTCTCTCTCTCTCTCTTTCTCATACTCTCCCTCTCTTACAGATATCTCAATATCTCATTTTGTCTTATTACGTTCCACAGTTGGTAGTCAACCAGCAGCTAATCCGAGGGTCCCCGATTCTGCACCCCAAGTAGTCGCTTGGCTAAAATCAAACGAGGCGATTTTTGTTGTTGTGTGTTGTAGTAAAAAAATGATAAAAGTTCTTTAAAATACAATTAGCATTCTATGTATATGTATATGCATAAAAAACATACCCAGCTATGTATCGAATTCGCCACACGCACACACAGACACAGACACAATACTTACACTGACACAAAAACTAAAAAAAAATATGATCAAAACTTTTTCAACATTTAATCGGAGGATCTTTTGTGAGCTATGAGCTGAATAGTTGAGCTTGCTTTTCAATAAGAATCTTCTTAAATAATTCATTTTGATTTATTAATTCTTGCATTTGTCTCAGAATATATTTTATTTTAATCTAAATAAAGAAACTACACGTTTTAATCGCATGTGTCAGAAATGATAAACAAAACCAAAAACAAAATGAAATCACATTTAAAAGCAGACAAATTGAAAAACAAAGTTTATTGTATTAAAGCTGTGGAAAGAATTCCCTTCAAATAAAAACAGTTGCCAAGTGCAAAAACTAAATAAATGAATGATTCAAATGAATGAAAAAATTGCCTGCATTTCTTTATTAACATCAAACAATTGTGACCCAAACTAAACATAGCCATAGAAAATATAAGAGAAATAAATTGAAAACAAAACAGAATCAGAGAAACAAACAAATGAAAAGTATATATTCCGAATATAAAATACGCTTAAGATATGTAAAGCAAACAAATATTATAGAATATATCATTTTTTGTTTTAGATAACAACTTTCAATGAATGATTTTGAATAATTTTCTATTCTTCCGAATATTAAAAAACTATAAAACGATGAAACACTTCTACTAGCCATTATTTTATAAGTTAATTAGTTCAATGTCAACTAAAATTGTGTTTATAAGAAATGTCAAATTGGCTAAACATATTCTCTATTTCAAGCGGTCCAAGTGGCCATAAACAATATCTTCTGCTGGGCATATAAACATACTCGGCATAATCTATATCAGAAAACGCTAGAAGAGTTGCGACGACTGCGATAAGCAGCAACACGCTACAATTCGTCGATTTGTAAACAATATTTAAAGACACATACATAAGCATGTGTATGTGTGTATATGTGTGTATGTATTCGTGTGTATATACATACATGCTTGCATACAGACGTAGGGAATACCAGTTTTTGCCAGTATGTGGCGCTTCAAGCTTGTTTGTTTATTCCCCACGCAGTAAACTCTTGTGAAATATAAAAATTGAGACATCAGCGACTATTTAACTTAGGACAACTTCTCTGGATGAAATTGCAAGCTGGACAATGCTGTAAATGTCACGCACGTTGTCTTGTGCTTGCGACGTATGAGTAATGCGCGCTCAGAGTTCAATTAAAGGCTTTCAGCACTCTCCATATATTTGCATACACTTAGAAAAGGGTTCGAACGGTGGCCGAAAGGAAAACGCCCACACAGCATACCGTGTGCAGGGCGTGTTGGTATTTTCACTGCATTCTCAAGTAACCATCGACCCTTAGACCTGGGAGACGGCGTCACTGCCAAATCACTCGCTTGATTCATGAAATAACGACGCGATGCCCTGAACGTTGAACAGTGAACATTGATCCCGACGGACACGCCCCCATGAATCCGCCCCAGCTGGCAACGATTCGTGTTGGCGTTTTCGAACCTGGGGGCCATTGGGCCAAAAACATTGTCGACAACGACGCTTTCGTAGTCGCCATCGTCGCACTTTTGAGCTATTAAGTAATTGGCAAGCATCGGCGCCCGTTTAATTTTAGAGATGAGCCAGCCAGCCACCCAGTGAAAGATGCAGAAGTGCAATCAAAAATTTGTCTATGCGACAGGTAGCTCACAAGCTGAATGACGCCAACTGTTGATCAGCCACACGTTCTTTGCCAACAGCATGAACGGACATCGGACATAGGACGCATGCTTAAAAACAAAACGCATTAGTTGAGATCTTCGCAATAGCTCAAACTATATACGCAGATGCCGAAATACCCTTACAGACAGACATTCAGGGGTAAGAGGATGGAATGCTAAATGGTTTCAAACTTCCTTCAATTCATTATGAATTTCGTGACAAATTTATTTAATTCCGACGTTATATATATGTACATATAGATGAATCACCGGTATACTCTAATTAGAATGTTTTGCACTCGCACGCCCTTCAAAATAGGTTTTCACGATATCGTGCATTAACCTAAAAATAATGGAATTATATTCCATTGATGGTTAGTTTTATGGTTTCCAGTTGTTATTTGCGTCCATAGATAAGATATCTTTAAAGCTACACGTGATATGAAAGCTCTTTAAACAGGTGCACACACAGGTATGTATTCATGTATTTTCACTATTGATTCACATGACTTTCAGATAGTAGTTTGTTTTATGTTCATTTCGAAATTACCCAAGAACCGATGAATAGATTGTCCATATATGTAGTTAGTTTGTTTTGTAAATAAGTAACGAAGATTGTGCGGCTACTACGAAATGTATCAACATATAATACAATGAATTTTATATATATATATATATATATATATATATATATATATATACATATTCTCATGATCAACATCACAGTTTAGCTTGTTTTCTTCTCGGCAGATGAGTCATGGAACTGAGTAAGTGGAAATTTTCGTCAACTCTTAGCTAATTTCTGTCAATTTCTATCAATGACTATATAAACAATTATGTAAACGAGACCCAAGCACCCAATGTCAAGCATTTCCGATTCGAAATGTATGTCAAAAGAGGGCGACCTTCTCAACACATTAGAGAATTTTCATATTTCCACACTTCAGTTGCCTTTTTGTCAATGGCAATGTCGGCTGCCAATTGTGAAATACCACAAAAAAATAAAATAATATAATAAAAAAAAGCACTAGAAACGATGACGCGCATTAAAAACGAGGAAAAACAACAAATAGTAAACGCAAATATAAAAATAAAAAATATAATAACTTTATTTCTTTGCTTTGGTAAATTAGCGTAAAAAAAAAAAAAAAAAAAAAAAAAAAAAACACAAATATATTAATGAGAAACAAAAGTTGTTCGCACTGAGAACCAGCACGAGCTACTCTACATAGCTTTAGGCCGATCATTGGCCCGCTATAACCTTGACTGCACCTGCAGCAGTCTACGACGTTGCTGATAAGATAAATAGACCATATAAACAAATGATCGTGCAGGGCTGCCGCCGGGCAACAGTCGTCAGCAATTCAGCAATTGTCAAAGTATTATTAGAACCGCATACAAGAGCTGGAATTTGTTTATTACTTTTTTTATTTTTGCTAAAAAAACTAGTTGAGTTGTTGACTTTAGTTACGATCACGTGAGATTGTTTTGCTTTGTTATGCTTGAGAAAACTGGAAATAACACGCAAACCGGTTACAGTTGCCCACTTGAAACTTTTTAATTAGCATTATGGATAGATATGGCCGGGGCTGACTGTACACGTGATATAATGACCAAAGCGGAGCCCAGTGCCAATTGCTTACTTAATGAAAAATAAATAAATAAAATAAACTGCAATACAGCAAAACGTGTCCACGTGTCGAGACCACTGCATAGCAACAGCAATGAAAGAAAAAACAACTCGAATCTTCTATTTTTATTTCTTATTTATTATTCTTTATGCTCAGTAAACATTATGCTGCTGCTGCTGCTGCTGCTACAATTCAATAAACATAAACAATAATCATTTATAGAGCAACTAGCTCAATTGAGCACAGACGTTGAGTGCTGTACGACTTGCACAGCTGCAATACTTATACGCCACATGTGACGCCCATACGTATGACTATATATAAATGACATATGAATATATAAATTTCGATACATTGGTAAAATGACGATACAGCGGAAATCAACATTGCTTGACCCAAACAAAAAACAAACCCAATATACTTTGGGAGCAAAGTATAATAAACCACTACGTGCCATTCATATAAATAATCATTAAATATAATAATTTATATAAATATTGGAGTTAAATAGTCCAATTGAAACAAAAAAAAATGGACGATAATAATTTTTCACATTAATTCAACTTTCATATTTCAATATTGAAGTAAATTTTAATTTTACTATTTTATTGAAATAGAAATATTTTAATACACGAGCTAATTACTCCAGAGAATTTTCTATGTCTCAAGAAACAATATCCCTATAAATATGTATTTATATATAAATCCACATAAAGTGAGTTAAGCTTCCACATTTTACTGTATAATATGTAAGCACAATATTTTGAAATTTGATCAACTTACAAACATATTTAGGGAGGCACGCACACATATTTTTTTGTTAGGGCATACAAATATCACACACACACACACTCTCACGCATCAAATACTTTTGATAACTAGGTCAAAAGACATATAAATATATCTATTTGAATCATTTAGAGGCAATCAAATGCAATGCGGGCCCAACAGATGTGTCGCCGCTGAATCACCTACCACGCCACAGGCCCCACTCAATGCTGGTGCATTAATCACAGCGCGGAAAACTAAAAGATACATTTACACAAAGATACACACGAACACACACACACATGCATTATGATTGTTTTGTAAATTTCTCAATATTTGCGGCACGTTTGTCAAACGGCAAGAGGAATCTCGCCAGCTCAAATATAAACATGCTCTGTGGAACGTACATATGTATATGTGGAACATATATATGCAAGTGCTGGGTATAGATAGGTGTATGTGTGTGTATGGGTGTGTTTGCATGAAAAAAAAAACTGCATGGAAATGATCGTGTGTACGTGCCTGTGTCGGGGATGGCAATGGCCGAACGCTGACGATAAGCCGACGCGATTCCGAATGGCGTTTGGAATCCAATTCGAATTTGGAATCAGTGTGCGCTCTATTTCAATTTGAAAAGTTTGCCCATAGTATTTGAGTGCGTGGGTGTGTATATGAAATTTTATTTGCTATTTATAGAGCACAAGCAAGAGTTTGTTTATGTTGTTTTACTATGCGATTGATATATTCGAAATGGATCATAAAAGTGTATGTACATACATATATGTATATATGTATTTAAATATAAATAAAATATAAGTTCAATTACTTGCGGCTAGCTTTGACGTGTTGTCTTGCTGAACATTTGTGCGTTGCTTAATCTACATGACGAAACTGCAACAGCTGACAGAATTTCGCTATGTAACACAAACGTGGCCAGCAAACAAACACACTTTATTAGAATTGTTTCGTTGCAGTCCCATCGATAGCCACAAAAATGCAGATCACAAATCATAAATCACAAATAACGAAACACTAATCACTTGTTGCTTATCACTGAAAATGGCTGGGGTCACGTTGTCGAAAAGATCCCGAAATCGAAAACAACGAGAGACAGCTGCATATTTGAGTTTTGGCATTTGGAGCAGCTGCCTCGTCGTGCAACAAACCCGAGATCTCACATATTTTGGCACAGCCCACACTCCTTAATTAGGAATATTATCAATATTATATATACATATATACATATAAATATTCTATATCCGAGCAGACATACATAGGTATGTATATAGCTCAGTTATCCGTTAAGTACATACAACAATGTGCGTCACCAGAAATTCGCTTTTATCGCGTGCTTGTTTATCTCTTTTATGGATGACATGATTGTGTAGTTGAGTTGTTGTTTGTTGATTAAAGCATCGCTAGAGTAAATTATATACGTTGTAAATATATGACGGCTACGCAGACGTGTGTTAACTTCAAGTGCCAAGTGACGACTTGAATAAACTGGCAAACAATATAATGATAATGATATCGAGCACGACAAAGATTACGATAACCGTCACGAACATAATGCGTTGGTTATAAGATGGGCAAAAATGGAAACTCCTTTAATTTTGATAATCTATTCAAGTCATATTTATATTTTCCTGGTACATGGCGTAAAGATGCAACTATTTATTTAAAAGAAATATATATGTGTTAAAAAAATATATTCTTATGTCTACACAAACGTAGAAAAGAGTGTCAAAATTGAAGGAGTTTCCAATATTGATACTCTTTCCAACTTCTCTTTCTAATTTACGTGTGTCTAGATAAAAATATATTTTTCTACTATTTATTTATGTGAGAAAAAGTAAAAAAAAAATATTCCTCTAAATAGCAAAGTAAAAGCAGCATATTAACCCTTGAACATACAAAAAGCTTTGCTAATTGCCTTAAGTTGTTATGTCTGGACTTAATTTATTGTTCACGTGAGAGCCTTGGAGTGTCTAAATAATTAATTTTAACTAAAAAATACACAAACAGCATCTGTGTTTAGCTAATGCATTTGTCAATATATAAATTACATTGTTCATTTAAGCAAATGAATGTATGTCTTGCATATTTTATTAATGTCCATTGGGAATGGGTGCATTTATTATAACTGAATTTATAGAACACATCTATAAAAAAAAAAATCGGGCGTCATTCCACTGGACACAAAAATAGATACAAAAAAATAATAATACTAATAATAATGAACTACAGTTGCTGACCTTCAAAAGGACACCGACTAGTAAACATACACACACACAACCACGCACATGTGCGTGAGTGCTTCATTGTGTGAGAGCAACACGCCCACAAAAGCCTCTCGAATGACCGCTCCAATTGGCTATTAATAGCCCTGAAGCATTTTGGCCGTTGACATTTAGTAGGAATATAAGCGGGGGCTTAACAAAAACCAATCAGTCCGGTCGCCGGTCATGAAAACTTGCTGTATGTACGCTAGTATGAATATACATACGTATATATATATTATGTATATTATATGCACACTTTATTTTAACCACAGGCAAGAATAAAAACACAATTCCATAAGAATTCAAGTTCAAAATATAAATTGAAAAGAAGAGAGAAGAGGTGCGCCCCCAAAAATGAGCGTCACGTTTGCCCAATCGTGTGTGCTGTATTTTGCCAGTGTTTTGGCAAAATTGTTTGCATAAATAAATACATCAACTAAAATCTATTTTAAAAATAGAGTCAAAGGCGTCAAGCGAACGCGAGTCTGTCTGCCCACGTTTTCTTTCGGGTTTCACTTAATTTTTGTTTCTTTTGCTTTCTTCATTTTGCTCAACTGCCAAAAATAGCCTCACGATCCACGCCCAGTCACACACACACACATACTCACATATATTACTATATGTACCGTTACATTGCCGTCTGCAAACTTAGCCTACAACTTAGACATGATTTAAAATTAAACTAACTGTAATTTATGCATAGACTTAAGCGCGAGCAGGCCAAAATGAGTATGTTTATTGTTTATTGTTGTCCTGCTAATTGTTGTTCTTGTTGGTGGTGAATTGCTCGCATATATACCTACCTCTCATACTTAACCGGATGTGCTGCATGACCGTTAGCTTCGCTCCAATAGGGCTCCATGCTGCTGTTTCTTCTGTGATTCCCGCGGCTGCTGCTAGAGGTGACGATCCTATGCAAATTTGCGATTACTGCTATCGTCTGCTGCTGCTGCTGCTGCTCCTGCTGCGTCGACGTTACTTGCTGTTGTGGTGGAATGGTGGAAGGTATTCGCTCTCTACGTCAATGCAGGAAAGACAAGATAAAATGCCGGCGAGTGAGCTCACGAATTCGTTTGACAGCAAACAGGTTGTCGGCCACGGCGAATTTATTACGGCGAATTACGAACTGTTGCTCTGTTCAATTGTATGTGGTGGGTTCACACAGCGCACAACTTGCTTAGCAACTTATTTGAATATTCTAACAATTTGAACTTTTAGAATGTAGCTGTGGACTGTAAATAAATATTGACTACAATTTATATCACACTTGAATATCCACTAATTTTTGCAGACATCTGACACGCTCGGCCGCTTCAAATGTAGCATAACATTTCGAATCTCTTCTTCTCTGTTTATTTTAGAATCTCTCAAGGAGTGAACGACTTTTCATATGCGACGTCGACGATTTGCCGACTATTAAGGGATGACTGTTCTCTTTATCAGCAATGGCTTTTGTTTTTGTTACTGTGCCGATAACGAAGACAGCAACGGGTGAGATAAGGCTTATTTATATACACTTTAGGTACATACATATATATAAACACACACACACATTTACATATATGCAGTAATGCATATGCGGCTTAACTTTTATTGAGAGTTGACAGTTTGCGGGACGCTTATCTAGGTGAAAATTTAACCGCACTTGTTGGACCAAAGTAAGCCTTGGTCTCGATTTCGAATTGTCTTAGACCAGCCTCTGCTTCTGGCTCTGCCGCGCCCGTGATTGCCTTATGCCCACGCGTTTTCTGCAGCTGATGCTTCTATACTACGTTGGAAACCTTGAAATTTCTTTGCACTCACGTCTCGTTTTTGGTCGCGGGACTTGCTCTCTGCCACACACGACACACGCACACAAAGCCACCTGCTCCGCACCGCACAGCTTCAAAAGCGAACGATTGTCGAAAAACGTGATTCTTTTTTTTTTTTTTTTTTGTCACACGGCACCGATATACACGTTTTGTACTTTGAGTTATTGTGTATTTATTTTATTAATACACAACTTCCTTCGTTTCACAGTGGAATTTTACCAGCAGCCGCGTATTGTGTGCGCACCGTTTGCATGTATTTGTATATTTTACTACACAGCACTTTATATATACATATATTTGCTTGTGTATGTATGCGTATAATTTGTTGTTGCTGTTGCTGCTATAACTTTGTATTTCTTTTCTACTTTTTTAAAAGCACTTGCGCTGTCCGACACGCTACTAAAATCAACTGCTCACTACGAACGGTTGAATTGAAATGAATGAAAAATACACGGCGAACGGGCTAAAATTAAACCAAGCGATAAAAGCAAAAGTCAAGTACCGACCACTGAATACCCTACACTACCTACAATTTTACAGATTTAAAAATAAACGATTATATTTCATATGCAACTCAATTTTCAAAAAATATGAGCAATATATCAATTATTTGATCAATTCTGATATTTTTCAAAATAAATATTGGACCTTAAACTTTTTATTTTGTCGGCGCAGACGGATCCCTGTTACAAACTGAATAACATTCACGCTAAACTTTACGTAAAGAGTGCACATACACACAACACGAGACCAAATACTGTGAGCAGTTCGGGAGAGAAGATGACGTGCCTCGGGTATCCGAAAAGTAAAATGGCAAAAGAGCTACGAAACGTGAGAGAAACGAGAGA
This sequence comes from Drosophila koepferae, assembly GCA_030914345.1. Lineage (NCBI taxonomy): Eukaryota > Metazoa > Arthropoda > Insecta > Diptera > Drosophilidae > Drosophila > Drosophila koepferae. The sequence goes on along the minus strand of JAUESR010000197.1, from coordinate 11,266,464 downwards.
GAAACCCGCTGACACTGAGCGAAGCACTTTGTCAAGTCATGTTGTACTGCGGCTGACTTTGGTATGTGTGTGAATGCGATTGTGTGTACTTATGTGTGTGCTGGTATGTGTTGGCTTTCAGATCTATATGAATGTGTTGGTGCGTGCGTTGATGTTATCGCATTTCGTGCGCGGCGAACGTGATTGCCACTGTGGGTCTAAGCTCAACATATTCGTACAAATTTTAAATTTAAATGTTACATTAATAAAATGCTCTTCAAAGCTGCAGATTATAGATGCGTCTACTTGGCAATGGCAATGCATTGTTGAATTAATGCACTATAATAATACAACATTGTCTAATTGTGAGGTTAAAAAGTTCTATAGTACATGTTTTGATGAGCAGATGTCACAATTTACAGACTATATGCACCAGCAATAGCCAAGAAGCGAAGTTCATAGCCCTATTCGAATAATAAGAAATAATATACATACATCCCTCGAATATAAATATATATAGAAGTGTGTGAGTACGTAATATATTTACAAGTATGTATACATATGTATATGCAAATGTGTATAAATATAATTATAATTGTGTGTGAATTACTTACAAATGTATATGTACATGTGCATATGTATATATTGATGGTATTAATAAGCATTTACTATACCAACTGTAGACATATTGTTGACTGAGTGATTGTTAAAAATAAATATGTATGTACAAACAGTGCAGACATTCAGGCAAGAAAAAAGTTTTTCGATTATTTTATTGATAATAAACGTTCACCCACACGTATGCAGATAAACATTACCGTTATAGAGCCAATGGTCATTGGGGCGTGCGCTGCGTGCTTTTTTGCCTTTACAGTTGTTGTTTCTGTTTATGTTTGTCTGACAGCTTTCAAGTTGAAAGGCAGACGCAAACAACAAAATGGAAGGAAAAAAAAAAAACAAAACAAAAAAAAACAACGTAGAAACCCAAGGCAAATTAAGCAAAACAACGACAGTCTGAACGTTCAACAGCAGCAGCAGCGGCACATAATAAAACACGTGAACGTGACAAATTCCAAAGCGACTCGCAGCTGTTACATTGGGCGGCGACAACAACGACGGCCACGTTTGACGGCGAATTGCGACGGAGCGAGGATTGCCTGGCAACAAAGTGATTGTCTCACAGACACACATTCATTCCAAGCGAAGACACACATTCATGCAAAGCGCAAGCTCGCACAGTCGGCTGACATTTTGTTTTTATAATATTTAAACACTCGATGCCTTTAAATGCATATATACACGTGTATGTAGGTGTGTGTATAGATATAGATGTACATGAGTATTATTAATCGAAATAATAATCATACGCTGAGTTGGCCGCTTATGAACAACACAACTTATTTCTGTCTCACTTGAATCTACTCTATTTCTTTGTCGCTCTCGCTCTCTCCGGCTCTCCCTTTCTCTTTCTCACACTGTTTCTCTTTCGCAATTTTCTCTCTCTCTCTCTCTCTCTCTCTTTACTGTACGCGTGAGCAGCTTTTTAATCAAGACACGTTGAAAGCGGCCACAGCCAACGAAAAAAATTCATAGCGCATGACGTAATATCTCACGCGAGGCGAGCGTGTCAGCCATTTTACATACACAAAGACGCTTGGAAATACGTGTGCAAATGCATACATATATACATAGATATGTGTTTGTGTATAAATATATACATATGAATGTGTGCACAGACACACACACAGATTGTTGTTGGTCACGTGTTGTGCAAATGTTTTTGCTGCTTACGAGTGTGTTCATCATCAGCACAGCACAGCACAGCACAGCACAGCACTTTGTTTATACATACGCATACGTATATGTATACATCTGCGTATTGTTATACGTATATATAAATTTGTTTATTTCGTTTTATTTTCCAGCACTTTAATTAAATTTAAATGCCAGCGGTCGCCAGTCACAAAGGCATGCAATCTATTTATAGCTCTGGCAAAGGTCGCTCCAAATCAAAGCAACAAGTCACTGCCCAGCACGATCAACAAATGTCACAAACGTGTCCAAGTCCAATGCGCAATGAAAATGGGCGCTGGCTGAAATGGCTTGCATAAGTTGCATTCCTTGCCGTTGCCGTAGCTGTTTGCTGATCTCACAGTCTGAGCTGGACAAATACAGCTATATGTGTGTATAGTCATGCACATACACATGAATGCATGCATCTACATATACATATATGTAAATGCTGTGGCACGTGCAAGGCCCCTTAGAAAATGGCTCATCACATGCTATAACGTATACGAAGCCTACTCACACATTACACATACGCCCCGTAAGGCACGTGCGCATTTATAAAACTTTTGAAAATGCCTCGAACTATTCACGCGCTTGGCCCCACACCACGATCCGCAGCAGCGGCCTTATCGTAACTTTCAATTATTTCAATTGCTGTTGAAAAACAAATATTTTTCTCTCTTCATTCGTGTGTAAATAGTTGATTTTTCTGTTGGTCACGTGTTGCTAATCCAAATCCGTTACGTGAATTTCCTTAGAAATAAAATGCAATCAAGCGACACAAAGCTAAGCAACTACAATGAATATGAACAAGATTGTTGTTGCTGTTATTACCGAAGTAGTTGTTGTTGTTAATGATGTTGTTTTTTTATTTTTTATTATAAACACGACAAGCGGCGTGATAAAAAAAAAACAAACACTTGTGGATTGCTTGTGCGGGCATAGTTCCAAGCGCTGACTGAGCCAACTTATAGACACACAAACACATGGATACGACTATGTTTTTGCTTGTGTTGGCATCCATGCGATTATCTGACAATTTCTGCATCTGTATCGTCTGTATCTTTATTAGCCTGTCTGTCTGTGTGCCTGTACTTGTTCAGCTTGCATTTATAGTATAGAGGTGTTTACATTTAATTCATAAGCTGTTTGTTATTTAAAAATGTTGTGAAGCTGCCGAGCACATGTACAAACCGACAACAACAACTTTAAAGCCGTCCCCACAGTATGCATTTTCTAAGATACTGCAATAACATATTCACCATTGAGAGAACAAGCCAGTTTTATTACTTTTTTTTATATACGCATGTGTATAGTGCTCATATTAAGATACATCTACAATCTGACTATTATAACTTACCGAATATGCAAATCAATAATATAATACGGATTAATTTTTCTAAAAACAAAAAATAAAAAAAAAAAATGGAAATTCTCTGTCAATTTAAGACTAATATCTTAAAGAAATAATGTAATTTATGTAATTCAACGCGTTTTCTGTTAAATCTCGAACATAAATTGTATATTTAATTCCTTAAATCCTTAGCTCCTTATATATCTGCAAGAATAATAACATTGAGGGAGAAAACTGTGATCTTCTTTTCTTTGCTATTTATTTTTAATAGCATTTCTTCAACAAATTATAATATAATTTATATAATACTGGTAAGGTAAATATTAAAAGGCTTTTTAAAATGTTAAATTATGATTGAACTACAGTGAATCAGGTCGCCAATCGCCGGCAGTGAAATTTGTTTGTATGTACTACAAGTAGAATTGTAGGTATGCATGTTGGCAAATGTATTTTTGTATATGCATCATTTGAATAATTTACATTTGAAATTAACATAAGCTAATCAAATTACTCAGCAGAGGGGCGGGGCAGTCATTAGATTTGACGCAGACCAGCCCAGGCCAGGCCCCGTACGAGTCGCTCAATAGAAAGGCCCCGAAACGGGACAAATAAGAAATAAAAATGGGTGTGTGTACTAAACAACTTGCTTTATAAATTTACTATATTCGATTAGCATCACATTTCATATGGATGATTTGTATGTACGCTCAAATTGAATTTGAAATGTATAATACAGCGTCGTGCACGCTTTTGGATTCTATAAATGAACTGAGATAACGAAAAGCAAATAAAACGCAAAATAAAAACTCACATTTTCTTATCGCTTTGCCAAACTTTTAATTTCAAAGTCGAGGTAAATCTAATTTAAATGTACATATGTACATGTATGTGTATGTACACAGCACATTGATATTGCTTGGCTGATAAGGAATAGAAGCAAAATACATTAAAATGTGTGCATATTCATAGTGTGTGATTGTATATATTGATAGCTATACATTTTTCTTGAAAGCGAGGTGTAGCGAAACGAAAGCTCAATTTTAAACAGACTTTATTCGTTGTAATCGACTTCTGAGAAAACATTAGTTGCTTCTGGAAGATTATTAAATAATAGGGTTTATGGTATAAATGTTAAGTAAGCCAAGCTTGTATTTGATATTTTTTATTTCAAGAGTATTTTAAAATATTGAAATCTAAACAATATATAAATTAATAAATTAATGGGCAACCACGACACGTGTTGCCGCAGCTGAATAAATAATAATAGCGACAACCCATAAGTGGAAGTTGTTTGTCAAAATAGAATTGCTACATTAATTAAATGTAGATAAAAAGTATTATATGCACTTCATGACAGTGAGTGTGTGTGTATGTATGTGTGTATTGACACGTTTGCTTCGTGCGACTCATGAGAGCGAGGAACAGTTGAAATCGGGTATATTGCTGAGACAGTTGGCATTAATGCTGTTTATCTTGGTAAATGGAAAAAAAAAGAATAAATATAATCTCGCTCTCACTCCCACTCTCTCTCTCTCTCTTTATATACATATATATATATATCTTTCTCTCTTTATTAAAATTATATAATATATAATATATTTCAATAATAAGAAAAGTGTCCATATTTATATATTTTATATTAAATATTTATTTCATATTATATATATTTTATATTATATTTATCGTTTACATACTTTTTATATATTTATAAGTACCTTCTAGTTTGTCAACCTCAGGGTTATCTATTTTATTATTTGAATTTCATTTGATGTCGAAGCATTTCGTATTTGTTTACGTTCTCGAATTCTATTTTTTTGCTGCGCTACCGACTGATGTAAAAGTTACAAGCTGAGTTACACGTTTTGCATTTAAATGCTGTAGCTGTTTGATAAATCAGATAAAGAGGGTTTTGAATTTCCTATTAGGCTGCTACTCTAGCGACAAGGTGACACCGAAGCTTTAGACGTTTGTTTTGATGTTGACTGTAATAAGTATATATGTAAATAAGAACACAAACACACATGGTCACACTGATAGAGTACAGTAGTAATTCGTACATATTCGTGCACACATTTCAGAATAATTGCATCTGGTTTGATCGAATTCGCATGCGGATTTTAGGGCCTAGCTAACCTGACCATGACCACCTTCTAGCAAAGATAACAGTTTGGCAACTGCTCTATGTATGTCCACGTGTCTAGTGCTGTTAAGATTCGCAGTATGTTACACATACGCTGTGGGTGCCCAATGTAGTCCAAAAGACGTTATGTCAATCGCAAAAGGTTCGAACGAGAACCGCTGACAATGTGCCAATACTGTCGCTGCCAATATTTGTCATGATAGTTACATCGGCCCCGTTACGTATATCTTAGTACACATACAAATAAGTATATACCCCAATATATATATATATATATATACTGTGACGCATTTGTTGTATGTTAACGGAAATTCATCGAGGCAAACGTGCTGTCCAACTGGCACCAGTTTTGGGGTGCGCCCCTGCAGTTTCCAACAACAGAACTCAAGCAAAATACCAGAAAATGCGTCACACAAAGAGCAGAGCTGTAAAAAAAAAAAAAAACGAGTAAAAAAAAAAATAGTATCCAAAAATATGAAACAAAACAACAAAAATATTAAACTCAAAAAGAACGGCTTACGAACAAGCTGAAAATTGAAAGCAATTGTTATTAATAATTAAATTGTGCATGTAGAATACAAATTTCCATATGCACACACAAAGACACACAGACATACAAGCATACTTTCATAGATACGACTAAAGTTCAGTTGTACTTACGAACGCAAACAAACGAACTCGCATGTTAATGTGCAACACGTGTACGAACGCTCAGAGAGTCGCCGGCTAGCTAATTGAGGGAAACTAACTAGACGAACAGCATTCAACAGGAATGTGTGTATATAAATAAATATGCCTATATACATATTCAATAATTACACTAGACATACTAGGTGTTCTGCAATGTAGTGTTGAGACATAGTCTTATTTGATAGATAATTGGTTTTGCTGCTATGCCAGCCAAGTGTTAAAATTACAAATCGCAACAAATAACTTGTATGTAATGTTCAGCTAATTGAAAAGGTTTTTTCGCGTGAACAGGAAAAATATAAGAAACCAAATAAAAAAGAAATTAGTCAAACTAAGCATTTTGCATTCATTTTATTGATTACTAAACAAATGAATAAACAAATATTCTTAATTAAAACATATGTATTTAAATAAAGTTATTATATAGAAATGTTTATATGCTTTAAATTTTCCCGCCTAATTGTCGAAGACATGCGAATGGCCAAAACATGCCACAGCGTTGCCGGACAGTCGAAACACCATTAAGTTTGCAGATGGTATTTCATCACTTACCAACACTGCACAATGCCGAGTCAGCTGCTCACAATTTAGTCAAGCAATTTTATCTAAGTTTTTTATAAATCTTTTTAGATACGTGCAATAGTATTAGAATATTAATTTAAAATCGAACGTGCAATACTTACAAATTCTCCAACAATAAATGTTAAGCCGATTATCGTTTTAATTTGAAATACAACGCGGCCTTTTGGCCAATTAAATGCCATCACTTTGTTTGTTGTTGTCCTCTGTTGTTGCCAAGGAAACGAAAAACGCAAACACAACAAGTTACGTCGCAGCACGGTCGATCTTTTACTTGTGTGTGTGTATATATATGTATATGAGCTCCATACTTCCTTCCGGTCTAATTTTTATACCCAATGAAGGATATCGCACAAAGCTGCAGCGCTAAATTTTATATTTATAATTTCACAAAAATTTAACTAAAATAAAATGACAAAAAAAAGTGCAAAGAAAATTATTCAAAAATGCAATCTATTGTCCAGGATACCGACAAGTGTACCGGATGATATTACGCATTTGATATGGTGAGTACTAGAAAAATCCATTTAGCTAACTAACCGCCGCACCGCCACTGCTTTCGTCCTTCCCCGCCTCTCAGGACAGCAAAATTATTTAGAAATGAAAAAACTTTCCGATAGTCAAAGATCAAAAAGCATATAACTTTTTCCATTTTCCTTCAAGTATTACGACGATTTACAAATGAGTTTTCATTGAACGGGAAAATGAGAAAATTACGCTTCCCACACTTCGTGCTCGACTTTTCCGACTTTAAACTTCGCCACTTTTATAGGGCTTAATGTTTAGAGGCAATTAAGACGAGTCCTGGCCATGGCCGCACTAACCAACCAACCAACCAACCAGCCAAGCGGCCGACCAACCCCCAAAATATACATATCCAGGTAGCATTTCGAGGCAGGAAGGCGCATATGTATGTGGCACAGCCACCCGCGTGCACCTTCGCATCCATGTGGCGTGTGCGTTACTCTTACGAGCTGCCATGGGCGGTTGCACAGCCGACCGACCGACCACACCAGGTGTAGAACATGTATCTTGCTGCATATTTCCGCTTTGCTGCCTCGCACCGAACGCTGTCAGCGACAGGGACGCGGAGCGGGGTCAGCACATGCCAGTCGAACGTTCACATAATAACTGTCAGAGCATCTGATTATACCGTCATAACTCGCCTTATGCTCATCATTGGCGACATTCGACCCGAAGTGCTTTGAGCTGATATAATTGCCAACCGCAAATATCACTGTTGAAGTGAACAACTTACATTGTATTATTTCAATTAATGCGCAACGTATTTGATTAAGTAACCATTGAAGCAAAAGCAAACTTCGTCAGAGTTTGACCACCGCTCGAATGCTGACTGCATTTCAATTTTCTTACTAGACCGCATTTTCAGCTCCTTTTGTTTTAAAATTACAATTAACTTATTCAAGTTACGAGTTAAGTTACGTTCTGACTGTGTTAAATATTAAAAGAGCGTTCGGTTGAATTGTAGCTTGAAATCGAATATTTATATTTAAGTAAACATTATATAAAAACCTCTCTCTCTCTATCTCTTTCTGAAACAAACAAATTAGCGTGTTAAGTGGTATAAAAAATTCAATAGAAATAGAAACATGACTTAACAGTTTGATATAAAAGTAAATGTATATCTCCTCTCACTTTATTTAATTATCTCGCTACATTATTTCGTCAACTGTCTTTCGATTCATTATGCTTTAATTGCAGACCCTATAAAGTTAATATAGTTCTAAGTTGACTTTGTACCGTCCGTCTGTTTGTCTTCTCCTTCCCCCTTCGATTTCGTTCATATCAATGTCATCACATTCTGAAATTTTCTTATAGATAGCCGATTTAAAAAGAAAATTTATTAAACAAAAAAGTTCCCACAACAAATCCCGAATTGCAGCCCAAGCTATGAAGTGTAGAATTCTTGGATTATCAGTTCTTCGAAGGGTTCCGCAGATCTTGTAGTAGATCAGTCTCGACTCCTACTTGTCATAAACCAAAGCCACTGAACATGGGAGTTGAGAGTAATTTGAGGTACAAATCTTATTAAATAACCATATCAGGACGATTAACTGCGACCATCTAACCATGTCCGTTCGTCCATGTGAATGCAGGCATCTCGTAAACAACAAAAGAACGAAATTTGAAATGTTCAATATATATTCTTGTATGTGTGCATATGTTGTTATTAATGGAACTAACTAAAAATAAGCACATTTACAGACCATGTTTCAATCATTTAAAGGTTTAAGATCTAATATAAAATTCAGATCTTTACAATAATATGAACATCTCTGGATTTGTATATGAGTAGTGTAAAGTTATGTTCCTATTAAGTCCCTTTAGTTTTAAGTATTTGCTGTAACTCTGCAAAAGATTGAATACCGAAAATTAACAAATAGTAGGAATAAAAAAATAACTTTATATAAATATATAAATATATTTAAAAGTTGACTAAGTTAATTCTCAATTAGAATATATCTTAAATATGGTGGTAACATGTCTCTTATGTATTATTGGCAATTTCTGTAAACTATTTCTTATTGAACTAAGCTCAAACAGATTTTGCTGCTATTCAATCATTCTATTTAAATTAAAGTACTTCAAGTGGCATCTGCTGAAGACCAATTTTGTATGTTCTACACAGAGACACATATACATATACCTATGTAAGCTTGTCTTGTGCCATGCACTCGCCGTGCAACCCGGTCGAAAACCTTAAGTGAAATAAACAAATGTTTGTCTTTCTGGTGAAAGCGTCACGCTTACTGCGTCAGCAACTGCAAGGACAGCTGCCGATGTGTACCGACTGCATAGAATCTAGATGCAAATGCATTGTCGGGAGGGTGTTAGACTTAGGCTTCGGGGCATATAGTGTCCTGCCACTGCAACTGCAGTCCTCGTTTGGGCCAATATCTAAAATACAATTCCGTCTCGCTTGTGCAGCCGATTGACTCTGTATGCCAGACACCACCGACAGCAATGGCAAACAGAGGAGCGTATTGACCAACTCTATTATCAATTAACTACCCCTACGCCCCGACGGCGGCACTTGAGCTCTCCAGCCAGCGGACAGGCGGCAAGTGCCAGGTGGCAGGTGGCTGACAACAATAGTAGCTTGAACAAGTTTTGTATTGTAGTTGCATATTCACGCTCGCACGGCAAGCACAGTAAGCGGCGCCAGCAACAACATCACTAGCAGACCAACATTATCATCGAACAGTGGCAGATCCCACTTAAGGGTCTTTAATCAAACTGAGCCAAAGCGTTTTATGGTCTTGCTAGTAAGCGAAATAATCCAAACACCAGCGTAAGCCAAACAACAACAGAAGAAGAAAAAAAAAATGCCAAACTTATTTGATCAATAATTTGCCGTGGCGCGTCCTTAGTGATTCATGTAAGTGTTAGTGTGTGATTGTGTGTATATATTTGTTTTTGTGTATTTTCAAGCTGCATTTTTCACACGTCAAATTTATGAAGTTGTCCGCGTGGTTTTACCATTTGATTTGTGAACTAATGCAAAAGCACCTTACCCTTCCGCTGGGGGCGAAGCATTAACCCTCTAACCAAAGCCGCCCCTGTACATTAAGCGACGCGCAATCGCCGCTGGCTTCGTTTATTGTTTATAAACAACAACTTGGACGACTTGAAACTCGACTATATGACGTATGCCGGGTCGTCGTGTTGCCTCAACTACATCTCAGTGCCAGTTCCAGTCTTCGCTCCAATCCTAACTGCCATCTACTGTCTGGATACTTTCTAGGGAATGGGCTGAGCTGGGTTGGTCGGTTGCCAGCGGCCTATCGGCAATTATTATTTACATTGAACCGGTTGCCCAGTGAACAGTGACGGGCCAAAGGGAAAGCATTTAGATATCCCGAAGATTTCAATTCAGTGTGAGCGAATTATAAGTGCAGTGTTTACGGAATTTGTACAATAATAGAGATAGAAATGCTCAAATTCAATAAAGTGTAAACAGCTTATTAAGTAAAATCATTTTCCTTCGCAGCGAATCGAATCTCTTATTAATTAAAAAAATTCAATAATTCAATTGACTTGATAAGCCTTTCATAAATAATTGAATTCCAAAGACGAAGTAGTAATAATTGTTTAATATCTAATACATTATCTAAGTGATTGCTTTTCATTTTATATCAAATCAAATTTAATAATTAAACACTGACTTGAGCCTTCTGTCTGTGCTGTCGTAACAATAAAAAAATTTAATAATTCAATTTAAGCATTTCGAAATGCTGAGACTCTTATTAGCGAATATATTTATATTTCTATATTTACATCGTACAAATATAACTCTTATTTAGAAAGGTAAAGATATGCTTAAGGTACACGTTACTTATTGGCTAGTATACAGATTTAAGGTTTAAGGCTTAGAGTTAAATATGCAATAGAGTCGAAGATAACAGTAAAAAACATATATTTTAAAAGCTCTATGCTCACTTTTTGCTTTCGTCAATTTGAATGCTAAAATTGCAATTTCAATGAAAACCCTAAGAGCTGTCGAAGCACTTTTTAATTAGTTAATGCCACACACACACACACACACACACACACACACACACACACAAATATTTACAAATTCAGATGTATGCTACTTAAATTATATTTAGCGCCTAAATGATGCCACACAAAAAAAAAAAAAAAATGGCGTCGTTCTAGAGTACAACAACAGCTAAAGGAAAATTGGTGCTCCATGGGGGCTGCTGCTGCCGTAAAGAACAAAGCAACGAGCACCGAATCAAAGTATGAAGAAAATACCTGTGAAATGTTTAATTTCATAGCAACGCCCCATCGGAAGCAGTCAACCCCAAGAAAAGCGTGTAGGCTAGCAACAAAGACATCAAGTGGAAATATCACAAACAACAACAACAATAACAAATTGAAATGCATGTAGAACTCGTATATCATACAATAGGAGGTATTTGTATAGCTTTCGACTGTGGAGCCTCAGATTGAATTTCTAAATTTAGCGAATTTATTTTAGCTTTGCAGCCTTACAAATAATATAATAAATTTATGCTTTCGTTGCAGCTTTTAGGAACATAAGAAACTAAATACATTTAAACACCGCAATTGCCTTAAACTGATTGAGAGAAACAGAGAAAGAGAGAGAGAGAGACGGAGAGTGAGAGTGAGATAGATCAACAGCAAACTAATTAACGAATTTTGCATCGAAAGTGCAACAAGCTGGCCTTTTAACTTAACCAAGCGAATTTTACGACGCCTGCACCTAAGCTAAACGTAAACACAACAATTAAAGATTAGATTGTAGAGCAATTAACAAATGAGATGAGCACACGCCTGGCTACCCAGCGTCAATTCATCATAACGACGAGCGCTGCCGTTGAGGGTGCCACAGTTGATGCCAGCCAAACAGATCCCAAGGAACATCAGCAGCAGCAACAGCAGCACCAGCATCTTGTGACCAAAGCCACTGGCGATGTCCTAACAATTGAACCAAGAACGCCATTAACACCCACAACTCATGCTGAGGAGTTCGAGTTCTGCACGGAGGATGGTGTTGTTGTGGCTGCCACACTGGAGGATGTCATGACACAGGTTGAATTGTCAACAATTTGACTATGCATATTCAAAGTTTGCATGGCTTTCATTGATTCTGTTCTTGTTGCAGAATTGCCAGCTCCTGCAAAAGAAACTGAGAGACGGCATTGAGGATGGAGCCACAACGACCGCTGATCAATTGGAGGTCATACGCGTTGTGCTGCCCATGGATACGAGCGACTCAAGTCAGGAGGCGCACATGCATGCCCACGTCCATGCCGTGAACAGTGTTAGCAGCAGCGATGCCAACGCAACGGGCCCGACCAACAGCACAACGACAACCATACACACTCTGCCCGGTCTTAGCACCATCAAGAGTGGCGTCGACCTGGCCCAACAAGTTGCCAACGGCCAATTGACCGTGGTGCAGGCCACCGAGGACGAAGAGGGCACACCATTCATAACGGTGACCGGTGAGTTTAATAAAACTTTGATTATATTTTATTATTAAATTACATTATTTCATTTATAATACATAAAAGGAAGATTTTAAGCAGTTTCCTTTTATACATATTCAATATACTTTTTTGTTTGCCTTAATATTTTTCATAAACTTTATTTATACATTCCTATGTAGGTTCATTTTGAACCGAATTTATAATGGGAAATCAGGGGATTATGTTTTTTTATTGTAAATTTATGAAACATGCGGAAGGAGACATGGCAGACCCCAAAAGGTATATACATTTTTGATCAGGGCGACGAGCTGACTTTACATGTATACTCTTGTATTATATACTTTTCTTATTTCCTTATTATCGATACAAATTGAAAATTTAGCTTCGTTTTGTAAGTGTATATTATACACCGTAGATATTATGCTAAGTAGATAGTATGGATACGGAGATTTTGGACGCCGATCTCCTGAGCTAATCAAAAATTCTCATTAACTATAAAAAGAAAACATAATCAACAAATTTGTAGTGAAGAATTATGTATGCCTAGTCTCAATTAAATATATAAGTGGTGAAGATATCACAGTCAAATTTGATAAATGCTAACTACTAGAATGGTTTTCGTACTTTACTCTCTGCAATATTCCTCGAGTCATTATAATTCAAAACTTTTTATATAGGAATAAATTTCGCAATATGGCAAGTTTATCTTTTAAAAAAAAATGCATAAACAAGACATTTGCAAAAAGAAGTGCGTAGTTTTATTCCCTTTTAACAACTCCATTTTCTAATGGTAAAGTTGTGCCAATTGCTGGGCTTACTGTGGACGAACAAATGCGTTGGAATCGCTGAGTGGCGCTCGCTAATGCGCTCGCTCGCACTTGCCAAGTTGCGGGAAATCAAAGCGAAAACCAACGAACAAACAGTAAACAGCAAAAGTCGCGCCTTTGTAAACAAACATAATCACAGGATCAGCATGTCGTCCCCCGGGATCGGGGCAGGAGGGGATGTGGCAGAGCAGGACAAAACTACGAACCAGCTAAGTCCCTGCACAGTTTAAACGTTTGCCTGATATCACAATTAAGGCGACTTAATTTGAAACCTGAAACGCGAAGAGATGAGCGGGTAATAAGAGGCAAACAGATAGACGCACACCGGCAGGCGGATAGAAAGACAGACGGATGGATTCACCCCGTTGTGGATGATGATGTCCTACCTGTGCAGGAGCACTCTTAGCAACAGGGCTCACAGCACCAGTTGTGGCACGTGCTACACTGAATGTAACAAAAAGTGTGGCAAAGTGCAGCTGTGTGACTTACAAAGGGAGTGAATTGGCAGTGATACCCTATACACCGGTGCACAGAGACACGGGCGGACAGACACACGTACACACATAATTATTATATTCCACTTCAACGCTACACAATGAATTAATCGAGATTACACTTGGTGAGCATTATCTATAGGGCAGGATCAGCGAAAGAGAGCGTGAGAGAGAGAGAGAGAGAGAGAGAGAGAGAGAGGGAGGGGGGAACGAAGGACAAACTACAAACTAGAACTGTTTGCCCATGATACTTGATTTTATTAGCACAAATTACCACCACCAGTGGGCCTGACAACAAACACGGCAAGTAATCACAACAAATTGAGGTGGGATGAAAATTGGTAATGGGATGGGTAAGCGGGAGGATAACAGGACAGTAGGGCAGCAGCGACGGGAACCCTCATTCGGCAAATCATTAATAACCGCCCGCTGTGTATTAAGGCTAGCTCACTACTTATGCCCTCCAAATGAGTATGTTGACTGTGTCATCACTACAGTTTGTTAACCTACCTATATATATATATAATATGTATCATTACTAATCATCGGATTTAATATCATATTTCGAGCTCACCTGAATGATATGAGAACGACATTATTCAACGATGTACATATATCTATCTATCTATTCATGATGTATAAAGCATATATGATGATGGACTTATATATACATAGTAATGTACATCAATATATAATGTATACCTATACAAGATATATACCTATATATGATGATGATCTGTACATGGACTGAATCTATCTATGTATGTAAAAAAAATATCAACATATACTCGCTTATCTATACATATATACATAAGAATCAGATCCTTGTTGAAATTATTAAGATGTTTACTTACAGTTATACAAAGATAAATTAGCTTCCGATAGATAGTTTTCATATATATGATATATTTTCTCTATCTTCATATATGTCTAGAGTATACACACTTCGACTTTGCTCCAACACACTTTGTGCAATGCTTGACAAATTAAGGTGTACTTAGCTCTAGACTTCAAAATACAATACTGAAAGGCTTTATGGAACTCGTATGCTCTGCCTGCCGCCCCCGCTTGGTGCAGCGATGCTTTATAATGGGAATGTTTCAATTGATTCGGTTTAGTGTAGTGCTCATCAAATCAACGATGCAGAAAAGCTTCAAATTTAATAAAGGCAACAACTAATAAAAATGGAATCCTGCAAAATTCAATACTAACCAGCCGACCAACCACATTGAGTAGCTAGCTGGGCGTTTGGTTAACAGTGAGGGAAAATCAACATATGCTAGGCTTCTTTTAATTGGGTAAACAGACAATTTTTGTAGATGGCTATCAATCCTGGAAAGGCAAGAGTTTATCTAGAATCGCTTGAAATCTCGGAAGCCAGATCATTTATTTAAAGTGTTCCGGATTCAAAGTATTCTGACCCTTGCCCCCTGGCAAGGTGCAGTCAGTTTACAAAGCTTTAATTGATGCTCGACTTATGATATTGTTGTTGTTGTCGTTGTTGTTGCTTTGGCTGCAGCAGATGCACGGATAAGCTGGGAGCATGAACACACGTCCAGCACTTGTCGGTTATCCAGGCAATTTGCATCATTTGCAAACATAGATAAATTTGTTTGATAAAAGCCAAACAAAAAGCAGCTGAAAATTTGCAGTATGTTTGTTTGTTATGGACATCACAAAAATAATATTAACGAATCTATTGTAGTAAATGCGAAAGATGATTAAATTATCTTTCTGTTTTATTTGGAATTCTGTTGTTTTTCTCATTCAATTATAATGCATCTTTCACAATTTATGTATAAATCAATTCATTTTGTAATGTTAATCAGCAAAGCTCACGAATTTTAATTATATTAGCATATAACTATTTCCTATCTGTGATATAATAAGATATGGGATTTTATGTGTTGCTGAAAGTCATAGTGAAATCTAAAATTCAAGTTTATGCGAATGCTCAGAATATTTTGTAAATTAATATACGAGGATATTCACTAACTAAATTTTGTGTGTTATCCTAAGCTGTTTATTATTGTAATAGTGATGATAAACTATAAACATTTTTATTTTATTTTATTGTTATATTTAAGCAAAAACTTTGTTTATCTTTTACATTTTTTCATTATTATTTATTTTATCTTTTTTATTTTTATTTTATTTATTTATTTTTATTTTTTTAACAATTATCTACTCTGTCTACTATGTGAATAGAAAAATCTAATTAGAATATACATATATGCAGAACTGAAATTGTCAAAATTCATATGTTAAAGACAAAAGTTCATAATGAAATATGGCTCATGGTTGCCTCTGGTAATTCTGTTAAAACAAGTTTCCGCTAGTTCGTTACTGGCTTCCCGCCATGTATGCATTGTTTAAGAACAGTTCTCAACTTTATTTAAAGTTGAATATTCAAAATTGATGCGCACCGAAACCACAAAGTCTTTTTGCGAGCGAAACCCAAGAATGTTTAATAAGCTTGCCGAAAACATTCCCAAATCATCTTAGCGCTCATGCATGGGGCTTACAGACACAGACACAATTCAAAGTAATGGGCATCCACAATGTGGACGACTGGACGCATGTGCATTTCATGCAGCGAAAATATTAATATCTGAAATATTTTCCAATACGGGAATAGAACGTTGCGGATATGAAAATTGATGGGGAAAATTCCGCGTATGCATGCGATGGCAATCTGGCAGGCATATGTGTCATCTATGGCAGCCCAACAGCCCATCCAACCCAGGCCACCCGCTGCCCCAACCAGGGATAAGAAAAGCGCGTGCCAACAGCAGCAGCCGATTTGGTTGGCCAGCAGCATCCGCTGGGGGTTGCTGAGAAAATGTGTTGCTCTGAGCGTTAGTGTGCACATGAGAGAGAAAGACAAGTGAGAGAGAGAGAGAGAGAGAGAGTTGAAATAGACAGACAGACAGAGAAAGAGAGAGAGAGAGAGAGAGAGAGAGGAAGAGTGAGAGTGAGCGTGAGCGTGAGAGAGTGAGTAACTGCTGTCCTAGCAACCACCAAGCTATGCGGCTGCCATAGGTAAGGCGGACGGTGGCAACAGTGCGTCTAAATGATTGGCTGCGTTGCCTTGACGCCGACTGCCTGTCAGCATCTGCCATCCCACTCGCACTAGGCACATCTTCGGGCTCTGCTGCCGACACTTGTTCAGATCCCAGAAAATACGACTTTGAGCCCGGAATTAGCTGGCGCCGCTTGAAAAATAAAACGCTGCTACGACATGCCCAGCTTCAATCCCGATGATGAGAGAGGGTTTGGGTTGGATTATTTGCTACGCGACAACGGCGGGTATATACTGCTCTGCAGGTTGCCAACAGTAAGGGATGGTTGGGCGACGAGTGGGCGCAAATCATAACAATACAGCATCCGACCCAGCACCCATCCGCCCACATTCACTACAACAACAACAACAGCAGCAGCAATACCAACACCACCACCATTACCACCAGCACCACCGCCACCACCACTACCGCTGTAATTTAATTCGTTGCTGCGCCGCCGCCGTCATCGCCATCGCATCATTATTTTTCGGAGGCATATTGCTAGGATAACATTTGATTTTGAGTTCAGTTGTAATTCTACCGTGCATACGTACTGGTTGCTCTTGCTCCGTTGCTACGTCACAACGTTGCCTAGTCCCATTACCGCCATTACATCGCCAGGGGTCCACCCACTGCCACCATTGTTAATAGCAGCCAAAGCAGCGACCACAGCAACAGCAGCAGCAGCAGCGGCGGCAGCAACAGCAGCAGCAAGTTGTGCGAACCTCTTCCGAATTTCACTTTCAGTTTTCGTTCCTCTGTGAAACAGTTGCCCAAAGCAACCGGTCGACAAAATCTCGGCTTACAGTTAGCGCTTTACTTACGCTTCCGGACATGTGACTGCTGCTGCAGCAACTGTTTCAAGCACCTGACCACACGTCCTATATTTGGCACCACAGTTGACTCATTTGCGAGCTGGCCACTCCAATTAAATCTAAACGAATGCATTCGCGATTCGGCTTCGACTGCCAGACGCGTCTCCAACAGCATCAACAACACTTGCACCATCAGCCCCAACACCACCAGCAGCAGCAGCAGCAGCAACAGCAACAACACCACCATCAGCAGCAGCAGCTCCACCACCAGCATCATCTTCTGCCCGAGTTGGACATAACGACGCCACCTCCGATCAGCGCCGCCGCCTACACGAATCTATTGGAAAAGTGTCGCTGTAAGCTGCACTCCCAGTCCCAACACCACCATCAATATCAGCAACAACAGCAACAGCACCAGCAGCAGCAACAGCAACAGACGCTAGCGCAACATCACCACCAGTTGCTACCGCAACACCAGCAACAGTTGCCAGTAGCGGCGACACTACCAGCCGCCCAGCTGCAATTGCAACTGCACCACCATCATCACCATCATCACCACCAGACGTTCGTGGCCACAGCCAGCGCCGTTAACTACAGCAGCTGCACGGCAATAGGTGCCGCCGCCGCCGCCGCTGCAGCTTCCTCCTCCGCGACATCCAGCTCAACAGCAGCAAGTGCCATGTATCACCATCACCATCATCGACGCCACAACAACTTGTCCTATTGCGGTGGTAAATATTTTGCATGGCCAACAATTTCAGCTCGAATCCTATCAATGGCTTTTAATTGACGTTCTGTTTACACTCTCATCGATGTGTGTTTGCGTGTGTGCTGAATCTATGTGTTTCCTTGTGCGTTTGATTGCCAAGGAGCTCGGGTAATCGAACAAAGGTGTCAAGTGTCTCGCTCATGCATCATTGTCCATGTTGTAAACTTTAAAGTAAATGAATAGCTGCATCTGCTGTCAGACATGTTCGAACAGTGGTCTCACATTCAGTGCGGGAAGGCAAACAATCCACAATCTCACTCGTGAAGTTTGTTTCAATGTGAAGTTCAATTTTAATTATATAAAGTGCAAATGTTTATCATGAGCTTGATATTTATTGTTGATCGTATTATAAATCACTATAGACTGAAAACGATCGAGCTATATCTATGAGTTCAATAAATGAAAAGTATTTAACATCATTTAACGCCAAGCGCAAATGCGTAAGGTACATAATTTTTAGAAGTTTTTATTTTTCCAAGTCTGTAGCAATTACTTTATTGCCGAATTTCAAGGCTTCTCAGTTAGCTTATGTTTTCAAGCAAAGTTCATAGTTCGTATCAATCAATCAATCAATTATACTTATTGCTATTTGCATCACTGGAAAAATCTGGTCAGCGCCATTGAGTGCTTAATCGAAAACTGAAGTAGTAGCAATAAATAAAAAAAAAAAAACTTGAAAAAACATTTGAATGTGTCACACGCATAGAGAAAAAGACGCTGCTGGCCATAACATCTATAACGGATCTTATGCAATTGTCAGTATTTGATCAACATATATATGTTGGTGTAAGCACCAGAACTTTATATTTTTTTGAAGATTTTCGAATATATAAAAAAAAAAAAAAAAAACAAAAACAAAAACAAAACTTTATAAATTACGAGATCTAAATATAAATATAATTTAATAACTTTTGATTAGACTGATACCTATTTCATTTTTGGGTTTCATTTCCGAATGTAACCCCAAAGCCACTATTAAAAAATGTTATTGATGTTATAAAAAAAAAGTTAGTATAGACTGGTTTGAGATATATAAAGGCATGGATCCGCAATTCTAATTTTCAATAATTTCAGAGTTTATTATATTTTTAAGTGTGACCTGAATACTACAAAATATGAAAATATTCGATTCATCATGTGAATTCCTCTAATGAACACACAGATTTAGCATGTTTCGATTTTGGATACTTTCCCAATATCACAACAAAATTGTGCTTTGGCAAACGCGCATATCTGGACTACATTGAAATTCAATAAAAATAAAGAATATAAGTTAATCAGTAATAAATTTAAAATCGTAAAGCCCATAAGCGAAGCCCAAAGTAAATTACTCACTGTTCATGCTTGCTTTGTATGTATTCATTTTGAAGCATCAGTTCCCAATTAAAGTAATCTTATTTACTTTAAAGTTTAAAATGAAAGGTTATTATTGAAAATCTACTGCAAAAGACATTTGCTTGGCCGCTGGAGGTGTTTTTATTTTAATTTTATTATTTTATTTGGTTTTCAACTTTTCACTATTATTTTTAGATATAACCAGTAAAGCACGGATTTACTAACTGAGTTGAATCAGCGAAATATAAAAAGAAAGAATGATAACTACTGTGAACTTTCAATATGAATGCACATAAATAACATACATATAAGTGGATAGAGATTTTACTGAATGTATCCATAAGTACATGAGTTAAAAATGTTATTTATTTATGCAAGGAATTTCATTTAATTCGCAAGCTATGCGCTGTGGATTCCGGCGGATTTTGCCCATCCTCTTATTACTTATGAAATCTACTCCTTTTGTAATTCTATATTTGACGGAAGTAAATTGATGTCGTACATGCCATCTTTTTATTATTATTAAATTAATTTTGTTTAAAGAATCTTGTCTTGTCTCGCTTTTAATGCTTAAATCATTTTCAATTATCATTTTCAGTTTCCGGACAGGAACAAAATTATCAAGTGCAATATGTGGACTCGGAACTGTACCACAGCAACTCTAGCCAGACCCAAATGTAAGTTCATTCTGCCAAGTCAGCACGTTTTTCGACCTACAAGTATAACGTTTCGCCTGCATATAGGACAATCCGTTTTGCCCGGTGGGCGATTACCAGAGCAACGGCCAGACGTACTACTCCACCACGGCAGCGACGGGCAACTATACGACCACGACTGCGGGCAGCACTAGCAATGCGCACTCGACGACCCTGCCGTATCTCGTGCCCGTGGACGATAGCCTCCTGTTGAATGGGTCCTCGCAGTCGCACAGCCGGGACTCACCCCATAGCCTGACGGTGAGTGAAGTGAAAATGAAAATGAAAAACCGAACACAATTGAAGCATTGAAATGACATTGAACAACGATTGCAGCATGAGGTTGCCTACATACAAGAGGCGCAGAGTACGCCACAGACACCCACCTCGACAACAACAACGAATTCTGCCAGCGGCGGCAGCATCGGCAACGGCGCCGAAGGGGCGTCGCCCGACAGTGACCAGAGCGCAATGGGCACCAGCAATAAAATCGCCTCGGCAACGGTGAGTATGGGTCCGTTTTTGCTCCGCCTGTCGTCAGCAGCAGCACCAGTAGCAACAGCAGAGGTACTAGCAGCGTTGCTAACTTCTCTCTCGCACAATTGCAGATTAAGTGGCTGTCGCGCAACTACGAGACGGCCGACGGAGTCAGTCTGCCACGGTCCACGCTGTACAACCACTACATGCAGCACTGCAACGAGCAGAAGCTGGAGCCAGTGAATGCAGCCAGTTTCGGCAAGCTAATACGGTCCGTGTTCTCTGGCCTGCGCACACGTCGCTTGGGCACTCGCGGCAATTCAAAGTACCACTATTATGGTATTCGCATCAAGCCCGGCTCACTATTAATCCATCAATCCATGGAGGACAAATCTATGCAGGGATATGGCACATCGCCGGGGAACGGCGCCATCACTAATGTCAGCAGCAGCAATGCCAACCAGCTGGGCAGCTCCAACGGCAGCAATGGCATGTCCACGTCTTCGGGTCAGCGCACGGCTGGCACTAAGAAGCACAATTTCAAGCCGGAAACCTACGAAGCTTGTATACAGGTATGTACTTCATGAACTCTCTAATTTATTGGATTTTTCATTTGGGATTTTTCTGTCAGTATATTGGCGACGGTGCTGGCGCGATGCCCGTATTTCCGCCCATTGAACTAGGCCACAGCTTTCACAGCGAACTTACGCTGGACGATGTGGACACATTCCGTGCGCTATATCGTGAGCACTGCGAATCATTTTTGGATGCAGTACTCAATCTGGAGTTTGGCACTGTTGAATTTTTGCTACGCGACTTCTGGCGCACCTCGGACAACAACAATCTGGACGAGTGCGAGGAGGAAAAGTACTTGAGCAAGACGAAGCTGTATCTGTTGTGCCACTGCGCAGAAGTGCAAAAGTTTGTTCGCGAGGTGAGTACAATTGATATCAAGATATGGTAAAATGAAATGTGTACAATATAAATCAGTTCGGGCATGCAGAACGTGTTGCCAATGTATGACTATATACTATATAAAGTCTCATTTAAATTGACATGGGAAATGCATAGCATTACCTTGTGGAATAATAATATTACTTAGTCTTAATCTAGGCTATATGCAGAGTTGCATAGTGTAAAGTGTAACTAGACTTAGTATGAATTTTAAGTTGTACCACGAGCTTTTGTGTTTGTACAAAATGATCTAAATTGTGTCGTTAGTGGGTGTGGGTGATCTAAATTGTGAAATTAATAAGTACGGATACATGATTTAAATAGCGCTCTCGACGTAGGGATTGTACTATCATTTGCGATGTTACATAATCTGAAGCATACCAAATCCTGAGGAGGTACATGATCTAAAAAAACATCGCCGGATGAACATAGCCTAAAATATGCCAAATAGCAACATCTATAGATTAAAATAAAATTATGAATCGACTATGTTGTACTAAATTATCTAAAGTACACCAAATGCCGAAGTACAGGAGCTCAATTATATTATTATATATACCATTCGTAATTCGTATCAAATATGCTATACTCGTGGGTACATAATCAGGCCTGTAGTATATCACATTCTTCTCATGTAAAGGGTGCGCTGAGATAAATGATCTGAAGTACTCCATGAGAAGTGATCTAAAGTACTCTGTGAGAACATATACTAAACTACCCCTAATAACAACTACTAGAACTGTTATTAAAACACTATAATTTGCATTCTCCCTTAAACCAGGTGGACTATCAATTCTATCAGAATACTGTGGATGTTATAATACCAGATGTTTTGCGCTCTATACCCAACGCGTTAACTCAGGCGATTCGCAACTTTGCCAAGAATCTGGAGTTGTGGCTTTGTGAAAGCATGCTGGGCGTACCGGAACAGCTGGCCCAGATCAAGACAAGTGCAGTTTCGGCATTTTGTCAGACGCTGCGGCGGTACACGTCGCTGAATCATCTGGCACAGGCGGCACGCGCCGTGCTTCAGAATGGTGCGCAGATATCCCAAATGCTCAATGATCTGAATCGCGTAGACTTTCACAATGTGCAGGTATGTTAGCTAACTTAAGATTAAATTAATTTGATATAACTGGAATCTTCCTGCAGGAACAAGCCGCATGGGTGAGTCAGTGTGCACCAGCTGTGGTGCAGCGTTTGGAGAACGACTTTAAGGCAGCCCTGCAGCAGCAGAGCTCATTGGAGCAGTGGGCAAGCTGGCTGCAGCTGGTCGTCGAGTCCGCAATGGAGGAGTATACAGGGAAACCAAGTTATGCACGTGCCGCTCGTCAGTTTCTGCTCAAGTGGAGCTTTTACAGCTCTATGATTATACGTGACTTGACGCTGCGATCCGCCTCGAGCTTCGGCAGCTTTCACCTCATACGACTGTTGTTCGACGAGTACATGTTCTATCTGGTGGAGCACAAGATCGCCGAGGCGCAACAGAAGACGGCCATTGCGGTTATTTGTGAGCGCATGGTAAGCACCTAAGCACACACTAACGAGAGTGCCATCTATTAACTGTCCACCTTTGACCAGAAGAAGGAAATGGACTTTGAGTTCGAGTGTCAGTTCGCCTACATAACCAGCGATGCGGAGCAGCAGGCAGCGGCTAGCTCGGTCAGCGGTCCAGCAGTGGTGGCAGCAGTGGCATCAGCAGCAGCAGCCGCTGCAGGTGCCCCAAGTGCGGGCAACGAGGCCAAGCGCCTGAAGCAGGAATGAGAAATGAATCCTTCTCGCCCGAGTGGACAGAGTATTTGTATTTGTAGAATTTGTGTTAACTTAAATTATTCGGCTATAATTATTCTATGTGCACGATCCCCAGCAAAGTTCACTTCACCTGTGCATTTAATAGTCAATGGGATGTTCGTGTATATGTATTTGTGTATTGTTAGGTTGTAGCTTAAGTTAAAAATATACATACATATATGTGTATATACATTCAGTCGATATGTAGGCAAATGCATAAATAAAAGATGGCATTGCCCCCGCATTCAAGTGAAGAACCGTCCAAGCAGCAAGCTTGTCATGCTCCTGCAGCGATGACCTTGTCTGATGATCTGTTTATGTAATCACACGAGATACATATTAGTTTAGTAAGTACGCGTGCATTAGTATTTGTGAACGTATCGTCTAACTGAACTACATACTCTACTTGTGTTTAGCTCGTAAGGAAAGGCGTATATTGTCACAACAGTTTTGTCTGGTTTCAATGATAAATTGTACAGCATAGCGCTCGGCGCATACATGCAAAAAGCACAAACCCACACACAGCGACACAGCACATATATATTTATGTATACAGACGTTGTAGGTACGCACAGGTAAAGATCCACCTAATGCACTAATTGCAAAAAATTGTAGAAATTAGTTAAGAAAGATATAAACTCATGCTGAAACGGCTTGCTCAATGCTAAAATATTGTAAAACCTAATTTAAATTAAGTGAACTACAGGCCTTAAATGTGCAAATATCAACACACTCAATATTGAAAATGGAAAAAACAAAATACTGAAACAATATACTACTATATATGTATGTGTGTCCAAAAAACAATACATATTTATTCATATACATATATAAATAGATGTTTATATATATTGAAAGTGAAACTGTATGGTAATTCCTGAATCATATACAAAGAGACAGAACATATATATATATGATATAAATTTATATATTTTAACAGAGGCACCCAACAAAGTATTTTATGCCATTTTAGGTATTTATTGTAGCCATTCAACTAGATTAGTTCAAAGTAAGACAAATGCAAAGAAAGTCTAGTCTGAAACTTAAAGAATTGAAAGCGATCACAAAAACATTCTATGTTACTTTCGGCCAGGTCCGAGTTGTAGTCCATATCGAAAATCATAAACAACCAATGTAATACTCTCGGCACATAAAGTTCGAAAGCTACTCAATGTATATTCAAATTATTCCTTTTGTGCTAATACCCTCTAAATATTAAAATCTATATGTTTCCCCAATATTGTGTTATGTGACCTAAATTTAAGACTCGCCATTTAAGATATCCCTGCGCAATGCAAAGCTCAATGTCATTCAGTTTACCCACAAGCTGTTACTCTATCCGATTTGGTGTGGCTCAATTTTTATAGACACCAATAATCGGGACAGAAACCTTTTCGATTGCTCCAGTCAAGTAAAATTTATAATAAACAGAACAATATTACAAAATTTATTGCTCAATTTGCAAATACTAAGCTGAACTCTTGAGCTTTATTGGTTGTAAAACATGAAGCAAAATATAACGATAATAATTGAAATATCAATTCAAATCGAATCTACCTATTTATAAATGTGAAATAAATATGTCTAAAAAACAAAACGAAAAACTGATTGATATTGTTTTCCTTACTTAAGAACTATCATTGAATACTATTGACTTTTCATCATATTTATTTTTGAAAATGGGAATTCATATATAATGGTTTTGTGAAAATGTATGTAACAGACAGAAGGAGACGTCGCAGACCCCATAAAGTATATATCTTTTTATGCTTGTTGATCTAGCCCTGTCCGTCCGTCCGTATGAACGTCGACATTTCGGAAACTACAAAAGCTAGAGAGCTGAAATTTTACATGAATACTCGTGTTAGTTTTTTTTTTTTTTTTTTTTTTTTTTCGATAACTCATCCCATTTCGAAATTATCGAAAATTCGTTCCCACTTTTTTGAAAATTGGCAAATACACACAGTTGGATGCTATTAATATATTCTGAAAATTTCATGAAGATCATCCATCTAGGAATGGAGTTATAAGCGTCTAAAATATTTAATGTATGTTTTCCTATTCATATATTTCTTTCAGTCCGCTCTTATGTTGAACGAAAATAATTGAATTTCAGTCATCTATGCTGAGTGCTTGCTACTTCGAAATAAATTGTCTATTGATTTGGTGGCTCATGGTGACCGATTGGAGCATATACATAATTGATGGTTTCCGCATTGAGGATGGTCGTCAAATCCTCTATGCTATCCTGCTGTACACTTGGCGTCAGCAGGTGGAAATAAAAGCCAATTCGTTTTTTGTTCATTTTTTTTTTTTTTTTTTTTTGTTTCAATTGTGTTTTACATATTGATTTTCTAACAACTCTATACAAAAATTGTTTATTTTTCTTAAAATTAACTATACGTCTAATACAAAATATCTTAAGTGCTAATAAATCATAAACAATACAACAAAAATGTATGAATCAGTATTGTATGTAAAGTGGCTATAAAAAAGGAAAGAATGTGAAAGTGGAATTGAGCGCATTGGCTGCTACTGTTGACTGTATTTGTTAATCTTGAGTTAATTGACATACTTGGTATTTTATCTTATTTCATGTAGCTTAAAAACAGTTTGTACTTTGTAAGTCTGAGGTCCTGTTTACTCATGTCCTGAATATTCGGCTGTTAATTTACGTTGATTTCAAGTCTTTTCGTTTGGAGAATTTTGACAATTCGTTTGGAATTTTTACAATGTTGCGCAGTTGTTTTGGTTGCTATATCATTCACTTTACATTATATCGTAATTAATAATACGTTTTATTTACATCTAAAATAGTATACATTTCTTTCATAAGATAAAGGTATTTACATACATATACATATGTAATATGATGAAATATTTTTAAAATTTAATTGACTCTACACGCTTGTATAATTAGAGAATTGAAATTCTAATAACCTTGTATATAGTATATATATAACATTTATACTTGGCAGTATGCTCTACCAACGTCTGTCACACATGAATACTGGACCGGCAAGTTTTGGATGGTTGTTTTCAACATTAGCTACACAAATGTTTTTTTTTTTATATATAGAAAATTCGCTGAAAAATGCTTATAAATGCCATTTGTATGTACAGTTGACAATTGTGGAAATACCTTTAAGTGATATTTCGTTGTCTGAAGCTTAATTTAGTTTAGTCGTACTTAAATATAAATTCAATTCGTTATTTTTCCTGTTCTTTTTCTCAAAATTTTGTTTCCAAATTCTGTAGCTAAAAGGCTAAAATTTATGGAAAACAATCGTCAAATGTAATTAAATTATTATATAATTTTCTTCTTTTTTTGGAGATCAATTTCAAAAACGCTCATTATAGTCAAGATTTTGAAAAACAATTAACACTATTGATGTTTCGTCATTGTTGGATTTCAGAAGTTGAAACGAATACAAATATTATCCAGTTATTACAATTACTTCTTGGGTTTTCACCCAAGCGTCAAATTTAGCTTATCAAAACTTTTTTTTAAATATGTGTCAGATATAATGTGAAATCGGAAATCTTATTAATTAATGCTTGCAACAGACATTTATTTGAAAGCCCCCTTCAATATACATATAAAAGATTCATTGCGACACAGTTGCTAGAAGCGACTACAAAGCGCGCGACCAAATTAAACATATATATATATGTCGGTCGAAACTGCACAGTGCACATACAAAAACTTACTTAGAATTAAAGTTGTAAGCGTAACTGATGGGTATTTCTTAAACCTAAACCTAACACTTAGTGTATATGATCTCTTTATACATATCTTATACATATATTTATATATAAACATGTATATGCATGAATAGAATGACTGCTTAAATTATTCGATTAACCAGCGGCATTTTCCGACGATTGTACGTGGGTGGATGCTGCTGTTGCTGGGGCAGGACTTGATGTACCTGCTGCACTTTAACTTTCTGGCCATACTGCTGCTCAAGCTCACCGGCCGGGCCGATGGCATAGTTGATGTCGAGGCGAGCACGTTTCGGCGACTGATAGCCATCATTGGCATTTAGATCGGCCGGGTTGAGCTCAATAATGCTTGCTGACTGCCCATTGACTATTCCGTGACGAACGGTCCGCTTCCCAGTATCGATGTCGATGTCTTCATACAATTCGTCGACCTATCGGACGAATAAGTTATCAAATTTCAATTAAAATATTAATTAATTAATAAAAATGTCTGGTAATCTTACCACAATATCGAATACACCGTTTTTCTGCGAAACAATCAGCTGATGATCAGTGGGCGGGTGATTGGCTGTTTGGTGGTTGGGATCATACTCATGCAGCACATGCTCCTCTTCATCCTCACTGTTCGCCCAGCTAGAAATTGTAATCAAAACATTGTAAATGTGAATGTTAATATTTGTTTTATTTCGACTCACTCAACGTTATCGTTGTCGTCCTCTTCGACGAGCATCGCATCGATCATGGTGTCATCAAAGTCGTGCTCCTCTAAATCAGAGGACTCTTCGATCTCGGACTGCGAGTCCAACTCCACATCCGAATCAGCCGAACCGTGTTTCATTTCGCCTCGTTCCAGTGCCTCCAAATGTTCTGGATAGACCATGGCGCCGCGTATAGCACCCGGATCCTTGCGCGACCACTTCTGCACCTCCTCATCCATCTTGCAGATCCGCTCGGGATTCATGGCCCAGCGGCAACCCTTTCGCTGATTGCCATTCGTTGCTGGCCGCTCGATTTTCTCGAAGCACTTGTTCAGCGACAAGTTGTGGCGCACGCTATTCTTCCAACCGCTAGGAGCGTTCTCAAAGTAGGGAAAATGCTGACACAGGAAACTGTAAATCTCAGACACTGGCAGAGAGCCGGCGCGCGAATTCTTGAGCGCCAGCGCAATGAGACAGGAGTATGAGTAGGCGGGCTTCGGAAATGCGTTGCTCATGGCTGTGGGCACCTTAACCTTCTGCTGCAGAGGCTTGACGATGTTGCTGCTGCCGTTAATGTTGCTGATGTTGTTATGGCTGCTATTACTGTTGCCGTTGCTGAAGCTGGCGTTACCCAGCGGTGCGAATGATAAGGGAGAGGATGAGTTCGTGGGCCGTCCAGCTATGGAGGAGGAAGTGGAGGATGGCGAGCTAACGCCGTTCTGGTGATGCGGCGAGTGGGCCGACGAGGCGATACTCTTTGGTGCATTGCCGCGCTTCTGCACGCCATTCGCGTGCAGCGTCGTTATATTGTGCAGCGGACTCGCCTCCCGATCGCGCTTCAGCACAATGTTTCCATTGGAGGTGATTGGAGCGCCATTGGGCGACTTCGCTGTGGTTTGCTGCTTCAGCTTGTTGTAGGTGGCGCTGTTGGCAAAGGTCAGGCCTCCAATACCGGGACCCAGCTTGATGGTGTTAGTGTTGGCGCCGCTAGTCGTCAGTAGACTGGTGCCTTTGGCAGGGCCCTTTGCCTCTTCTAACCCAGACGATTGCACCTTCCGCAGTTCCGTGCCCAGATCCTTGCGGACAGCATCCACTGCCGACGAGTTGCGACGCTGCTGTGCAGCATTCGTGGCCATGGTAGGCGGTGCTGTGCCGCCATTTACGACTGTCGACGACGATGATATGGGCAAAGTGGAAATCTGCTTGGGTATGTGGGCCATCACCTGTTCCCTACGCATCGAGCCGGCGCTGACCTTCATCTGCGCCGGGGAGAAAGTCAAATGCGATTTGTGCTGATCGCAAGGGGATGCAGGCGGCGCCTGTCCAGCTCCCGATGCCGACCTGTTCTGCGTTGTCGGCGCACCACCACGCGACTTGTGCGGGGATCCCGAGCCAATCAATGAATTCGAGTTGATCATCGGCATTACGGAAATGGGACTTACACAAGCCCCAACGTCTGCATAGTAATCGGCCGTTGACCAGAAATTGGCGCACGATCCCATCCACTTCGCTGTGGGCGAGGCGTGCAGCGCGCTGCTGGCCAACAGATTCGCATTTGCATTGTGTGTTGAGAATGCACTGCTGCTGCTATTGTTGTTATTATTGTTGTTGTTGTTGTTAATGGCCGAAATGGCTTCCAGGGCATGATCGAGGGAGGAGGTCAAGTCACTGGAGCTACCAACTACATTGGCAATCTCCGCCCGTATGTCCACATCCAGCATATCCTGCATGGAGTCGGACACATAGAAGTCCAGCGAAGGCCCCGCCGTATCCTGAAAACAAATATACATTAGAAATAACGTCAACGCGCCCAAAGCACGACTCCAGTGTTGCAAAATTTCTGTAGTCGTAAACATATGTAAATCTTTTGTAAGTTTGTCATTTGAATGGCAATTCAAATGAAAAAGGGACCATGGCATAGAAGTAGTAAATGAACAAAAGTAATAACAAAAAGCTAATAAGAATAATAAATAATAATACATACAAATCTAAATAAATTATTTAAATATTTTTTGCAATTTTAATGATATTAATTTAACTAGCAAATTAATTAAAAATTGCATTTTAGATATCATTACATATCTCTAATCCAATTCAGAATATATATGTATATTGTTATATATTACAACAAATCAAAGACAATTAAACAGCAAGGTGACCAAACTTTCTTATTTGTTGCGCAACAGTGTTGAATAATGCTGACCAAAACTACGATCAGCTGTTGCTCTTCATGTAATTCACTATTTATGTATGTATGTAGATATGATCTTTTTTGCAACAATTAAATACATATGTATATGTAATAATTATATCACGATTTGCATATGCTTATACTTTTCACATTCCTGCTAAGCTAGCAACTTGTTGGCGGCATTCCTTAAAACAACAAGAAACTTGAATTGTTTTATATATACATACATATGTACATATGTATGTATGTATGTACATACATTGTATCCATCCGCTTATATATGTATATATATGCAAACATACATATATGTACATATTAGTACAAGAATAATATAGAGTTCATTATGCCATCAACGTTATCATTATCAGCCTTAAATAGTTGTTGTTATATGTACATATGTACATACATATGTATGTATGTATGTATATCTGATATGTACATAGGACACACAAGTAAGTATGTACATACATACGTATATACTTTTCCTTTTTTTCTGTGCACCAACAACAAGAACTGACATATTCATGGGAAAGAAGCAGGAGCAGTGTCCAAACCAGTTTCTCGTTCCATGGCAGGCAATGAAGGGCAGACACAGGCTGCATATGGCACTGAGCATAACATCGTATTTACACTTACACATGCATACATATATGTATGTTTGTACATTTCGGCGCCAATGTCCAGCAACAACAAAAATAAAAAATTACAACACATGCATTTCAGTCACTCACATGAATAACAGCTCCTGAACCAGGAATATGCATACTTACATATGTACATATGTATGTATGTACATACATATGCATGTATGTATGTATGCCGTTGTGTGCATGCAAGTATGAATCAAAGAAGGCCACCATCTTAAACTGGATATCAATAAAATTGAAAGTTTTACACAGAGACTGATGCTGCTGCTAGGCATACATTTACGTACATATGTATGTACATACAAAACATAAACAAGGCAAGTTTTCTTACTGTGCATCACTTTGATGTATAAATGTTACATATGTTTACATATGAACGTATGTAAATACATATGTACATCCATCTGTACATAATCTAAACTTTCACTACTTATTACAACTGCAGGCTAAATGTATACATACATACATACATATATATATGCTGCATTACCATGAGCTAAAAACAACCACCACTGGAAATGTTGCCAATTTAAAAATGTTGCAGCAACATTTAACTGCGAATATACGATAAAAGGGGAACAAATATATATATTTATATACATACAAACATACATATCTACAGCATATGTAGGTATGTACGTCTGTATACATATTTAGGTACGTCCATAAAAGAAAAAAAAAAAACAGAAAAATAAAGGAATAAAGCCGTACATAAACAACGAACTGCCGGCAGCAGCAACAGCGCAACACAAGCATACTGCTGTATGCGTACACGTGTATGTGTGTGTGTATTGTGTTTCATGTTAAAAGCGAGTGGAAGAGAACTCGAAACCACACAGAAAAAGTCTGCTACTCTTTATGTTGAAAACATAGAAGAACATCGACCGCACAACAGCAGAGTTCTCTGTTGAGCGCACGAGCACACCACAGTACAGTTGGCAACAAAACATTCTGCAAAACGAAACACCAACAGAGTAGCAGAGCTAAAACTGAACAGAGGAGCGCTTGCTTTTCTGAGTACTTTTTTGATGTTGCGATAACTTGAATTCTGTTACGAAAAAGGGTAGTAGGCCCCAGTTTAACAGTTTAACAGCTTGAGCCGCTCAACGTGCCGTACATGTTAATACATGCTCACCAGCAACATTTTGTTTTGGTTTTTTATACTTTGGGTATTAGGCGCAACTTCACATTTAGACGAAAGTTTGCAAACAGAGAGGCAAACGCTCGCGCCTGTTACTTGCTTTTGAGGGCGGGTGGTTGGTTGCTGGCTGTAGGTGTGTTTGGCTTGGGTGGCAATGAGAGCAGCGTGTCCTTGGACACATTTCAACTCATTGACCCGGCCCTGGCATCTGCTCCTGCTGAAAAAATCAATAGATGAGGCATATACACAGCGCCGCATGCTCCACGACGAATGATGATAAGTTGCATAATTTAGCAGGATTCCATAAATTTCTACAGGCTTTCAATGCTGGTGGCGCGCGTTCGTTTATCAGTTCCCAAATGTGCTGGGATGTACACACCCCCACATACACACACTCAACTCTTGTGTCTGGCTTGATGTGGGCAGCTTGAATGCAAAATGAAAAGAAATTTTGAATGTAAAAGCCGAGCAACACCTTCAAGAGCTGCGAACTGCATTACTGAACTTCGTCACAGCAACAACAATTGAGGCACAGCAGGTGTTGCGCATTGAAAGCCGCCAGCTGCCTCAGTAGCAATAATCATTTTAGCTTCTTGACTCGTAATTCATCATGCTGCACGAGCAGAAGAACGAAGCAATATAGGCCTTTATACGTATGTATGTATGTATGTATGTATGTATGTATGTATGTATGTATGTATGTATGTATGTATGTATGTATGTATGTATGTGTGTTTATGTGTATGTATGGGTAAATGCATGCATGCATATGTATGTATGTACATACAGACATAAGTAAATATTTTTAAGTATTACAAGTATTAATTATAGAACAAATTTATAATATTTTGTACATACGCATATGTATGTACATAATACAGATATGTTAAATTATTGACAGTTAAATTAACAATATAAATAAGAACTTCATTTAAAATCAAATCGAATAGGTCTGTTATTAAACTATTTTGTTTGATCAATCAACATTTTGATCACATCTCTCATGCAACTATTATTACTTTTTACTCCTTGATATAATTATATTTAAATGTATGTATGAAATTATTTTTCATTAAAAATGTAATGCATACAAATATTTAATAATTTAAGTTAATTTTAATACTTGTAATTTTTCTATTACACTTATGTTAAAAACGTTTATATTTATTAATTTACTAAATTGTTTATGAAATATTACCATCTAAAAAAATGTATTAAATTCAATGCCAAGTATATTAATATCAAAAAAGTTCGTTTAAATTTACAAATTAAAATTTGACATTTGTAATTTGGCTACTAATAAATGTACATATTTAATTAGAGTTAAAATTTACAAATTTCATACAAGAAGAAATTTTGCTTGAATTTAAAAAATTGTAATTTTCTTTTGATAAGATTAAGATTTGAAACTCTAAATTTCATTCATCCAATTTTTGCTACAATTTATAAAATTCCATAGAGCAAAAACTAGATCAATAACAAATAAATAAAAGAATTTCCTCTGTGCCATTCAAACAATCTTCATGCTCTATTATCGATATGTATTACTATAAAGTGTGTGTGTGTATGAGTGTGTGTGTGTGTATGAGTGTGTGTGTGTGTGTGTGCGTGTGTGCGTGCGTGTATTGGTGATACGATAACCTTTTGCCAAGCAGGCTGACAGACTGAGCAGACGGCAGGCAGCTGCAATTTGAGCACTCAGGGGTTGTCCCTGTATTCGAACACACATACACATACACATGCACACATGTATGTACGTAAATATATGTATTCATGTGTATGGATGTGTTCGTAAATATGTAGCTGTTACTCTGTAAGTTGTGCACTGCACATTTTCAAACGGAAAGGAAACTTCCTGCTTCTAATTGATTTTACTTACTATTTATCTTGGTTGGCAATGCATATCACCTGCATACAAACTCCTTCTCTCGCTCTCTCTCTCTCTCTCTCTCTCTCTAGCCTTCTCTTTCTTTTTTTTTTTTATAAAGAAAAAATGGTTTCGAAAAAATGTGCCGAAATAAAAATGCATTGAACAGGCGATCAAAATAGGCAGCAGGCAAATACCAAAAGCAAAAACGGAAAACTTTATAAAACTTTATTTTGTAACTTGCAGCTTATAGTTGCCGCCTTCTGCTGACCTTTCACACACATACATACATACATTCATTCACATTATACATCTGTACGCATGTATGTGTAATTGAGCAACATGCAGACGACTCAGTGTCGCACCCTTGGCTTCAATTCATGGCCTAGACAACGCGCCTGGGGTGCAGCATTTCCTATGCCGCCTTTTAGAGTTGCTTTTGTTACGAATGTGTGAGCGAGTGTCTGTGTCTGTGTGTGTCTGTCTTTCTGTCTGTGTTATCGGCAATTCCCTTTTTGGAACCTTCGCCATCCTTTGCATCTGCTGTGCATCTTTTGTTTTCGCTGTTACCTCAGTTATTTTTCTTTTTACACCGCTTTCACCTTAAAATTGTAATGGCTTGACGGCCCAGGCTCTTGCTTAGGCTCTGGCACACAAATCCAAATCCGAACTCGATTCCCGAACCAGGTAAACAAAAAACAAAAAATCATGGCAGGGCATATTGCACTCTACAACAAATGTCTTCGTCGTAATTATGAGCTCCTATTTGTAAATTACTTTATGGCTTGGAAAAGCGACATTGTAAATCAGTTTTATAATCTTTTTGGGTTATATGCAAAAATATAAAATAATGTATGTGTACTTCTGCAGCGCCAAAGAGTAGAGTTGGGGTGAGTGGGTGCACGTGTGTGTGTGAGCCGTGAGAAAAATCTATGCGGCATACAGCTGGGCGCTCATATTCGAGCAACAAACGAATGCCAGCGTGCAGCGGCGACATGTTGCCTCGGTTGAATATGAGTCTGAGTTTTTCTTTCCACTTTGGGGGCCCATATGGGGTTTCACTCAACCGGCCGGCGCGTTGAACTTTGAAGTTTTGTGATATGCCTATACTTTTTATTTTAATTTCTTGAGAGCGAAAGCTTTTGATGTGTGACCGTTGAGCTTTGACTCGGCTCTCTTCTCTGTCACTCGTGACGTTTGAAATCGGCATGAAAGATAAAAGCGTTTTTTGCTGTGTTTGCTCTTCTTTGTTTCTCCTCTGGCACACACACACACACACCACATATACACACACATATATATATATATACATTATATACAAACTATACTCATATACATTCATCACACTTGTAGCTCTCATGCGATTTTAGTACGAGCTTAACAGGAGCTCATATTTTAAAAATCAGTGGCGCCTATTAAAAGAACCTCACATGAGGTCTAAGGACTAAGATAAACATTTTTTAACTAAAACATATTTCTATACATACAAATCGATGTACAAGCATATCTATACAAATAATTATGTATGTATTTAATTTAAAACAAGTCAAATTTTTGGCTACATAAAACAAAAGCAACTGCCAGCAAACGAGGTGAACGTTTGGCCTTCAAAAAGTTTAAAACGCAAAAAAGACAAAAGATACAGCTTGAAGCAGTTCGTAGAACATCGACAAACATATTTATACGTTCATATGTCTGCACATACAAACATTCGTATATGTACATATGTATGTTTACATATACAGAAATTAGATACTTATGTTTGCACATGTATTGTTTAACAATAAATAAAGTTAAATAAATTACGCATGACTCTTTAGATAGCTCCGAGCAAGAGCGAAGAAACTTATAATTATTTGTCGCTTTAAATAAATGAAGGTCATCCAACCGATTCCAGTTCAAACTCAAACTCCAACTCAAACCTACCTCATCACAACGAACAATAGCAACAGCAACAGTGAGAGCCCTCTGTTTTTGCTGCATACATTTTTAGTACACACAACAGAGCACTGTTGAGTCAGCATTAACATAAGCGGCTATGGCTTTTCATTAAACGTGGTCTCCACATACGATAATATCCGAGTTAATAACCAGACAAGCATTAAGCAACATGGCCCCACAATCGAGGAAGTATATTTATTTATAAGAATTTCTACACAATTTAATAGTCACGTTATCGGCCGCTCTGTTCCGGTTATGACCGCTCTTTGCTCCCCCTTCTCAACGCAATTAATCAGCAGTGTGTGCGACTTAAGAGTAATTTTTAAAGGCGATCGCATCAAACACACCACACATACATATTCAGTGAGCGCACTACTCGTTGCGAAAAGCTGGGGAAAACAAATTTAAAAAAAACGAGCGTTAATACCGAAGCGAGTATGTCCACGAGCACAAAGCAAGCGAAACAAAAATCGCCAACAACAATTCTTCACCATGCAGTGGAATAACAGTGTGAGAGAGGGGCAAACTGTTCTTTTGACGAGTGCGCAACAGACTGGGTGCTGTTATAGAGTGGCAGGGGGAAAGCAAGAGCCAAAATACTAGGAAAAATCCGTCACATTGTAGACTCCGACGATTTTAACGAAACGAACGTTACATTTCAAAACAAAGCTTTTGTCAGTGTATTGGTGAGTCTTACCGGCCGGTAAATTGATGTTCGCCAATTTCTGTTTCTCGTTGATGCTTTGTTGATTTTGTGAGCAAATACACATGCACACATGTTTGCTTCGCAGTTCATGCGATGTGCGGGAGTTAATTATGTATGTATGTATATATGAATGTACTTACTGCATATTTACTGAAGAGACCCTCGTGAATACTACTTGAATAATCCTCTAATTCGAACATGTTGCGTCCGTTTTATATGCAAATTTACTGTTGCCTATGCACTTTGTTTTGATCAATTCGCGTTTCTCTCCTTTCGTAACCCGCTTGATACAAAAAACCGTTACACGAGGTAGGTATAAGGGAACTACCGTTTCTGTGTATTTTACAATTTATTTCGCACATGCACGTTTATTTTTTTATTTTATAATTTGTGAATATCAATTTTCATGTTGGTATAATTTCGTTCTTGCACCGGAACATTTTGTAATTATTTTTAATCACCTCTTCTGTTTTAGCAAAAACAATATTTAAATAATATTTAGCACAAACAAAATTTCGACCGCCGCACATCCGCTCCGTTCGGCCTTGTTGTTGCTTTTGAGAGTATATGCTGTTTGCTTGAGCAATTATAGCAAATGGTGAGTATAAGATATTTTGTCGATATTTTCACCTCAGTGTGAATGGAAAAATTAGTATTTTTACTGACCGTTTTCAGTTTAAATGAAAGTATTATCTCTACTTTAAAAGTATTTAATTGCAATGCACAATGCACATTAATGAGACTAGCTTTAATACTAATTGATCGCTATTCAATTGATTAAAATATTTTTCGAAAATAGCTTACCTTATAGCTAAAACAAAAATATTTAACTGCGGACAGACATGATTCGAAGGTCAAATTTGCCATGTTATTGTCGACTGCTTAACTTTCTTACTATAAGTATGTATGTATATTGTTTTTACAGTTAACTGACTTCTAATTTGAGATTTCAAAGTAATAATTTCTTACAGAGAGAAATGAAAAGATGTGGTCTATCGATATTATATATAAGCAAATGGAACATATGTACTATCGATACAAATATATATCGTATAATTAATTCACCTCACAAATCGTTCAATGTAAGTAGCCGTTTAATTTGAAGTATGTGGGCTTGGAAACTCATGTACACTATAAAATCATACACCCACATATAAAATGCTTCAATGCATGAATGCATGAAGTATATAAAATTAGATGTTCATATTTTATACACAATTCACAGTATATTAGGTCTATTAATATGAGATTTTATTAAGTATGAACATTCCAATACTTGAAATTAACATACGCTTTTGGCAAACTATCGAGCTGTCGATATAATATCGATTCATATAGTTAGTATTGCCCGATTATTTTTTATCAACAAAAAAAGAGTTAAAACAAAATTAAGTATTTAAATTATATTTTTGATGATTATTTTTTATTTTTCGGAGATGATTAAATTCTTAAAAATGGCAAGCAAGAATTTTGTATGTATAAGTTTCTATTTCGATATTTTGGTTTAATGTAATCTACCAGTGCATGGATAACATTTTAAATCATAATTCACAGAATTTGGAAAAAAGAAAAAATAATACAGTACATGTTTTTGAAGTTTTATGCTTCGTTTAAGGGATTTTAATCTATAACAAAGAAAAAAATAAAATAAAGAAAAAATATATAAGATCCGCATTCTCTAAACGTTCACTGGAACATCTCAAATTCAAACAAAATCCAGCCTTCGTAAGGGGAACAAAACTTACGCAGAAATATGTATATAAATGTAAAAGTAAATTGAATTCTGTGAGCCTGCTGCGTGTACAATCAACGAATAAGTAATTATATAATATGTATTGAGTACTACCTATTTGAAACGTCTACCAAATACTTCACGCTTAAAGCGCAGTGCCGCTTCCGTAGCTGGGTTACGAACTGACGACGATGATGGTGAAAGCGACGACGACTGTTTCCAAATTGTTTTCTGCTGCTTGAACTCGTGACGGGGTTTGGGTGATTGGGAAATCTCTCTGAAATACTTTGAGGTAGGCGTGGACGGCTCAACCTGAACCATGCCCGATGATGTCTTGAACTTTTTAATATGTTTCGGCTCTTTGGCGTTTCTAACTGTGACGTAGCCCGCTGTGGTCCTTATAATTTTGGGAGATTGATGATTCTCTTCGTCCGAGCTTTTAACTGGCGACACTTGAGTCAATGTGTTCTTCTTTTGCTTGTTGCTCATGCTTCGCTGCTTGGTCTTGGCGGATTTGGTGTTCTCCTGCGGCTGTGGCGACAGTTTCCGCGCCAGTGATTGGGGCTACAAAAGTCATAGGAATTAGAAATAATATTGTAAATGCCTAGTTCTTAGCCCACATCATACCTTATTAGTGGCTGCCTCAGGAATGAGCAAATGCATAGCATGCTTGACAGCCTGAGTGGTGGCTTGCAGACGTTTCAAATCCTTTTTAATCTTAAGCTTTCCGGATTCTAGTTTAGGCGAAGCGGTTTCAATCGCATTAGTGTCGTTGGAGTTGCCGACACAAGTTGATATAGTCTTGGAAATTGGACGAACTCTTTGCTTTCTGCCTGCTGCAACGCGCTGTAAAATGGAAAATTTTTAATGAAAATACTTTAGTTCGCCTTAAATTATGTTCGAAATAGCTTACCTGTTTCTTTTCCTCTAGTTTAGCTTGGTTCGCGGCCAGAATGAGTGTGTCACAATATTCGAGATATTCATCACGACCCTTTGCCAGAAAGCTCTTCTCCACTGCTGTAGCAGAGGGCAGCTTCTGCTTAATACCTTCAACAGTTTCATATACTTTGCTATCACTTTTCTTGAGGTTTTTAGCCAGTTCTTTTATTTCTGAATCTGGTTGAGCTCGCGATTCGCGCTCCTCCTCTTTAACAACTGTGTCGGGTTCACATTTACCTATTTCAATATCACTTTGTGGTAACTCAGCTGATCCGCTCTTGTGCAATCCATCGACGGTGCCACAAAAGCTCTTGGACAAACGCTTCCGCTTTGTCTGTTGGCGGCTTTCCTCGGCCAGGGTCTCGATGAAGGATTGTGATGGATTCACATCGCTGTCTAATTGTTCACTGCGACGCTTTAGTTTTGGCTTTGGCTCTATCAAAAAGCTGCCCTGTACGTACAACGTTTGCCGACGTGATTTCTGGAGTGGATTGAACATCTGGCGCAGATGTGATAAGTCACACGAATCGAGTTCGGATAGAAGAGCTGCCTCGTCTTCGTGCTTCTGATTGGCATGGAATGTCGAAGATTTGCTAGTAGATGCAGATTTTTTTTGTTTGGACTCTTCAGCTTTAACAACGGGCGACTCGGTTAAGTCAACCTCCTCATCATCGGATTCAGCTTCCGATGGTTCAGAATCCGAATTCCGCTCCTCATCCTCGTCCACTTGATCCTCTTTATCCATTTCACATGATTCCTCTTCAGAATCAAGCACTGCATAGATACTCTTGTTAATACTCTTCTTAGTAACAGGTTTATCTTTTTGATTCTCTTCCTCATCGGAACTGGAAACAATATACTCAGCCACTTCAGCTTCAGCTTTTTGGATCTTTTCGCCTACACTGAATCTGATCGGCGGAGCTGTCTTGTTTAGACGATCGACTGTTTTTGCCTTTAATTGTGAGCTCTCACATACCGATAAATGCAAACGTTGCTCACGTTTCTCAGCTTGTTTTAGTGGCTGCAGCTGCAGCGGCTCAGCTTGTTCCTCATTTGTGTCAATGTCTTCTTTATCATCCACGTGAACTGATTTTTCGTTAGACCCGATCGGCTCCTCGATATTTATTTGTTTTTCTCCTTCTACATCATCATTTTCTATATCGTTCTCTTGATTACTATCAGCATTATCATTTTGTCCATCGTTCTCACTATCATCATTCTTTAGTGATTTCACGCTCTCATCTTTATTTTTTTCATCCATCTCTTGGTTATCATCGCTACTATCATGAACCATAATACGGCGACGTTTTTTGGGTGCTTCCAAGTCAGCATCTTCTTCCTCAGATCCCGACGAAAAATGCAAGGGTGAAAAAATTTCCTTATCTTCATTTTCATCTTCATTATCCGATACAATAAACGACATTTTTTCATCGGCACTATCTTCAGACTGATCATCAGTTGTGTCCTTACTGCCAACAGATTCGCCATCGTGCGGGATTTCATTGGCCGCAATCTCAGCGCGAAGAGAGCTATCCATTGAGTCACCAGAATGATAATTATCAGCGACCTCTGCTTCAGTTACAAGATATTCAGCCACAGCTGGATCCATTTCATTCACATAGTCATAATCGTCAACGACGTCATCATCACTGTCTAGGCGGTTTAAGGAATTCTCCTTAGTTACGTGGACAACTGGTGCTTTAACTTCCAATTCGGATAGAGGTTTTATCATATCAATCTGCGACGGTGGCTGATTCGGCTCTTTAGATGTAGTGGATGTAGTTGTCTCACTCATTGACAAATCTAACTTGGCCAAAGGTGTTGAGCTGCTCCGTCCCTTAACGGGAATGGGCCTTAAAGGTGATTCGGGCTTGCACTCTGCAAGATTAAAAAGTTCTGCGACTGGCACTCTAGTACGTGCCGGTGTTTTTGGATATGTGGGTTTGACAGTATCTTCAGCTGATCCACAGTTCTTGAACCCGACACTTTTTTCAGGCTCTGCCTGTTTCGCTCCCTCTAAGAGACCTTTTAAGTCTGGTGTTTCATTAGGCCGACGAGTGTGATTTTCGTCTTCCGTATTACCCGTTTCTAGTTCATCATTAACTGAAGGAACAATAGTACCCGTTTTTAGTTCATCATTAACTGAAGGAACCTCTGGGTCTTGGGCCTTTGTAATGGCATCCGCCGAATCCCGCTTATCAGTCCTATCAATGTCAATAGCAGGATTCTTTGTCTCAGCTTTGTCTTCGATATCCTCTGGAGTGTCAGGTTCTTTCTTGACAATAGATACATTTGCATCATCAATTGACTGTGCATTATCTTCCTTGCCGTTAGTCAGGATATCTTTGACTATTACTTTAACTTTGGCAGTAGCCAAAGCAGCAGTCATAGGCTCCTTTGTGGCAGCAGAATTTATTGATTCTTTAATTATGGCCAAGTCAGATTGCTGTGCCTCGACTGGTGCATTCACAATTTCAGCATCCATTTTCTTTCGTGCTTCCTGTTTCTCTTCCGATGGGTTTTGCATATCAAGTCGCGGCTCAGTTAAATTCTTCATCGGCGGTGTATTCGACATAGAACGCGTCACACGCTTCTCCGATGATGTGTTACGCCGATAACTGTTCTTAGTATTGACTGGGGTGACCTTCTCCGGAGATGTCTTAAGAGGTTTATTTATATCCGTAGTCGTTGGACTATTCTTAGAGTCAGCAAGGGCAGCCTCAGCTTTGTTCCCATCGATCTTTCCATTGTTTGGCTTAGCCTGTTGCGTTGGCGCCGTTTGATTAACTTCCTCCTCAATTACTTCTTCTGGCAATGGCAACTTTTTGACCACCGATTTGGTGGTCGGGGTGCGCAATGACAGTTTTGCAGCCGAGAGGCTCACAGTTGGCGTTGTCGGTTCTGGTGTAAATCCGCGTGCTAGCGATGAACGCGTGGCCCGAGTTGGAGTCCTCAAATCAGCAGCTGCTGAGTTCAAGCGTGTACGACGCACCGGGCGCGGAGAAGCTACAACCAGGATGCTCATTATGGAACATTGATATTATTA
The DNA here is from genome assembly GCA_030914345.1 of Drosophila koepferae. NCBI lineage: Eukaryota > Metazoa > Arthropoda > Insecta > Diptera > Drosophilidae > Drosophila > Drosophila koepferae. The sequence continues at coordinate 11,224,097 of JAUESR010000197.1, read as the reverse complement.
CGAAATGTACTTACCAGTTGAGTCTACAACTGGGGTCATGCTACGACCATCGGCATCTGGCAAGACGGAAAGTCGACGACTTCGTGCGCGAGTTACTGTAAATGTACAAAATTCCTCGTTAGCTTACTTTTATACATACGCATTGCCCCCACAGAAACAATGGAGCAACGCGCTTTCTCTTCGCGTGCCTTTTTAAATTCAAACGGTTTTCCTATGTATCAAAGCAACAAGCAAAACATTTCCATTACAACTTACCACGCGGAGTGCCGCTATTATCTTCGTCCATTTCAATATAGTTTCGTGTTTTTTATTATATACTTTTTTCAATAATATTTTTAGTTTTTTACAGATTATGCTTTTAATGCAAATTTTGCAACTTTGAAATAAAAGTGACGAAGCTGTCGACGCTAATCTTAGAAATGAAATAACCAAGTACTGAGAAGCGATCACCGCCAAAATGACATGTGCCTGTGTGCGTGACTCCCTGACAATTTACAGCACTGCCCACAATGTTGCACAAAACATCGATAGAAAGTTTTGGCGCCAATTATTTATGTAACACTATGATTTAAATGATCTTACAATAGGCCTTCTAGATGGCTCTCTACTTTTTATAATACAAACTACTAACCATACGGTATGGTTACAAACTGAGTGGCCTACGTAAGTTCAATAGTAAAGAGTTCAGTAGCCTAAATAAAACAATTATTCATAGTTCAACTGCTTAAAATTATATCAAAATATATATATGAAAATAAAAAATGTATTTCGTAAAGTTCAAGTATATGTGCCTATTATAACATTATTTATGAAAAGTATTTATATTATTGATATTTGGATGTGGATAACCATATGACAAATTTAATACAATTGTTCTCGACTTATTTCTTTTCGAGGTAGAGAGGTTATTGATGAACGTAAAAAAATTCTAATAAAGCGTTCGTCCGCTTATTGTGATGAAAATTATAAAAATTCGAAGAAAAAGCCTGATAGAGAGAGAGAGAGAGAGAGAGAGAGAGCGAGAGACGATGTCACACAAATGCTTCTATGGGATATCCCGATATATTTCTAGTTTCTATATACTTTTCTCAAAGTTAATTGCCATGCTATTCAAATAATTTGATTACATATTTTATACTGATTAAAAAGCTGTTTTATTCTGAAACCTATTACGTAAATGGCTACAATAATAATATTATATTTATTATATAAGTTTAAAAATGAGTTTTAAAATAGACTATTGAAAACTGGTTTCTGATACATAAATCAAAAGGAATTCGATTGCAAGATTTCTCGATGTTCGAAATGTTTTCAATGCTTGAAAATGTAAACATATTGATATTTTTCAATTAATAACTTAAAATTAATTTAGATAAATAAAAACAAGAATATATTTAATTAAATAACATAATTGAATATTATATGTAATCATATTACATCATATTTTGCTTAGCAAATTCTGGGTTGAATTGGCTATTATACTTCTGTACTATTCGCGGCGTGGGAGCTGGTGTGATGGCTGCATTGGCTTGAATGGCCGCTTCCTTAGGTGCAAATAACTGTTCTTGGCGCAGTCGTTCCCTCTCCTCACGCAACAGCCGCTCTTTGCGCAATCTGTTTAATTTATCGCGCTTGGCGTGTTCTGCCATTTCATTGGCTTTCTCCGCTTTGTTCCTCTTATGCTTGTGTTTCTTATGTTTTTTGTCGTGCTTCTTTCTCTTTTTGTCTTTCTCATTTTCTCTCTGTCGTTTAGACTCGGGCGAACGCTCTGATGCAGCTGAAGACAACGTTGGTGTTGGTGAGCGATTTCGTCGTTTTGAGGCTGTTTGAACTGGCGGTGGCTTTTCTTTCGGAATCAGCGCATTTATCAAGGTGAGCGGATCTTGTGATATCTTTGTTTTTAGTTGGGTTTCCGTGTGATTTTCTGTTCTATTTGGAGGCAATTCATACCAACTGCGCACTTTAAGAGCTTCATTTGTGTCCTGCCCCAAGTAGGTGAGGTATCCGATTTGTTTTTCATACTTCTCCTGTTCTTCCTTCTTTTCCTTTTCCAAATCTTTATTCGTTTTCTTTACGTGACTTTTGTAGTCTGCAAATAAGTCTACTCCAGATGTAACACTAGAAGATTGTGTTGAAGTCACCTCCAGTGGACTATCGCTATTTTCTTCAGCTGGAGTCCCTTTTATCCCAGTTTCAGGCAAGCCCGATTGACGTCGAAGGTAGTTTATACGCGCCTCGCTTTCCTTAATGGGTTTAATGACAATATTTACTTTTTATACACATAAATAATCTAATAATAATCAAATATTTACTGCCAATTTTAATTTGTCCAGGCGTTTGTTTTCGATTTCCTGCGCGGCTGCTTCATCGCGACGTACACGGGCAATGTTATCTTTAGTGCGTACATGCCAGCTAAAAAAGGGTAAAATAATAGGAGTTAATAATTAACTTATCAAATACAATTAATTTGGCTTTACCGTTTCTTGGGTAAGATATTCATCTTGCTGCAGTTGATGGAAACAGTATGCGGATGTAAACAAAACGCGTTATGTTGTGAATGACAAAAACAGTGCTGTGAAACGATTTGTGTGGAGCAC